>JAAGEH010000125.1:17249873-17478204 GCA_011751065.1 Lasiurus cinereus
CCTCCCCCTTCCACTGCAGTTCCTACAATCAGGAACTATCAGCCACCCCACCCCACAATCAAAATGTAAACTCCCTGAGGGCAAGACCTTGGTCTGGCTCACCCAGGTGTCTGCAGTGGCCAAACAAGTGCCTGTCACAAGGCTGGGGCCCAGGGCCTGACTGAAGAGGACAGACAGCCCCCCACAGACACACAGACACCCAGCTCTCCGTGGGCTCTGGGAGCATGAGCAGCATCCACAGAGCCCCACGGGGGCCAAATCCTCTGCTCCTTTGGGAGACTCACAGGAAACACCTATTAGCCCTGGGCTGCCGGGCCACACGCAGCTCCTTACTGAGTGGCCCGTCCAAATGGAGATGTGCGGTGGCTGTAAAATATGCACAGGATGCCGAAGAGTTCATGTGAAATCCCGCAATAACTTTTGCTGTGGATGCCACGGTGAACAGTATGCTAGCCGGAACATTCCCGGCTAAATGGAATAGATGCGAGTCCATTCCAGCTGTTTTTACTTTTTAATGTGGCTCCTAGGGACGGTTTCCTGGCTTACGCAGCTGGCATTACATTTCAGAGTCCGTCCTGGTGCTAATAATACCGTGGAAAGGGCAGCCAGCGACACAGGCCAGCTCTGGCCGCCTCTCGCTGCTGCCAGAGCAAGGCGGGAAACACCTGTCCCGTGGCTTCCTGTGACACACACATACCTGAGCGCGTTCGGAAAAAGGATTCGGAAATCAGGGCTAAAAGGAGTTCAACAAGTGAAGCCGTTTTACCCCCAGAAGGTTAAGTGTGCGCAAGCAGAACCGTGGCTGGCAGCGAGCAGGCAGCCAAATACAAACTCCATTTCCAACTCGGCTCTTCACACTTGGGACGGGGGGACTATGAGAGCTGGGGGATATGGACAAGGGCCTGGCTCCCTACGGTCACTGAACCGAGAGGACACTGTGCCTCCGTGTCCCCAGGTGAAGAGTACTCGCCATCACCCCTACTTTCCAACGCCATGCCATCCACTAGAACTTTCTATGATGGTGGGGGTGCTCTCTGCTGTCCACCCCCAGGGGCTACTGAGCGCTTACAGGGCGGCTACCGTGACTGAGGAGCTGCCTGTTTCATCTTACTTCATTTCAATCCAAATAGCCACAAGTGGCGGTATTGGACGGCACATTAGCCTGTGGAGACTGGACAGAAAGAGACAAAGCTTGTAAAAACACTTTGTAAATCCCTCTAGAAGTAGTAGGGCTTTCGGTCTTGTTTCATGAATTACAAATCTGAGGTTTGGAGAGATTTTCAATTGCCCAACAAAGAGACTCGATTCATCGTTAAGTGCAAAGAATTTAAATAAACACTCAGATTTTACTCCACTTGGGGGAGAAGCCAGTCAGTGTTCACAGCCACCTACTGTGGTGCCAGAGGGGTTAACCCTTCACTCACAGCTCAGAAGACAGGTTTTAAACCCACTCCCACATCCAGGCCTCGGCGCCAGGCAGGCAGGCAGAAGTCAAGGTTGCCAGTGTAAAGCTGGTAGATTACCTTCCTACCACCTGCACCCTCACTTTTAAGGACCACATGCTTCCTGCCCTCTCCACTGACCTTCCCTGCTATGTATTTCTCCTGCTACAGAAACAGGTCCACCCATCAGCTCCCCGCGTTCCTTCAGCTCTGACACCATTCACAGGCTCCTGGACATATGCGGGGGTTGTTCAGATCTGCTGATGGACGGTAAAACCGACCACTCCTGAAAAGGCAGGGGGACCAATCAGTAGCTGTGAAGAATGCTAATCTGGCCCCCGGCTGGTTTGGCTCAGTGGCTAGAGTGTCAGCCTACGGACCAAAGGGTTCCCGGGTTCAATCCCAGCCAAGGGCACGTATCTGGGTTGCAGGCTCCTCCCCCTGCCCCCGGCCCTGATCAGGGCTCCTGCAGGAGGCAACCAATCATGGGAGATGAGGTTTCTCTGGGTCTTTCCCACTCTCTTCCACTCTCTTTAAAAGATCTATGGAAAAAAAAATATCCTCCGATGAGGATTAACAACAACAAAAAAGAATGCTAATCTGTTTACACTCAGGTTGGGAGAGGCTGATGAAAATTCAAATGAGTTCCAGTCTCTCAAGATGCTTCCCAGCAGGGAAGCCCTTCCCAGTCTAAACAGCTTTTCCCTGCCATTAAGATTATTATATCCTACACAAGCCGACAATAAGATGAGCAGGAACGTTGACGGGGGGTGAATTATTAGAGCAGGAAAGTAAAAAAAGGGTTAAGACTGAGGAAGCCTGTTTCCAAGAACAATGTAAGGAACCGCCCGAAAGTATTGCAGAGACTTTGTGAGCTCCTCGATTCTGCTCTATTAGAGAGTTCGGCTCATTTTCCCCTCGGGTCTTTAGCTCTTCCACAGACATGCTAACTTTAGGGCTCACGCCTGTGTAAAGCCCTCGGTGTGGGCCCCACGGAGCCTCCATGATGAAAAACAACATGTGAAATTAGATCCATATGTGTCCCACCCACAAGCTGGGCTCAGCGGTGGACTTGATTCGGGCAGACAGCAGGCTATTGCTTAACTCCGAGGAGGGGACGCCAGCAACCACCCTCCCAGCGACTGAAACAAAATTCACCCTTCGGGTGTGTTACTTCAGCAAGGACGGGGGCCCCGCTCTCTGTACCTCAAGCTCAGTCTCCCGTCTGTTGATGTCATCCGTGGATTGATTTAACTTCTCCAATTCTCCCTAAAGAAGAACAGAGGGAGAAGAAAAGATTTAAGGGATTGTCTTTTGTTTCCAGTATGACTCAGCCCATTACCTGCAAAATTACCCCAGCACCATTTGTGGGAAGAGGGACGAGTCAGTCTTAATGCTCAAGGAAAATAATTGAGCCTTGGCCAGAAGAGCATGTGCATGTCAGCGTTTCTGAGAACTTTATCTTGATCTGCAATGTCAGAAAGCCCCAGAAATGTGTCTTTTCTTAGAAGGTCAAATAGTTATTTGCCTTCAGGTAAATCCACCTGTTACAATGGTTTTGGAGCCAAATCAAAGAACTTTGCAGGAAAGACAGTAAAAAAATAAATAAACAAGGCCAAGCCACAAGTATAAACCCAGTGAAATGTTTTCAATCAAGGGCACAATTCTGACGTTAACTCATTGGTGGTTGAGTATTTTTCTATAAAGATGAAAATCTTTTCTTTTCAAACTGCCAATTATTCAATCTCCCTAGGTATTTTTAAACTAGGTGTTTTTTTTTTAAAAAAAAATACCTTAAATAAACATTTACACAATGAGATTCTGTAAAAAGTGGCCAGCATGAAGTTAACTCATTTTTTTACTCTGCAAATAAAGGATCTTGTTAACAGAATTCCCCCTACCAAGAAGACACGGTAGTAGTTCAGACCGACGATTGTAATTAATTAAGATTTCTAATGCAAACATTTCCCACCTGATCTTTATCTGGCTAATCTGTCAAGACAATTCATTTAAATAGAAACAGCTGAGTTACATGAGCTTTTAATTGACCTGCGCACTGAAAAAAACCAATTAGGGCTTCGGGAATGGAACGATATACTCCAAAGCAATATATGTTTAAAAACGACGTATGCAGAGGGTAAAAAAAAAAAAAAAAACGGTCTGGGAAACGGGATTTGCTATGCGTTTTGCCCGGAGGGTGAAGAGGGTAAGCTGTCACTCCTAGACCCGGGCTGGGAAAGGGGTTTTTAACCACCTCGCTTGGACATGGAGGTGCGGAGGGCCAGGCCCGTCCTCCCCTCGCCCGCGCCCCGCGCCTGCTTGGCGCATCAGTTGTTCCCGATTCCGGTTCACACTCAGCCTCCTAGCAAGGAAAAGCTGGGTTTTAACCCTCCGAGGCCAAAGGCCAGGCTGAGTCGGGGGGTGAACAATAAACCCCTCGGTTCGGCAACAATGCATCAGAGGAGGACGGCGGCTCGGGCCGGGCACCTGCGCCAGGTGGAGGGAGGCTCGGGGCGGGGGCGCCGGTGCCAGCCGGGCAGCAGGGCGGACAACGCCCACCTGGCGGCCGACCTCTCCCCCCCCCACCCCGGCCCGCAGGCCGTGCAATGCACGGGGCGCCCGGAGCCTGCCCGGGGACCCCCACACCCGCGTGGCGCCCCCGCCCCCTTTCCCTTTGTTGCACATCCACGGAGCCGCCGGGCGCGCTGCGGGACCCCGGGGTCCTGCCCGGAGTCTGCGGGGACCCCGCCGGCGAGCCAGGCCGCGTCCACGCGGGCACTGCAGCTAGCTCCCCGCGAACCGGGGGAGAGCGGGGACTCTGACCCGCTCTTCCCGACCCGCAGACCGCAGCTCCGGGGCTGCGAGGCAGCTGCGGGGGCAGACGCCGATCCCCGCGGCGGGCCTCGCGGGGCCGGGGGCCGGGGCGCCCCCCAAGCGCCCTACCTGGATGCGGGGGTCCACCTCTTCTTCCTCCTCCAGCTCCTGCTCCATCCCCTCGTCCTCCTCGTCCTCCTCCTCCGCCTCCGCCTCCGCCTCCGAGTCCCGGGCGGACGCCGGGAGCTCAGTCGGCTCCTCCGAGAGGCTCCGCTTCAGCGCCGCGTCCATGCGGGCAGCCGGCGCGCACACCTGGCCGCGGGCTTCGAAGCGTCGGCTGCCGCCGCCACCAGGCTCGCCCGCAGCCGCTCCTCCCGCAGCCCGCGCGGCCGTGGAGCCGCCGCCGCCGCCGCCGCCGCAGACACCGGGAGCCGCCGCTCGCCGCTGCGGGTCGCTCGGCCGAGGCGGAGCGGAGGAAGTGGGCGCGGCCGCCCCCTGTCGGCAGCGGCGGTCAGCGCAGCGGCGCCCGCTCCGCCCTCGCCCCGCCCGGCCGCCCTCGGCGCGCCTCTGACTCTCCCCGCTCCAGGCCCGGGTACCCAGGTCGCCGTCACAAAAACCCCAGCGCCCTGAACAGCTCCAGCGTGGGGAAACAGGGAGCCCTCGCCCCGCTGCTGGCCTCAGCAGCCCGAATATGTCACCGACTACCCCCACCCACCCTGGGCGCCTAATTTCGGGGCAGCCTTCTGCCCCCTCGCCTCAGGCAATGGACTGTGGAAGGAAAGTTTGGGGTATTTCCACTCTCTGAAGGCACCTTGAGAAGAAGCCTGTGCCCAGTGGCCCTGGACTACTAGTTTCAAGACTCACGCCAACCCCTGTCTGTGGGCGCCCAAAGCACGTTTCTCCTCTGGGGTGAACCTTAGTCATTGTATCTGCCTGAAGATTTCACCAGAAAGGGGAACAGAAACATGTGCTCACATCCACCCAGCAGAACCGGGAGCCAGCCCCTGCCCCAGGTGTGCATTCCGGCCCAAAGGCTGTGGCCCCCCTCGGGGCAGCGCGCCACACCACACACCTGTCTTTCTTTCCTAAAAGGTGTGGGATGGTTCTACCTGAGTAGCCAGGAAGCATGGGAAATGGTGGGTCAGGGATGTGGGTGGCTGGGTACAGCCTATGCAGGCAGGTGGCCAGTATAACCCCTGTGGATGGGCACTCTCTAGCCAAGGACTGATGAACTGGCAAGATTTCCTGCCCACCCAGAGCAAGTAGGCAGCCACAGCTTCCTTGGCAAACTCAACATCACAAAAGGCCAAAGATCGAAAGGGCAGGTCTGTGCTGTTATAAAATGTCAGGACCTCTGTGATGTCAGGAGGGCACAGGATGAGATGAGCTTAGCAAAGCGGGAAGGGCATTGCCAACTGGCCCCTGCTAATGACTCCTCCGCTACAAAATGCAGAACTGCCCGCGGTTCACACACAGGCTTGTGGCCCGTCGGCTCTGTGAGGTTGAAGGCCCAGCTTGCTTGAGAAAGGACTTCTTTCCGAGCACCTAGCACCAAAGCCACCTTGGAAAACCTGCTTCGACGGTTCTATCAGAAGCTAAGATGGGGGTTATTCCCTGGGCAAGGTACTATCCTCCAGAGGCTGGCACGGTGGCCCGCTGCAAAGATTCGTCCTAGCTCCCGGAGGTAAGGCAGGTGCATGCCATAGGTTTGCTTCTGAAAAGGCCACACTATTCGTTGTCCTTTAAATCAGTGGAGAGTTAGTGAAGGGCGTTCTGAAGTTCTGTGAGGTTCCAGTGCTGAATGAAGGCAGGGACCAGATGACCATTACAGGTTACTTTGGAACAAGAGAGCCACCAGTGTCACTCCGGTGGCTTGGAATTGAGCCTATAACTGAGCAGGGACATCCTAGCTGTGAATAACCTGAGAGACAGAGGTGGGAAACCATTAATATCAGTAATGTTCTAAAGTTAAAATAAGAAAAATAAATAAGCCACAGCAGTATTGTATATTTTCTGTTGGTACATACATATGCACAAGAATGGATAGAAAAAGATCTAGAAGGACGGACTCATATCCAACAAAGGGGCTATTCATACCATACCCCTAGAAAAAAGGGATATGGAGAGGCTCAAGATTGGCAAGGATCGGGGGGAATCAAAAGGAACTTTGAATCTCTCAATAATGGTTTCATTTTTTACAAGGAAGATGTATTTATGATTATTTGTGTGGTTTAAAAATAAAATTAAAACAATGCATATTGTATTAGTTTTCCACTGTTGTATAACTGTACCACTAATGTAGCAGATTAAAACAATACTCATCTCACGGTTCTGTAGGTCTGAAGTTCAGGCGCGGGTGACTAGGACCTCTGCTCAGGGTATCCCAGGTTGCATCAGGGTGTTGTCCAGGTTGCAATCCTTTCTTGAGGCTCAGAAGAAAAAAATCATTTTTCAGTTCATTCAGGTTATTGGCTGAATTCAGTTCCTTGTGGTTGTAGGACTGAGGTCCCCGTTTCCTTACTGACTATCAGCCAAGGGTCAACCTCAGCTGTGAAGGCTGCCTGCATTCCTTGCCATAGGGTTCCCTTCACCTTCAAAGCCAGCAACAGAGAATCTCACTTATGTTCAATTGAATGAAATTGCACTCATCAATCTATTCTTCAGGAGATAGATTAACCTAATCATGGGAGTGACTATCCCATCATATTCACAAGTTCCCCAAATTATACAGGAATATGCACCCCAGAGAGCAGGACATGGGTCACTCATAATTCTGCCTATTGCACATACTAAGAAGGGAAGCCATGTAAGTGGCTTATAAGCCAAGCAAAGGCTTGATATTTATGTTAGCTGGTGTACTGAGCTGGAGTGGTGGTTCCAACAGTATGGACTGGAGATCCCTGGATGTCCCTAAGACCTGGCAGGAAGCCCAGGAGATCAAAACGACTCTCATACTAATACTAGGGTATTTGCTCTTTCCACTGTGATTCTCTCAGGAAGGCACATTAGAGTTTTCCTGAAGCAGACAACCTGATATCACAACAAACTGAATGCAGACTATATACAAGAATCCAGCTGTCTTCTATTTTAGGAACCATTTCATTTTTCATTTGGAAAGCTATTTTCCATAAAGAATATAATACTTATGTTATCATCAAACATTATATAAATGTATTGCTGTTATTTTAGATAAATTAATAAAAATTATTTTTAAAAATTCTGTTTTAATTTCTACATAGTATCCACCGGTAGATTTAACCACATAAACTAAACAACAGCTCCTTGAGATCTCCAATCATTTAACAAAATATAAAGGGGTCCTGGCACCAAAGTTTGAGAACCACCAATTGAGAGGAAATGGTTCTCTAGGTTGCTTATCCTTTTTTATTTGTGTTTAAAGTTCCACTTCCTCCTTCATTCAAAAGATGCATCCTCCCACCCAAGACGCCCTTCTGGCCACTAGTAGAATTTTATAGGCACCATATATTTATGCCCATTTTAAAAGTCTTTAAGTATAATTTAACAGTTTGTATTGATTTTAGAGAGAGAAAGGAAGGGAGAGAGAAAAGTTAATTTGTTGTTCCACTCAGTTACTCATTCATTGGTTGATTCCTGCCTGTGATCTGACCAGCGATGGAACCTACAACCTTGGCTGGGAGGACACTCTAAACAACCGAACAACCTGGCCAGAGACTGACAATTTTTTTTTTTTAATATATTTTAGCCGAAACCGGTTTGGCTCGGTGGATAGAGCATTGCCTGCGGACTGAAGGGTCCTGGGTTTGATTCTGGTCAAGGGCACCTACCTTGGTTGTAGGCACATCCCCATTGGGGGTTGTGTAGGAGGCGGCTGATTGATATTCCTCTCTCTCATCGATGTTTCTAACTCTCTATCTCCTTTCCTCTGTGTAAAGAAATCAATAAAATATATTTTAGAAATAAATAAATAAATATATTTTATTGATTCTTTACAGAGAGGAAGGGAGAGGGATAGAGAGCTAGAAACATCGATGAGAGAGAAACATTGATCAGCCGCCTCCGGCACACTATCCACTGGGTATGTGCCCACAACTAAGGTACATGCCCCGACCGGAATCGAACATGGGACCCTAGAGTCCACAGGCCGATGCTCTGTCCACTGAGCCAAACCGGGTAGGGCTGACAATTTTAAATGAGTGAGGAGATTGCTAAAGAAGGTGCTGTTGCTGTGGCATCACTTCGGCTGTTTCCTTGAATCCCTGTTTTGTCCGTTCCGAAGAAGAATGCGCCACCCAACCATAATGTTGCTTGCTCCTTTGGAGAAGACGGGTGGCTTTATAAGGCTCTGCCTGTGATGTGGTTTCCAGACACCCCCCTCACCCCAGGCTTTGAGTGGCTCCCAGTGGCTCAGGACACACCTGCTTCAAAGCTGCAAGTTCTTGGCAGGGGCCTGACCACAGGGTGCCCGGTGTGGGCAAGGTGGGGAGGGGGAGGGGCGGAGGAGAGGTGTGGCTGACACCCTCTCAAAGACCGTGAGGCCTGCTTTTCTTGGAAACCACACTGCCTGTTCAGTTGCTTTGTACTACCTCTTTGCAGTTTGTTCACGCCCTGACACGAGCGGGGAAATAGACTGTGTGCCGGTTCTCTGCCCACCACTTCCTCGAGTTGAAAGTGAATCTTCTCAGGTGGAAATCACAGCCTCTGTGCTTCCCGCTTGCCACGTAAAACCGTGGCCTGCAATTTGGAAACTGGAGGGAAAAGCCCTCTGCAGGAGCGGCCTGGGTTTACCTGTTCCTCTATCAGGGCCCTTGCTTGACATGCTCTGGTTTCTTCCGTGGGATTGAAATCAACCTCTCCTTTGCACTGACATCACACGCCTACAGTCCAAGCTTCATCCTCCCCGTGACTTCTAAAAGCAACAGCTCGCCAGCAAAGAGACAGCAGTGGTGAGCGTCTGGGGAGGTTTCTATTTCTGTGTGGAGGGAAACCTGGATTAGTTTAATAAACACAGAAAATCCTGCCCTGCCCCAGTCCTCAGGTGAACAGAGGTGTCTCCACCTGGGCCTCGCCCGCTCCTCAGTCTTTTTTGTGAGAAGAGAAACCAAAGAGGTGAAAACCCAGGAGCGCAAGCCTGAGAGGAAGTGAGCGGATCTGCTGACCTCAGCGCGCTGGGGTTGTCTTTAGGGCAGAAAGAGGGGTGAGTGCCGGCCAGACGTGGGTGAGGGGCCCTCTGTAAGAGCACAGAAGTCACCCCACTCTCCACCTGCAAGGGCCGGATGGTTTTCCAGAAACGTTGATCTTGAGCCTTGAATAATAAGCAGAATGTTCTCAAGGAAGGAAGGTTTTGCCAAAAAAGAAAGGGCTTCTCAGATGGGAAATAACACGAGGAAATCATGGAGGGGATGGACGGGTCGGGAGAGGAGGAGGGAGATCATTTGGACTCAGGGCCCAGGAAGGGACTGAGGAAAGTGGAAGGAGCAGGGATGAAACCTAATGTTTGGGGCAGGTCCAAGGCTAAAAACTCTGGACTATAGACCAGAGAAATCGAGGCACCATTCATTCATTCATCTGCTCATCACTCATCTAACAAATATTTACTGAGCACTTAACATGTACCAGATGTCAGGGGTGCTATTATGAACAAAAGACACAGACTCCCTGCTGTCAGGGAGCTAACATTCTAGTAGGAGGAGACAATAAAGGAATCCTATCTAATACAAGAGTAATATGCAAATTGACCATCACTCCAACCCACAAGATGGCTGCCCCCATGTGGACACAAGATGACCAGCAGGAGAGGGCAGTTGGGAAGGACCAGGCCTGCAGGAGAAGGCAGTTAGGGTGACTAGGCTGGCAAAGGAGGGAAGTTGGGGGCAAGAGAGCCTCCAGGGGTGGGCCATTGTGGGGGGCGGCCTGCAGGGGAGAGCAGTTGTAGGGGACCAGGCCTGCAGAGGACGGCAGTTAGGGGTGACCAGGCCTGCAGGGGAGGGGAGTTAGAGGCAAACAGGCTGGCAGGGGAGCAGTTAGGCATCAATCAGGCTGTCAGGAGTGGTTAGGAGGTGATCAGGCTGGCAGGCAGAAGCAGTTAGGGGCAATCAGGAAGGAAGGCAGGTGAGCAGTTGGGAGCCAGCAGTCCTGGACTGAGAGAGGAATGACCGACTGCCCGTTTAGTGGGACCCGGCCTAAACGGGCAGTCAGACATTCCTTGAGGGGTCCCAGATTGGAGAGGGTGCAGGCTGGGCTGAGGGATACACACCCCCGTGCAGGAATTTTGTGCACCGAGCCTCTAGTAAATGTATAATATGTCAGAGCAATCAGTACTAAGAGCAAAAATGAAGCAGGGAGGAAATGCATGGAGCAGCGAGGTGTGGAGGTGCTGTTGTGGCTACAGCCAAGGCCTGTCCGGAAGGGCACTTTCAGCAAAGACTGGAAAGAAATGGGAGAGGAACCACACACACCACCTTTGCGGGAAGAGCACTCCGGCCATGGAAGCAGCATGTGCCGATGTCCGGGTGGAATGTGCCCCAAGCATTGGCGAGAAAGCAAGCCCAGTGTGGGAAGGGCAGACCGCTAGGGAGAGAGCAAGGGAGAGAAATCAGAGGCCTGCAGGGGGTAGGCCAGGGAGGACCTCCGGGTCATGGTAAGGAGTTTGGGTCTTATCTGATGAGTGATCATGTCATCCCTCCGGCTAGAGGGCGGGAACCTGACCAGAGGGACACTGAGGAGCTGGGGCTGGGGAGACACAGATCAGTCAGGTGGGTGGTCTAGAGGGGGGAGTACGAGGAATGCCTCTTCTGGATGCTTCTCCTTTCTCAGGGAAACCAGGAGCAAGGTCATCAGCTGAGAGCAACACGGCAGGCCAGAGGAGAGACATGTTGCCCCATAGCTATCCAGGCTGCATGGGGACCCACTTGTGGTCTGAGCTCCTCAGTGACACCAGTCAGGAAGTATGAGTGGTTTTTCCTACCTAAACTCAGGTGCTGGTTAAACGCGAGATTTAACTTCAGTTGGGATTATGCCACGGTCTCGCAAGGGTGAGGGAGAGGCGTGAGGGCAATGAGGATGACTGGTGGTGCCACGATTTTAACAATGGGCCACGAATTTATTATCTTCCCAACCAAAACGTCTATAGCGTAGATCCCAATTACTGGTATGTCCATCGTCTCGGGCCCACCTGTCATCTTTACCTGGTGCCTTCAGCCAGAGGCGGCTCCCTAAGGACTCCTGGCTGGATCAGACCCGAGGGCCTGTGTTGTCCGGATGATGTGGGGTCGTAGACATTGGAGCCAGCCGTTAAAACTCGGGCTTTACGGCAGGAACATTCAGGCTTCTCCGCTTAGCAAGAGTCCAGAGGAGCTTTGAGGAGCAACTGCCCCCTCTAGGAAGTGCAGGCTCCCTCCAGCGAGCCTCAGAGCCCTGTAGGCAGAACCACTTACACAGTGAATTCCCCACCTCTCTCAGCACCCCGCGAGAAGGGGACGTGGGAAGCTGGTTCCCTCTGCCTTCTTCTCACTTTCCTTCTCTTCCCAAAGAACTGTAGCGTGTGACAAGATGCAGAGAGCATTGTAGGGCAGACCTTGAACCCTTCAAGAATACTTTTTGACCCCAGGTGACCAGTTCTCAGAGCTGAAGGCCCCTCAGAGCCAATTCTTTGGAAGAGCTCAGAGCCTCCACATTAACGAGGCGTCTGTTTAATTCCATGATGCAGTGACATCAGTGCGTTGCCAAATTGTCGCGCACTGTGGCCGCTCCCCTCTAATGAGAATCTTTATTTGTCTCTTAAATTGAATTAAACTCATCTCTCTTGACTCAGATGAAGGACAGGCCAGAGTACTTAGAGAGCCCAGGAGAGAGACTTCCAATGGTCATCGGTGGCCTTAGAGGACCTGCAGGATTTTAAATGGCGCTGGAATCCTAGGGACAGGAAAAAAAAAAAAAAGGTTCTGTTCAAAAGAGGAAGGAGGGTTCCGTACCCCCCAAAGCAGTGAGCATAGTAGACTGCAGACATTGCTTCTAGAATGGACTTTAAAGGGGAAAGGGCATTTCTGTCCCTGGAAGAAAAATGATTTGTCATTATGTAACCAAGGTTGGGTTAACCAAGAATAAATCATTGTCAGCCTTGCCCTCGCTTATTTATTCCACAGATTTATTAGTCTAGCCAGGGAAGGAAATACACAACACAGGAGATCTTCATTGTTCAAAGATCATTGGCAGAGAAAAAGGCCACATAAATCAATCCACTTATAAAGGAAACCAAAATTTCACATGAAATAGTGAAAAAAGGCTTTTCCTGAGATTTTTACCCTGAAAAACAAAACTTAAAATTTCAGTCACAGTCACACCATTTTGCATCTGTCACAATGACAAAGTATAAAAATAAGCCCTCAGGGGGTGGCGGTAAAATGAACTGTCACAACCTTTTTTGAAAAGCAATTTGGCAATCCATAAAGCTTTAGAAATGTATATATTCCTTGAATCAGTAATTTTGATGAGAAACTTTCTTAAGGGAACAATTCAAAAGTCTTAATGCCTAAAGGTGATAATCCTGGCACTCTTTATTACAAGGCTGAAAATAATCTAAATGTTGAGTAACAGGAGAATGGTCAAATGCAGCTGCTTGATCAGACTACTGTAAGGTCATTAAATCAGGTACAAGGCAAATGTTAAGAAGGCATTATAGAAAGTTTTAAATTCAAAATAATCTTGGCTGTATAAAAGTCACATGGATCTTGGGAAAATAATGGCAAAGTGTATATTTACCTTTAATATTGGTTCTGGACAATAAGGTTTCAAGTAATATTATTTTCTTATTAATACTTTTGGTATTTACTTATTATAATATGCATGGCTTATTCGATAACCAGGTTAAAAAATAAAGCTTTTATTAAAAAAAAAAAAAAGAAAAAAAGATCAAGCCTAGCTGGTTTGGCTCAGTGGATAGAGTATCGGCCTGTGGACTGACCAGGTTTGATCTTGGTCAAAGGCACATGCTCGGGTTGTGGGCTCGATACCCAGGAGGAGGTGTGCAGGAGGCAGCCAATCAATGGTTCTCTCCCATCATTGATGTTTCTATCTCTCTCTCCCTCTCAATTTCTCTCTGAAATCAATAAAATATATATCTATTTTAAAACTTCATTAAAAAAAACAAATCAAGGGTCCAGGAACAGGCAGCACTTCAGAGCTGGTTCTCTCGGGACACAGCAGCCAGCACGGCCGGACTAGAGACACGCATTGCTCTCTCCTTTCCGCCAGTTTGATCCCCGTCCCTCCCAGGCCTTTTCCTCCACAGCAGCAGCGTTCAGTCCTCTCCATTTCCGTTTCCCACCGGCCTCCTCTATAGGTCTCTCTAACGCAGTCCTCATGGCTATTTAACAAGTCTTTTCCTTATATTTCTTAACATTTTGTTCTTTAAAAAAAAAAAATTAAAACTTGCCAAAACCGGTTTGGTTCAGTGGCTAGAGCATCATCCTGTGGACTGAAAGGTCCCAAGTTCGATTCCGGTCAAGGGCATGTACCTTGGTTGTGGGCACATCCCCAGTGGAGGGCATGCAAGAGGCAGCTGATCGATGTCTCTCATCGATGTTTCTGACTCTCTATCCCTCTCCCTTCCTCTCTGTAAAAAATAAATAAAATATATTTTAAAAAATATTAAAACTTAAAGTAAATGTTTAGAGGAGGTATGGGTGGGTTTAAAAGGAAAAAATGTTTAGTCTATCAAGTGTGTCCCGGTGGGTCACCAGGTGAATCTTGGTTTTAAAAGGAAGGTATGTGTCATCAGTTTATTAGTGATTTTATTTTATTTTTTAAATATATTTTATTGATTTTTCACAGAGAGGAAGGGAGAGGGATAGAAAGTTAGAAACATGGATGAGAGAGATATCGATCAGCCGCCTCCTGCACGCCCCCTACTGGGGATGTGCCCGCAACCAATGTACACGCCCTTACCCGGAATTGAACCTGGAACCCTTCAGTCCGCAGGCCAACACTCTATCCACTGAGCCAAACCGGTTTCAGCTATTAGTGATTTTAATTTTGTGTCATGATTATGTTAGTTGCCCATAGTGGGCACATGGGTTGGCAGTCGGCACCTCAGGCCAGGGGCTCCTCTGAGACTAGGACCCAGAATTGCTTCTCTCCTCCAACCCTAAGTGGTTTGCTTTCTCACAGCATGGTGCCTGGGTTCCCCAAGCACAGGATACTTACTATCTGGTCCTTTACAGAAAGGCGTGCTGACTCCTGAACTAAGACATGAGGTACCTGATAAATCTTGTTGCGGGATTTAAGTTTTATTCTTGTTTGTTTGTTTATTTTATTTTAATCCTTACCCCAGGATATTTTTCCATTGAGTTTTATAGAGAGTGGAAGGGAGGAGGAGAGGCATAGAGAGAGAAACATGGATGGGTTGCCTCCTGCAGTGCCCTGAGTCTGCAACCAGGGCTTGTGCCCTGACCAGGAACAGAATGTTATCTCTAGGTTCAGAGTTTGATGCTCAACCCCTGAGCCACGCCTGCAGGGCTAGATTACAGGATATTAAGATTAAGTGCTCTCTTGAGGATGTTTCCCAGGGTATCTGAAAAGAGGCATTTCAAAAATGTGTTAACCTAGATACACACACAAAATGGACAGGACTTGCTTAAAGCAAAGATAACCTTTCACTAGGGAAGTTACAGGCCTGAGGCATAACTACTCACCAGGACCTGCCCAGTTAGGAAAGTATGATCAGACCACCCTGTGAGGTTACCTTCAGTGAGATTTACTATGGAACTCCCACCCCTCTCCCACCCCCCCACCCCCCACCCCCGTTTTTTTTTTGTCAACTTCAGAAAATAGCATTAAAGCCAGAGGCCGGGAAGCAATATCTCCAGGGAGATGGTGAGGAAAGAGCCCTCGGCTAGGCTAAAGCCAGAAGCAATAGAGGCAGGGGAGTCAGTAAAAGAGCTTTACGGAGTGGCTGATAAGACAGAAGCTGGTTTCAGAACCTGAAAAGAATATTTCAAGCTGGAAAGAGTGGTCCATGTGCTTAATGCCATACTGGTAAGTGACCATGGAATTCAGCGATTACAAAATCTCTCTGAACACTTGACAAGAGCAATTGCAGTGAGTAGAGGGGACTCACCATAGGCCGGAGGGGTTTGAGGAAAATATTGGATGTTGGCAAATGGAGACAGAAAATCTATAGAGACCTCTTTTGAGTAGTGTTGCTGCAAAATGTATGGATAAAAACCACAGAAGTTCACTGCAGGCTCATGGCTTTTACAGTCTCTTTGGATCCTGAGAAGCTTTGACTCCATGACGCACCTACTATGTGCCAGCTCAGTGGTCGGCAAACTCATTAGTCAACAGCGCCAAATATCAACAGTACAACAATTGAAATTTGAGAGCCAAATTTTTTAAACTTAAACTTCTTCTAAGGCAATTCTTCAAAATAGACTCGCCCGCGCCGTGGTATTTTGTGGAAGAGCCACACTCAAGGGACCAAAGAGCCACATGTGGCTTTCGAGCTGTGGTTTGCCAACCACTGTGCCAGGCTTATTACTTATCTGCAACACTGATGAGAAATTTCTTTTTTTTAATAAATCTTTATTGTTCAGATTATTACAATTGTTCCTTTTTCCCCCCATAGCTCCCCTCCATCTGGTTCCCACCCCACCCTCTGCCCTTACATCCCCCCAAATTGTTCTCATCCATAGGTGTACCATTTTTGTCCACTCTCTTACTGTACCCCCCTCACTCCATTCCCCCTGAGAATTGTCAGTCCACTCTCTTTCTATGCCCCTAATTCTATTATATTCACCAGTTTATTCTGTTCATCAGATTTTTTATTTACTTGATTTTTAGATTCACTTATTGATATGTATTTGTTGTTCATAATTTTTATCTTTACCTTTTTCTTTTTCCTTCTCTTCTTAAAGATTACCTTTTAGCATTTCATATAATACTGGTTTGGTGTTGCTGAAATCCTTTAGTTTTTTCTTATCTGTGAAGCTCTTTATCTGTCCTTCAATTCTGAATGATAGCTTTGCTGAGTAATCTTGGTTGTAGGTTCTTGCTATTCATCACTTTGAATATTTCTTGCCATTCCCAACAGGCCTGCATAGTTTCTGTTGAAATCAGCTGACAATCTTTTGGATGCCCCCTTGTAGGTAATTAACTGTTTCTCTTGCTGCTTTTAATATTCTCTCTTTGTCTTTTGCTCTTGGCATTTTAATTATGATGTGTTTTGGTGTGTTTCTCTTTGGATTCCTTTGTTTGGGATTCTCTGTGCATCATGGACTTGTAAGTCTATTTCTTTCATCAGGTGGGGGAAGTTTTCAGTCATTATTTCTTCAAATAGATTTTCAGTATCTTGCTCTCTCTCTTCTTCTGGCACCCCTATAATTCTGATGTTGGTATGCTTGAAGTTGTCCCAGAGACTCCTTACACTATCTTCACATTTTTGGATTCTTTTTTCTTTTCCAGTTGAGTGTTTTCTGCTTCTTTGTATTTCAAATCTTTGACTTGATTCTTGCATTTCTCTAGTCTGCTGTTAGGTCTCCATATATTTTTTTATATCAGTCAGTGTATGTTTAATATATAGTTGGTCCTTTTTCATATCCTCAAGGGTCTCCTTAAATTTATCGATCTTTTCTAGGAAATTCTAGAAAAACCTAAAACTGTGGTTTTGAACTCTATCCAGTCATTGGTTTTCCTGCATTTCTTTTGTTTGTGGTCTGTTCCTTTGTCTCCGCATTTTTGATGCTTCCCTGAGTTGACAGAGTAGCTTTGTGTGCTAGGTGTCCTATATGGCCCAGTAGCTCTGCCTCCTCAGTGAGGTGGACACTCTTGGCGCACCCCTTTGTGGACTGTGTGTATAGCCTTGTTGTAGTTAAGTCTTGATTATTGTTGGTATCACTGGGGGGAATTGACCTCCAGGCCAATTGGCTGTGAGGATCAGCTATGTGTACACCAGGAGAACTTCTGTGATGAAGTCAGCCTTATAAGACAAGACTTGCAAAATTTCAAAAGTCTCTATGCTAGGCTTGGATGGGACGAAGTCTTAGGGCTGAGCAGACAGCCTTGGTTTCCTGTCAGCCCTGCCCTATGAGGTCCCTGCGTCTCAGTGTCTTTCGGTAATCGCTGCAGTCTTCTCTGTGCACACTTGTGCATGCGCATCCAGACCTCTGCCTTTCCATCTCCCCTGAGTTTCCATGAGCTCCGGGAACCCGTATGAGTCCGGGTTCCCAGGGTCTTGCCCAAATCTGGGGTTCAGAGCAGTCAGAACTAGAGTTAAGCACAGTTGGGAGGTTCCGTCTTCCTCCCGCTACAGAAAGCCAGCAGCACAATCACCTCCAGACCTCTACCTTTCGCGGCTCCCTTAAGTTTCCGTGCACTCCTCCCTTTTCCCAACAGTCCAGGCTCTCCTCATATGAGTCTCACCCTGAACTGGGGTCAATGCAGTCGGAACTGGGATTCAGTGCAGTCAGGAGTTTCTATCTCCCTCCTGCTAAAGAAAGCCTGCCCGTCCTCTCCACATGCGTGTCTCCATACCTCAGCTTTTTGCAGCTCCTTTGAGTCTCTGTGAGCCCCTTTGTTTCCTTCTAGTTGTAGAATTTCCACTCAGCCAGCTTTCCTGTGATTCTGGATGATGTCCGTTCTGTCTTTTAGCTGTAGTTTTGAAATTGTTGTGTAAGGCAGCAGTTTAAGGGTTCACCTATGCCATCATCTTGGTTTCTCCTCGAGAAATTTCTTCATGATGGTTCATTGGGAGGGTGGATGGGGCACAATAGAAATCCACACCAATAACTTTGCACATGCACACACACACACACACACACACACACACACAACACAATGAAAAAGGACGATCACAGCCACAGAGGCCAGCGTAGATGTCCAACCAGGTCCCCTCCATGTCGTAGGAAGACCTGCAAACCCCCAAGCCAGCAGTTTCATTTCTGCTGGGTGTGCACAGAGCTCTTCCTTCCACACTTTCCCAAGGAAGTGTGTTCATGCAAATCTCTGAAATTTGCTGCCAAATATAAAAGTGTGACCCAAAGACTAAGCAGATTTCTGTATTCAGGACACAAATGCATCTTGTAGAAGTCCACAAAGTAACATTTCTGTTTCACATGCTTGTTATTTTTTTCTGGAAAACATTTAGTTTCTCCTGATAAACATTTAGGGCAAAACATTCACACTCATGCACACATGGCTTATTGCTGTTTTTAATTTCTTTTTTAAACCTGCAGTCTGACATCCCCTCTCACAATCAGGGACTGCAGGCTCCTAACTGCTCACCTGCCGGTCTGATTGCCCCCAACTACCCTTTCCTGCTGGCCTGATCACCCCCAAGGCTTTTATTAGTATAGATATTACCCTTCACAGGAAATTTTACTAACCCTGCTTTACAATAAGGGCTTGATGATTGAATCATTAGGACCAGACACCAAGATTTCCTTTCTTTGAATATTGGAGGAAATAATTATCTTGTCTTTAAGTTGCCCTGAAATTAAAATGAGATAATGACTTAGAAAAGTATAAAAGCACCATATAAAGACAACTGTCTTTTTCATGTACTGAAAAAACAATAAAGTGGTAAAATGAAAACACTCTTTTTATTCTACCCCTTCCTTCCTTTACAGCCTTTATTTCAACTTTGAAATTTATAAAAATTTCACTCCAATTTTCATTTCTTTACATTCAATATTATTTTGTATTGGTTTCAGGTTTTATATTAGTTACAGAATAGTGGTTAGGCAATCATATACTTTACAAAATATTTCCAATACCTATCTGGCATCATACATCATTACAACACTATTGACTATATTCCCCATTTAAGTGACAATGGGTTTACAGGTTCCTTCCCGTTTTTCTTTTGTGTTGTTCACCTCTCCTTTTCTTTCTCACTTCTTCCCTCATTTTTCTTATATAGTATCTCAATTGGCCAGCAAAGCTCAGTGAAGACACTGGGACATGCTGGTTAGCACTGGGAGCTTCTCTGAATCACGTCTGTCAGTCCTGTGCCCTGCAGTGCAGCACCCCTCCACTGAGGTGGCACCACCCCTCAACCCCCACCTCAGGGCTGTGGGTCCTTGCCCCTCTACCCCGGTGTCCTTCCATGCCCTTTGATCCCTGGCTGGGCCCACCCGCATCTTGGAGCCATTGCAGAACCTCTCTCTCTGCAGGCGAGGCAGATCCCTGCCTGCTGGTTCCCTGCCCCAGCCCCAGCCCCCTCTGGTGCACCCCAGCCCGCCAGGTTTTTGCCTTTGATCTATGGCATTGCTGACAGCACACTCCTAGCGAGCCTGGTACCCAGAGGGGCACAGAGTCAGTTCTTTGCCCAGAATGCGAGAGGCTGCAGTAGCATTTGCAGATGTTGCCCAGAGCCTGCTGGTGAAGGCAGCGCCTGTGTGGGGTGTCCTCACAGAGGGATGCTAAGGCGCTGCTCGGTGCCCCTTGGAACACCCGGCTCCTGGCCAGCCGCTTTGCCAAAGCTGTGGCACTTGCCTTGAAGCCGTCCTTCAGGCACCGCACAGCCGCAGTAGGGCCTGGGGCTCTTTTTCCACATCTGGCCTTCGTCCATCCCTCTCTCCTGCAGTGCTTGGGCTCCAGGCCGGAAAGAAAAGAACCAAGACCAAGAAGGACAAAGCCTAAAGGAAGTGAGTCTTGAACCTCCACATCCCATCCTCTGGATTTCCTCCTGCACCTTTTCTCTGTGTCGTATCTTGAACAGGCACCTTGTGGCCCAGCCACATGGCTACCGGGCTGCCTGGTAGAGTTGGCCTTCTCCAAGCTATGACTCTGTGGCCAGAGGCCCTAAATGGGTCTCAGCAACCCCATGCCTGCGATGTACCCAGGGCCCCAAGGGAGTGCATCCCTTGAGCTGCGATGCTCTCTGGGCCCCATGGGAGTGATTAAGCAGGCCCAGCCGCTTCTGGGGGGATGGAGGGGGATGGTGTTCCCAGAGCCCAGCAGGCGTGGCTAGGCAGGCGGCTCCCCCTCCTGGGGGCTGCGATGGACCCCGTGGGCCATGACCAGCCCCCCATTCAAATTTATCCGCCATCTTTGATGGGTTAATTTGCATACTCACTCTGATTGGCTGGTGGGCGTGGCTTGATGTAGCAGAGTGATGGTTAATTTGTATGTTTCTCTTTTATTAGTGTAGATAAGCTAATGTAGGTAAAGGTCTGGGTATGTATTCTGAGTATAATAAATGGTAGCTTAGTGGCCCTGGCCGGGTAGCTCAGTTGGTTAGAGCATCATCCCAATATGACAACACAGGGGCCTCAATCCCTGGTCAGGGCACATAAGAGAATCAACCAATGAATGTATAAATAAGTGGAACAACAGATCAACAGATCAATGTTTCTCTTTTTCTCTTCCTTTTTCTCTCTCAAATCAATAAACAATTTTTTTTTTAAAGTGAACTTGATGCTTTGGAAATCCTATAGTTGGCAGTAATTGTAAGCAAATAACTTCATGAGTCAGAGACTTCAGAAGGTCGTCTGTTGACATGAAGTATCTCCTGTAAGTGACACCTCAGGGCTCCTTGCTAAGCCCCCAACCTTTCGTCTCCCTGTCCCCAAATTCTCAGCAGTCATCTGGACTTATCTGGTTGCATCAATAAGGAGAAACTTCTACCCTTGCTTTCTCTAGTTTTGACATCATCACCATGGGAACAGCAGCAACTGCAGTCCTGGTTTAGACCCTTTTGAATGCTCCCCCAGCCTCAGCTTACACAGGGGGGGAAGGTTCTCTCCCCAAGCCCCAGGCCTCTGGGTCCGCCCCCTGAAAGGCTGATGCAGAGTGAGAACGGGGCTGGGATGACCATCTCTGCAGCCCACCTTCAGCTACTGGAGCACACCTCTGACAGGAGCACAGGAGCTAGGAGGTCAGGCTCTGGTGAGGGTTGTTCCTGGCGTTGGCCCTGACCGCCGCAGTGTAAGCTGGCTGAGTATTCCATCTTCCTGATGCGAAGAAACAGCTGCAGAAGTTATATCAGGCCTTGGGGATATTTCCGTTTAAACAGATGTTGTTTGTGTTTTTTGAGGTGGATAGTTTTTAATTGTCATACATGAATAGTAACCAATGCTTTCTGTGTCCTATACCAGGTCCCCTCAGTTTGTCTGGGTTTCAGTATTTTTTATTGATTGATTGAGAAAGAGATAAAGAAAGAGAAATAAACTCCAAATGGATAACGGACTTAAACATAAGACAGGAAACCATAAAAATATTAGAGAAATCCACAGGCAGCACAATCTCAGACATAGGCTGAAAGAACTTCTTCACTGACACTGCTCCAAGGGCAATGGAAGCTAAAGAGAAAATAAACAAATGGGTCTAGATCAAAATAAAAAGCTTTTTCACAGCAAAAGAAACCATCAACAAAACAACAAGAAAGCCCACTGTATGGGAGAACATATTTGCAAATGTTATCACTGATAAAGGTTTAATCTCCAACATCTATAGGCAACTTATACGACTTAATAAAAGGAAGATAAATGATCCAATAAAAAAATGGGCAATGGACCTAAATAGAACCTTTTCAAAAGAAGACAGCAGGAAGGCAAAGAGACACATGAAAACATGCTCAAAGTCACTAATTATCCGAGAGATGCAAATCAAAATGACAATGCGATACCATCTTACACCTGTCAGAATGGCAGTCATCAACAAATCAACAAACGACAAGTGTTGTCGAGGATGCAGAGAAAAAGGAACCTTTGTGCACTGCTGGTAATCTCACTCCTAGGAATATGCCCTAAGAAACTAGAAACACCAATCAGAAAGGATACATGCACCCCTATGTTCATAGCAGCACAATTTACAATAGCTAAGATTTGGAAACAGCCTAGGTGCCCATCAGCAGATGAGTGGATCAGAAAACTATGGTACATCTACACAATGGAATACTATGCTGCCATAAAAAAGAAGGAATTCTTACCATTTGCAGCAACCTGGATGTAAGTGTAGAGCATTATGCTAAGTGAAATAAGCCAGTCAATGAAAGAAAAATACTACACGATCTCACTCATTTATGGATAATAAAGAACATTATAAACTGATGAACAAAAAGATAGATACAGAGGCAATAAAGCATCAAACAGACTGTCAAATTACAGGGGGAAGGTTAGGGAGAGGTGGGGTAGATAAGAGATCAACCGAAGGACTTGTGTGCATGCATATAAGCATAACCAATGGACACAAGACACTGGGGGGTTAGGGCATGCTTGGGAGTAGGGGGGGGGCAATGGGAAGATATGTACACATGTAATACATTAATAAAAATAAATAAAAGAGAGAGAGAGGGACATCAATCCCTTGTTCCACTTACTCATGCATTTGCTGATTGCTTCTTGCTTGTGCTCTGACCAGAGATCGAGCCCTCAGATCGTGTATGAGGATGATGCTCCAACCACCCAAGCTATCCGGCCGGCTTATTTGGGATTTTAGCCGAGTCCCAGGGAACAGACTCCACGCACACTGGCAGCACCACCTTACGCCTGTAGAGTCCCTCAAGTTTTCCACGTCAGGGTTTTGTTGGAGCTTTGGTAGTTCACTCAGCCCTCACACAGGCAGCCCGAAGCACAGAGAGGGGATGGGAGCTAACACTCCCGGGACAGCCCCCAAACATTGAGGGATGCAATGGCAGTGGAGCAAGCTTCTAGCCTCTGGGTCTTCAGAGTTACAATTCAGGGGGGCATTCCACCAGTCCTCAGAGAGGCCCCAGCAAGGGTGAACCCCATTGCCTGCAACAATAACCAGTGAATTCACACACCTTTCACTGGCTTCTCCCACTTCCTCTCCCCACTCCCGCATTCCAGGTTCTCCTCCCAACAAGGTGACCTCTACCTGGCCTGTGGGGCTCAATGATTGAGTGTTGGCCTATGAAACAGGAGGTCAAGGTTCAATTCCCGGTCAGGGCACATGCCCAGGTTGTGGGCTTGATCCCCAGTGGGGGGCGTGCAGGAGGCAGCTGATCAATGATTTTCTCTTATCATTGATGTTTCTCTCTCTCCCTCTCCCTTTCTCTCTGAAATCAATAAAAATATTTTTTTTAAATAATAAAAATGATTTAAATAAAGGCGATCTGTGCCCAAGACCCAAGTCTCTGCCTGAGGTTTTGTTCTGGGGAAAACCTAAACTAAGACATGCACCAACAAGCATGCTGGGAGGTTTTGGGTGTTTTGTTTTGCTTTGCTTTGTTGTTGAGCATTCAGAAATAAAGCTGCTCCTTTGCTGAACAAGAACAAACAGGGAACCTGGCCCTGTGGGGAAGAAGAGCTGTCCCCGAGGCCGAAGCAGGGGCAACTCTGTCCTGGTCATCATCACACACCTGAGCCCTGAAGCGGAATGTGGGGAAGGCCAGGATCTGCCGACGGCTGGGGTTGGAATGGCCCAGCGACCCTGGGTGTGGACGTACTTCTTATTCCCAGACCCAGTGCTTGGGCTGGAGGCGGTGTGAGGACGGGAAAAGGATGTCCTGAGACAAAGGCACAAGTTCAAAGCGACACCTGGCCTGGCCGTGGGTCTCCTTGGATGGGAGGGAAAGAGAAGGAAAGGAAGAGAAGGAGACGGGTACACAGCAGCTGGGCCCAGTAAGGACACCTGTGTCCCAAGGCACAGTTTTGACTCACAGAAAGGAAGAGTACAACAAAAGGCCACCCTCAGCCAAGGGGGATTTCCAGCAGCAACAATCACCTTCCTTCCTGCCGATTGTACGAGGCTGCATATTCTTATTGGGATGTGTGGGCGCACAGGCAACATGCGGTTGTAGTATTTCTGGGGAAAGAAATACTTCTTCAGGTGCAGCAGCGGCAGAACCATTGTAATTACACAAGGAACCCGGGTGGCCAGTGGCCAGTGCCAACGTTGCCCAGTGAATACTGGAGAATAAAGCAGATTCTCCTGCAACAGAGAGGGCCTATGAGAACCTGCCAATGAATTGGTAAATAAGAATATATTCTAAGAAACCCAAAACACCCATCAGAAAGGATATATGCACGTCTATGTTCATAGCAGCACAAGTTACAATAGCTAAGATCTGGAAACAGCCCAAGTGCC
The DNA here is from genome assembly GCA_011751065.1 of Lasiurus cinereus. Classification (NCBI taxonomy): domain Eukaryota; kingdom Metazoa; phylum Chordata; class Mammalia; order Chiroptera; family Vespertilionidae; genus Lasiurus; species Lasiurus cinereus. Next base: position 17,274,155 of record JAAGEH010000125.1, read on the forward strand.
CATCAGCAGAAGAGTAGATAAAAAAAAAATCTGTGGAACATTTACACAATGGAATACTATGCAGGAGTGAAAAAGAAGGAACTCTTGCCTTTTGCAACAGCATGGATGGACCTGGTAAGCATTAAGCTAAACGAAATAAGCCAGTCAGAGAAGGATAAATATCACATGATCTCACTCATCTGTGGACTATAATGAACAACTTAAAGTGATGAACAAAATAAATCCAGAGACATGGAACCATGGAACAGTCTGATGCATTTCAGAGGGAAGATGAGGGTGGGGGAGAGTAGGAGGGAGAGATTAACCAGGAAACTTATATGCGTATATATGCACATAGCCCAGCCCATGGACACAGACAATAGTGTGGTTGAGGGCTTGGGAGGGGTGGGTGCAAAAGGTGGAGGGCGTCAATAGAAAAAGAACAAACAAAGGGGACATCTGTAATACTTTCAACAATAAAGATACATTTTTAAAAATAATCTTGACAATACTTCAAATGATTGTACTCTCTAAACCTGGAGAAATTCTATCCTACTCCCAATGAAACCAAACCAAAAGCCCACCCGAGGCCTCTCAAACTGTAGGTTTTTATCTGTGATGCTGTAATTTCTAGATGGCTGTTGGTAGCTTTGGTTCAATAATCGTAATGATCAGATGGACCTATTACTGTTGATCATCACAGCTCTTCTTTTGCCAGGACAGGATGCAGTTTCTTGATAAAGGACATACCCTTTCATCTTGGCTAAAGTCCTAGCCTCATAATTCCTAGTCTCAGAGTGGCTCCTTTGCAATGTTAATTCCAATTACTGCTAGATGTGCTGACCTTAGGGGTTTAACTGCCAAGACCTAAGAATGAAATTCACCCAGTACATTGCAAACCTCCTCAGTATCATGTGGAAATTTAATTTTTTTAGAAAGTGAGGATCACAGCCCTGACCAGTGTTTTCAGTGGTTAGAGTGCCAGCCCCTGCGACTGAAAGCTCACCGGTTCAATTCCCTGTCAAGGGCACGTACCTGGGTTGCAAGTTCGATAGGGGCATGTGCCAGGGGGAGGCAGGGGAGACAATTGACATGTCTCTCTCACACTGATGTTTCTCTCTTCCCCCACCCTCCACCCCCTGCTCCTTTCCAGTCTCTAAAAATCAAGGGAAAAAATATCCTCAGGTGAGGATTAATGATACTATAAAAAGCTGAGGAACACTTAGGTGATTGCTTTTATAGAGTAATTCAACATATACCTTTACATGTTTGTTTCAATCAGCGGTAGATGTTTGCACGAAAACGATTCTCTTTGGATTATCATCACTGAGCTGGAAACCTCTAGGCCTGCGCTATCCAATACAATAGCCGCCTGTGGTTTCTGAGCCAGTCTGAAAATGTTGCCAGTATGACATCAGGCTTTGAGGATTTAGCATAAACAAAGGATGTAAAACATCTCATTAGTAATCTTTTAGATTGATTGCATGCTGAAATTATAATGCTTTAGACATATTGGGTTAAAGAAAATTATATATAATTTGCATAGTCACTCCCGATTGGCTGGTGGGTGTCTAAAGAAAATATATTAACAAAACTTTTTTGTCACCTGTTTCTTTTCTTTCTTTTTTGAGAGAGTGAGAGAGATTGGTTGGTTGCCTTCTGTATATGCCCCGACGGGATATCCATTCTTCCACCTTACAGTGTATAGGATGAGGCTCCAACCAACTGAGCCACACTAGCCAGGGCTCTTTTTATGCTTTAACTAGAGGCCCAGTGCATGAATTTGTGTACCAGTGGGGTCAGGCTGAAACCAGCTCTCCAACATCCCCCGAGGGATCCCGGATTGCAAGAGGGCACAGGCCAGGCCGAGGGACCCCAGCAGTGCACGAATGGGCTGGAAGGGATGCCAGAGGTTGGCCAGCCAGGGAGGAACCACGGGAGGGCTCCAGGGTGTGTCCAGCCCATCTTGTTCAGTCCCAATCAGCCAGACCCCAGAAGCAAGCTCACCTACTGGGTGGAGCATCATCTCCCTGGTGGTCAGTGCACGTCATAGTGAGTGATTGAGCAGCCTTAGCATATCATTAGCATATTACACTTTGACTGGTTGAACGGACGTCCGGGCACTTAGCATATTAGGCTGTTATTATATAGAATATGTCTGCTAGAAAACTGGGCAGTACAGATGTGTGGCTCCCACTGAATTTCTATTGAACAGCACAGCAGTAGCTGGTCCACTCAGCAGAGGTTTGGGCAAGATCTTAGAAGGGGTTTAGGAGGCCTGTCTTGCAGTTCCAGCAAAGCAAGAACAGTATTCCCCCTGGGAGCGTGTGTCTGGGGAGGCTGCTGGGGGTGACTTGAGAGGGAGGTGCTATAACCCTTGCAGCCTTGGTGAGCTTTTCTGTCCCACAGAACCTGGAATTGTTTTCTGACATTTCCTTGCATTCCAGAAATGGTGTGGAGCGTACAACACCCAGTGCCTCTCCGTTGCCCCATCAAACAGCTTTGTTGTGTAATTTCCATATCATAAGATTCACAGTTCCATGAGTTTTCCTACATTTACATAATTGTGCAACCATCACCGTAACTCAGTTCCAGGACAATTTCATCACCCTGAACACTTTCCTCATGCTTGTTCAGACTCACTCTCTGTTCCCAGCCTCTAGGAAACCTCTGATCTGCTTTCTAGGTCTATGGTTGCCTTTTTATTTTATTTTTTTAAGAATTTCACATAAATGGGTTCATACATGTGGCTATTGTGCCTGGCTTCTTTCTCTTGTGTTTCTTCTGCTGATCCCAATTTCTCAGCCAACTTTTAGAACCCGTGAGCTTTCAGTCGCAGGGGCTGGCACTCTAACCACTGAAAACACTGGTCAGGGCTGTGATCCTCACTTTCTAAAAAAATTAAATTTCCACATGATACTGAGGAGGTTTGCAATGTACTGGGTGAACACTGGTCAGGGCTGTGATCCTCACTTTCTAAAAAAATTAAATTTCCACATGATACTGAGGAGGTTTGCAATGTACTGGGTGAATTTCAAACTGGGTAGAAGGAAATTTGGGAAATTCCTCAGGAACTCAGAATGAGCTCAGAAAAGGTGCCAAAGGCAGCTAAAAGCACGCTGACAGGTTATGACACATTGCCCTTCCTTCTAGGAGGCTGCTGATCCATTTTACAAAGAAAATGGACCGTGTTGGCAAAACAGTATTCATTTTACCATTTACCTTCCTGTTCTTGTCTACAAACTTACATATTTGATACACTATTGATCTCACAGTGTAGATTAAAATGTGCTATTCCATGCTCTCATTGATTCGTCTCAGTGGAGAAAGCGTCAGCCTGTGGACCGAAGGGTTCTGGGTTCCATTCTGTTCAAGGGCACATGCCCGGGTTACAGGTTGGATCCCCAGAATGGGGCATGCAGGAGGCAGCCGACCAATAATTCTCTCTCATTATTGATGTTTCTATCTCTCCCTCTCTCTTCCTCTCTGAAAACAATAAAAATCTATTTAAAAATAAATAAAATGTGCTACTCCATATTTCTCTTCCTTTACTATTTTTTTTGTTTCATGTAGTCAATGGCATTTATTTTATTTTTAATGTATTTTTTATTGTTGATGGTATTACAGCTATCTCCCGTTCCCCCTGCCCCCTCTTTTCCTCCTCAACCCAGCCCCTCCTCATCCTCCAGGTCTTCACTACTCTATTGCCCGTGTCCACTGGCTATGTATATATCCCTTTCTTTACTATTTAGTACTTTTAAAAATAATGATGATAAAATTTCTCTCTGGCATCCATAGTCTCTCAGCTAAAAACTGAGCAGATATAACTGCTTTTCACAGAATTTAACACTGACATTCATTTATCCAACAAAGTGCAAGCTATTACAGCTCTACTTACATTGAAATCTAACCAGATGAATCTAACATCCCACAGTCTTAAGATTTTGCATTACAAAGTCATAGTGTTGGTTTAATTAACAGACAGCAGCAAAAGAAAAACACTCCAGCAACTAATTTTTTTTTTTTTGCTAATAAGCAGATACCAAAATAATAAAGATCTTCTGACACACCTCTCCCCAAATCACTGAGCTTACCCATAATAATGTGGACTTTGAAGAGTGGGTGGTTAGCATTTCTGATAAACACACTTGGAAAGACTAAATCACACAGAAGTTGCTACAGGAACCACCCGTGAAAATCACAGACTATGACAAGTTTGGGTGTGGAGAAGGAAGTTGAAAGATTCAGGCTGGTGAGACCTCCTCTAGTCACATTTTTAATCAAATAAAGTCAAAACTGATGTTTCATGTCTCTCTTGCTTTTTTTTTTAAATATATATTTTATTGATTTTTTACAGAGAGGAAGGAAGAGAGATAGAAAGTCAGAAACATCGATAAGAGAGACATTGAACAGCCACCTCCTGCACGCCCCACACTGGAGTTGTGCCCGCAAGCAAGGTACATGCCCCCGACCGGAATCGAACCTGGGACCTTTCAGTCCGTAAGCCGACGCTCTACCCACTGAGCCAAACTGGTCTTGGCTCTCTCTTGCTTTTTATGGACAGATGTGCTGCACCTGCCCATCCTCGATGAAGCAGACACTGCCAGGGCCCCAACTGTGGTCACCTGTGGCTTTAGAAGACAATTCCTGTCACATTGGCCTTCTCCCTCGGGCACCTATGTCTCACTGCCTGGGAGTTTTTTCTGTCACAGCAGCAAGCTGAGCCCACAAACAAGACCAGCCCCCAAACAAGACCAGGGCGGCACTCAAGAGATGAGGGCTAGGAGCTGGTGGATCAGTCTGATAGGGGCAGAAATAGAATACTGGGAACCCGATAGAATTGTAAGAAATATTAATCACGCTCTGTTAACCAGGATTGTTTTATTCTGATTAAAGAAGGCGCATTCTAAAGGGGACCTGGGAGCTCACCTGGAAATGCAGCCCACCCTCCCCATCAGAGCTGATTATTATCATGGAAAGATTAACAATCTTGTTGCATCAACAGCCTTGTTGCCAGCCCTTTGAAGACCCCAGCCCTTGCATATCACTAAGCCCTTCGAAGATCCCCAGCCCTTTGCTAATGCCTGTAAACTGCCCATTTGCCCTTTTTGCCTACTTCCCAAAAGTAATCTTTGTCCTTCTACCCAATATAAGCAGCTGGTTTATAGTGGGGTGCAGAGCAGATTTTTGTGGATGAACTGCTGCAGTATTGGAATAAATGCTCATGTATGATTTAACCCTATCTCTGCTGAATTGGCTCAAGTAGTGACAGGCACTACTTGATTGACTGGTTGCAAGTCCATCAGTTCCCGAACCCCAGGATGGGCAGTGGAGGTGTGTCCCCATAGCCTCTGGGGGGTCCCCAGCTGGCCTGAGGCCCAGTTGTCCTCAGAGAGAGCTTCTCATTAACTTACCCCTCGTGGCTTTTCTCTCTTCCCTTTCTCACTTCTCCACTTTGCTTCCTGGGATCACTTCCCAATTATATACTCCTTGCCCCAACTAAGACATCTACCAAATTTTAGGTAAGTATAGACTTTAAAGGGATTTTACTACTACTTTTTGGCAGAAATTTCTGGGTCTTTTTTTTTTTTTTTAGCCTTGTCAAGACAAGGCCACCAAAAATTTGGTTGTCTCCTCCCAAAAAATAGGAGAGAGAGAGAAAAAAAATCTGGGTCATTCTTAAGAAGACCTAGAGAAAATAAACCAAAATGATGATGAGAATTGTACCAAATGGTGGATCTGCCCTAAAGTAGTCTCAACAGGTTTATCGTGGCTCAGGAATTATGTTGCAAATACACTGCATCTGGACTATGGGCCAGGGAGCTGGACTCTGTGCTAAAGCTTCACACACACAAGCTGATTTAATCCTCACCAGATCCCCAGGTGGAAAATAGTATGACTGCCCTCGGTTTTCAGAGGAGGAGACAGGGAGGTTAAAGCAACGTGGCCCAAGTCAGCTGGAAAAGGCAGAGTCAGGATTCCAGCCCAGACAGCTGGTTCTGGATTCTCAGAGCAGAGCCTCTGACAGCCCTGAGCGTGTGAGGGGCCAGTGATGAATGCTTGCTGGGTTTGGCAGTTACTGCATGCAGAGAAAGGAAAGATGGTCTGCATAATGTTTGAAGACTTTGAGCCATGAACCTTTGCGGAGTCTGCTGAAGTCCATGGAGTCTTTCCCAGAATAATGCATTTTTTTTAAATATACGTTTTTAGTTGAAACCGGTTTGGCTCAGTGGATAGAGAATCGGCCTGCGGACTGAAGGGTCCCAGGTTCGATTCCCGTCAAGGGCATGTACATTGGTTGCGAGCACATCCTCAGTAGGGGGCGTGCAGGAGGCGGCTGATCGATGTCTCTCTCTCATTAATGTTTCTGGCTTTCTATCCCTTTCCCTTCCTCTCTGTGAAAAATCAATAAAATATATAGAAAAAAATTTTTTTAATATGCGTTTTTATTATTTTTTAGAGAAAGAGAGAGAGAGAGAGAGAGAGAGAGAGAGAAAGAGAGAGAGAGAGGGAAGGAGGGAGGAAGAGATGGGAGAGAGAGACAGAAACATCGATGATGAGAGAGAAACATCAAAATCGACTGGCTGCCTCTTGTAATCCCCCTTTTGGGGATTCAGCATGTAACCCAGGCATGCACCCACCCTGATCAGGAATCGAACCAGTGACCTCTTGGTGCGTGGGTTGATGTTCAAACAACTGAGCCACACTGGCCAGGCCCAGAATATTGTTTTTAAATTCATAAATACATGGAGAGACAAAGGGAAATAGTTACACTGAAATGCATTTATAAAAGCACTACCAAAAATTGTGATATATTTATCATTCATCTATGGGGGCAGCTACACACTGGAATGGGTTCCCTAATGCGTCAATTTCACTGTGACAGGAAGGGGCTGAGCTGCCCAGGTGGCTGGATGGTTTCAGCAGAGACATCAGCGGTTGGCTTCAGAACACTGAACTCAAGACCTCTTCCCTCCAAGTCACCCTTTTCCTTCATTAACTTTCTAAAACACAGGTTTGATTGTATTTCTCACCAGTTCTAAACCTTTCAGAACTGCTGTCCCCGGAGTCAAGTCCAGGATGCCCAGGAGGACATTCAAGGCCTGTGTGAGCTGACAACAATCTGTGGGTGCAGGTGTTCAGCTGAGGCACTGGAGGGCTCCTTCTGACCCCGAGCTGAGGGCTCCATTTGGTTGACTTTGATTCCCACTTCCAGGAGAACCCTCCTCCCACCTCCCCGGGGCAGCTGGATGCTAAATACAGGGCACTGGGCAGGCCTCTGCCTCCCAGTAACAGTTCAGAAGAGTAATTATGCCACAGCCTATCCATTTTCTAATCGTTCTCCCAAGTTTTTCAGGGATGATTCATCCTGTGAAGTGAAACAGCTGGTTGGGCTTTTCCATGATGTCCTGTTGTGTTTGTTATTGTTTCCATGATTCTTTTGTTGCTGCTGACACTTTATCATCCCTGACATGTGACTTCCTTCTCGTCCCAGCAGCCTTTTTTGTCTCCTTTGACTAAGGGGGGGGGGGCCTCATCCTGGGCCCCAGTCCTTCCTTCTATTTCAGTTTGATCTACTTTTTAAAACAATGTTTTTAATTGATTTTTAGAGAGAGGAAGAGGAAGAGAGAAAGAAAAACATCGATGTGAGAGCAAAACATCAACTAGGTGGCTCCTGCTCGCCCTTTACCAGGAATAGAGCCTGCAACCCAGGCGTGTTCCCGCACTGGGAATTGAACCGGTACCCAGGACCACACCCAACCAACTGAGCCACACTGGCCAGGGCTGATTTACTTCTTTAAAGTTTTTTACTTGGTGGGTGGAAAGAGCGTGGGTCTCTGAGTCCAGCAGAGCTGACTGGATGGCTACTCATTGCTATACAATCATGTCCGAATAGTATGACCTCTCCTAGCCTCATCAGTAAAAATGGGAACAAACATATCCATTTTCCAGGATTTTTGTGAGAATTAAATGAGGATAGGTCTGTGGAAGGACTCTGCATAGTACCTGGCTCGGGGTGAATACTCATTGTCTGTGAATTTTCGTTTCCTTCCTTCTACTAGAGACAGAGTACCCAGTTCTGCGGCCTGAAAACCTGGGTTGGTGTTGGTGTCTAATGAAGAGCCAGTCACAGCAAAACTTGCAGATGACCACTCCCCCCAGGGGGGTAGGAACTGGGCCTTTGGCCTCAGTCTCAATAGCTCCTACCCAGCATAGGGTGTGGCTTCTAGTAGGGATTCTACAAATGTCTGTTGAATGAATGAATGAATAAATGGCCAAAGGAATGAGTGAATACATTCTTCCAGAAGGATAAAGGATTTGAGAAGAAGTAATGTCAAATTAATCAAGTAATTTGTAATATGTGGAGCATCTTCACAAATCTGATGCTGTTGAGTAACAAGCTGGTTGTGGGATCTGCACACTGCGGTGCGGGCAGTGCAGAGGGCGGCAGAGGCCTTGAGGAGCTTAAGCGGCCCATAATGCAAAAGCAGGCGGGCGAAGCCAACCCCTCGCTGGCGAGAGTTGTTAGGGTAATGGGAGACAGCAGCGAAGGCGTGACGAGGAGTGCCTGGTAATTACTATTGTTTCAGCCTAAATACATGTGTGTGTGTGTTTCTGGCAGGTAATTGCTGTTTCTGGGTTGCAGTGGCAGGTCTGACCGTGGAGCTGCCTCAGAGGAATGACTTCAGATGACCAAGCTCCGCTTTGCGCCACCAGCTGGTCTGCCCTGTCACTGTTTGGCCTCGGCAGCAGCCTCCCAGCCTGCCTCCCACTTCCCTGGTTGCTCCATCGCAGTCCCTCCTCCACACCCACCGCCACTGGGACCAGGGCCTTTCCAAACCGTGGCTCAGATCTTATGAACCTCGTTACTTAACACTTCCATTCCTGTTTCCATTAGGATAGAAAATCAGTGCCTCACCCTGGCCCGTGAGGCTCGATTGGTTGGGCATGGTCCCATGCACTGCAAGGTTGCCAGTTCAGTTCCTGGTCCCAGAACATGCTGGGTTGCAGGCTCTATCCCTGGTGAGGGGTGTGCAGGAGACAGCCAATTGATATTTTGCTCTCACATTGATGTTTCTCTCTCTCTCTTTCCCCTTCTCTCTAAAACTCAATATATATTCGTATATATTTTTTATTTAAATGTATATATTTTATTTAAATATATATTTTATTTAAATATATATTTTATTTAAGATGCCATGCTTCTGTGCTTGGTACCCAGCCCCTATCCTTGTCTGTCTCTCCATCGCCTCTCCCCACTGTGCTCCAGCCGCCCCAGCCCTCTCACCTGGCTCTTCAGACACTGCACAGTCACCACACCCGCCCCCCTCAACCCCCGCCACAAGTCTGGCTCTTCCTCCTCACTCCGCTCTCCGATCCTCGCATTCCCCAGAGGTCCTTCCCTGACTTTCTGAGCTGCAATAGCTCTCTCCCTTCCTCTCTGTTTCTCTCCACTCTTATTTCTTCATGTTACTTAGGACTCCCTAAAATCACCTTATTCATTCGCTTATTTAGGGCTGTTTTTGTCCAATTTTCCTTCCCCTGATGGAATAGAGGGCTCAAGGGTTTATATTCACCTCGTTCACCACTCTATCCTCAGCACAAAGTAGCCATAACAGCTGCTCAATAACTATCTATTAGATCAGTGGTCGACCACTGGGATAGGGGCTTACTGAGTTTGCCGACCACTGGGATAGGGGCTTAATCACAAGGAACAACAACAGCCTGTAATTATTGGAATCCAGAGTCTAGGTCAGAGGTCGGCAAACTCAGTAGTCAAACTAGCGAGCCGCAGTTTGCCGACCACTGTAGTGAGGTGAATAAGTAAAATCAAGTCTGTCGCACTAAGAATAAACAAGCTCATGGAGGAGAATCTCTGTCAACTTCCCAGCATCCTTTGCTAGGAGATGGGGGTGACATCCTTCCTGCAAGGTGGAGAGTGTCGGGAGGAGGCGCCCACAGGCTGCCACCGTCCTCCCAGGAACATAACCTCGTACACACAATTGTGCCCAGCAGTTCTTTGGGAATTCCCGAAGCTACCTGATAACCCTGAAGCTGCTGAATCCACTGCTCCAGAATCCTAGTGCAAGGCCCAGAAAATGAATGTGTGTGGTATTTGTCATCATAACTGACATGAAGTCCGATCTGGATTCCTGTACTCTTCAGTCCTCTTTTATTAAGAATCATGGTGGCGTCAGGAATAGTTCAGTAGCAGTGAACATGGACTCTGGATGGCTAAACAAAATGGGAATTGGTTGGAAAGCTATCAGAGCTAACAGTTCGGAGAAAGGGGGACTGGCACGATTAAGCCAAGGAAGAAAGGAAATGCAGGGCAGAGCAGGTAACGAGGGGGACACAGAGGCAAGCCAAGAATGTCACAGGGGCCGGAAACCCAGCCTGTTTCCAGCACATGAGGTGGGCCCCTGCCTTCTCTCTTCCGTTCCTTTCAGGACTGAGAAAGGGCAAACTTGTCTGAAGCAGGATATGCATAGATTAAGGAAACAGCATCCCTGCCAGCTCTGTCTGTTGAAAATGAAGAGGTGACGGTAACATCTTCGTCATCCGCCTGCAAAGGACCTGATCAGACCGAGGCCAACACCAAAGGGCAACATGGCCCCAGCCAGTCTGGGCTGGGCCGGACCTGGCAGCAAAGCCCGTGTCACAGATGCCTCAGGGACCAGCAGGTCAGGAAAATGTGTGAAGCCAGCTGGTGCAGGATGACCTGGAGGGACGCTTCCTGTGCCAAAGTGGAGAGCTTAGGTGCCCCACCCTAAATGTATTTGTGATGTGATAATATGGTTTCTCGGCCCTGGCTGGGTAGCTCAGTTTGTTAAGAGTATCATCCCGATACACCAAGTTATGGGTTCAATCCCCAGTCAGGGCATATATAATAACCAATAAATGCATAAATAAAGTGGAAAAACAAATCAATGCTTCTCTCTCTCGCAAAATCAATCAGTAAAATTTTAAAAAAAGATAATGTGGTTTCTCTTCTTTAATGTATTGGGGGATGGATTCATTGGTCCCTTGCCTAACTTTTAATCAACCTCTAGTAGAATGAGGCAGCCAGCTCTTACCAGCTTCTGAGAGCCAATTGGTTGGATTCAGGAATTTTCAAGCTGGTTGAGATCATTCATGTTGGTAGCTTACAATTAGCACCATCCTTTGCTAGAAGCAAAATTGGGTTCAAATTAACTATGTTTAAAATTAGTCATGGTGGGAGTATTTACACCACAGGAATTGAAAAATGTGACAAATCAGGTCTTTTTTGTTAAACCAGCAGCACACTACTGCTTGTGTTCCTAAAATTAACCGTGCTTGGTCTTATTATATTATTTTTATCATTACTGGAATTAATTTATTAATTTATTTATTGAGAGAAAGAAAGGGAAGAGATAGGAGAGAAAAACATTGATGTAGGAGAGAAATGTCAACCAGTTGCCTCCTGTCCGCACGCACCTGACCAGGGGTTGAACCACAATGTTTTGATGTATGGGATGAGCTCCAAGTAACTGAGCCACCCAGCCGGGGCACTGGATTTTATTTTTAATCATAATGAGATTGGTCTTTAGTATGTTTTTATTATCCTTTTGAAGAGTACATTCTTTGCCAGCTCTTTTTCTCAAGCTTTCCATATTTTTTGATGGCCTAGTTTAAATCTCTGATTCTTAATCATTTGGAGAGTCCTTTTCATTGAAGTGCCCACACCATGTACCTGATCAATAATCAGAATCTCAGGGTGGGATTCTCATGCCAGCATTTTTTTAAAACTCTGTAATTCCAAAGTCCAGCCATGGTTGAGAATCACTGCCCTAGCCTAGTGCTTCTTAAAAGTTCATGCACACACAAATGACTGAGAGAGCTTGTGAAAATTCAGAGTCTAATTTAGTAGGTCTGGGTGGGGACCTGAGCTTCTGCATTTCCAGCAAACTCCCAAGTGATGCTGTGCTGGTCCATGGACCACACTGAGTAGCAAGGATTTGAATAACATTGTAATTATCTGTATCTAAAAGGTTGGAGAGAATTCAGTTATGCAGCCATTTTCACTTTGATGCTTTTTCAACATCAAATCTCATTATCTTTCTAAAAATCTTGTCTATAGCAATTGGTTTATCTAAATTTTCCATTTTCTCTTATGCCAATTTTGGTGTTTTGCATTTTGAGAGAAATCTAGATTTTTTTCCCCCCTAAGTTTTCAAATATATTGACATACTATTACTTTAAACACTCTTGTATCTATAACGATGCAAATCCCAAAATGTAAAATATAGTAAGTCAATCAACCAATTATCTGTGGGCTCAGACTAATCCTTGGGCTTCCAATTTGCAACCCAACCCCGTTCTCCCCCCGCCACTCCCCAAATTACTCCAGTAATTTCTCTGGCTTTTGAGTTGTCACTGACTCCAAAAAATTCTGTGATGATATATTACTGAGGAGGTCATCTCAGAAACAGTTTCAGAGCTGAACTATGCTTAACAATCATGTAATTCAATACGTTATTTTACAGATGGGTAAGCTAAGACCCAGATGACTTACCCACGAGTCATATAAAGGTTAAAATTAGAACCGGGGACATCCAGGAACCCAATCAGGACAGAGATATGTCACCTCTCTATCCCTAACATTGTTCCGACAATTCAACAGTTCAAGAGCGGTCCCCAATATGGATGATGCATAAGGCACAATGTTCATTTGGCACACAAGACCTTTTATAGTCAGACCACTTTTGTGATGTTCACAGTTTTTTCCCATAATCCCAAGAGGAAAGTGATGCTATTAAGGAATCAATGATGGAACCCTTGTATTGTTGTTTTTGTTTGGTGTTTACATCCACACTGTTGGTACAGCCTTTGTAGAAGACAGTATGATGGTTCCTCAAAAATTGAAAATAGAATTACCACATGATCCAGCAATTCCACTTCTGGGTATGTTCCTCCCCAAATTAAACACTGTCTCAGAGAGATATTTACAGACCTCTGTTCATATCTGCATTGCTCAAAATGGCTAAAACATGAAAGCAACCCATGTGTCCATCAACAGATGAATGGATGAGCAAAAAAGGTCTACACATGCAATGAAGTATGATTCAGTCTTAAAAAGGGAATTCAGATGTGCTCCGACATGGAGGCAGGATGGGGAGAGTAGTTTACCCAGGGCCCCTGAGCATGCACTCATTTACCACCAGTGCATCTGGAGGGTTTCGGCTGCTGCCACCACCATTAACATGTTAAGCTTGTTTTGCCTTCCTTTCCATTTAGCCCACGATTTCCGATTTCACCAATATGCTGGTGGCACCAGTGACTAATGAGGTCCAGACAGAAAGTATAGTGCCAGTCACCGGTGACTGACAAGGTGCTTAACGTGTTAAATTCACTGCCTCTCACTGAACAGAGAGCCAAAGCCCATCTGATCCTGCTGACACCTGCCATCCGAGCTGCTGGAGCCCTGTTACCCTAGCCACACTGCTGCCCACCTCAGTGCCCCACAAGGCAGAGCCCACAACCTACCACAGCTGCTGCTGAAAACAAAAACGGCTTTTCCTTCCTTCTGCCTTCCAACAACCTCACACAAGTGCTTTGCACTATCCAAACCTAACTGGCGAGGGAGTTTGGGAAATGCCGTTTCCTGGCTGCAGCGGCTGAGATGCAGAGGAGAATGGAGAAAGGCAGGAATGAGGCTGAGCAGCCACAGACAATAGCCAGATACAGCTGCCAAGAGGAAGCAGTGAGGCCAGAACTCGCACCTGAAAGTCAAGAATTGGAATTCAAAAGATCTCACCCAGTGACAATCTGCAGCCCTGAGAAATCAGGAATTCCACCTGGCTCGGCCCTTCGTCTCTGGTCTCCCATAAAAACTGCCTCAGGCAGTGGTGATGCTCCCTTCCTGGCCTGGGGGGAGGGGAGGGGGGTAGAGGATGAAAGCTACTGAGCCCCCAAAGGGAGATCTCTGAGCACTGAGTCTTCCATTAAAGCAGAGCCTGGAAACCAGAGGACCCCTTCCATCCCAGGTGAAGAGCTAAATTAATCTGCTCGGGCTGCCACAACAAAGTACCACAGATTGGGCAGCTCAAACAACAGACATTTATTTTCTCACAGTATAGAATCTTGAAGTCCAAGATCAAGATGCCAGCAGTCTGGTTGCTCTTGTGGCCTCTCTTCCTAATGTGCAGCCAGCCACCTTCTTGCTGTGTCCTCGGCACCGGCTTTTCTCTGCATGCACATCCCGCTGTTTCTTCTTGTAAGGACACTGGTCCTATTGAATTAAGGCCCACCTTATGACACATTGTAAGCGTAATTACCTCCTTACAGGCCCTGTTTTCAACACCCCCATCCACTTAACTCCATAACTATGTGAGCTAGTTCCTTACAGTAAATCTGTGTGTGAGTGTGTGTGTGTGCTCACGCACGCGCATGTGTATCTCCTATTGTTTCCTTGGAGAACTCAAACTAATACACACTATGCAGGGAAATAAAAGCCTAAATCACCCCTCTAAGGAGAAACATTAAAATTAAATCTTATTTTTACCCAATAAGAGAAAATTAAATATTAAAGAATGTGATTTTGTCAGAAAGGGTTGGGTTTTGGAAGGCCATAAAGCATTGTAATATTTATACTAAGCCCCAAAGAACCAATTTTGCCCCTTTGGGGGGACAATATTGCTCACAGAGAGAATGCATACCATTTAGAGAGATAATCCGTTGCATCCACAAAACAAGAATAAGATGCAATTTATAAAATAAGCACTGAAAAAATAAGAGTTCTAGGAATTGAAAAATCTGAAAATAGAAATTAAAAACTCAGTGAAAAGATTGTGAGTTAAATCTCCCAGAAAGCCAAATACTAAGAAAGAGATGGCAGAAAAGAAGAGAACAGATTGTAAAATTAGAGCATCAGTTCAGGGAAGTTCAACATTTTAATAATAATAAGAGTTCCAGGGTCTGGCCAGGTAGCTCAGATGGTTAGACCATCATCTTGTACCCCAAGGTTGCAATTTGATCCTCAGTTAGGGTACAAACAAGAAGCAACTAAAGAATGTAGGAATAAATGGAACAAATCGATGTTTCTCTTCTTTCCTCTCTTAAAAAAAAAAAGAAAAGAAAAAGAGTTCCAGAGAGAGAGAAAATGTGTGATGGTAGTGGTGGGAAATCACTAATAATTAGATGCCCGGTGCACGAAATTTGTGCACAGGGAGGAGGTTGTTCTTCAGCCCAGCCTGCTCCCTCTCCAATCTAGGTCTCAGATCCTAGATTGGGCCTAAATGGGGGCAGCCAGACATCCTTCTCACAATCCAGGACTGCTGGCTCCCAAATGCTCACCTGCCTGCCTTCCTGATTGCTCCTAACTGCTTCTGCCTGCCAGCCTGATTGATGCTTAACTGCTCTCCTGCCAGGCTGTTTGCCCCTAACTGCCCTCCCCTGCAGGCCTGGGTCCCCCCAACTGCCCTCCCCTGCAGGCTTGATCACCCCCAACTGCCCTCCCCTGCTGGCCATCTTGTGGTGGCCATCTTGTGTCCACATGGGGGCAGGATCTTTTGACCACATGGGAGCAGACATCTTGTATGTTGGAGTGATGGTCAATCTGCATATTACTCTTTTATTAGATAGGATAGAGGCCTGATGCACTAGTGGGGGCCAGTTGGTTTGCCCTGAAGGGTGTCCCAGATCAGGGTAGGGGTTCCCTTGGGGCGTGAGGTGGCCTGGGCGAGGGGCCCCTGGTGGTTTGCAGGCCGGCCACCCCCCCTACCCCCACCCCCCAGTGACCCAAGTGGAGGCCTTGATATCTGAGATTTATTTATCTTCTATAATTGAAACTTTGAGGTCTGGCATGGAGCCAAGCCTTCTGCTCCATCAGTAG
This sequence comes from Lasiurus cinereus, assembly GCA_011751065.1. Taxonomy (NCBI): domain Eukaryota; kingdom Metazoa; phylum Chordata; class Mammalia; order Chiroptera; family Vespertilionidae; genus Lasiurus; species Lasiurus cinereus. The sequence goes on from JAAGEH010000125.1 coordinate 17,289,990, forward strand.
ACCCAGACATTGAAACTTCGTTGCCTTAAAGTGGAGGCCTCGGCTGGCCAGGGTGTGCAGAAAGCTTGGCTTCCTCCATCACTGGGGGCAACCCAAGCCTCCCTCCTGCTCTCTCTGTGGCTGTAGCCATCTTGGTTGGATTAATTTGTATTAAATAACTGATTGGCTGGTGGGTGTAGCTTGTGGGTGTAGCAGAGGCATGGTCAATTTGCAAATTGCTTTTATTAGGTAGGATTTGAGCCAATTTTTCCAACTAAAGGATATGCATTTTCAAACTTGTTGCAGCCATACCATGCTCAGATGACAGCACCCCCATGTAAGGCACCTCACCACAGTGCCAGAGCACTGGAACAGGAAGAATCATCTAAGAAAACCACCCTCTTACTCCTGGGAGATGTCGTCTAGCTCCTGGTGCTATAATCTCAAAAGTTGAATTGACATTTTTAGTAGAGCTGTCAGGAGGATTTTTGAAAAGAAGTTCTGAAGATACTAGCATACTTTTTATTTTTTTGTAAATATGCTCATTATAGAAAATAGTGTTTTCAGCAAAGTTTAAAGAAGAAAAAGTTTCAGCTGTAATTGAATAACCCTGAACTAAATACTATAACCATTTTGGATTGGTTCCTTCCTCTGTGGATAATTTTAAGAACATATCAGCCTATCTATCCTTTTATAATATTATTAAACATAATTAAAATCATTACTATATATAGTTTTAAATTCCTGCTTGCTTATATAATGAGCATTTTTAATTAAAAGTTTTCAAAAGTTTCAATGACTGTGCAAATATCCTAATTTATACAATATGTAATCAACCTGTTTTTAGACATCTGCGTTGTAGCTACCTTTTCTTTATTTTTGTTGTTGTTGTTAATCCTTTCCCAAGGATATTTTCCACTGATTTTTATTTTCTTTCTTCCTTTATTTAAGGAAGGAAAGAGGGAGACATAGAAACATCAATGATGAGAGAGAACCATTGATCAGCTGCCTCCTGCACATCCCCTACTGGGGATTGAGCCCACAGCTGGGCACATGCCCTTGACTGGAATAGAACCCTTGAATCTGCAGTGCACACACTCTATCGACTGAACAAAATTGGCTAGGGCTCCATTGATTTTTAGAGTGGAAGGGATAGAGAGACACACGTTGATTTGCTGCCTTCTGCAGGAGCCCCGACCAGGGCCAGGGATTGAGGCTGCAACTGTGGTATGTGCCTTTGATCAGAATCAAACCCAGGACCCTTCAGTCTATGGGCTGATGCTCTAACCCTTAGCTAAACCAGCTAGTGCTGTATCCACCTTTTCATTGTTCTAAATATCACTGTGATAAAAATCTTTGTATAAATACCTCTGGCTATTTCCTTAAATTGGATTTCTAAACATAGGATTACTGATTAAAGATTATGTATAGATTTATGTAATTTGCTTCACAATGCCTACTTGAATTCTGGCCCTGTGCTATTTAATATAGTAGCCACTTAGCAACATGTAGCTATAGTTCAATTTAAGTGCAATTTAAAAACTGGCTCTGGCCCTAGCTGGTTTGGCTCAGTGGATAAAGCATCAGCCTGCATACTAAAGGGTCCCAGGTTCCATTTCAGCCAAGGGCACATGCCTGGGTTGCGGGCTTGATCCCTGTGGAGGGCGTGCAGGAGACAGCTGATCACTGATTCTCTCTCATTTCTATCTCACTCTACCTCTTCCTTCCTCTCTGCAATCAATAAACCAATATATATTAAAAAACAAAACTGGCTCTGCTGTTACGCTGGCCACTAGACTTAGTACACAATAGCCATGTGGGGCCAGTGGCTACATATTGGACAATAAAGACGGAACTTCTCCATCATTTCAGAAAGTTCTAGAGGATAGCACTGTTTTAGAGAAATCATACTTTTTGTTCCTCCATATCAGTCTCTCTATTCCTTTATCAGATTTAAATATTACTATTTCAAGCCTTATTAGACAAGCCAAAAAGGGAGTCTCCATTAAATTCATAATTGTTTCTAGTTAGAATTGCCCATTTTGTTAGCAATTGAATTCAAGATTGCTATTCATGTTTTTCTTGTAGCTCTAGATAGCCTAAAGGAGCTGTGCATCATGGTCTCACCTCCAGGCCATGCCCCATAAGGAGTATATGACACCTCTACTGGAAATATGTGGGAATATCCTTTCCAAATGACAGTGACAGTTGTCCCATTGTGGTTTCTATAATCTTCCTTCCTCTTTTTCATTCCTCTGGGGTTCCTCTTTGGTCTCCTAGCTATTTTACTTTGTTCCAGTGGCTGGGGCTGCTTCCCTGCATCTTAGTATGTGCCCATGCTGTCCTGTGTCCCCAGCCTGTACTCCTGCTGGTGATCCCACAGTACCCTGTGCCTAGTTCCTATCAAACATGTTTAATGAAATACTACACATTTGAGAATGGCAGAAAAAAATTTTTTAAAAAGCTAATTTTAATGGAATTTTGGTTTCAGTAGAGTCTGGTGAAGTTTAAATATTTGCTCCCCAACATGGTTCTGAAAAACACTCTTGGTATTCATGATTTATTTCACAATTTTCCCTTCCTTGGCAACTGTGAAATAGGGAATCAAGCACTATCCAATATAACTGAATAATGTGAGAGGCAATCAAGTATCCATGCTGCAATCCCCTCTCTTGCTCTGCCTAAATCCTGAGCAATAATAAAAACAATTGCACAGAAACATTTAGGGATGTGAGAGGTGCCAAGGGATGCTTTATTTATCCGCAAGAAAGGATCCTTGATTGATGCTCCCCTATGCGCCTCGGGCGGGGGCCTTGCAGAAACCTTCAGAGTCCATTGCCTTAAAATGTTGCCCAAATTTAGTTGAGAGCAAACTACTACCTTCAGTAGGCAAAGTAGGTTGAATGCTGGGTAAAATATCCTTTGCTTTATCCCCAGTAAGGCCAACACTGATATTATGAGCTAAAGTTGACCTAGAAAACACATTTGTGAGGATTTTCCTTCCTTTTCAATGACAATAAAAATGGACACGTATAACTAAGAGGGGAGTTGAGGCCAATGGGCATATTGGGCATCTAGCGCCACCTTGTGGTAACATCAAGGACGCTGAGATTTAAAAAATGACAGCCCTTGAAGAGGAGTTTGGATTTAATGACAAAGATGGGAAAGGTAATTTTCTTGGAGAATACAAACTAACAGAAATAACTAGCACTTGACTGGTACTTTGTAGTAAGTGAAGCACTCCCACGTGATTTAATCTTGGCAGCAGCCCTGTGCTGTAGGTAGTAGGATCTCAGCCTCAAGAGATGTGAAGACTGAGTCAGGCTCAGAGAAGTTGGAGACCTGAATTAGGCAACTCCTTACTTCCAACTGTATAATTTATTAATATTATTGTATTATATCACACAGTACATATAAAAAACTCATAAGAAATGCATAGCATTATATATCATAGGGCAGTAATAGGCAAATTCATTAGTCAACAGAGTCAAATATCAATAGTACAACAATAGAAATTTCTTTTGAGAACCAAATTTTTTTAACTTAAACTTCTTCTAATGCCACTTCTTCAAAATAGACTCGCCCAGGCCATGGTATTTTGTGGAAGAACCACACTCAAGGGGCCAAAGATCTATATGTGGCTCGCGAGCTGCAGTTTGCCAGCCACTGAGATAGAGTATATATTGTGTGGTATAATACATAGCCTAGACTATATCGAATATAATATATATGATACTTGAGCACTTATGCTATTTTCTTTTTTGTTGTTTTTTAATCCTCACCCAAGGATATTTTTCCATTGATTTTTTTTTAGAGAGTGGGAGAAGGAAAGAGAAATATCTGTGTGAGAGAAACACATCAATTGGTTGCCTCCTGCATGAGCCCTGACCAGGGCCTAGGCCGGGGAAGAGCTTGCAACCAAAGTACGTGCCCTTGACCGGAATCAAACCCGGGACCCTTTCGTCTGCAGGCTAATGCTCTATCCATTGAGTCAACCCAGCTAGGACTATGCTATTTCCTATAGTACTTCTAAGCAGCACTCACTCCCTTCCTGGGCTGTTTTCTGTCTGTGAAGACGTTCGCTCTGTAAGGCCCATGAGCATCTATCTATCCTATAGGTCCATCTTCTTTACAAGTTGATTTCAAAGAATAAAACACTGTAAAGGACAGACTCTATATTTGTTCTCACCTAGTGTAGCCATCTTCCAGCCTTCAAAAGAAGGGGAGAGAATATATACAGCAACAGACCAGCAAGAAAAGATCGTTCTTCTTGCTTCCCCCACTCCATAGACCCCTCCTAGAAAATGAAGGACAGGTAGCAGTTAGAATGTCCAGCAAGCACCCTGCCTGAGACCCACTGCAAGGAGGACTTATTCCAATTGTGCAGAAAGCTATGACTATACCCAGCCCCTCCCACTGAGACCCCTCCTCTTCAGATGTGGTTGGGGTTTAAGGCCCTGGATTGCTGCATGTATAGTCCAATCAATATGCTCAAGACAAATGCTCTCATAAACAGCTCCCTCCAAACAATGAAACACAAGGGCTTAGAGGATCACCTTTAGTTAGCAGGCCAAAAGAACTTGGATTATATTTCATATAGTAATTCATTATATGAGAATGTTTGGGAACAGGTCAGCAGACCAATTTCAGGATTTGCCCCTATTCTACCTAATACCAGCTATGTGATTTTGGCCATGTCAGGCATTTACTTCCTAACCACTATTTCCTCATTTCCCAACAGGGAGGTGGGACAGATCATCCACGTATTTCTGGAGAAACCGCATTGGGCAGATGAGGGGAGGAGGGCCGAGATGGTGGCCTTCCCTTCTCTCCCTTGGGGTAGTGTGGCAAGGACTGGCCCAATTATAGAGGTCTTAAAAATTAGGAAGACCTGGCCAGATAGCCCCAGTTGGTCAAAGTGGTGTCCTGATACCCCAAGGTTGTGGGCTTGATCCCTGGTCAGGGCACATACAAGAATCAAGCGATGAACGCATAAATAAGTGGAACATCAAATCGATGTGTCTCTCTCCCCAGCCCCCACTTTCTCACTAAAACCAATATATTAAATTTTAAAAAATTAGGCCAGGAGCCACAGTGGGTTCTTAAGACATAGCAAAGTGGCATGTGTGGAGCACTGGTCTTGAAGAGACACATAAGTGAACTGAAGCGGAGAAAAATGAGCAAATATGAGACACTAGAAAAAGAGAAAAGAACAAACCTTCAGGCTAAAAATACACATGGCTGTGTTATTTTGCTCTGTTTGGCCTAATTTTTTCTATGGGGTTACTGGACATGCTGCACATGTCAGACTCACATGAGTAACATAAGAATAACAAAGATCTCTAAGTGCGAGTGGGCCCTTAAGCTTTCCTACAGGGACTTTTACAGTTGGACAACATCATAAGACTTCCTTTACTTTTCAGACCTTGCAATTTTATTTGCTTTTGTATTTCTATAATACATTCTCTCTCTCTCTCTCTCTCTCTCTCACACACACACACACACACACACACACTCTCTCTCCTTGTGTTGTTTTATTTTTTTTACTTTTTAATACAAAAGTTATATATATTCATTGAAGAAGTTAAAATACAAAGATATAGAAAATAAAAAGAATGACAGTAAACATACTTCTACAAGGGGAGGCATAAAAGGCAACCTTGTGAAAGAAAGGTCAGGACCTGTGACCCAGGCCCACGGTCACAGAAGTTGGGTTCTTTGGAGACTTCCGGAATTTGCTCTGAAGGAAAACTCTTGGCACACAAAGACCTTCTTTTTTGTTCACCGTCTCACGAAACACATACTCGTTCACCACTTCTTCATAACCCGAGTCCGTAAAGAGCTGAGCCAGGAATTCTGTAAGACAGCAGATCAACAATGCCCGGTGCTGGTGTCACTACCAGTGCTGTGTGGAGGGGTAAGGACTCCTCCTAAGGACTGCAGGGCTCAGACAGATTTTTAAAATAATGAAAACTTCAACATGAAAATTTAAAGGTTTTATTTTGTGAAGTAACATATTCCTACTTCTCTTCATCTGATGTGTCTCTCTCCCCAGCCCCCCACTTTCTCACTAAAATCAATAAATTAAATTTTTAAAAATTAGGCCAGGAGCCACAGTGGGTTCTTAAGACACAGCAAAGTGGCATGTGTGGAGCACATCCCCCCTCCCCCCAATAACAATGTAATCAGGGAAAAAAAGTTTAAGGACAACCTGGACTATGCCCACCTTGCCCTATTATGAGTCCCCAAATGCAAAAGTTTGAGTAAAAAGAATAAAAATGCAAACTGGCTATATTAATACAAAGTGTGTATGTGTTCAATTTGTTTAGATCAAGCATCTGATTGATCCTAATATGAAGGAAGAAAATCTGTGACCAGTGTGGGGGGAAAGAAATCATCTGGTAGTGGTATAACCTACAGAGAGGGAAATTTAACCCAAAGAACATCTCTCTGCATGTTAAATGAAACAATAACATTACAACACATTTTTAATTTTCAACTGACATTTTCTGATTCTGCAGTTTGAATGGTAATCATTCATTTTTTGTTTAGAATCCAAAAGAATATTTTATTCCAAGAAATACAAATGTTCGTAAAAAACAGAGCTTAAGAAGGTAATTTATCTTATGGTCCATTATTAAATAGGTTTAAAACTCATGTTCAAAATGTCCAAAAGACTAAAATAACACTTAGTGCTTGGAAGTTTTTAAATATGACCTTTTAAGGACCCCTCTATAGCAAAATTGTGCATTTAAATACAGATCAATCACTTTTATAGAAAAATGTTTTTCCATCACCTGGGAGAGTAACCACAAGGCAATATACTGTCCTATTTCCTTTATTTTTGACTGAACAAAGTGAAGAAGACCCTGAGTTGGCCCTCCCTTTTCAGCACAGTTCCTGGTAGAGTATCCACATGACACAGCAGCCTGTCTGTTAACCCAGGTCAACTAGACACCATCACCAGAGGAGGCCTGTGAGCTCACCACAGCCGGGGGCTGGGTCTGTCATCCCAGGTTCTAGGTAAGGGGCACGTGTCAGAGAGCTTGTTCCAGGGTCTTGGGCATGTGTGCTAATAAGTACAGCCATCCCCACCCCAACCAGTAACACAGTGAGTGATAAAGCAATCAAGTAACCACAAATAGGGAGTCCAGTAATCTTACCGTCCGTAAAAAAATATGATCTGGTTCCATCTTGTCTAACATAAAAGTTTTCTCCAAGTTTGCTTCCAGCTTTAAACCTAAGCATGGCGTGATCATATAGCCCATAGTCACGAAACAGGACACTTTTGCCTGGTTTCAATACCTACAAAGCAAAAGCAGGCTGCATATAATTCTGGGGAACTAAATAAAGCTTTATAGAGATGGATTCAAGCTAAAATAAAACCTGATTAATTTAGAGATGAAATTAACTTACACTTATGATAATTAGGAAAGGGATGAGACTGAAATCCCCATAATATGGTGGGAAAAGGGCTTGCTAACCTAAGGTGCAGCCAGACCTGGCAGCATGCCCATGAAGGAACACTTCCTGAGCACTTACTTACAAGAGTGCTCTGGAAGGTCCAGTGTCACACAATTACAATGTTAAAGATACTAAACGAAACAGTCATACCCCCATTAAGGCATGTTCTTCCAACCTTTTATTAGCCATCTCCTAGCACATGTAGTCAAACTATCACTTTTTAAAAAATATGTCATTTTGGCTTTTACTGATTCTGGCTGGCTATCCTCATTCTGAGTCTCAACTCTGGTTTCACTGTGCTACAACTATGGACAGCTTCCCCAACATGCTAATACCTGACATATGCCCAGCTCTATACAGCTTACCTGACCTTGACTCATTGGATCTTCACCCAATTCTGAGAGGAAGGAAGGACTATGATTATTATCCTCACGTGAGATGAGGAAACAGACATCAGAAGAGGTAAGTGATTTGCCTACGATAACACATCAGCTACTAAGTGGGGGAGTCAGGACCCACACTTGGGTCAAAAGGCATCTGTTAGCTCTGGGATGTGTGTGTGTGTGTGTGTGTGTGTGTGTGTGTGTGTGAAGGGGGGTTGGGGGGATCATTCCAATGTCACTGACACTGACAAAAAAAGGGGGGCTATGAGGAGACAAGTAACTGAGTATTCTTACCACACTGTGCTGCACTTCTCAGTGTGAGGAGTGGATCAGGCAAGTGCAGGAGTGTAGGGAAGGGGTTCAATGTCAGGCCCAAGTAGGAACCCACACTAAAGCCTTTCAGAGATAGGCATCACAGGGTAGATGTCTCAAAAACTGGAAAGTAAGATCTGCAGGGAGTGGGTATAACTGCTCCTAACTTACAAAGCAAGTAACCATATGCATTCAGGATGAAAAGAGTGGTATACACTGTAACGCTTTTTATGTGAAAATTCTTTCAAAATGCATTCATATTACCAGATTAGTCTGGACTTCAAAGGGGGCACTAATTTTGTTAACTCTTACTCTGAGCTATCACATCAACAAGGTAAGTAAGACATGATATATACTACCTATTATAATAGATATTTGACATAGTTTGATGTATTTCTTTCTGAATAGAATATATTGTCCATAATACTTTCAAGTGTGCTAGCAGATTCTCTCATTTATTAATTTCTTACCAATACTAGCATGCATTTTAACTATTGTTAACTATCTTGGATAAAAACATCCTTACCTTGGTCAAAAATGTTAAATTATAAAATGTGAATAATTGAGAGGGAAAAATTCTGAAAAAAAATCAGCTTATATGAGAAAGACTTATTCTTTATTTCAGAAGGGAATGTTACACAGGACAGTGGAAAAGCACTCACTCAGGAATTTGGAAATCTTGATTCATGTATAGTTCTTCCATTAACTAGTTGAATGACCTGGAGCAAGTAATTTCATGCTTCTGTATATGTTTTTTCGTCTGTAAAATAATAATTATGATACCTAATGCCTCCTTTAATCATGGCACTGTAGAATTAAACCAGACATTTCTCACTGTTAGGTTCTTTTATTCCCCCAGTAACTCTGAGAAGTGGGTAGGTCAGGTCTATTATACTCACTTAACAGTAACTTAGGCTCAGAGTAAAATGATTTGCCTGAGTTTTCAAGGCAAGTTGGTGGCACAGGTAGAACAAAATCCAAATCTTCCAATGACAAATTTGGTCTACTTTTACTTAACCATTATATTCCAAAAATGAGGTAATTCAACTTAAAGATTTTCTTTCAGTTTAAAATTACGTGGTTTTTAAAATTTCTCTGGTGTTAACATCCTGGATTAATTATATCTACCTTACAATAGCTTTTGTAATTCTTTTAATATATCTTTTAAAAAAATTTTTCTCTTAATATATTCTTAATGAGATGACTGTATTATTGGAAAGTAGTAAGTTTTGTTTCTTTCTCATCCTCAAATCTTGTCTTTTTGCGCTGACCAGGACCTCTGTATAATGAAGAGAAGTAATGCTAGTGGGCACCCTTAGCCCCATAAAGTTCCTGATATTCCATATTCTGCTACCTAACACCTGAAGCCTCCATCAGTGAAACCACCAGTATCCGCAGCCTCTTCTGAATCTTCTCTTCATTCTTGTGCTCACAGAAACCTCACTGTCCCAATGACACTTTTCCCTGCAACCTCTCAAGTCATGGCTGTGTTTTCTCCCACTGCCCTTGTACCACTGGGCTGGGAGACCTAGCTGGTTTCCTCCCTCGCTCCTCATTGCTACTTTCTGTGCACTCTCCTTTTTCCTCCCTGAAACCCCCAGCTCCAAATCTCTTGTGATCAGATTATATCATCGATATTCCTTACTGATACCAATGTCTATTAGTTCCATGGTCATATCTCTTCATTTCATACGAATGTATCTTTGGGTGTACTCCCTTATTCTCAATACTAATCCATTCTTAATTCTGGTAAATTCAATACACATGTGCGTTATCCTTCCAAATATGCTGGCTTCTTTTTTTTAAGTGTATTTTATTGATTTTTTTACAGAGAGGAAGGGAGAGGGATAGTCAGAAAGATCGATGAGAGAGAAACATCAATCAGCTGCCTATGGCACAGTCCCTACTGGGGATATGCTTGAAACCAAGGTACATGCCCTTGACGGGAATCGAATCCAGGACCCTTGAGTCTGCAGGCCGACACTCTATTCACTGAGTCAAACCGGCCATGGTTATGCTGGCTTCTTAATGATTTGAGCTTCTCTTTCCAAGATCCTGTCCTCCACCCTGCTTAACCCACTCACTCCCATGATCATGTCCTAAAGTTTTATCAGCACTAAAGTGTATAACTTCCTCATATTCTCAAAGTCATCCAGGTCATTCTCTGACCATCCCCACCATCTTTTTAGTTCTCTCTCTAGTTCCCCGTCTTTAATAATCCTTCACCCTCACCCAGATCTTCAAATCAGGTGATCCTACTATCGCTTCCCTAATGTCCTCTCTTCCCTGTTTACCCAGCGTAAGTTCCATACCCATTTATTGGTATACGCTGGGTTCTCATCTGCTCAGATACCAGGAACAGGGAAAGGAAAGGTTAAGGAGAAAAAAAACAAAAAACAAAAAACAAACCTTACAAAACCTCAGAGGGCTAAAACCAAGGTGGCAATATCTGAATTTTTTTAATATTGTTTTAAGTGCAAATAATTATTCCCTAACAGGTTTCTAGTGTCTTAAAATTTCTACCTCACTACTCTTTTAAAACAACTAAAATCAGGGTCAAATTTTAATGTACAAGTAGCTCTAAATACACAAATGCTGTCACACCTAGCATCTACCTTTCAACTTGCTGAATGCTCTCCTCTCCCTTTGTAGAGCAGACTGACAGAAGCCCATGACTCATTGAATAGGTGAGGCTTACAGGCTTTAGATCATGCACACTTGTACTTTAGTGCCCCTAGGTGAGCTGGCTGCAGAATTACCATTGGTCACTTGTGTTTGTTCCCAAACTTGCTTGTCCTGGTTATACTTAGATTTATAATTATGCTAGAGGCCCGGCGCACAAGACTCGTGCATAGGTGGGGTCCCTAGGCCTGGCCTGCAATCAGGGCTTATCTTCCCCAGCTGCCAGCAGCTGGCCCCACCCCTCGCCCTCTGTGTGTGGGGCAACAGTGAGAGTGTCAGGGTCTAGGCACCGTCCGCGTCCACCACCACCCACCCGATTCCTAGTTCCCCATCGGGCAATCAGAGCCTGCCAGCCAGGGGGAGGAACAGAGAGGTTGTTCATTCACACATGCCTAACAGCCCCACACCCTGTGGCCATCGGTTGCCCTCTGTGTGTGGGGCAACCGGTGGGACGATCGGGGCTCCGGTGCCACCTGTGTCTGCCACCACCCACCCCTGGTTCCCCGTTCCCCATCAGGCGATCTGGGCCTGCAGGCTAGAGGCAGCTCCTGCATTGAGCGTCTGCCCCCTGGTGGTCAGTACATGTTATAGCTGACTGGTTGTTTCCGCTGTCTGGTCAATTTGCATATTACTCTTTTATATATACATAGATATGTAGATAAGAGAATATAAACAATCTATGTATATAAAAGTCTAAGTGGCCTTCCAGCCGTCTTACTATGATGTGCAATGACCGTCAGGGGGCAGATACTCAACGCAGGAGCTGCCGAGCTGTGGTGACTTGGCAGCTGCAGTTTTCCAGTGACACACCCAGAAACAGAGAGGAGGGAGCCAGATTCCGAGGTGCGTCACCCAAGAACTTCCCTTTCACAATACGGGATCCCTTGGGGATGTTAGAGAGCCAGTTTCAGCCAAGGGACCTCACCAGTGCATGAATCCATACACCAGGCCTCTAGTATAATACAAATGTCAATAGAAAGCATTTTTGTTTTCTATGAAAAGTACATTGGGAAGATTTGATAAAGCACTGAACAAACTGCTATTTGATTAGGTGTGTGAGAATCAACTGTGAAAGCCTGGGTAAGAACGTAAGAGACACTGTTCCAGATTCCTTTCCAATTGCTTTTAATTTCTTGATCCATTTTTATTATTATTATTTTTTAAATATATTTTATTGTTTTTTTACAGAGAGGAAGGGAGAGGGATAGAGAGTTAGAAACATCGATGAGAGAAAAACATCGATCAGCTGCCTCCTGCACACTCCCTACTGGGTATGTGTCTGCAACCAAGGTACATGCCCTTGACCAGAATCGAACCTGGGACCCTCAAGTCCACAGGCTGATGCTCTATCCACAGAGCCAAACTGGTTAGGGCTTGATCCATTTAAAAAAAAAACAAATTCTATTTTATGTGTGGCTCATGTAAGAAAGATAACAAATGGTCCCAAACTCAAAGAAAAGGCTTTGGCTCTACATCTAAAGAGTGACAAATGAATATTAATATATTTTAAGTTATAATAACATGTTTAAAGTAAGAATTTACATTTTTAGAATTTCTTGATTTTGTTGATTTTTTAAATTAATCAGCATCGTTACCAATTGATTGTACAGATAAGAGAGCCTTATTTACAAAGTGCCCTCACACATAATCTCATCTGCATCTCAGGATAACTCTGAGACACACCCGTTTTACAGACAAGGAAATTGAGGCTTAGGGAAGGGAGATGAGATGGTTTACCTTCAGTCCCATGACTTACATGTGAAGCTTTACTTCCGGAGTATTGCAGCCTCTGGTGGCCACAGCTCTTTGGATTCTCCCCATTTAAATAGCAAAAATGGCAGTAACAACAACAATGGCTGACTTGTAAAGAACACTTAATATGTTCTAGATATCATGCTAAGCACTTTATACTAGTACATATTTCATATATTCTCACCAATTCCAATATCTAGGAAGTATTATCTCAACATTTCTACAGGTAATAAAACTGAGGCTCAGAGAAATAAAGGGACTTATCTAAATAGGGAAGCCATATTTTGATTCTGGACACTGTGACTCCTGACTGTGTGCTCCTGATCAATGAACCACACTTCCTCTCACTTTACAAGATTCCCTAAATCCCAGGTAAAAACCATTCTGCTCCAAGTCTGGCCAAGCTCTGAAGAGCAGTGATGACCATCAGACCAATCAAAGTTTAGGGTGGATGATTTTTACACAGAATCCCATTCCATATACAACCTACCTAATGAGAATGGGGTCTCTTGAATCTAGACGGTACATGAGCCTCAGAGAGCAGGTAAGCAAGAAGACTGGGATGTCCAACCCCTCAAGTGCAGACTCCAAATCACTAACCTTGTAAATGTTTTGTAAGACAAGATGCATCTTATCGGGGTGAACAGCAGACAGCACAAATATCAACATGACAACATCCACAGACTCGGGGGGCACATGTTCTGTAAGGTCATCTTTCGTTAGGTCACACTGGAATACCTTGCACCTTTTTGTGTCATATAAAGGATTTTGCTAAAGAGAGGAAAAACACAAAATAATTTTAATGCAATATCCATGTTGATATATATAGAAAAATACAGCCTCAAAAGGAGATTGTGTTTCCATTTGTATACTACTGCACAGAGATCACTATCCCTTTGTTATGGGTAATGAATCATTTGCATGTTAAAGAATGAAATATTCAATATGAGGGGCAAGATTTCATTTTAACAAATCATTTTTAATTGAGGAAAGAATACAGCCTAACACATATTCAAAACTGAGCATTTTAGAAGCATATACTTCCAGAGGGATAATAATCCAAAACTGGCTGCTGCTTCCTTAATCCTCCTTTGAATGAATCATCCACTATAAAACTAAACTTACAAGAAGTTTTTCCAGTTCCCACAGTTCTCCTGGGTATACCTTGATGCAGCACCAAATAAACCTAAGTTCTTTTTACTACACTTGTGTTCCCAGTACACTTTGGTTGCTAGGTTTAACATACTTATAAGCACGTTATAAAGAAAAATATAAAACTCTGCTTAAATGTAAATAAGGGCCTGAATAAATAGAAAGACATATACAGTTACTGAATGGGAAGATTCAATATTGAAAAGATGCCAACTCTACCTACCATTCCACTTACAAATCCAGTGAAATCTCTACTGAATCCTAGAAAATTTCTAGAAACTTCACAAGGAAAATCTGATTAATCTGGAAGTGAAAATCTTTAGGAATAGCCAAGTCAACTTTTAAAAATGAAGAATAATGGAGAAGTGTAGTATTAACATAATGTGGTTTGAGAACGGGAACAAATAGGTACTGGGAAAGAGGAAAAGTTAAACAATGATACAAAGAAACATTTTGGAATGTGGGCCCTCATTACAGAAAATGGCTCATTTTCCAAAAGCTCAATGTCAGTGCGGAAAAGGGTCAAAGGGAAGGGCAGGAATGTTTTAGGCCAGTGGTCGGCAAACTCATTAGTCAAAAGAGCCAAATATCAACAGTACAATGGTTGAAATTCCTTTTGAGAGCCAAATTTTTTAAACGTAAACTTCTTCTAACACCACTTCTTCAAAATAGACTCGCCCAGGCCGTGGTATTTTGTGGAAGAGCCACACTCAAGGGGCCAAAGAGCCACATGTGGCTCATGAGCCACAGTTTGCTGACCACGGTTTTAGGCTAAGGAGATTTAGGGTACATAATGAAACATAAGATGCAGTCCTTGATTAAATATAGCTATAAAAAACACCTGGGACTATCTGGGAAAATCTGAATCTGGATTGGGTATTAATGACATTAGGGAATTAAGAGTTATTTTTCTTATATATGTGTTTTGTGGTCATATAGAGACAATCCTTATTAAAGATGTATGCTAACATGTTTAACAGTGAAAAATCTGTAATTTAAAACAGGTCACATATGCAAAAAGTCTAAAACAAATTGGACAAAATGCTGGCAATCATTAAATTTGGTATAAGTAGCCTGGCTCATGTTGCTCAGTGGTTGAACCAAGAGGTCCCCAGTTCGATTCTTGGTCAGGGGACAGGCCCAGGTTGTGGGTTTCATCCCCAATAGGAGGCAGCCGATCAATGTTTCTCTCTCATCAATGTTTCTCTCAATCCCTCTCCCTTTCTCTTTCTCTAAAATCAATAAAAAGGTATTTTTTTTAAATTTGGTTTAAGTATTTGGGTGTCATTATGGTATTTCTTTCTACTTTTTTGAATGAAGCTGTCTTTCTATAAATATTATATATGTATGTAAATGGAAAACTACATTTTTTATTATCATAGCTGGTCAACTTCAGGGAGAGAACAGAAATTGGCCAAATGGGTATAAAGGGCAAGTTAAGCAAATCTAAAAAACCAGAATCATAAGAGAATACATGGACGGTGCACCAACCTGGACATATTCAACTGCTCTTGGAGAAAAATCACAGGCATAAGCAAAGATATTCAGATCTTCTAAAAGTGGGAATAAACAGTTCCCAACCCCACAGCCAGCTTCAAGCACAGTCAATTTTTGATCTTCAAACTGAGGAAAGAGAACCTGAAGTTAGAGTACACTACGTTTGCATAATGAAGAAAGAAACCAAACTAAAAGGCCCAGAACATGGAAGACAAGATCTCTGCCCTCAGAGGCAATAAATAAGTAAATCAATAATCTAAAGTTAATACTGACATCTCAATTTGTCATCCAACATTGGGCAGTTTCATGTGGAGAAAACACAGCATTCACAGTTCAACTGAGACTTCTCCCCTCACGCCTGTTTTCTATCGCTGGACTAATCACTTAAATGGCTTTGTGCCCTAATTTCATCAGTAAGCGGGGTTAACGCTAATGCCTGCTTCACAGCGCTATTACAGGCTTAAATCACAGATGTAAAGTTTAAGAAAAGGGCAATGTCAAGTGATCATCATCATTAGGAATCTGCCATTGAAGTTTTTCAGTATGAATTTAACATTGACAACTTTCAGATTATCTTTAAAGAAACAAAAATACCCACTAAAGCTCTCTATGTATTATACAACCCAGGAACTGCTAAAACTACTTGAGACCAGTCTACTTCTTTCTAAGGTATAAAATATTCTGACAGGCTTCATAAAGTATGTACCTCACTTCCATAAAAATGCAACAAAACACTCTTTTCTACACATTTTAAATGAAGAACAGCTCAGTGCTGGCCAGTGTGGCTTGGCTGGAACATCGTTCCGTACAAGGAAAGACGGCAGGTTTAATTCCTTCCTAGTCAGGGCACACACGTGGGTTAGACTCCCAGTCAGGGCACATTCAGGAGGCAACTGATCGATGTTTCTCTCTCTCCCTTCCTCTCTCTAAAATCAATTAAAACACTTTTTTAAAATAAAGAAATAACAGCTCCAATAAGGTATAACATTACCTCCCTACATGATCTAAGCTCCTCAAACTCTCTGGTGGTCCAGTGTCTATCTTTGAAGAAATTAGTACTGTTTCTTTTGTAAAAAAGATCCCAGTTCTTCTGAGCCTCCTTTTCCAGTTTTTGTTGTTTAAAATCCGACACTAAAGTTTGGTCCCTTTTCAGCTTCTCCTCTTCTTCAGAGCTGAGCATCCTTGCTTGCAGCCCCTTCCTTTGCAAAGATGCCATCTCTCCTAAGTTGACGGTAACACATCTAACCCTGCTGAGGACTCTCCATCCCAGAATAACGGGAGGAATCCACGCTCACTCTGCAGACATAGGCAGGGTTTTTCTCGGATGTGGTTCTTCAGGTTCAAGGCTCCGGTGACATTCCTATTTTGCAAGAAAAAGAATGAGATTCTGGTTAGGGGTTCCAGCACAGTTCTTTAAGGGGCGGAGTTAAGTGGTTCCAGAACAGATCTTTCACCCAACTGTGCAATTCACCACCCATTTCCTAGTGCTGACTCTACACAAAACCCTGCCTGCCTGCCATAGAGAGGTCACAAAGAAGCTCAAGACAAGGTCCCCGCCATCAGAGGGCTTACACCTAGCGGCCCAGGGCTCTCTCATGCACAGAACTGTAACTCAAACCTGAATAGCTCACCTGTTAAAATAAATCGGTTTCGTTCAGAAAACGGACACTCCCAAGAACGGACTGAGGAAACACCGGAGAGAAAAATACTCATTAATTTTGGGGGGTGACTTAATTTCAGGAGTGACTTAACAACCACCTCCACAACTCCCCGGACTGGATGCGGGTGGTCAATTGCCAGACAGAAGTGGGGTCATCATTTCCCAAGGATCGGAGACTCCGTTTTTTGGGGGGGCAAAGAGACCCCAGCCCGGGGGGGGGGGGGCTGAGTCTCTTAGGGCGCTCACAAGCTCTCTCACCAGCAGGGACTGAGGCCCGCGCACCGCCGACACGGCACGACGGGGAGGAAGAGACCGAGTGAGTCGTGGCACAGGACGCCGAGAGCCCCTCTGTCTCTGGGGACTCCAGCTAAACGGGGCGGCCGCGGCCGCCTGGGCCTGCGGAGGGCCAGCCGGTCACACTGGCTGGCAGCCCCGCGTGGGTCTAGCTCGCGGCGTTCGGGGCTCACCGTCATCAGTTCCCAGCTTCCCCTGGAGGGGCAGCGCCGGGCGCACTCAGCGCTCAGCCGGGCCCCGGCCTCGGAAACAGAACTGGGGAGCCGCCGCGAGACAGCCCTGAGCCTGGACGCACCGGCGCGGAGGACCTCAGAATCCCGGCGGAGTTCTATTGCCATGGCACCGCCTCCGCCACTTCCGCTACGAGCCCGGAAGTACCTCGCCGACGCCGGAAGTCCCGTGGCCCTGCTTCCGCAGAGGCTTCCCCCCACCCGCCGCGGAGGAGCTTTGCTTCCGGCGCTGGGTGGGCGCCGCTTGGAGTCCCGGTGCGCTGCGGAGCGGTGTCCCGGGAGCACAGCTCTCCCGCACGCCGGCGCCGGAAGCTCGTACGGTGGCCGCGCCGGCAGAGCGCCGGTCCGGGCGCGAGGCCCGTGCGGGGCCATGAACGGGACCGCGAACCCGCTGCTGGACCGCGAGGAACACTGCCTGCGGCTCGGGGAGAGCTTCGAGAAGCGGCCGCGAGCCTCCTTCCACACCATTCGCTGTAAGTCGGCGCTCGCCGCGGCTCCCTTCGGCCGCTCCGGCCGCCCCTTGCCAACCGTGGCCTCCAAAGTATGGGGGACCCCCCTGCCTACGTCAGCTCCATCCTCTCTTACCCCTGAACCCCCAGGACCCCGATTTTCCCCCTCCTCCCCCGCGCCCCTCACCAGCTGACCCTCCCAAACCAAGCCCTCCGCCACCCCCGGCCACTCTGCCGTCCCGTGACCCCAAACGCTTCTTCCGAAGTGCATCGGCCCCTTTCTCCCCTCATCGCTGCAGCCCGCCCTCCCCCTCTTCACTGCCGAACGGCTGGGATCCCACGCCAGACTCCAGGTCTTCCCCTAACCCACCCCCTCTCTAACCACCCGCCCGAGTTCTCCACGTTTACGGGGCTTCCCTGTTTGCGCATGAGCCTCCCATCTGCTCTTCCCTTCTGTTTTCCCCCGTTTCCCTCGGCTTTCTCCCCTCGTCCGCCTTTGCTGCGAGCGCCCCGAGACACTGCGCTTCTTGCAGCCAAAAGGTGCGCATCCTCCCTGCGCCCTCTCATTGTCTCCCTCCCCCAGCTCTCCGCGCCTCCTTTGACATTCGTGCCTTTTGAGGTCACTTCTGTTTTCCTGACTTTATTAACTCAGGATCAAGCCCCTTGTAGGGGAAGAATAACGTTAGAATGTGTGAGCCTGGAATAAGTTAAAACGTGATCCATGCTTGGGAGCAGAAGCCAGCAGCCTAAGATAGAGAAATGTCCAAATAGCCATTATGCTGGACCCTCCTTGTCGTCCTCCCTCTGTGGAGGGAGGTCCCTCCCACTCTTTCCCAGGTCCCTGGTTAAAGATTTGGCTTTTACATCTTTGGCTGACGGAGCATCCCTCTGTGATTCACAAGCTCCTGGTTTCCTGTCTCGTAATGCCAATGCTGGTTGACTTGTTTTTGTCTCAGGAGCTAATAGATGTGACTCAACACATAGGAAAAGGGTGTGTCAGATAATGAAGTTCTATCTGTGTGGTCACTTGCAGGCCGAACTGTGCTAACTGCTGACAGCGGCTCTCTCAGAGGGAGGGTATTGGGATGTGATAAGACCATCATCATCTCTGGAGCAGTTTACTCAGTTGTTTTAGTAGAGTGAAGGGCAGTGTGAAATGTAAATGAGACACTTCTCATATGTACCTGGCCTGCAGTTTGAGGCAGGCGTGTGTTAAAATGGAGTAAGATGCCTTTTTGTTGCACTGCAGTTGCAATTCAGAAGTACGGGCAAGATTCACCTTTAGAGATCAAGCTCAGCTGTGGACTCCGAACATCTGCAGGAGTATCTATGTTAAAGCTATGGGACTTGAATGATAATTTGACAGTTCCTATGCAAAATGAAATCAGCTTATATGATGCAATTTATAAAACCCTATTTCACATAGGGTTTTACAATCACAGAATCTTAATATGTTGTTGCTTTTGATCCTCACAACAACCTAACGAAGCGCTTTATAATGATAATCATTCATTTTCAAATGTCACTGGGGGAAAAGAATACCTGTGCTTAATAAAATGGTACATAAATTCTAGCTTTTTTTTTTTCTTTTTTCTTAAAATAATCCAGTCGGGGTGGGAGGAAAAGTATGTAGAGGAATAGATGAAACAGGATTGTTCTGAGTTGCTAATTACTGAGGCTGAATAATGAAGGTACAGAGTTTTATTGCACTGTTCTCTTTGCTTTTGTATATTAGAAGTTTTTCACTAAGAAATAGTTTATTTCTATATTCTCAACTATTTGTATTTTCCATTTATCCGAATAATTCTTAAATGAGAATGCCTAGAAAATCCTTAGTATAACTAACCTGATGAATAAGTGCTTTTCCCCCCCCTTTCCCTTTAGATGATTTTAAGCCAGCATCTATAGATACCTCCTGTGAAGGAGAGCTTCAGGTTGGCAAAGGAGACGAAGTCACAATTACACTGCCACATATCCCTGTAAGTTTATTCTGTTGTTGTTGTTGTTTTAAATGAATTCCCCTATTTATCGTTATTACAATTTGAATTACCTACTGTTTAAAAATGTCAGCATAAGGAAAAAAGAAATTTGGGATATAGGTTTGAGTAGAATGCATCCATCCCAGGTGCTTGACTAAAAATGTTTTTTTTGTCATTTTATCCAGGCTCCCTTTTACTGCAGAGTAGACAAAGACTCTACCTGGATATCTAGCCCTGTTTTAGACATGCATAGCTTTCCCCCAGCAACTCCACAGAGAAAAGCCATAGGTTCCATGTTAATGTACAGCAACACCAGTTTAGGAGTGTGGAGCTGCCAAGCCAAGAGTCAGAGTGGGGCAGGAGCAGGACTTACATCTTTCATGTAATACTAGAGGCCCGTTGCATGAAATTTGTGCACTCAGTATGTGGGGCGGTCCCCTCAGCCTGGCCTGTGCCCTCTCACAGTCCCGGAGCCCTTGGGGGATGTCCAACTGATGGGCGGAAGTTGGACACCCTTAGCACTGCCGCCGCTGCTGTGCTCGCCAGCCCAGGTTGTGAGCCCAGCTTCTGTGGGAGCACAATGACCACCAGGGGGCAGCTCCTGTGTTGGGCATCTGCCCTCTTGTGTATGTCATAGTGACTGGTTGTTCCACCATTGGGCTGAAACCAACTCTCCCACATCCCCCAAGGGATCCCAGATTGTAAGAGGGCGCAGGCCAGGCCAAGCCAAGGAACCCCACCAGTACACAATCGGGGCTGGGGAAAGATGGGGGATGGCCAGCGAAGGAGGGACCGCAGGAGGGTTCCGGGGCATGTCCAGCCCATTTCACTTAGGCCCGATTGGCTGGACCCCAGCAGCAAGCTAACCTACTAATCGAAACGTCTGTCCCCTGGTGGTCAGTGCACGTCATAGCGAGTGGTTGAGCGGCCTTAGCATATCATTAGCATATTATGCTTAGATTGGTTGAATGGCCAATGGGATGACCAGGCACTTACCATATTAGGCTTTTATTATATAGGATATACGGGGTGAAGTGTAGGCTGATAGTTTTAGGCAAGAACCAGAAGTTCAGAGTATTCAGCTAATTGAGTGATGAGGAACTCATTTAAAAGCTGAATTGAGAACCCTTGCAGAAAGAGAGAGGCTTTTATGAAGCCTTGCCAAAGGCAGCATTCTGATCACAAAGTCTGAAGGATTACACGAAATGCTTTTAATGAGCATGTGTCATTGCATGTCACAGCCCTGCCCTGGAACGAATTAGTTCTTGCTCACCAGTGACAGAACAAAAAGACTCTGGACAGGGAGACCTGGGAAAGTTTGTGCCAGTTCAAACTGCTGTTTCATCACTTGTTGCCTTTGCCAGGTTACATCCTCTCCCTTTTGAGCATACTTTTCCCAATGTAAAATGAAGGGGTTAGATAAATGGTTCCTAAGGTCTGTTCTTACTCTTTTAAGTTTTTATGTATGAGTGAGGAGCCAAATAGTTTTTGATTCGATACAAAGGATTAAGTTCTATATTTGGCAAATATTAATTGAGCACCTACTGTGTGCTCATCCATTACTAGACACTGAGAATACAGCCTTGAATAAAATAAGCACATTTTTTGGCCTGTGGAATTTATGGTATGGAATTTAAATATAAGAAAACATATGCTTATTTTAGAAAATCAGGGAAGGTTTCTCTAAAAAAGACCTTTGAGTAGATCTGAAGTCTGAGTAATTGAAAGAGAGGGAGAGGCAGGTGTTACAGGCTGAAGCCTTGTTAAAGTCGCAGAATAAAAAAGACCGGTTCTCAGGGAATGCCAGCTGCCTTCTGCTCTGGAGTCTGCATAGCCCATGAGTGAGTAGTGCTAGTGAGGCTGAAGAGCTAGATGGTTTAACTTGACCTCAGAGCAATGGGATAGTGATCAAAGGGCTGAGGCAGGTGAGTGGCATGATGTACTGAGCTAACCAGAAAAATGGGCTGGCCTTTGAGATGCTCTGCTGGTTACTTGGCATGACGGGGGAAGCCAATGAACTTACCAATTATGAGGCAGTACTAGAGATCTCTCACTAGCTCTTCTCAGTGAGATGCAAGTAATGGTTAATTTTTATTCCTCATTTCACAGTTTACTATTATTTGTAACATTTCCCGAATCCCTAGAACAATGTATATACAGTAATTTAAAAAATTTATATTATCTTTCTTGATTACTTAGAACCAGTTACAGTCACAGGTTGCTATATTATTTCCTTTTTATTTTTATCTGTGAAACCAGGAGTTCTTTTTGAAGTCTCCGATAAAAGATTTGATGAGGTAGAGACACCTGTAAATTTATTTTTTATATTTATAATTGGTGTGTTTACTTTTGATCATATACATTTTGTGCCATACAGGGATCCACACCACCAATGACTGTGTTCAAGGGGAACAAACGGCCTTATCAGAAAGACTGTGTGCTTATTATTAATCATGACACTGGTGAATATGTGCTGGAAAAACTCAGTAGCAGCATTCAGGTCAAGAAAACAAGGTATGTGACTAACCAGATACAGAGTGATGTGAGTTTGCATTTTGTATTATCTGTTGGGTTATTTATAAGATTGTGAGTGCCATCAGTCTCATAGAGTAGTCAGTCTCCTATTGATAATCTCAATAACTCCACCTATGTCTTCTCAGACAAATCCATAAAATATCTTTTCCTCAAATGTAGTAGAAAGAAATACTTTTAAAATCTGCAAGATGAAGGCCATTGAGTAAAGAGGTGTATTTTATAAGTAAATTGATTTTATTAATCTCAGGATTTTTGAAACAGTACCACTTATGGGATAAAACTTAAATTTATATACTTATAATTATGAAAGGATAATTGAATAATAGGTACTATTTATTAGTGTGAAAACATTCATTTTCTTAACTTGTTTCACAAATAGTAAAGAGTAGCTGCCATTTATTAAGGAGTTATTACATGCCAGGAACTATGCTAGTTGCTTTATGGCATTATCTTTTCTCTTTTCTAAGTAATTCTTAGAAAGGTGTTGTTATTATCCTTAAAAACCACATACACACAGATGAAGAGACCGAGGATAAGTGAGATTGACTTACCCGAGGCTGGTGCTACTGTGCTGCAGAGCTGCTCAGTGTATGTATACTAATTGCCTCCACGAACCAGGTGTCGCTGTTCTCCAATGTGGTTGGGAGCATTACTCTCACTGCTCAGTGTCATCTGAGGACTACCAGCATTAGTCACTTGGATACTCACTGAAAGTGCAGAATTTCAGGACCTGATAAGGAAGAATCAACATTTCAGTGAGACTCCTAGATAGTTGTGTGCACACTAAAGTTTGAAAAGGGCTAGGCTAGTCCATTTACAAAAGAAATTGTTAATGGACAGAATTTTCTCAGTTTGGGATGGAATACTTAGCTTTTCTGCCAACTAGAGTTGCTATGTGACAAAATGAGTAAGCAGTACATAGATACACTGGAAAAATTTGCAAATATTTCAAGAGCTAGTTTTATTTAATAACTCATACACTTATGATTATCACTCTATAGTGTTTAAAAATCAAACAGTTAATGTTTTCTATTAAAATTAGGGGCCCAGTGCACAAATTTGTGCACCTTGAAAGGAACTGTGGGCCATGAGGCTGCAGTGAGCACAGGAGTGGGTCTCAGCCCATCTTCCATGCCACTGCTCCCAAGTGCTGTTGGTACAGAGTTATTAGGGCCTGTGCTGTCATCGGGTGCAAGTGGCACCTGCTGCCCCAATCGCCCCTCAGGAACAGGGGGATGTGGAGAAGCCCTCAGGGGGGTGACCGGGCCAGCAACTGCTGCTCACACCCGCTGATGGCACCAAGCAATTGGGGCCGTTGCTGGGTGTTGGCAGCGGTTGCGAGGAGGGCTGGTGCAGGCAGCTAGTGCAAGTACCAGATGGGATCGTGGCATGTGAGAACAAAGAACTTTCAGTAACCATCAGAGGCTCACCCTGATAACAGCAACCAGAGCCCCACCTTGGTCTGGCACCCCCCGTCAACTGCTGGCGACACCTGCCATGTTCTGCGCATACCCCCTGGTGGTTAGCGCATGTCATAGTGACTGTTTGGTTGTTCTGTTTGGTCTATTTGCATATTAGGGTTTTATATATATAGATGGGTTTTTGCCCTAGCTGTTTTGGCTTAGAGGATAGAGTGTTGGCCTGCAGACTGAAGGATCCCAGGTTCGATTCTGGTCAAGGGCACTTGCCCAGGTTGTGGGCCTGATTCCCAGTAGGGGGCATGCAGGAAGCAGCCAATTGATGATTCTCTCTCATCATTGATGTTTTTATTTCTCTCTTCCTCTCCCTTCCCTCTAAAATCAATAAAAAATACATTTTAAAAAATGGGTGCTTACAGTCATATTGTAGTCTCATATCTGTTTTATCTGCTTCTTACTATAAAATGTGAATTCCTTGAGGATAGTGGGTCTATTGTATTTATCTCTGTCTCTGGTGCATAATGCAATACTAGAATATAATAGATGGTTTTAGAATGATTAGTTCATGTGATAAAATTATAAACAGCCATATTTTGCAGCAATCTAAAAAGCATGGAATTCTATTGAGATTTCTAGGTGGTCAGCCACTTGGACAAATTTGAGAACCACTGGCTTTGTCACTCTGATTTAATGTCTGTATCTCATTTCAGGGCTGAGGGGAGCAGTAAAATCCAAGCCCGAATGGAACAGCAGCCCACTCGCCCCCCACAGCCATCACAGCCACCACAGCCACCACCACCCCCACCACCTATGCCATTCAGAGCTCCAACAAAGCCTCCAATTGGACCCAAAACTTCTCCCTTGAAAGATAACCCTTCACCTGAACCGCAGTTGGATGACATCAAAAGAGGTAGAGGGCATTTTTTGAGGCACAATAGCAACTTGGAGTAGTATGGTGATGTTTCTGTGGAGAGCACAGGGCTGCTGTATTTACTTGATGGTGTGGGCATTCTCTGCTATTGATAGAGTTCACTATTCCAGAGTGATGAGGGTGGGGCTTTCTCACCTCATTTGACAGGGGGCGTCCAGGTAGAGAGACTTGAGTTGTGGCTATCTTCACAGCATTCTGCTGAGAGGCCCAGGATTTAAATAAGCAAAAGGCCTATAGCACACCTTCAAGGCTTTAGAAGAAGAAAATTCTTAGGTGCTAGGGGTGAAAACCAGGTGTGCCAGTGTTAGTATAGTATCTAGCTTAGAGGGACATTAAAATTACCGTGACCAATACTTTCTACTAACATAAAGTTTATACATATGAAAGTGCCATGAGGACCAGTGGAAATGGACAGTGGCCTAAAAAGACTTAGGGGTCTGGTGAGGCGCTCTCCATTACATACCTGAGAAAGAAGCTTGCTTGTCTTGCTTTCTCTTCTATGCAATGGATCCTATTAGTTGTTCATACTGTTGGAAGTTATGAGAGTAAGTGGCATATTTTATGAAACTAAATTAAATAGATAACAGTAGTGAACAGGGAAAGATAGAGTTGGCCTTGGGAGGCTTGCCTTTTCCACCTTAGAGTGGAGCTCTCTTTTAGCAAAACACAATCAGTCTGCATGGTGCACAGTTATTAAGCCACTTGACTTTTTCCCCCTCATGAATATTGGAATGTCATTTATGGAAGTTTTCACTTTAGTTGGACAGGAATTGTTCCCAGTTATTCTTAAAGGAACCATACATAGCCTTTTAAGGCCACGTGGTATTTTTGGACAGGAAAGTCTGTTATATATCCTTAATGTATTCAGGGACATTGACATGTTAGGTAAAAACATGTTTTTCCTTCCCTGCTTTACATCTGTAAAAAATGCAGTACCTGACAGGCAGGACTGCCAGTCAAGTAGGGAAAGAGTCACCGTGGTTCCTCCTGCAAGCTTCCATTTATTCGTGGGACATGAAAACTGGAAAGCACCCTACATCTTGTCTGTTCTGGCCCTGTATTTTTCCAGAGTGTCTTGGAAAATTCATTGGCTTCCACTTGGGTCTCCCTGCTGGTTAGATCCAAAACAAGCAATCAGACCTTCCAATTCCTATTTAAATATTTTTCAATCCTTAGCATAAGGGATATACAGGAGGCTCTTATTTGGTGTTTAAATAATTCACAATTTTTTTCTTAGTAGATAAAGACAGAATAGACAGAAGAGTCATCATCCTGAAGCAGTTTGCTTTTTGGTTATTAGGGGTGAATTTAATGTTTCCATCGTCTCTCTGAAAACATGTTAGGTATTTTTGTTTAGGTCATTTTGTACATTTTTAAGGAATTGAGAAGCAGGAGTTTAAGTTATTCCTCATTGCTGGTGGTTTTGCTGGTTTACCCTTTACAGAAGACTCAGTGTGCTGCCTTGAGAATGGTTGTTGTGTTGACACTTGTGCCATTTTATTCCAGAGCTGAGGGCTGAAGTGGACATTATTGAGCAGATGAGCAGCAGCAGTGGGAGCAGCTCCTCAGACTCTGAGAGCTCCTCGGGAAGCGATGACGACAGCTCCAGCAGCGGAGGCGAGGACAATGGCCCTGCCTCTCCTCCCCAGCCTGCACACCAGCAGCCCTACAACAGCAGGCCGGCCCTTGTCAACGGAACCAGCCGGCCACAGGGGAGCAACCAGCTCATGAACACCCTCAGTAAGTGTGCTTTCCCTTTTCTGGCCGGGAAGGTGGCATGTCAGGCCAGAGATGCAGCTTCTATTTATTTTAGGTCAGAATCTATAATCCTGGAGATAGTTAAGGTATAAGAAAGGATCCTGACAAAGATAATTTGGAACAGAAAGGAATAAATTATCAAATAGTAAAAAAAGAAGCACTAAATAAAAAAATATTTAGTAAGAAGGTAACATTGCTTTAAAATTTTGCAAATCTGCCCTAGACCATTTGGCTCAGTGGATAAAGCATCCGCCTGAGGACTGAAGGTTCCTGGGTTTGATTCTGGTCAAGGGCACATGCCTGAGTTGTGGGCTTAATCCCCAGTAAGGGGCATGCAGGAGGCAGCCAATCAATGATTCTCTCTCATCATTGATGTTTCTATCTCCCACCCCCCTTCCTCTGAAATCAATAAAAATATATTTTTTAAAAAGTTTGCAAATCTCCTTAATGTCTGGCTTAGTAGAAAGATGGCTGCATCCACTCAATTGCCATTAGTTGTGTAGGTTGGAGTATGGGAAAAAAAAATCTGACACTAGGTGTGTAGTTAGAAAAAGAAGGACCACAGGGTCCTCAGAACAAACTTAGAGGAGAGATGGCTTAGAGATTAGCAATCCAGAAACACAGAAGTTCACTTCTGTTGTAATTCAATCAGTATCAACTGGGCATCTGTTATTCTCTTATTAGATGGTAAAGTTGAGTGCTTATATAAATCTAAATTCTGCACACCAAACACAAATAGGAGGCTTTACAACACTCATTAGTTAAAGTTTCAGGTTTAAAGCAACATGAATATCCTGGACAGAGGTGTACCAGAGGGGAATTGGATTAGCATGTTATAGGTATAAAAAGTGTCTCACTTCCTTGGTGGGAAACCTAATTTGGTATTAGCTTTTATAAAGCAACTTAATGTGAAAAATTCTAGACAGTGAGTCCGTTATTTAGAAATACAATATTTTCTTACTATTTATTAACACATTTAAAAGCTGTCTAGCCTACTCCTCCCCTGTTGTATCTCAGTAAGCAGAATTATTTTGCAGATACCACAAATAACATCTCTTTCAAAATGTTGACTGCACCTGTTTTGTCACAGCTAAATCGAATTGTCTTGGCTTTGCTATAGTGTGAAAGTGAAGGCAATCAACCAAAGAATTGTGGGAAAGTCATTTTTAAATTATGTACTTTTGGTTTGATTCTGTTTTCTTTTTATAGGAAATGACTTGCAGTTGAGTGAATCTGGGAGTGACAGTGATGACTAGAGCTGAATCTTTCTAAATCAACTTTTTGGTGCACAAATATACTGCAAGAACGGGCTACTTTTGCATGGAATCCATTGACAAGAGAAAAATGCTGTGGATCAGTGACTGTAGTAGGAATTCAAGGCTCTAAAGCTCTCAGATATTCAAGACTTTAACTTAACGGTGATGGGTGACTTTCTTGTGTAATTATTTGAACAATCTCATGTTTCAAGGTTTAAGTAGATCTATAGAAGAACTAACAATTATATTTCTATTTGGTTAACATTGGCAATGAAAAACAGGCAAAGGTACCCTGGTCTAGGTTACTCAAGGGCCATATCTTCACCAGGTCAGTGATTCTGTTTTAAACCCTACCAGTTTGGCCAAGTTAGAAGTATGTTAAAACCACTTGACATGGTGGAAACAAAGTGCTAAGGAAGTTTTGTGTGACAGCCTGGCAAGCCTGTGAAGAAACGGACTTCAAGGTGGAGTCCTCACGTGTCAGCTGGGCCGGACCCTGGAGTCCTGGCAGCTCAACCCCCTCATTTACCAATAAGGAAAGGGAAGTACCCAGCTGGTTTTAGCCTCCTGCTCCCAGTCCAGGCTTTTCCCACTGTTCCCTCTCTTGAGTCTCATTTGTTAGAATCAGAGTCTCATACATAAGAGTTACAGATGTACATAGGAACTTGTAGTGAGTTCCAGAAAACAAAAGTGTGTACTTCTAGCTCAAATTCAGATCCAGACAGTCCCTAAACGCAGGAGGCTGGATTAGCAGATTAAACCAGCAGCCTCTATACTGACACATGACGCAGTTAATTTGGGGCTTTTACTTCTGAGTAGACTCAAATTAAGTGTTCCTCATTCAGTGGATGGTAGTGGGGGAGATGGGAGTAGAAGAGAAGTATAGTGAGGAAACTTTCTAAACAAATGAACCAGCAGCAGGTTTTGAGAAATCAGAATCTAAATAGGAGTTCTGCAATATGAAATGAGCACATTCTTTTGATAAAGTTTCTGTTCATGCTTTTGTACCACTGTTTGTGCCTGATTGCCAGACTGATTTGTAGTTTTTATATACAGATAGAAGAAAGTCACAGATTGCCTTCTGCAGTGTGCAGTTTCCAAGTGAATCTGTTGTTGCAGCAAACTGGTCACTAGTAAATGTTTCATGTTGAGTGAATGCGTGATAAATTGTCCCATAATTAGTTTGCAGTGTCCCATTTCTGTAATTTGAATGAATATGTCCGGAGTAATTTCCATCTACTTTGGTTTAGCGGGTATCAGTAACATTAACTATGATTTTCCTTCCTGGGATTCCTCCACTCAGATGGCCTCTCCTTCCCCAGCTAGTGGAGGGATGCAGTCTTGATCTAGAAGGGAATTAGATGATCCAAGGTGGTGGCCTTGATTAGAGTTGAGCCTTATGGAGTCACCAGTTTTAATTGCGTGGTGATCTCAGTAAGCTGGAGATGTGGATCAGCAGTCACTGTCCAACAGCACGCTCATACCATTCTACCAAGTGTAGATAATAGGTCCACACTCATACCCTGTGTTGGGTTCTCAGCCCATCAAGAGTGTCAGTGGATTTAATGGCATGTAGGAACTTATTTATAATGAATTTTATATTTCCTTAGTAATGACAGCTCAGGGACGGTGAAGGTCATGATTGGGAGACATGAATTGTTACTGGATGTAGGAATGTTTCACTGCTCTTGACTTGCTCAAGCTGTGGCAGGTTTCAGGAACTTGAACTAAATATATCTATTTAAGCCTCTTTCTCCCTCTCCCCACCACCCCAAGTCTTTACATACATAGACAGACTGTGGTTTGGGCATGTCAGACAAAAATGTTTGTTCTATAGGAAATGCTTTCATGTGGCACTTGGGTTGGCAAGTCAAGCTCTCTGAGCTTCAGGCTCTCCTGTCACTCATCATCCCAACAGGCCTGGTCATCCTCTAGCCTAGCTCCAGTTTGGTTCTCTGCACAAAGCCCTCAGTGATTCCCTCCCCCGCCCTCCAGCTTTACCCACCACAGTAAAGGATCTTTTGTTTTTTGGAAATCAAGAATTTGGCCTTACAGACTACTCACGATTACCTTCATGCCAGGCAAACTGGTCTTGTTCTTCCTGCCTCTGTGCCTTCTCAGTCTCTACTCTTCCTAAACCTGAGGTGCCATCTCCTACAGGTGCCATTTTCACAGACCTTTCCTCTGTTCTTTCAACCAGCTGGAGTGCTGGGTCCATACTGACTTCCTTGCTCAAGCTCTGGCTAGTGTGAACTTACTTAAAGGCAAAGACCATCATTCTCATCTCCACCATCCTCTGGGATGTCCACAGGCATAGACACATTCAAATGCTTATAGCTGGTAGGGAGGAGGCAGAGAGAACCAACAAGTAGAGTAGAAAGGGTAGACATAGAGAAAACATTCCAGGCATCTGGAGAAAGCTGAAAAGTATCCATGCTGATATTCATCATTTTGGAGTTTCTAACTGAATTGTTAAAATTACCTTTTTGTTCTATGTCTACCGTACTGTGGATCATTAGGCAAGGTGTAAAGACTTAAGTCCGAATTATCTGAGGAGCCACAGTTAAGACATGATTTGGAAAAAGTTAATACAGAGAAACTAGAGATTTGTAACGATGCCACTCATTAACCATTTTATTTCTGTAACAGGATCATTCTATGTGTGGTATTATATGTATGTGCTTCAGTAGTGGGAAAACTTGAAAATTCCAAAATCTGTACTTCCCTATTCAAGAGGCTGGTTAAGTAGGATATGCGTGGGTGTGTGTATGTGTGATGTATTTATTACATTATTTTGAAAGTAATACTGTGTTATGTGGATATATATTAAGTACAGCCAAATTGGATGTTTCCGTTTGGCAAGGAAGGTAGGATTTCTGAAACTCAGGCCTTAACCAGTAGGTTGGAAGACAAGACCAATTGAAGCTTTATGAAATGTGTGTTTTTGTTGCTCCTTTTATTTCTGTCTTGAGTTCATTGTCTCATTCTTTAATGTTTTTAAAATTTTGTGCTTTAAAGTTTATTTTGCTTAATTATGAAGTAGACGTGCATGTTTACATTTATGTAAAATATTTGCTGTGTAAAGTTTTGTTTATTCTCTTAAAAGATCACTATATTTAAGTAAAAATGAAGGTCAGCAATACGCTTCTTGTCTTGGTGGGTTTTATTTTCTTACTAGAAATTATGCAAAATGTACGGCTCTCTTAAGAATCCTTTGCGCTTAACCCTGATTATTTAAATTGATTCCTTAGTTTGGTGTTATGCTTATTAGGACGTACACCTGTTTTAAAAGGTAAGTTCAGAACTAAAGGCTGACTTTAGTAAGCCACATGGCATTTGAGGCCATTTCACTTGGTCTGGAAAAAGCCAGCTTAGTTTTGGGTTTGAGAACCATGCAAGGGTGGGTGCAACTGCAACTGAATCCCTAGGCATATCCTAGTATTTCCTCATCGACTCCTTCCCTGGGATTGACACTCGATAGCTGGAAGGAACCCCGACTCCTGCTTCTATTCCACATTTGTTGCCAACAGTGCCCACATCTGTCTTGTGGTCTTGGCTTCCCTGATAGACTGCAACTCCTTGGTGGGCCATGACCATATTCCTTTTTAATTCTGTGGTGCCTTGCACCTAATGGGCGCTCAATAAATTTAAATGAAATATAATTACAGGTCAAGAGATGGAGGCCAGAAATCCTTTGCTGCTTATTCTGCAAATGGCTCCCATTTCCTCAGGTGGAAATAGGAGTTAGATTTGAGCCAAGTCTCAGTGGGGAAGTTGGGTGTACATTCATCACCTAAGAGTTTAATGCTGTTTTAACCGTTGTCACTTATAATGACAAACCCCAAACTCAATGTCTTAAAATAATATGCATTTACAGTAGTACCTCGAGATACGAGTTTAATTCGTTCCGTAACCTTGAGGCGTGGGAAACTATGAGACGCTCGAGTCATGGTAGACTGGTGGGTCGTGTGCAGCCGGCTGATCCGCGTGATTACTCCTATCTCAAATGTTGCTCGTATTTCAAAGCAAAAATCGCTTGCTCGACAGCTCGTATCTCAAAAATCTCGTATGTTAGGGCACTCGTATTTTGGGTACCACTGTATTTTGCTCACGAGTCTGGATTGGCGATTTAAACTGGGTGCCTGGACAGTTTTGGTCTTGCTTGGGTGCCTCCTCGTGCCTAGCAGTTGGCTGGCACAACTGGGGCAGGTTGGCTCCATGTGTCTTGTCCTCTAGCATCCTAGCCTGGGCATGTTGTCATGGCAAAGGTAGAGGTGCTAGAGAGGAAACAACTGCCACTGTCACAATTACTGACATGTCATTGGCCAAAGCAAGTGACAAGGCCAAGTTCAGAATCAAGGGGTGGGGAGCACACTCCAGTTGGAGGAGTTGCAGAGTACACTGGGAAGGTATGGATACAGGGGTGTATGAACATTGGGACAATCAATCTACTACCTCCACATACCTCACATCTGCATCATGCTTGAGAACTCTGGGCCATATCATCACCAAGGAGGCCTCTACTAGCTCCGGCCCTTCTCACCAGATAAAAGTCGCAGTGGGAGGTAAGACATTTCTATTCATGGCTCCTGCAGAGGGCGCCAAACCCAAGTCAGAGGCTTGGCACTTCCTTGCATGTAGTTCTCTACCCTTTCTAACCTAGAGCAGTACTGTGTTATCTATGGCTAAGTAACAGACTACCCTAAAACTTAGTGGCTTAAAACAACAGCCATTTTATCTCATGCAATCTGTGGGTTAGTAATAAGGACAGAACTTGACTGGGCAATTCTTCTCTGGCTTTAATTGAGGTTACCCCGTGGTATTCAGTTGGCAGATGGGCAGGACTGGAGAGTCCACACGGGTTTTACTCACATGTCTGGCACAGGGTGGGTTTGGCTGGAAGCAGGCTCATTTAAGACCATCATCCAAAGGGGCTTGCACGGCTCTCTAGCAGGGCAGTCTCAGGATAGTCGACATGATGCTGCCTCTTCCTAGAATGAGTGCTCTGAGAAGCTGTATGGCCTTTTATGATCTAGCTTGGGAATTCACACAGCATCATCTCCACAGTATTCTGTATGTCAGAGCAGTCAAAAGCCCACCTAGATTCAAGAGGAAGGGACATAGACACCCCCCTCCTAACCCTTTTAATGGAAGAGTATTAAAAAGCCACCTACTAGCACTGACTGGTTTGGTTCAGTGGATGGAGCATTGGCCTGTGAAATGAGGGTCTTGGGTTCACTTCTGGTCAGGGGCATGCACCTTGGTTGCAGGCAGATCCCTAGTGCGGGGTGTGTAGGAAGCAGCTGATTGATGTTTCTTACTCCCTATCCCTCTCCCTTTCTCTCTTTAAAAAAAAAAAAAAGCTACCAACTCAAAGTCCTCACCTTTCCTCCCTGTATTTTTGGCCTAGTCTTCAGGTGTTCTCAGATGAGATGTATCCCTAGATCAGTGGCTCTTAAAATGTGGTCCCTGGTCCATCAGCGTCCTCTGGGATCTTGTTAGAAATGTAAGTTCTCAGGTCCCACCCAAACCTGCTGAATCAGAAACTATTATTCCTAGCCTGTTGATGAGAAGACAGACTCAGAGAGTTAAGCACATTATGTAGGACTAGAGCTTGATGCATGAAATTCGTGCATGAGTAGGGTCCCTAGGCCTGGTTGGCAGTCAGGGCCAATTTGCAGGGTGACTGGTGAGGTGATCAGGAGGCCCCTGCTGGCACCCACCTTGGCTGGCCTGGTGCCGCCCATTTGCCAGCCCTGCCCCCTGCCACTATCACTGGGGGCAGCTCCTGCATTGAGTGTCTGCCCCCGGGGGGTCAGTACTCGACCAGTTGTTCTGCCCATCATTCTGCTGGTCAGTTGATAGACTTTTATTATATAGGATAATTAAACATACTAGTGCCCTCCAAATGTGAGATCCTGGGCAGGGATCCTCTCAGCCAGGCCCAAGGCAGTATTGGATCTCTACTCTCTGAAACAAGGTCCTAATACAAGGCTGGGCTTTGTGACCTCTGCACCCCAGTTTCCTCCCTTGTCCCTGAGGGAGCAGAACTGCTTCTAAACTCTAAAACCCTCTGTATCTTGCCAAAACCAGTTTGGCTCAGTGGATAAAGCGTCGGGTCCCAGGTTTGATTCTGGTCAAGGGCATCTACCTTGGTTGCAGGCACATCCCAGTGGGGGGTCTGCAGGAGGCAGCTGATCGATGTTTCTCTCCCATAGATGTTTCTAGCAATCTCTCTCCCTCTCTGTAAAAAAATTAATAAAATATATATTTTTAAAAATAATAAAACCCTCTGCAATCTTGAAAGAAGAGTTGAACTCAGACCCCTCATTCCACCCGGCAATGCTGGACACTTTCCAAATCCCCAGGAAAGACAAAGCCAGAGCAGAGAAAGGAACTGCCTTTCTTTCTTTCTTATTTATTTATTATTTTTTTACCTTTATTTCTTGCTTTCCTACTGGAGATCCCAATATGAAGGTGATGGCTTTACATGGGAGCAATATCACCCCAGTTCGTGGGGTAAAGGCTGAGGAAATCAGGCTGACTGATGCGCCTGCCACAAATGACACCTCCCTTGGGCCGACCCCGCCTACTATAGTATGATGGCCTGTTGGTCCAGACGCTCCTATCTGCTGAGTCACCAAGACTTAGCCACAGGAAATAGCTTTGTACAAAAGCTTAGGGGTGTCCCTGCATCTGGTAACAAATGGACAAATCCCATTTGAGGTCTGCCGTGTGGAGATATCTTTCCAAAACAAAGCTGGGGCCCACTCAGGAAAGCCAGTGATGAAAGGCAGCTCACAGATGTGCAGGCTGATGATCCTGCGGACACGTGTGGGGCTCGGGCACACAGACATGAGGACCAGGCTACGCACTACGACGACATGGGGTCACAGGAGTCAGCAGGCAGCCAGCAGTCGGAGCTCAGGACAGAAATTGTCTTTGCCTAGAAGTGGTTGGGTCCCAGATGGGAAACCCCAGGCGGGACTCTCCTCAGCCCTGCCTGGGCGTGGACTCAGGTCACCCTCCGCTTGAGAATCTCCTGAGCCAGAAATGACATGAGGGGCATTTGTGAGATGGGAGTCAAACTGCAGAGAGCCACGAGGTTAAGATGGAGCCTGAAGCGGTGAGACCAGGAGAGCCCCACCCAGACCTGCTGAATCAGAAACTTGGGGAAACATGGAAGAATGGAAGGCTACTGCTCACTACTCTCTGCTCTCAGGCGCGCCGGCTGAGCCTCACCCTCTACCCAGACAGAGCATGGGTTTGGGCTTTCTCAGTACTTCTTCATGGTTGGGTCTCTTGTTAGGAGAGCCATGTCCATATGAGGCTGTTCTGGGCTGTAGTTGAGGAGTCCCTCAGCGGGTCCAGAGCTGGGAGCTACCCCGAGAGAAGGGGCCCCCTTTCCTACTGTGTGGTTCACAGGCCTGGAGAGACCTGAAGGCTGGCTTCCCTGGTGAGATGCCCATGCTTCCAGAAGTCAGAGGGGCAGAGAGGCCTACATCCCCAGTGCCTCCAACAGGATGCGAACAAACAGCCTGCAGGTCTATGTGTGTCTAACAGTGCTAAGCCAGTCCAGGGCCTGGTCGGCCACACTCCGGAAGACAGTAGACACTGTCCGTCGACTACCAGCCCAGTGGGAGTCTGGGCCTCCCAGGGGCACGTGGGAGGTCTTCCAGTACTTTGGGTTAAGACAGGATGCAGTGGTCCTGAGTTCTTCCTGTCGGACTGAGTTAAAAGCACATCTTAGCAGCAAGAGTTTGACCTTGTTTTTGTTGAATGAAGGTGGTGGAAACTGGACCAGGACAGTGCGAGGTCAGTTGAATGAGGGTGGAGATGCTGCTGCAGTTCCGTGCGATGCAGCCACCTCCTGGCATCCTCAGGTGAAGTAGCGGCAGGGTGTGGAGTCGATGTTGCAGTATGGGGTGCACTGCAGGTCCCCATATGACCTGAGGAGGCAGATACAGATCAGGGTGGACACCGGGCAGTGGGCAGGAGAGTTCCTGCCAGCCT
The DNA here is from genome assembly GCA_011751065.1 of Lasiurus cinereus. Classification (NCBI taxonomy): domain Eukaryota; kingdom Metazoa; phylum Chordata; class Mammalia; order Chiroptera; family Vespertilionidae; genus Lasiurus; species Lasiurus cinereus. The sequence continues at coordinate 17,325,734 of JAAGEH010000125.1, forward strand.
TGGGGAAAAAGCCTTGTTCTAAAGGGCCATTCTGATGGCTTTAGTCAAACCTCATCCAACATCAGCCGCTGCTGTCCAGGGTTCTATAGAGACTGTTCTCATTCTCATGTGAGGCCAGGCCTCTTGGCTTTCCCCCTTGAGCCCAGCTGAGGGATCTGGGAGAGAGGGGTTGGTAGATTTGCCTTAACACAGCATCTCCGAGAGAATCTCCCCCTCTCGAGGCCTGAAACATGTTTGGCTCTGTCCATTAGACTAGTGGTCAGCAAACTACGGCTCACAAGCCACATGCAGGCTCTTTGGTCCCTTGATTGTGGCTCTTCCATAAAATACCATGGCCTGGGTGAGTCTATTTTGAAGTGGCATTAGAAGAAGTTTAAGTTAAAAAAAATTGACTCTCAAAAGAAATTTCAATCGTTGTACTGTTGATATTTGGCTCTGTGGACTAATGAGTTTGCCGACCACTGCATTAGACCATCCTGTGCTGATGCAAATGTTCTATGGCTGTGCAGTCCACTACACAGCCACGGGCCCTCTGTGGTTACTGAGCGCTGGTAATAAGGTTAGTGTGACTGAAGAACTGGATTTTAAATGTCATTTCACTTTAATTAATTTAAATTTAGATAGCCACATGTGGCCGGAGGCTATCACACTGGACAGCGCAGTGTATATCTGCGTAAGCCCAAGTCCTAATCTGAGACAGTGTGCTGTGCATTATGCCCACATTCACAAGCACCCCAGGATTCTAGGGATTAGGAGAGAAGCCCAGCGCACCAGGCTCTATGCAGTCCACTTCTCCACGAGTGACTGTTTACACTCAGCTGTTGTCATGGAGCCATCCACAGGCTCAGCCCTTTTGCCAACTTTCTGGCAGGTGCCTGTTAGGAACCCTCCTTACCTCAAGGGGGCGCAGTAGAGTCCTGGCCAAGGATAGAATGCCTGGAGGCTTGGGGAGACTATAGGTCTATAGTCTGCCCCCAACCCCCATGATCTGATATGCTGATACAGGTTTGGGTGAAAAGATGTCCTTGCAGAGAGAGGGCAATGGAGAGAGTAGCCTGGTGTCTGCTCCCCAGCTCTGCTGAGGGCCTGGTCCACACCTTTCAGAGGAACAGGACTGGAAGAGACTGGGCTCCTGAGGGATGTAAGAGGGTTGACAGACCAGGTAACCCTTTGGAGCTAAGGGAGGAACCTCCCTGTTTTCCCTAGAGATTTAGACAACAACTCTGGCTCTGTGAGGATTGGGGAACGTAGCACCATATCACACCTTGAAAGGACCTCAGGCTACCACATTCTGGGCACAGAATCAGTGCCTCACTGGGCCTTCAGCTGGCTGGGGATGTCAACATAGAGGTCACAACACTAGAATACTTACCCTGAGCAATACAAACCCCACTGAAGAGGCTCAGAAATAATTAAAGGGGTCCTTGAAATGAACACTAAGTTCTTAGGGTTTTCTTGAAGGAGCCACAACTGAGCAAATTTAGATGCTGGTGTGGTCTCACCTGCACCCACAGGCCTGTTACACAGATGTTTGAAATGTCCTGATACATCCGCTCCCTCCAGGCCCATAGCCGCAGAGACTAATGTGGTCATGGCAGCCACTGGGGATGGAGCTGCTCATGTAGGGGGGTAGCAGCTGAGTTTGGAGACTGCTAACCGGAGCCCAAGCGGAGTTGGTGGCTGTATTTGTTTCCACCCTGGCCTTGGCTGCTCTTGGAGGACACCCGGTGGCTGTGGGCCTATTGCCTGTCTCCCCCGGATGAGCAGGAATCCTATGCTGTGTTGTTACTATACCACCTCAGTGTCCAGAAAATACCAGCAACATAAGATGCACTCCAAGTTATTTGTGAGGGAGAGAAAGAAAGGAGGAGGGAGGGTGGAGTAGGGGAAAGAAGGGTATCAGAACAGCACATGAGGCTATCCCTACCCAGGGAGATAGGTCTCGCACGTCAGGTGGCCAAAGTCAGAGCCGTCACAGTCTTCCACGCCCTTGTGCAGATAACCATCTCCACAGTATGCCCGGTGACAGCCTGAGAGGACACAAGCAAGTGCAGCCCTGAGAAGGGGCAGGGGCAGGACAGCCTCGGCTGGGCCCACTCACTAGAAAGGGCTTTGCTACTAGGGCTCCATCTGGGGAAAGTATGGCCTAAGGATCTACCCAGAGGCTGACTTATGGCCCTGAGAGCCTGCATTTGAACTCTGTTCTGACTCTACAGCCCATGCTTTCCGTCTCACCTCCTGCTTTTGTCGCTTGTTTGTTTGTTTTTTAAAGCAAAGCAAACCTTCCGACACTAGGCTGCCTGCCCGTCTTGGTAGCATACCAAGCTGAAGGCAACCCTGTGCAGCCCACTTTCTATAAAACGGGCTTTGCTACTAGGGCTCCACCTGGTAAAAGCGAGTCCTGATTTAAATTCTTGGCTTCTCCCTTTTTCCTTTCACCCCTCATCACCTTTATCTTGCTTGTGGTTTCTTTTCTCTCTCTTTTTTGTTTTTGTTTCACCTTGATCTTTGGACAAAGAACATGGACTGGAATTTGGATCTTGCCAAGAAGCAGGATCCAGAAAAGAAAAAAGCAGGCCCTGGTGGCTTCTCTGGGGGCAAGGACCTTGACCCCAACCCCCACTGACATGTCTGGATAAGGAAGGAGTTAACATTTGGCCTCAGAGGCAGATCATCCCCACAACAGCTCAGGTATACCCTCAGCTCTAAAATGATCCCAAACCACCACAGGTGTCCCGGGCTTGCCCTGACCCCCACCCCGATGGCAATTCAAGCTTCGGGTTGGGCCCCACTCACCGATGCAGTCATCACCCACGTCGTCATTCCCGTCATCACACTCCTCCCCGGGCTGCAGGACCCCGTCCCCACAGGAGCCGCGGTGGTCTACAGAGTAGTCCACAGGATAGAAGGGGGTCAGCTGGCCAAAGAAACACACCAAGTTACCAAGGACAGTGTGCCAGGCAGGGCAGGTCACTGGCACTGGGGACAGAAGCTCTGGGTCCAGGGGGGCTCTGCTGAGGAGCGCCCCACACTCCTGGGTGGGAAAGGCACTGTTTTTTTGTTCCCCAGAGCTCTGTAGGGGCAGGAAGCCTGGGCCAGATCTATTTAGTGCCCTTGCAGTGCAGGGACGTGAGACTGTCTGGAACCATGGCTCGGAAGAAAAGGTTCTATTTGGGGAGCAGGGGCATGAAGAGCTGCTCAGAGACAGAGCGAGGGAGGATGCTCAGCCCTTCCATGGAAACAGAACTCTGCACCAGCTTTGCTATTGGCCTTCTCTACCATTAAAGGTGTGTGCCTTTCCTGGTGGGGTGTGTCCCTGGGTACCTGGATGGGGAGCCAGCCAAGGCTGTCCTTGAAGTACAGGGATCTCTGGTCTTTTCGGAAGGCAATGGCATGTTTGGTGTTCAGCCTCTCAAGCTCCTCCTGGTTGTTGACCACGAAAATCTGCCAGAGGACACACTGGTGAGGCTTCAAGAAAACACTTCTGGTGGGGGCAGGGGAGCAGCTGGAGGAGGACATGTTGCTGTCCTTGGACTGGTTATCAGTGGGGAGGGGGTTTGCAGGTTACCCTCTAGCATTCCTCCTGATGGGGGGAGGAATGTCTTGATTCCCATAGCTTTTCAATCCAGTTCCTAATGTCTCCATTTGAAGTAAAAATATCCAAATTTTAAGAAACATTTAAAATGTTCCCAAGACTTAAATAGGAAGGTGAGGTCATCTAAGCAAGTAATTCAACATCTACAAATGAGTCTTAACAAAAGGTGTTCATTACAGTGTTATGTACGTTAGTGAAAAGCTTGGGCATAGCGCATGAACATTGACAATAGGACACTGGTTAAATAAATCACACCACAACTGCATGGTGGATGAGTGATTAGGCATCAATTCAAATGATATCTATGATGAACTGATGTCCAGCCTTTATTTCAAAATAAACCAAGGGAGGGTGAGCAGTAGTGGGCTGGCATAAAGAGAAAGCAAGGTTGGCCATGAGTTGATAAATACTGAATTTGGGTCAAGGGTACATGGAGTTTCATTACATGATTTGTTTTGCTTTTGTATTTCTTTGCAATTTTCTGTAATTTTTGGTTCAAAAAGACAAAGAAAATACATAAAAATGGACTCACAACAAAATAGTTTCTTTTGATTTTCCCTTATGTTCCCATTTCTTATGAGTGTGTACCTAGTAAAAGTTTTACTAACCACATACATACATACATAAAAAGTAAGTTTTACTATTACAAAGCCGAGAGGTCCAGAGGAGAGGTCCTGATGGGTAACACCCCAGATATCTCCCAGAAGAACCTTACCGCAGGGACTCTCGGAGAGTTGGGCCCAAACACGGATTCCCCATCAGAAGGGTTATTCACATTCACTGGGGTTCCACAAAGACATCTTCCTGGAGGCCCTGGGAATCCTCTTTCTCCTTTGGGTCCCATTATAAGTTGTCCTAGGGAGCAACAAACAGAGCCAAGGAAGAAAAAACTAAACAGCCCAGAGTGATGTGAGCAACCTTCCCAACAGAAAGAAGGCTGAAGTCCACAGTATTTCAGGGCACACGTTCAAAGAGATGCTTTTGATCCAAGATGTGGAGGAGGTGATGTTCTCTGTGGATTCCTTAACCATGCTGGGTGTGGTAACACCTTTCCCCACCCTTATTCTCCCTTTTTACTTAGAGACTAGACAGATAGGCCTTCTACTTCCCAGACTCCCTTGCACCTGGAGGTGACCGACCATGTGCCACAGTACTGGTCAATGCAAAATCTGTGGTGGGAGAAGGGTGGGAATCTGGGAAAGCCTGTCCTGATAAGGGAGAATCATCACTGGGGAGAGACACAGCTTCCCCTTCTTCCTGCCTTGAAGACAGATAAGATGGCTGGTGCTGCACAACCATACTGCTAACATGAAGTAACAAGGATAAGAAGAGAAGCCACCACAAGGGACAAGCCAGGGGCTCAGGGGTACTGGAGCCCTGATAGTATTGACCCTTAGAGGCTAAACCAAAGTGGTCACTGTCTACTTCTTGATTTTCTTATTGTATGAAAAAAAACAACAAAACAATCCTAATTAAACCATTATCAACAGAGGACTACTTGCAGATAAATTGCTCACTAATAACTATATTGTTTTTTTAAAATTCATTTTATATTGTTTTTATATATAGGATCTTTATAAAGAAACTTTTAAAAATTTCTTCTGGAAGAAAATGGAAGTTCAAAAACACTCCACCATGTACTCTCCCTGGTACTGAGAAGAGTGTCCTGAGAAGATGTGACCAGAAAATTTATTCCCTGAAATGTCAGAAACCTGGTAGAGTAGTAGTTCCCACCTTGACTTCTAAAGGCTCTGATGTTTCAGGCCTTCAGGATTCCTGAGAATGGAACCCAGGCAACTGTACTTTTAAAAATTCTCAGGATGATTCCAATGTGCTCCAAGGTTGAGAACCGCTGGTCGAGGCAATGGTTTTGCACATGCCATTCCCTGTACTTTTCCAGGGAAGCTTTTCTGTTTTATTTATTTATTGATTGCTTGATTGATTTCAGAGAGGAAGGGAAAGAGATAGAGAGATAGAAACATCATTGATTGGCTGCCTCCTGCACACTGGGGACCGAGCCCACAACCCAGGCATGTGCCCTTGGCCAGAACCGAACCCAGGACTTTTCAGTCCACAGGCTGATGCTCTACTCACTGAGCCAAACTGGCTAGGGCTCCAGGGAACCTTTTTGAATCCTCATATTCTTTCATGTTAACCTTGGATACGAATCTCATGGTTCTCTATGCTTTTCTTCAAGGCATTTATCTCTGTTTGTGATTTTGTATATTGTCAGATTATCTGATTTCCCCCCATAGGATGTAAGTTCCACAAGGGCAGGACTGATGCCCATTTCCATTAACCAGGGCTTGACACACAGTCGGGGCATGTCTGATGACTGAGTGAATGAATGAATGAATGAATATAGACTAGAAAGTGAGTGAGTGAGTGAGTGAATGAATGAATGAATGAATGAATACAGACTTCAGAAAAATCTAGATGTTACAACTCCAAATACAGAAAAGTGCTGGAGCAAGAGCTACCCAATCAATAGGAAGAGAGGAAAAGATAGAGACTAAAAAAATGAAATAAAGACCCTTCCTCCTGGGAAAATAGGGAGATGGGGGGGAGTCTGAATGCCAACCAGTCATTGGTTTCAGGTTATAAAACAGGGCAGCCAGCAACTGGGGAGCCAGTTTGCAGATCCCAGAAGGGCAAGAAATAAAATGGTCCTGGGGAAAGGTCTGGTCAGGACCTCAGGGAAACAGCCACAGCTGGAGGAGGAGGCGTTGACCAGCAGGCTCAGCCTGTCTAGCCCAGATGCTGCCGGTATGAGGACAAGGGAGGCTTGTCAACATCTTATATCAAGTAATGGCTGTTCGTTCTAATAAGAAATAGGAACATGATCTTGTGGGAGGAGCCCAGAAAGCAGAGACTCCACAGCCCAGGAATATTCTGGTAGGTAAGCACCTGGGCAAACTAAGGTGGGAATGCTATGTAACCAGGGATGTGAGTGACTCCAACAACTCCTCAGAACCATAGCCTCAACAGATTCTTGAGTTTGTCCCATTATCCAGCTAATTTGTGCTGAAGCAGAGATTTGAGTTCATGTTTGACAACACTATGCTGTTCTAAAGACAAACATCCAGGAACACTGATGCTTGCAGGGAGATAGATGGCAATTCCCAGGTACCACACTGATTCACTTATACCCTGTCTGGTGCAGGAAGGACTCAGCCAAATTTGTAATTTGGTTATTGCAAATTACATCCGAAAGGCATTTTGCCTTCATTCCCTCCTCTACTCCGCACTGCCTCTTTTACTCTGTAACTTGGGTAATAAAAAGCTCCCACCATCTCCACCTCCTGCAGCACCATCTCATCCCATAGCACTGGGCACCAGAACCAGAGGGAGCCGCCTCCTATGATGACAGGATGTGGCAGGGAGCCTGCTTCCTGCCACCAGGGCAGTTTTCCTGCTGACTCCTCCCAGCTGTCAGAGGGCATGTGTTTCCCTGCCTGTGTCCTGCCAGGCTGCACTGAAGGGCACAACAACCCAAATTTCCCCACTTTAGCCTCTCAGAGCTGGTCCAGGGGGCCTAGCCTGGCCTCCATCCCTGCATCCCTGCAGCCAGAGAATCTGCTCTCCACCTTTGCCCAGGGAACTGCTCATCTCCACTGGCTGCTGCGGTGGGAACAGGTCTGAACAGAATCTGGGAGAAGGCAGAGGAACCACAGAATAGTCCCCCCCAGCTCCCCCAGCTCCCACTCTTCCCTGCAGAGGCTGCAGGGCTGAGTGGAAAGTCTCACTCAGGAGTCGTGGACATTCTGGATCAGATGTGGCCAGCGGTCAGCTCTGTGAACTTGGGGAAGACACTTCTCTCTCAGGCTCATAGCTCTTATCTGTAAAGGGAGGGTTTCACTAGCCCAGGAGAGTTTTGCCTGATGGTATCCCCAGATGGATTTGAGGCAAGGGTTCTGAGACTCTGGGAAGCAATGTGAAGCATCTTAGGGAAGACACATTTTCCCCGCTGAGTGAGTTTGAGACTTTTATCAGATTCTCAAAGGTAGTTTCAGGAATCACTATGGGGGCCTGGTTCAACTCTTGATGACTATCCAACAGGTTCCAGGCACAGGGAAAGCTTCCATTAAACCCCTTCCTTCCCTTTTCTCCTACCCCCAAAACACTTTTCTAAAGAACAGGATTATTGCCTCATTTTCTTCTAAAAATTATTTCTTCTCTCACTCTGGGAAGCTCCCAGAAAGGAAATGACTTAAAGGAAGGCACAGGAGGGGACATCTGTGCAAAGAGATGGCCAGCACCCTGCTCTGCAATACCCAGGTTGGACAGAATGAGAGCCAATTTAGCCCAGTGAGTACCTGTGGGGACCAGCTCTACCCATACCACTTGCCAGGTGCCATGGGGATGTGAAGCTGACTCAGCCACAGATCCTGCCTCAAGGACTTACCACCTAGAAGGAAGGTGAAACATATCTACAAAGCAGAGAGGCAATGTGTGACTGGGGAACTGGTGGTAATAGCAGGGAGGCAATGTGTGACTAGGGCAGTAGGGAAAGGAGAATCATCCATTAAGGACCAAGGAAGGCCTTACTGAAGAGAGGACTTTGAAGAAATGAGAGGATTTTGTTGGGTGACCCAGAGGATGACAGGAAAGTCATTTTAGGCCACAGGGACTCAGACAGACTGCAGAAGTATGCTCCAGCTCTGCAGAGAGCAGGGCATCTGCTGGAAGGACCTGGCAGAAGTTGGGAAGGTGGAGGGGAAGGGGACATGAGCATCCCCGGCTGAGTGAGAAGGAGCTAGGAAATCAAGGAGAGAAAACAAGGCTACAATGGCCTGCTAAAAAATGAGGTTGTAAACCACCGGAGACTGACAAGACAAAAGAGTGGGCATCTAAGTGAGCTGCTGCTCATCTCCAAGCCCTGCCCTTCTCACCCAATCCAGGCCCAAGGAGGAAAGGAATTCAACTTAGATGAGGGCTGACCTTTTACAAATAGATGCATACATTAAGGTCTGCATATACTAAGGGCCTCCTTATACATCTGCAAAGTGACCCCCTCCCCCCATGTTCCCTTGTGGCCCCTAAATGCCCCAAGGTCCAAGAGAGTCTCTTCCAAAAGCAAAACCCAGGCTTCAGGCTAAGCTCTCAGTCCTTGGCAGCTCATAGTCATGAGGCTCGAGGGGAATGTTAGGCAGAAGAAAGATGTGTTGGAAGGACTTCCATCTGGATCATCTAGTCAACGCAGGAAAACAGATCATGGGGCATGGACACAGGGCCTAGGCTGCATCTCAAATCCAGCTCCCTTAACAAATAGAAGCAGATGTGACAAGATAACTTATTGGTACTATTTGAAAACTTCTGCCTTCTGTTCTCAGAAGAGAAAAGCTCCTAAGAGGGTGGTAGTGTATGAAGTTTGAGGGGAGAGGGGGCTAGAGATTGGAAGAGGAAGGATCCTCACAGGCCTGGAGAGAACAGGTATCCCTGTCCCAGTATCCTGGTGAAGAAATAAGATCTCAGAAGGAATGGCTGTCAGCACTCCGTGGGAAGTGAACCATAGGGACCAGGATTTCTAGCCTTGGAGATGTTCTAATGCCTAAGCATGGCGTGAGATAGCAATCACACTCACCCACGGACCACGTGGCCTCAGACAACAGGCATTTCATAGGTAAACAGGACACATAAAAGGCTGGAGGGATCTCCCTGCTGTTTTTCTGCCATTATTTCCTAGGATCTTTACCCAATTCTTTTGTGGCAGTTGGAGAAGTAGAGAGAATCCCATAAAGTCTAAGATTGAATTTTCCTGGCATTCTGGCAGATTGGAGTTTCAGAACCAACTTTAATTTGGTTTAAGGAATCTAACAAAATATGACATTTCTTGATCATCCCATGATATGGTTGCAAATATATTTCCATAAGCACAGGGGGGAGAAAAAGGGAGTGTACGGTGGAATTTTGTCTTTATTTTCTTAAAGAAAAAATTGGAACAAAAATTGTTTTGATACTTTTTATATAACTGAGGACAAAGAATGTTGCTCAATCAGTGAACAGTCTTCTTGGGAATAGAGATGCTGTGCTTATTCAATGTGCTTGTTGAGCTGATGAGAACAAACTAAATCAAGGGCTTAGCTTATCATAAATAAAGTAAAACAAGGTAACAGGGTACCTATGACTTTGCAAATGACTTTGATTTCTTTTTATCGTTCCTTTCTATATTTGATGCAAATTCATAAGGATTCCTTCCTAACACTGTGTATGATGGAAAATTTTACAGTATTTACTTCCAGGTTTAAGAGAATTGCTTAGAATCATGAAACAGTTTTCTAGTAAAAGGTGTTATTGATGAAATATGTGCATTATTTTTCACTTATGTATAAATGACATAGTCAATGTAATTTTTTTCTCTCCTCTATTTGTTCTCCAAAATGCTAAAAACAAAGCCAGAACAATGTTTATTTTCCTCGTGTAAAAGTTGAATGAGCCCAACTGTGGAGAAATAAATATATTGAAGTTTCTCTAGCATTTCTAACTCAAAACACCAGGCAGGCCTCTGCTGGCATCTCCTTGTGCTCTCTCCGGGAGGCTGGCCAGGAGTGCGATACTGTAGGCCAAGTGAAGCAGTATAGGTCTTACCTGTGGATGGAGGGCCTGGGGGGCCTGGGGGACCCTGACGCCCAGGTTGACCAGAAGGTCCAGGCTTGCCTGGTGGGCCCATAACTCCACCATCTCCCTTCTGCCCCTGAGAGAGAAAGGCAGAGCCTGTTATGAAAGCATGGCATGACCAACTTCCTTCCCATTTATTTCTAAATCAGGGGCCACCCTGCACTTTGGAGCAAGAGCTCAAGGCAGGATGCAATCTCAGACGTCTTGCAAGCTCCAAAATAACTCAGGGCAAGTGACATTTGAGATAGTGATGGTGGTAAGTTTGCAGACATTGCTTTTTTTTTTCTGTCCTACAAACATGACACATAACAGCTAGGGAGACACAACAATCCAACCCTCTCCCCTCACTGGGCAGATGAGAAAACAGGCTCAGAAAGGAGCAGGAATTACTGTAAGTCACCTGGCAGCAAGGCAGCAAAACTGGGCCTAGAACACAGGCCACCTGCCTACTGGTCAGGAGCATTTCTATTTTATTACAGGAGCTGTTTCACCCAATGGCTACCCACTGGCCTCAGGATAAACACCTATAACATTTATCTTAGATCATAACTATGCAATTATTGTTATGATCATTTCACCAATGTCTCTCCATGAGACATCAGCTCCCTATGGGTGTGCAGCTGCTTTGTTCACCTCCTTTCCCCAGATCAAATAAGGAAGAAGCTGAAATCACAAAGGGGAAGTCAAAGGTTTGGGTTTACACCTTGGCCATGAGACCATGGGTACTTCATGTCATTGCTTTGTGCCTCAGTTTTCTCATCTGTAAAATAGGCCAGTAAATATATACCTGCACGGGTTTGTTGTGAGGCTAACAAAGATCTTAGAGGTGAAAAAGGAGTTTGTACAGAACCAAGGACTATGTAGATTACCATAGCTGATTATTGTAGCTGGTTATCACAGCAACTGGCTTGGTTTTGTCTTTCTCATACAGACAGGTCCTGATTTCTTAAAGAGAGACATACCTGCAGTGCTGCCCACCCAGGGAGGGACAAGAGCAAAGATTTCCCTCTTAGAGCTGCCCTTAGGAATGACTCAGAAACCAAGGGCTGTGGGTTCTTCACAAGCAGTATGCACCGGGCTTAACCAGGACAGTGATTGATGCCTGACATCTTTGGCTGGGTCCCCTTTCCACATTTGTACCTTGGCAGGCTGGCCATCTGATGAAATGTAATCCTCCCCAAGTCTGGGCAGCAGGCATGCTGGGCACTTCTATCCAATTACAAAGGTGACACGTAACCTGGCTCCTTGTCCACATGGCCCTGGGGGCTCTCTCAGCAATGTCCCAGGAGTTCTTTTTTTTTTTTTTTATTAATTTTTTATACATATCTTCCCATTGCCCCCCTCCCTCCCAGGCATACCCCAACCCTCCAGTGTCTATGTTCATTGGTTATGATTATATGCATAGATACAAGACTTTGATTGATCTCTTATTTACCTCACCTAACTTTAATCATCCTGCTGTAATTTCACAGTCTGTTTGAAGCTTTACTGTCTCTGTATCTATCCTTTTGTTCATCAGTTTGTAATGTTCTTTATTATCCTCCAATGAGTGCGATCATGTGATGCTTCTCCTTCATTGACTGGCTTATTTCACTAAGCATAAGGCTCTCCAGTTCCAACCAGGTTGCTGCAAATGGTAAGAATTCCTTCTTTTTAATGGCAGCATAGAATTCCATTGTGTAGATGTACCACAGTTTTCTGATCCACTCATCTGCTGACGGGCACCTAGGCTGTTTCCAAATTGTGGCTATTGTAAATTGTGCGGCTATGAACATAGGGGTGCATAAATCCAGGAGTTCTTAAACTCTTACTGTGGGACTCGGGGGGCCAAAGTTTGTTTCTAATTCCATCCTGATGGAAGGAGTCTTAAGCCTTAGCCCAAGCTGAAGCATGCCATGAGGTAACCAAGATGGGTTCCAGAATGGCAAAGGAAGTCACACCATCCTAATATAGCCACAGTTAAGGCTTGTTGTTCTAGCAGCCAGTCAGCTGGCTCTGAGCACAGGAAGTGTCACAGCTGAAGGAGCTGAAAACACTCCTTGACTCTGACACCAGCAGGAATGGAATATTCTGCTCATTGGTCGTCCTCTCAGAACCAGCCATGTCTCTATGAGCAGGACTCATGAGCCATGCTTTCCAGGAAAATCATTCATTCCTTTATTGTCACAAAGTTTGGTGATGCTTCTCCAGGGAGGAAGCCTGTCTCCTTAATTGCAGATTTACATAATGGGATCAGGGCTGCTTTTCTGGGCCTGCCTGAAGGCAAGTCCTGAAGCATGTAGGTGATGAGAGATGTGATGTAGGGAAAGCTGGTCTCAACTCTCCAAACTCTAACTCTGGCATGGAAGCTGGCCTAGCGTAGGGGTCTGGGCAGGTCATTCCACCTCTCCGGCCCTCAGTTTCCTGTGACTACGGTAAGGGGATTGAATTGGGTGATCACTATAATCCCCTTGTTCTGAAATTCTAATTTTCTAAAGTCTCTTCTGGATTTCTGGAGTTTGGATTGATGTACAATAACCTCCAGAAACTCAGCATGACTGGCCCAATGGACGCTTGGTAGATAAGACCCTTTGCTAGCAAATGGATTCTGATAAATAGGAAGTACCATGGCAGGCCCCCAAAGCTAAGCACGGAAGGTCTGGAGAAAACTTGTGAAAAGGAAGAGCTTATCCCCCTAACTTCTCTGAGCTTCTAGACATGGCTCTGAGGTAGTTTAAGATTACTACAACTAATCATTTTCAACTTCTTGGCTTCAGCCCTTACCAGGAAAAGATAAACACTGCCCAGGTAAAGAACAAGATGACAAAAGACACAAGTCTGCTTGAACCCCAGTGTAGAGTATTATGAATAGAAGTCAGCAATAAAGGAGAAAGTGATCTTTAAAACAAGAATGAAAGGAAGAAAAATGTCTCCTTTTTTCTTTTCCTGAGCCTAGTTTTCAGGAAACTGGAATCTGTGACAGCATTGTGAAGGCACAACCATGCTACCCACTGTAAAACTTTGAAAACTGAACTGGAATATTGTGACTTCCAAAGTTATCATTAAATCTGAATTATTTGGGTTGAAGGCTGTATCATTGCTAAGTTCACTTGGAAAAGATCAGAATTGGCTTCATATGTTATCATTTTCTGAGCCCTGGCTACATATTAGAATCATGTGAAGAGCTTTAAACAAACACCAACCCATAAATGAAGCCTCACACCAGATCACTTATATCAGAGTCTTTTGGAAGTAAGGCCTCGACACTGGAGACAATGAGAGGCACACTTGGAACTACAACTATAGCTCAAAGATGTTCACTTCTCAATATCATATATAATTTTGTTAGACCTCTCTTGTCCAAACAGTCTTATTCATTTACTAAAATCTGGTGCAGCCATTTCAAGAAGATGTTAAAATGTTTAATGAATACCAATGAGTAAAAATGCATATATTATGATTTTAAGTTAAAAATTTAGGATACAATAACTATATATTGGATAGAAAAGAAACAAATGACCAGAAAGTTCACCAAAAAATAATACTGGGAAGAAAATATACTAAAGTGGTTACAAGTTATACTTGGGTTTTAGATAGTTTTTTTTTAAATGTTTGTATTGACTTTTCCAGAGAGAGGAAGGAAGAGGGAGAAAGAAGAGAAAGAAACATTGATGTGATGTGAGAGCAGAACACTGATCAGCTGCCTTTTGCATGTCCCTAATGGGGATCAATGTATCCTGACTGGGAATCGAACCAGTGACCTCTTGGTTCATGGGTGGAATTTTCCAAGTTTCCTATAATAATCATATATTACATTTAAATGGGAAAGGAGGGCAAAGAACCAACATGGTGGCATAAGGTATACACCTGTACGTGCTGCCTCTCACAACCACATCAAAACTACAACTAAAAGAAAAATGACTATCCCCCAGAACCACGGGAAAGCTGGCGGAATGAAAGTTCTACAACTAGAAGCAAAGAAAAAAGTGCATTGAGGCCTGGTAGCACGTGCAGAGGCTCAAAGGCAGAGGTATGGAAATGTGCGCAAATAGGGCTGTTGTGTGCTATTTTTTTTTTTTCAATTGGAAGTAAGTTACAAGTTCCCAACTGCTCTGAACTCTAGTTTCAGGAGAGATTCTGGAGACCCAGACTCATACAGGGAGAAACTGGACTATCAGCCATCAGGTCGAAAAGAGAGGGTAGCTCTCTCTGCAGAGATGTGCAGAGGAATCATTGTTTACTGCGCTAGGATGACAGGGATTTGAATGCAGCAGAGAGGGCTGACTGGCAGCCAGCACTGTTTGCCATGCCCTAGCAATTCCCTGAGACCCACCAAGCTGTGTGCAGCAGCTTTTGCATAGGAGTGGCCTGCCCTCTAGCAGCTTAACCTAACAAACTGCAACTGGGTCAGACAACTCCAAAACTTCCAAACTCCAAGCAAAGAGGATAAATCTGCAAATCTCCCTGTCGCTCCTGCTGCATGGCCTCAGACACTAGCTGACTTGCACCGCCTTGGAGATCCAGGAACCAGTATACTTAGAGGTCAGTGTGAGATGACACCAGATTTCAACTCCTCACACACATAAGTGTCACACTCAAGAGGCAGACTCGGTGAGCATCAAAGCCCCACTGAAGCAAGTTCTACCCCAGTGGGGTGTCTCCAGCACAGCAGTTCTTTCATTATAGACAAAGCTAATCCTCACAGTCAATTGGCCTAGAGGTCAATTCCTCCCAGTGTACCAATAGCAATCAAGGCTTAACTACAACAAGACTGTGAACCCAGCCCACAAAGGGGTGCACCAAGAGTGTCCACTTCAGGTGATTGGGGAGGCGGAGCTACTGAGCTATAAAGGACAACTAGCACACAAAGCCACTCCACCAACACAGGGAAGCAGCCAAAATGTGGAGACCAAGAAACATGTCACGAATGAAGGAAATGGAGGAAAGCAAACTATTGGACATAGAGTTCAAAACCACATTTATAAGGTTACTCAAGAATCTTCTACAAAACGCCAAGAAACTTAGTGAGACCTTCAAGGATCTTAATGAGAATACAAAAAAAAAAAAAGAAAAAGAAAAATGACCAGTCAGAAATTAAGCATGCACTGTCTGAAATAAAGGATAATATACAGAAATCCAACAGCAGACTAGAGGACCCCAAGAATCAAACCAAAGATTTGAAATATGAGGAAGCAAGAAATATCCAAGCAGGACTAGAGAGCCTTATGCTTAGTGAAATAAGCCAGTCAATGAAGGAGAAGCATCACATGATCTCACTCATTTGTGGATAATAAAGAACATTATAAACTGATGAACAAAAGGATAGATACAGAGGCAGTAAAGCTTCAAACAGACTGTGAAATTACAGCAGGAAGATTAAAGTTAGGTGAGGTAGATAAGAGATCAATCAAAGGACTTGTATGCATGCATATAAGCATAACCAATGAACATAGACACTGGGGGGTTGGATTATGCCTGGGAGGGAGGGGGAGCAATGGGGAGATATGTATAAAAAAATTAAAAAAAAAAGAAAAAGAAATATCCAACCAGGAAAACAAAAAGAAAAGAGTCCAAAAATGTGAAGATAGTGTAAGGAGCCTCTGGAACAACTTCAAGAATACCAACATCAGAATTATGGAGGTGCCAGAAAAAGAGAGAGACCAAGATACTGAAAACCTATTTGAAGAAATAATGACAGAAAACTTGCCCCACTTGGTGAAAGAAATGGACTTATAAGTCCAGGAAGCACAGAGAAACACAAACAAAAGGAATCCAAAGAGGACCATACCAAGATACATCATAATTAAAATGCCAAGAGCAAAAGACAAAGAGAAAATCTTGAAAGCAGCAAGAGAAAAACAATTAGTTACCTATGAGGGAGTACCCATACGATTGTCAGCTGATTCCTCAACATAAACTATGCAGGCCAGAAGGGAGTGGCAGGAAATATTCAAAGTGATGAATAGCAAGAACCTACAACCAAGAGTGCTCTACCCAGCAAAGCTATCATTCAGAATTGAAGGTCAGATAAAGAGCTTTACAGACAAGAAAAAGCTAAAGGAGTTTATCACCACCAAACCAGGATTATATGAAATGGTGAAAGGTATTCTTTAAGAAGAGGAGAAAGAAGAAAAAGGTAAAGATAAAAATTATGAACAACAAAGTGATAACAAATCCATACCTATCAACAAGTGAATCTAAAAATCAAGTGAATAGAAAATCTGATGAGCAGAATAAACTAGTGAATATAATAGAATTAGGGGCATAGAAATGGAATGGACTGACAATTTTCAGGGGAAAGGGAGTGTGAGGGGTGTGGGAAGAGATTGGACAAAAATCTTACACCTATGGATGAGGACAGTGGTGGGGGATAAGGGCAGGGGGTGGGGGTGGGGAATCAGGTGGAGGGGAGTTATGGGGGCAGGAAGAGGAACATCTGTAATAAACTGAACAATAAAGATTTATTTAAAAAAATAAATAAATGGGAAAGGAGGCAAAAATCAAATAAGCTACCACCTAAAAAGTGAAGGGGCACATCTTTCAAGAATGTCTGTCTGTTAGAGCTAAGATGAGAGGTTTCTCTAAGGCACTCAGGACAGATAGTTCCATAGCCAGCCAAGCCGACTGTACCTTCCTCTTTCCCCTCTCATTTCACATGGTCTGACATAAGAGCCTGCTGACCAGAGGGCGTTCAGAATGAAAAATTTTCCTAAATCCTTAATAGTGCCAATAAAGAAGGTCACTTACAAACTGGGATCCTGAGTGGAAGAGAGAGAGAACCACCCTACTGTTGAGACCCAAAAGAACTTCAAGAGCAGGGAAATACCTGGGCTGTTCTCCAAGACTCCATTTGTGTCTGGGGCATTGAGTTAAAAAGCAGGTTTTCTGGGTAAAGGACCAGATCTGTTTTCCACTCCCCGTTGCTTTGGTTAAGGTAGACCTGTTCTTATGAACCAAAGATCCACTCTCACTCTAGCCTTGGAAACAGTGGAAACACAGCATCCCATCCCATCCACTCAAACTATGGCTACTGTAGAGAAGCCATGAGCTCCTGAAAGTGGTGCAGCTTCTACCCACAAGCCCAGAGGAAGCTGAAGACTGGGTCTAATGGATATCTCTGATTGACCACACTGGCTCGCCTCCACACCTCCCCCTTCCACCTCTACCCCACCCCAGCACCCGCCCAGGAAAGGAGTTCTGACTGCAGAAGTCTGGTAAGCCCTGGATCCTTACTTGCTTGCCTCGTTTTCCTGGTCTTCCTGTGGGTCCTCGGTGTCCTGCAATCCCAGGCTCACCCTTTGGACCCATTTCACCCTGGAAAGAAAAAAGAGAAGCAGGAGAGAAATTAGGGCATGTGGAGCAGGCCCTTCCCTGCAGGTCTACTCAATCCCTGGCCACAAAGGCCATCTAATAGATTATCCCAGATCTTTTCCAAGTGGGCTGCTCTGGGAGAATGGAAGAGTGTTGAGGTCATGTGAAAGGTAGATAGGTTTTTCATGGGCCAGGAAGGAAAGGAGGTTATCCTGGATGGGTGATTTATTATCTGAGAGAAACAGCTGCCAGATAGCATACATTTTAGTGTCCCAAATCACCATCCAGAATGGCCAACAATATAGGTGCTATATTTCAATCACAGGTGTGCCTGTGACGCCATACACTATTGGGGGAAACACTTTCTCTTTTAGTTGAATTTTATGTCGTGTTTTGTTTTTAGCACAAATTCAAATTTATGGTTTTTTTTTAATGATTAAACACAGTTTTGACAACTATCATCTTTGGGAAGCTTCTGCTCATGCAATGACCTTTATTAGGGTTGTACATTCCCCACTCTTCAGTAAAAATTGGTTTGAGTTCCAGTTCATTTCCATTTGATTTAGACGAAAACTATGTGGGAAGATATATGTTCAAATACTCAATGCAATTATTGTAAAGGCATGGAAAACAATACAAACAATATTCCTAATTGAAAAGCCCTATTTTGAAGCATCAGACTAAAAGGCATTAATTGCCCTAATTCTATAGTTTAACCTTTTCTCCATTTTAGTTTCTCTCCTTCTTCCCTATGGTCTTTAGGATCCCAGGTCCTCTTGCTGTTTCTTTAGATCATGAAAACAGGGCATTATTCCCATAATTGTTCCAGCAATCCCTCTACAGCCCAGAATGCACCACCAACAAACTACATTTAGCAATTGCAACCACAAGAGTTTCTGTTAGTGAGCAGCCAGTATCCATGAAGAGCTACCCAGACACTCAGAGGAGACGTGAACACCCAGATGACTGTTCACATGGAAGTCAGGGGAGGTATAACACATGGAAAATTCCAGGGAATACCAATATAAAGCAAGGATTAAGCAGAAACCTCTGAAATTATCTGTTGGCTCAGCCAATGTAATGAATTTGTCTTGACTCAAGCTACCAACATCTTGCCTCACCAAGAACTGTCCTTAAACCTGTGATTTCTTTCCAACCCGCCATGTCCTTCAGGATGATGCACAGTAACAGTGTGAGAGGATAGATAGATTCTATGTGGCCATGGAGATGTTTGCACTATTTTCCGTGGCTGTTTGGCAGGGACCGAGGAGTGCCTTGCTTGGGTAGGAGAAAACAGCAATATGAACAGCATAACTTTTTTTTTAAATTATTGATTTCAGAAAAGAAGGAAGAGGGAGAGAGAGATAGAAACAGCGATGAGAGAGAATCATCAAACAGCCACCTTCTGCATGTTCCCCACTGTGGATTAAGCCCACAACCTGGTCTTGTACCTTTGACCATAATCGAACCCGGAACCCTTCAGTCCACTAAGCCAAACCAGCCAGGGCAGCATAACTTTAAAAAAAAGACTATCAGAAGGAAGTGTAGCCCTTCTCTTCATCAACTGGAAGCAGCCAGTACTGACTTAATCTAATTTCTCTCCTCTGACCTAATTATGGTTGTCATATCTGCTCTGTCTTAAAGCAGCCTGCCCTGAAAGGGGAATAGAACTCCTGATGGCAAGTTTAGTAAATGAAGCAGAGACCAGAGAAACTGTCATCTTTAATTTTACAGTAATGGATTATTCTTTGATGCTCACTGTTGCACTGAATGAAAGCCTAGCCTAAATATTTTCAACTAAATTCATTTTTTCTCATTCTAGCTGGTTTGACTCAGTGGATACAGCGTTCGTTTTCCTGCGGATTGGTGTGGGGTGTGCAGGAAGCAGCTGATCAATGATCCTCTCACATCATTGATATTTTTATCTCTTTCTCCCTCTCCCTTCCTCTCTGAAATCAATAAAAAAATTTTTTTAATAATTTTTTCTCTTTTAATGTTTTCTTTAATTTGCTCATTTACTTACTCTATTTTTGACCCAATAACTCATCTAGGGAAGCAGAAGACATTTTGTGACAGCTTAAGGCAGTGATAAATGATAATAAATTAATATCAGATGACTAAAATTATTTAAATACTAGAGGCCTGATACACAAAAATCCGTGCACTTGGGGTTATCCCTCAGCTCAGCCTGCACCCTCTTGTAGTTTGGAAGCCCTTGGGGGATGTCTGACAGCTAAGCTGTAGTCAGACATCCTTAGTGCTGCTGTAAAGGTGGAAGAGGCTCCTGCCACTACCACTGCACTCATCAGCCTTCAGCCCGGCTTATGGCTAAGCAGTGCTCCCTCTGTGAGAATGCACTGATCACCAGTGGGCAGTTCTGGCCCTGCCCAATGTCCACTGCTGCCACTGGTCATAACCACCCCCCTGATCACTGTCCCCTCTGTCTCCCCGCTGGCACCTGCCTTGGCTGGCCTAGCACTGCCCACCGACCTGTCGTTCTACCGCTTGGTCAAGTTGCATATTAGGCTTTTATTATATAGGATGCTCTACTGACTGGAGAAAATCAGATAAAAATTTGTTTATTCAAATTTGGAAAATAAAACTTCAAGGTGAACTTGAAAAAAAGTTTAGAATTTTAAGAAAGCATCTCATTGGTATGTTTGAAGAACACTGTACTCTGAGGCCAAGGTTAAAATAACAACTTCCCACATTAGTGCCTCACAGCATGAGGACCCACGGCTATGGGGCTAAATTAGGGGTGTTCTTGGAGGCTATCTGTGCACTCTCTCTTCATTCTCTCACACCTCCCCACAACACCCTCCCCATTCTTCTTCCCTAGACCTTAACGCTAAGGAAAAGTGTTGTTGTTGTTTTTAATCCTGCCAATTGTCATCTTCATAGTTTTTGTCATATCTTCACATAGCATTATTCTTATTACTCAATATTTTCTATTTAAGTTAACTGAATTAACTCCTTTTTTTATTATGCCTTGTCCCAGAC
Source organism: Lasiurus cinereus (assembly GCA_011751065.1). Taxonomy (NCBI): domain Eukaryota; kingdom Metazoa; phylum Chordata; class Mammalia; order Chiroptera; family Vespertilionidae; genus Lasiurus; species Lasiurus cinereus. The sequence goes on from JAAGEH010000125.1 coordinate 17,346,237, forward strand.
AAGATATTCATGAAATACCACTAAATATTTAACTATTTAAATAAAAAGTTTAACTAGAAAATAAAAATTGCTTGCTATCACCAACTGAAATAACTCTTCCTACCTATAGCAGTATATGAGCCTCCCTGAAGAAGTGTGAGCTGGTGTAGTTGGCAGTTGCATTAGCCAGAGAAGCATGCACCTCCTTTGACCACTACAGTTCAGACTTGAGCCCCTTGTCACAAAGCTCTCTGCCTTTGAACATTACCACAGCCCTCTAAGGGGAAGCAAGTATAAAGTAAGGCCTCTGTCCATCAGGAGGGTGTCCTTGCCCTCCCACTGACCTGGAGGAGGTCTCAGACCTCTAACCTATATGTTCAGCAACTTGTTCCCCTTTCAAGCCAGAATCTTCCATAGTGAGACCTACTTTTCCTGCCTCATGAACAGAGAGGCAGGGCTCTTTTTGTTATACTTGGATGGTCTATTTCTCTACTTCTATTTTTTTTTACTACTTGTAGGTACTTACTTTCTGCCCCAACATTCCAGGAAATCCTGGGAAACCCTGTGAAGAGAACAACCAATAATAGTGATTGCCTCTGAATAACTTTTGAGAGGGCTGTGGAAGAGTTTAGTTAGCCATTTTCAATATAGAGCCTTGTCAGCCAGCTAGCCAGCCAGCCAGTCAGCTAATGAGACATATACACAGACAGCTAATGAGACATATACACAGACAACCAGTCAGCCAGTCATCTAGTCAGACAGATAGACAGATAGCCAGTCAGCCATTTAGACAGATAGCCAGCCTGTCAGCCAGCCAGCCAGTCAGTCAGTCACAGCCAGCCAGCCAGTCAATCAGACAGTCAATCAGACAGACAGGCAGTCTGCTAGTCAGATAGATAGACAGTAAGTCAGTCAGCTAGTCAGACAGATAGTTAGCCAGTCAGCTAGTCAGACAGAGAGACAAATAGCTAGTCAGTCAGTCAGTCTGCCAGTTAGACAGACAGCCAGTTAGACAGTCAGTTAGACAGACAGACCGTTAGATAAATAGCCAGTTAGACAGAGAGCCAATCAGATAGACAGTCAGTTAGACAGATGGTCAGTTAGACAGATAGCCAGCCTGTCAGTCAGCTAGCCAGTCAGTCAGTCACAGCCAGTCAGTCAAAGCGACCAGCCAGCCACAGCCAGTTAGTCAGACAGATATCAGTCAGTCAGCTAGTCAAACAGAGATACAGATAGCCAGTCAGTCAGCCAGTTAGACAGACAGCCAGTTAGACAGATAGCCAGCCTGTCAGTCAGCCAGCCAGTCAGTCAGTCACAGCCAACCAGCCAACCACAGCCAGTGAGTCAGATAGGCAGTTAGTCAGCTAGCTAGACAGATAGATAAATAGTCAAGCAGTTAGCCAATCAAACAGACAGCCAGTTAGTCAGTCTGCTCACAAGATGGGGGTAGGAAAGGGTCACCATTTTCATTGTATTTGATCATTTCTGTACAACAGCCATTACCTTTTCTCCTTTGGGACCCAAGTCACCCCTTTCACCTCTGGATCCCTAGGAGAAAACCACAGGAGAGAGTACATGAGTTAATACCATGGGAAAAAAATTGGAGCATTTTAAACTAATAACTCCCTATCCTATGCCAATCCCCTCATTTCACAGGCAAAGAAACAGGCTCAGAGATTATATGACCTTCCCAGGGAAGAAATGCTTTGTGATTTACCTTCTATTTGGAATCCAAATACTTCCTGCATTAATAAAGGACAAGGCACAGAAGATTCTGGGTCCCAGAACCTCTCCCTTTCAATAGGAAATCTGTCCCCAGGTTCTGGCTGGGTTTTCTGTGTTTTTGTTTTTCACAGATAAGAAGATTGTGTGGTGATAGCTTGGTCTAAGCAATCTTGCTCCAGCACATCACGCAAGCTGCATTCATTCTCCATCTGGCATAGTTCTAGTGCTCATCTGCTCCATGTGAGGGCCTCGGTCTTCACTGGGAGCTCCTCCCTAAGCTGCCTGCCCTGCCTCAGGGGCCTATCACTTCTCTCAGCCCACAGATGAAAGATGAGGAATATTGAGGCAAGGCCACTGCAGTCACTGACTGAAGAGAGACCTGGGCCCATCCTCACTGGCCCCAGAGCCACTAGCCCAGATCAGGATCTGGGAAGCTGGGAGAGAGAAGCACTAACCTTTTCCCCTCTGGATCCAGGGTAGCCCTAAAAGAAAGCAGAAGATATATTTACAATCAGTCTTGTCAGACCATTGGGTTTGGTGTGAGAGTGGACAGAATCCCCGAATGTGGTGGTGAGATGTGCCTCATTGCACTGCAAGTTTTAGTGGGAGCTGCAACATTCACTACCAAGAAGTCCCTTGGGATTATGTTTACATCAGGTCTAAAAAGAATGCTGTTTTTCTTATCACCACCCCTGAAGGCCTGAACAAAGATTTCCATCTGTTTTGTTGTCATGAGGCTTGACCCTTGCTACCCAGGAGAACAGCAGAACTGGCATCTTTATGCTCCTGCATCCCAGCCCTGGTGTCCCCCAAAGGCTGTTAAAGATAAGAATACTGGCATTGGGCTGTCCAACATCTGTGAGATCACCTTGTTCAGGATGGCAGCCACACCCAGTTCTCATCTTTATAGATAACAGCTTCTATAAAGCCTTAGTGAAAATATCTGAGAACATCCATTTGGACCAACACACTGACCTTGGAGCCCATTGGTCCTCTTGATCCTGGTAAACCCATCAGACCCAGGTCACCTTTTTCGCCCTGTGGGAATCAGAAGAAGTGGAAAAAAGACCTCTAGTGACATTTCCTAGAAAAACTGAACTAAGAAGTCATGGGCAAGATCAGGAAGGAATTGGGACATTGGGGCTAGTTTGTGAATCTCAGGACCCCAAATACTCCCTTGCTTACTCTCAGGGGCCCAATTCTCCACACTTCATTCTGGTATCCTATATAATAAAAGTATAATATGCAAACTGACCATTGCTCCAACACACAAGATGGCCACCCCCATGTGGACACAAGATGGCTACCACAAGATGGTTGGCAGGGGAAGGCAGTTGTGGGCAATCAGGCCAGCAGGGGAGAGAAGTTGGGAGGGACCAGGCCTGCAAGGGAGGGCAGTTGGGAGGGACCAGGCCTGAAAGGGAGGGCAGTTGGGGGTGATCAGGCCTGTAGGGGAGGGCAGTTGGGGGCAATTGGGCCTATCAGGCCTAAAGAGGCAGTCAGACATCCCTCGAGGTTGTCCTAGATTGGAGAGGGTGCAGGCTGGGCTGAGGGACACCACTACCTCCTCATGCACAAATTATGTGCACCATGCCTCTAGTTTAAGATTAAATATGAAATGAAATTCCCCAGGAAGAGCAGATCTCTAAAACTAAATTCAAATTATCACTAAGATGCTTTAATAGAATAATGCTTGATCTTTTCTTAGAGAAGGCTGTAGAAGGGTAGGGGAGAGGGAGATCATGGGGCATGGGGCCCCACAGGACAAGGTGTCATCACCACAAAACTTCACCTGCTTTGCTCTTTGCATAGGGTGGATCTTTCAGACATCTCCATATACTCTCACCCTAGGGTTACAACCAAGTAGAACATCATCCTCTGGGTGTGTATGATGAAGGCAGGGAGCTAAGACTCATGGGTGAGTTCTGTTGCCCCTCAGAATCATTTGCAGTTGGAACTTTCAGCACCCTCTGTGCTAAAAAACTATACCAGTGCTATCCAGTAGAAATATAAGGTGAGTCACATACTTCATTTAAAAAAATTTTAGAAGTCACATTAAAACTATAACTAAACAGGTGAAATTAACTTTAACATATTTTATTTATTATAATTAATTTAATCTAATTATAATTTCAACATGTAGTCAATATGAAAATTATTAATGAGCTATTTTATATTCTGTTTCTCAAGATAAATATTTGAAATCTGTTGTGCATTGTACATTTAAACCACATCTCAATTCAGGCATTAAATTTTAACCCAAAATGCATGATCTCTATATAGAGTTCATAAAATTTATAGTTGAAGAAGCAGATTCACATACTTCACATACTTAAAATAACTGAGCTAGGCAAAAGTTTTAAAATTTAAACTTAATTAAAGTTAAAATAAAAAGTCAGTTCCTCAGTTGCATGAGCCACATTTCAAAAGCTCAATAGCCACATATATCTAAAGCTGCCATATTGGATGGCTCAGCTTTATACAATTGATTTTCTTTTTATTGTCTAAAGTTTTACATATGTCTCCTTTTTATACAGTTGATTTTTAAGACATATTCTTGGGACTTCACTTACAAGGATTGGGGACAGTTTTCTATCCCCTTATAAATTCTGCCGGTAAGTCAATCAGACTATATAGTGACATTCACCTGCCTAAGTCATGGCCTCTAAACCCCATGATCTATGACCAAAGTGAGTAGAATATAAGCAAAGGCATAGGAGTGGGCGTATTAGTTTTCCATAGCCTGTCTGAGGAAGGGAATTCATCAGCATTTGGTGATCCCTCTCTGAATGTAGGGTTTTAGTTGTTCCAGTCAGCCAACTCCAACCCCTTCAACTCTCCACCTCCAGCCAGATCAGCATGACATGCCAACAGCTTTCCAGACACAAGCCCCTCTTAGGTCATCTCAGAGAAACCAAAGAATTACATGCTAACCCTTCAGGACAAAGGAGAATCAGGGCCCTTGTGAAAGAGGTCAGCAGCCCCTCATTTCTTCCCCTACAGAAGCAGAGATCTGGACTGAGGTCTTGCAGACCAAGTGAAGGAGGCAATATTTGGGGGCCTATGGACAGTTATTATGGTCTCTTTTTCCACCCCCTCTTGAGGACATGAGTGTCACTCACTGTGTGCCAGGGGCCAGAGAGCTGCTGTCTTCTCCCTCACATTCCGATACCACATGAGCCCAGAGATTGCATCACACTTACCCTGGGTCCTTCAGGGCCAGGCCAGCCGATGGGCCCAGGCATACCAGGAACACCCGGGGGGCCAGGTTTACCCTTTAAAGTCAAAGAACAAAAGTCAGGAAAATTGGATTTGTTTCCCTCCTTCCAGGAAACAGGACTTGTCTCTGGGGCCTAGAGTAGTATGAGGCCTCTAATGCAGAGCCTCAGGACCCTCATTTCCAAAAGTGATAGCCAAAAAGTTGGATCACTTAGGTACAAGTGAAAACCCTTAGTGTGACATTGTGTCAACACACAAGATCTTATTCTTCTAAAGAAATAAAAGAATAGAGAAGGGATTCTAAACTTCTTGGTTTTTTTTATCTTTATCACCTCCACTCACTCAACTGTCCCTTGCATTCCAATAGGTTCTCCCCAAGGGTGGGATGTAAATGGCACAGGATTATGTTTGGGAAACAGTAGCAAATGCTATTGGTTCTCCCTCCAGATCTTTTCACCTGTTCAGTGTGCTCATCCCCCAGGGTCTACCTTCCTTGCTATAACAACTCATTGCTGCAACTTGCAACTGTGGAGTTTCTGTGGGCAACTGGATCTGTCCCCTCCCTGTAGCCAATAGCCTGGCTTCCTTACCTCAAGGCAAGACACTCTGTGGTGCAATTCGTACTCCACAGCTCCCCAGGGATCAGGCTGAAGCTGGACATCACATGAAACCACTCACACATTGGACTTCTTCCCTGCCCCATCTGGATGCCCCTCTTCTCAGACTCCTCTTGAAAGAGCTCCCCTAATAACCGACTCACCTGCACATGGCAGGTGCCATCTCTGTCACTGCTTCTAAGGAACTCAACCTAAGCCAGAGGCTATGGGAGAGTAAGCCCTGAAAAAAGAGTAGGAGCAGGAACTTGGGGTCTATCTTGACCTTTGAACCCACTGGCTAATTTTAGTTCACCTAGCTAGAGATGTGGAAGGGTCAGCCCTTTAACCAGAGGTCACAAATGCTGCATGTGGCCCTGCTGTTGTGGTTTAATAGTTGAGCATCGACCCATAAACCAGGAGGTCCCAGTTCCATACTTGGTCAGGACATATGCTTGAGTTTTGGGCTCCATCTCCAATAAGGGCATGCAGGAGGCAGCTAATTGATTCTCTTTCATCATTGATGTTTCTATCTCGCTCTCCCTTCCTGTCTCGGAAATAAATGAAAATAAAGAAATAAACAAACAAAAAGAAACCCAAAGTGCTGCATGTGTACAAATTTCTACTCTTGCCTCCCACATCCATGGCACACATCACTAATGAATCATGGCCTTCCTTAGTTCTTACTATGGAGACCATGCCAGATTCCTTTCTGGCCCAGCAGTTTGGACAACCACTGTGCCTTGGTTGGAGTTGTCATCCATGCTCTAAAGGGTTGTAAATTTACCTCCCAAAGGTCTGTTTGAGATTCTAATTAATAGTGAAACTGTTTGAATAAAACATTCAACCAAAAAATAGTAATTTATATTTAGAACCACAAGCATCTTTCTTGGCCAAAGTTTTGTACCTACTTCTATCATCAAGACCTACAATTTCAGCACCAGCATCCATTGACCACAGCAAATGGCTGCTGGTTTTCTTCTTCCTGACTGTAATGAGAATCTTGATAATGTGTGTTTGGTTCACTCAGAGTCCCTGTGACCTTAAGTAACTCCAATTTATTACAGCAAAAGCTTTTGTTTCTGTCTGTTTGGCACTTTATTGTGGTTTAATCTAATAGACAGTGAGAGTCATTTTGTGCCACTGGTTGGGGCTTTGGAGGGTTTCTCTGATGGAAGGCAGGATGAGATGCTCTGAAGCGGTGGGAAATCTGGCTGGGCTTGGCAGCCTCTGGAAGAAGTCCAAATGCTTGGCAGTAGCTGGCTCCAGCTCCCAAGCGAAGGAGTAGGCAGAAACAGCAAAGGTGCTGTTATCATCAGCAGAATGGTGGTGCCACCACTGTCCAATGGGTTGGAGGCTGCAGTAGTGTACTGCTGTTTCTCCACCCCAAGGAGTGCACACACTCATACACACACACACAGGAAACATAGTTGCCATGTAATGCTGACAACATGGACCATACCTTCCTTCCTGGTCGGCCAAGCTCCCCCTGTGGGTGGAAAAGGTAGGTAATCAGAGACTGCTTTGAAAGAGAAGTTCTGGAAGCAGAGGGCTTAATAGGGCTGATGATTGGGCATGCCCATGTGGCTTGATGGCTTGGCCATTCACAGCACCCCTGCTATAGCAGTGGGTCAAGCCAAAATACACTGGTGGGATCCCACACCTGCAGCAGCAGCCCTGTCCCCATGGACTAAGGCAGAATTACCACTTGCCTTGAAATCTCAGCCAGAAAATGTTCAGTGTCATCCCCAGAAAACAGGCTGGAATTACCAATGAGAGGCGGGTGGAAGAGAGTAGTGGCTCATACCTTTTCTCCCTTTGGTCCTGTCTTGCCTGGATGCCCCGGTGGACCCTACACACCCAAGAAACAAAGAAAGTCTACATCAGACCAAGAATACAATAAAACACTTGGCTGGAATTACCAAGGACAGAGGTGAGGGAGGCAGGATCAGGGAATCCCCTTGGAACACTCCTACAGCAGCCTCACTCTCTATGCAGAATTGGGGTTCCAGAAACCCCATGAAAGACCCTCTTATGCATGCCAGCCCAGTCTCCTCCTCTGTGATCCCCCTCTTCTAACTTCTCTGAACTGTGATTCCAATGGTTCAAAGGCTGCAATGCTCATGTCTACTCTGTGTGAGTTTAATATTCTCCCTGGAATTCATGGGTTGCCTGGAATATCCAGAGTTCTTGGCAAGAGCATCTGAAGATATGTGAAGAAATGCTATTTGCTGAAAATAAGAGGCTTTACTCCTCTCCTCTTTTCAGTTGCTCTCACCAAGTTCCATGGGTGCTGACAAGAGGAAAGTTACACTTTGCACATAGAAGCAGAGATTTAGAAATTCCCATGGTGGATCTATGGGTACCAGGTGCAGCAAAGAATGTGGGCAAGTAAATAATGCATTTTTGTGCAATTGCCCAGCCATGGGAGTGGGCCTGACTCCAGCTCAGGGACTCCAACACCATTGCACTAAGGCTTGGCACACCCATGGCAGAATACAGCTACTTTTTGCTCATGCGTCCATGGAATGATCAGCTGGTTAACTGTTTCCAAATTCCTCCATCCATCAACCACTGCACCTCACCCCCAACCCCCTAAAGCTACTACTTTATCCCTAAGATCTGCAGGTGAACTCGGCTAACACAAAGCCTGTTTGAAATACGATTTTTTCTTACTCGTCTCTAAATGACAAACAGCCCCCTCAGTTGGTTCCCAAGCCTATCTGCACATTAAAATTCTCTGGGGATTTTTTAAAAATCCCAAGGATCAGGCCACTCCCAGACCAATTACAATCTCAAGGACAGTGACACAGGCATCAGGAATTTTAATTCTAATGTGCAGATAAATTTGGAAACCACCACCTTTGGTTTATTCTCCTTCTGTTTTGGGGAGAAGAGGACAGAGAGTTTTTTTTTTTTAATGTATTTTATTGATTTTTTACAGAGAGGAAGGGAGAGGGATAGAGAATCAGAAATATCGATGGGAGAGAAACAGTTCCTATCTGGAACATCGATCAGCTGCCTCCTACACACCTCCTACTGGGGATGTGCCCACCACCAAGGTATGTGCCCTTGACAGGAATCAAACCTGGGACTTGCAGTCCGCAGGCCAACGCTCTATCCACTGAGCCAAACTGGTTTCAGCAAGGACAGAGAGTTTTTGTTCAAGTCTTTCAATTTTTTCAAGCCTCAGTTTTCTTCCATTTCTTAAAATGGGCTAGAACTATTTTCCTAGCACTCTAGCTCTGACATTCCCATGATTCACTGAAGAATGTCTTATTAAAATATAGATTCTTATTGAATGGCGGAGGGCGTGCAATAGAGAAGGAAGGATGAAATTCTGCATTTGGAACAAGCTCCCAGATGATGCCAACATTGCTGGTCCACAGATCTCATTTTGGCGGGGACAGCATCACTCTGTTCTAGGAAAACAGAATTGGTTGCATGGTCCCCTGGAGTTGGATAGCATAGCCCCCATGTGACTCAGATAGGATTGTGAGAAGTTAGAGATGAGCACGTGACTGGGGAACTGCTGGTCAGCAGAGAATTCTCCTTCTTTGCCCATGGTCTGTGAGTCTCCCTGTACCCTAAAAGCTGCCAGCATGGAGTGTGGGAAGATAAAAACCCACCTGAGAGGTGCTCTTCAGGGTACCCCTCTTGCCTGTCTGTTGACTTCCTAGCCCCTCTGGTCAACTCTGGGATCAGAGTCCTATATTCCTTATTGCAATTAACAAATATTTATGGAGAACCTACTATACCCCATGAGGTAGTGTAGATGGGCACATATTATTAACAATACAATGTTCCCAAGACCAGGGGTCAGTTAACTTTCTCTGTAAAGAGCCAGATAATAAATATTTTAGGCTGTGCCTTTAACATAGCAACTGTGTCACAACTACTTAACTCTGTCCTTGTAGTGCAAAAGCAGCCAGAGACCATACAACTTGAATTGCCAAAACAAGCCGGATTTGACCCCTGGACAATAATTTGCCATAACTCCTAAGGCACTTAAGAGACTGATTGCTCCTTGATCTCTCTTTCCCTTCCCCATGGCAGGCCCAGAGTCCCAGGCTAGGGGACATTCCTCCTTGGGGGAGCCCCCACCCAGACAGTCAGGGAAGCCAGGAGTCTGTGACAAGATGTCTTTGCTTGCCTAGAAATCCTGCCTCTAGTACTTTTGCCTGTTCCTCATTATTCCCTTTAACTTTGCTGGGGAGGGCTAGGCTGTTTGGTAGCTGTACCTGGGTCAAGTGGGCTCAAGGTAACAGGTTTCTTTTTGCCTCCACTTTCCTGCATTGGATGCAGGTGCATCTGGGGCCCACTGAATGGGGTCAATGGCCACATAAAGGGCAACCCATTGTCATCAATTGTTTTGTGGTAGCTATAGTAATAACCACATCCATCTAGGAGCATCTCACTTGATTCCCCCACCCTAAATCCAGTACTGCAGGACAATTATTATCCTCATTGCATGAATGAGGAAGCCAAAACTGGGAGGCCAGAATTCACCTAAAGAACCAGTGTTCTATTCATGTGGCTCTGAAGCTGGAGGTGAGTCAGAGAAGGAAAAATAGCCCCCCATATCACATTAAAACGAGCATCTCTACAAGCCTTCACTTCTCTAAACAGAAGACAGCTGGAAAGGAGAAAAGGTCTGATGGAATACACCAACCTGGGGGCCAGGAGGCCCAGGGGAGCCGAGCGATCCTTGGACACATGGGGACTGTGTGGTCTCCAGTTTCAGGATGAGATTCTTCATGTCTGGAGAGAGAAGCTTCAATGCAAAGCAATACAAGGTTATAGATTAGACTTGGGGGACAGAAGAGAGGTCACCACCCTTGACACAGACGTGTTCCATAGACTGCTGCTTCTCTTACACCCCAATGGGTATCCTAAGATGACCTTCCTGGTCACCAATGTCTGTTCTCTCATCTGCTTTTGAGACACACCTGGCTTGAATGGATTACAGAGCTACAATGGTGGAGTTAGGAAGCTCATTTCAGGGGCCTCTATCCAATGTTTGGGACACCCAAAGGAAATAAAATGTGAGCTACCAATGCAAACCACATATACAGTTTTAACGTTTTTTGGTAGCCACATTAAAAAAGTAAAGGAAACAACTGAAATTAATTTAAATAAATTTTATTTCACCCAGTCCACCCCGATGTTATAATAACACATATTCAATATTTAAAAATTACTAATGAAATATTTTACAGTCTTCTTTTCATATTAAGTCTCACAATTCTGTGTGTATTTTATATGTAGAGCTCAACTCAATAGTCATACGGCTAGTGGCAGCATTCGATAGTACAAGTCAAAGAACTTCTGGAAATATCTGAGACTCTCAAGTCCCTGCCTATTGTCTTCTAGGTCAGCTCCCCATATCCTGCTTTTTCTTTCACCTTTTCCACTATTTCAAAATTCTATTCCTTCTCACACCTCGGTTGGCTAGAGGAGGGCCATTTCTCATATCACCTCACAGAAACAGTCTATGTCTGAGACAGGCCATGGAAGGGAATTCCATAGATACTTGGGTGGGAAGACAAATAGAAGGGGAAATTCCATATCTGAGCAGCTGATAGGAGCCTAGAAAGTCATCCAATCACTTCATTGTTTTCAGGGAGACGGGACACTTGGCCAAATTCAGTTCCCTGCTGAGAAGAATCCCCTCCATAACTCAGTGAAGACAGAGGAAGAATGGACATAACCAGAAGCTGGAAAATATCCCTTCCCAACTCAACCTGCTGTATGAGAGAAGATTCTGGAGGAAGCTGACTGAGGGATGAGGAAGTGGGGTGGGGTGGTGGGCAGTGAGGAGCCTCACATGTCCTAAGGTACTCACCGGACTTCGGCCTTCTCTGAAGAATGGTGGTGGGAACAGGGGGGGTGGAGGAGGTGTCAGCAGGCAGCATGATTTGTGGCTGCCACGCTTCTTCTGATCCAGGCCAGGAAGGGCTGTTTAGAGAAAACTGCTGCTCATTAGCATGGGGGTTAAGGCCCCTGTCATGCCCATCATGCCCAAGGAGACCCACTCTGCCACCCAGACTTCCCAATCTGAATCCCAACTTGTTAGATGTGAGCTTACCTCCTGTTTGCTATTAGACATAGGCCTCCCTTGGCCTTCGAGAGATGATATGTGTAAGATAAGCAAATGGCATGGACACTGACTATTATAAGGTTCATTTCTCTTTCTTCAGGAAGTGACTTGTCACTTTGTAGATGGGGCAAGGAAATCAGAGTTAAACAGACTCATATGTGCCCCCAGTAGTTGGGGAGAAGGAAGTCATTGTGAATGACTTTGATATTGTGTTCAGGAGGAAGTGTTCAGAGAGGGAGGCAGCCAGGGCTGGAGGTAGCATTGATTACAAAAGACCATGAGCCATGGTTTAAAACACAAATTTGATTCCAGATTCTATGCACACATTCTGTGTCACCCATACTCACTAGAGAGTTACAGTTAAATGTCTTAATACATGGGTGTGAAGAGAAGAGAAGAGAGGGCCCTGGACCCTCAGAGCTTCATTGTCACATGGGATCTCCTGATGTACACATTACTGAGGAGAAGAAAACCAGAGCTGGTGTAGGAGTGAAAGAGGAGGAACAAAGAGGGTGTTTTTTATATTGCAGGAGACGCGGGGTAACAGTGGTCAGAGTATGAGATGAAAAAGTTGGAGGAAGCACTAGTTTGTAGGGAAATCTGCTAAATTTTGTGTTACACATTTGTTCATTTGAGCACACGCTTTGCCAGACACTGGGCTAGCCCTTCAGGGGAGGGCAGAAAGATGCCTAAATGGTGCCCCTGATCTGATGGTAAAGCTTATGAAGCTTGAGCAGCTGCCAAGACCCTTCTGTTCATATCCCACCTTCTCCTCTTACTGTATATCAAGAATTGTCAGGAGCTGCCTCCACCAGGAAGCTTTCCTTGACTTTCCAAGCTAAGGCTGAGGGATCCTGCTATGCTTTCCTTTGGGTTCACTCCTATTTTAACCTTTGATCCATGGGTGAATCTGTTTCCTTATATCTCTCTGACTAGCCTGTGCTTTCCGAGAAGATAGAAACCATTTTCATCCGTAGGGTCTAGAACAGTATCGAGGATACCCTAGATATTCCTCAAATGTTTAATAAACAGATTTTTTAAAATGTATTTTTTATTGATCTTTTACAGAAAGGAAGGGAGAGGAATAGAGAATCAGAAACATCAATGAGAGAGAGACATCGATCAGCTGCCTCCTGCATGCCCCCCACTGGAATGTGCCTGCAACCAAGGTACATGCCCTTGACCGGAATCCAACCTGGGACCCTTCAGTCCACAGGCCGATGCTCTATCCACTGAGCCAAACCGGTTTTGGCTAATAAACAGATTTTTTAAAAAACCACTTATGACATGCCAGGCACCATTTAAATGCTTCACACATATAAAATTTCCTGATCCTCACGCAACCCTGAGAGTTAAGTACTATTATTATTATCATCACCATCTCATCACCCCCATTTTATAGATCACTTAACTGAGATAAAGAGGTAAAGTAATTGCTCAAGGTCATACAACTAGGAAGGGACAGAGCCAGATTGGAACCCATCAGTCTGGTTATAGAATCCTTCCCCTAGATTTCTACACTGTGACTCCAATGTGGGAGGAAATAAAGATCAGGAGCCAAGAAGAAGGCAAAGGGCCCCAATAGCAACTACCTGAGATTGACAGTACCAGTGCCCTTCATCCAAAGACCACCACGAACATACCTGTAGCTGAACACAGCTGCCTCTATGGACTCATTGCAAAGAGGGGGCATGCACTCCAGGGGGAATGAAGAAGAATCCCGGTAACAGGGAGTGTCTATGACCATCTTAATTCTTAGCTAGAGGAAGAGAAGGGAGGGAGACTCATGCTGGGACTGGCCAGGCAGCAGTAGTCACTCATATAAGCAAGCATAGAGGGACAGTGGGTCATTTTTGTGGCTGGTTGATAGTCTTATTTTGTCCATGTCTGACATGGGGACAGAGTGGCCTTATTTTCTTGATCCGTTACAGGTGCAGAGTGACCTTGTCTGATGTTCTGTGAGATCATTTACATTCAACAGGAGAGCACGTGGCCTGGCTCTGAGTAGCAGGCCTGCTCCAGCTGTCCTGGGCTGCTTTTCTTTTTCTCAATGGTAAACTCACCTAGCTAAACTATATAATAAAAGCCTAAAATGCAAATGGACCAAATAGGGGGATGACTGGTCACTATGATGTGCACTGACGAACAGGGTGCAGAAGCTCAATGCAGGAGCTGCCCCCTGGTGGTCAGTGTGCTCCCACGGGGGAATGACACTCAGCCAGAAGCTGAGCTCACAGCTGGTGAGCACAGAGGTGGTGGTGGGAGCCTCTCCCACCTGCGCAGCAGGCAGGCGGTAAGGAGTGAGGGGTCCCAGACAGCAAGAACCCTGGACTGTGAGAGGGAGGCCCGATTGCCTAATTCAGCAGGTGGGCCTCCCTGAGGGGTCCTGGACTTCGAGAGAGTGCTGGCTGGGCTGAGGGACCCCTGCCCATTGCACAAATCTTGTGCACCAGGCCTCTAGTGTTATTATAAAACTTGACATTCATGCCAACGGTATTACTCTTCTAGTTTCTTCCCTAAAGCCAGGAGTGGGCAGTTTCCCTTGCTTCACTCCGTCTCGGGTGTGTGCAGGAAGGTGGTTGACACCCACCAGCATGAAAGAACCCTCTCAGGGTCCCCCAGCTGCAGTGCCTCCTCTGCCTCCCCTTGGCCTCAGCAGACAGCTAAGGGCCGAGGATGCGCAAAGCCCCTCCCAGCAGCAAACACCTGGGGAGCTGGCAGGTTCATGTGGTCACGTGCACTTATGACCATTTATTTCTGCAGACCATACATGGCTGGCAATGTCTCCCTTCACCCACGCCCTGTGTGGCCTTCCACTGATGAAAGACCCTGCATTGCTTAAAGCAATCACCTCTCATTTCTTCCTGGAAACCGGCGAACTCTTCAGTGAATATAAATTATTGGCTGCTTTTCTGCAGAGGCATCTGCATGGTTCACCGCCCCCCATTCTTTCCCCCCTGACCTACTTCATTTTCAGCAGGTGAAGACCATCTATTTCTGCCCCCTCCCCCAAACTCCCTGGAGATGTTTGTTTTTAGCACAGTCTAGTTTATTTACAGCTCATTCCAACTCAGAATATTTCCATCAGGTGGATATGTTTGGGAACAGCTTGCCCCCACCCCCCGCCTCTTCCCAGACAACTAAGCCAGGACTTCACATGTCTATTTTGGTGTCATCTGAGTGGCCTGCGGATCTCTCTCTGGACATGCTGCCTCCATGGAATCGTGTCTGAGCTCAGGGTCCAGGCTGGAAAAGCCCTAGCCGGCTCTGCTGTGATGGAAAAACCCTGAGTGTATGTGCATGGGGAGCAGAAACGTGTCTGCACCATGTGGCTCAGCCCCTGCCAGCTGCCTTGGAAATGCCCACAATGATCGAATTTTGGGCCCACCTGCCCTGACTCAAAGGCACCAAAGTCATGTTGTGCGTGGCCACTGCAGTGCCAAATCACAGGCAGAAATATGCCGAGTCCAATGTGGGGTTTGGGCAAATGACTGAGGTTGTTTTGCTGTGGCTGATGCTGGCTTTGCCCTTTGGACTCGATACCCTCTTGACTCTGGACACATCCTTGGAAAGTGACTCACTCCAATTTACTCTTGGAAAGAGAAGGACTTGGATCAAAGAGTGTGAGTCCGGATGCAAGTGACCCTGTGACATGGCACAACTCCCTTTCAATCTGAGATTCAGTTTCCCCACCTGGACCACAAGGAGTTTGGCCCAAACCATCTTCCAAGTCCTTTTTATGCACCTGATACCAGGATCAACACCATGTCCATCTGAATCTCCCACTCACAAGTCCAGCCCATGACTAGGGTACTACAAACAGCCCTTTCTGTTTCTGCCTCCTTTTTTACATCGAGAAGCATCCCCTCAAATCAAGCAAAGGTGTCATTAGAAGCCACAAAAGGAGAAAAATAACATAAAGATCCTGTCTTTGCAGGTTGGGAAAATGACAGATGCAGCCACATGCTAACTATTCTGCAACTCCAACTCCTCCTCCTTCTCCTCCTCCTCCTCCTCCTCCTCCAGCATTTGAGCCTTCCCCTGCCTTTTTGAGAAGGAGCCCAAAAGGAGAAGAGGAGAGGAAAGGTGATGAGCTCAGCATCACTAAGTGTTTGGACCCTGAATGAGATGGCTCAGCTACAGTCAAGTTCTCATGTTTTTGTTTTTTTTTCTGGCTGCAATTTGCCCGGTTTCCCCCAATTCACATATTCCAGAGAAGATGTCACCCTACAATTTTCCTTCAATCCCCACCCATACCACATACACCTTGAAACAAATTCTGATCCTAAAAGTGGAAGGTATTTGAATCTCTTTGAAAGATCATATAAGAATTTGCCATCATCTGATTTATTCCTGAGCTGGTGGGAGGCGGGGGGGTTGGGGGCAGGTGAGGACAGAACCCACAACTGGGCACTTTGGTGGCTCCAGCCCTTGGAGTGGTGAGCAGCATGACCTAGAGTAGTCAGGGGGAGCGTGACGGAGAGCTTCTAGGCCCCCTGAACAAGAGCTTCTAGACCCCCTGAACGAGGGCTGGCCCCAGACCATAGAACACAATGTTACTCCAGAGCCAAGGCAACAGCGGCTGCCAGCCTGCCTCTCTGACGTCAAAGTCAAGAGAGGGGCGTGCACCCCCCCCACACACACACATCATGTATGCCAATCCCCTCTACACGCTCCCCCCCCTCAACTCCACTGTCAAACCTTTTAGGTTGTGATTCCAACACTGGCTGAGAAGTTTAAGATTTAAAGGCTGCTGCAGGCTCCCAAAACAAGTCTGCTTTCTGAGAGTATTTTTTTTTCCAAAACAATGCATGCACACATGTAACTGCACATGCATACCACACACACACACACACACACACACACACACACACTCACACACACTCACACTCACACAACTCACCCAAGCAGCAAGCTGAGTAACAGAGCAGTCCTGAGATGGTGAGCAGATGAGTGAGGCTGAGTGATGGGCCTGTCATTGTGGGCAAGGCCAAAGGTGGACTGGCCAGGGAGCGCATGCTGGCGACAGGATGAGATCTGGCACACCCTCGAGAGGTCCCAGTGCCTGGCCTGCCAGGCACTTGGGGTGGGAGTTGGCCAATCCCTGCTCTGTGCTGCTCCTGGTCCAGATGCCAATAGTCCAGAGACCGGTCCTGAGCTCCCGGGAACATGAATGGTAAGCAGTGTGCTGGCCTCTCAGGAGACTGCACTAGGGGGCAGCTTGGGAGAGAAAGAGTGCTCTTGGCCCAGGGGAGGAGGTGAGGTTGGGAGCCTGGGATACTGACTGCCACGGGGAGCAGAGATGAAACAGGGTGTAATCGATCACATAGGCTGCTTTTCATTCAGCTCAAACACTGCCGTGACAATACTGTGCTGGCAAGCTTCAAAATCCACACCCATTGCCATTGCCCGGGGAGTCTGCCCTCTGCTAAAGGGAAGGTCTTGGCTTCCAGAGTCCCTTGGTCTTCACCATGTCTATGCCAAGGTGCTGCCAACCAAGCTAAACTTAATTTAAATCTATATATATTTCCAAAGGGCATGTGGGGTAAACCTTTTTAGATGAAGCCTGCCTGTAAAATAATAAAGGGTCATATATAAGATACATGTATACAATGCACAATCATGAACACACACACATGCACACCCCACACACACACACAAACACTATTCCAGATCATAAAGATAAGATTATTAGTACTTAGCAATAAGCACTGTTGTTTTAACCAGCTTAGTAAAGACCATAGCAGAAGTCAGTAAACTTTTTCTGGAAGGGGCCAGATAGAAAATAGTTTAGGCTCAGAAACACACACTGAGTAACAAATGTGTACAAGACACAATGACGAGATACAGATCCTGTCCTTGTTCAATGTTGTGGAAAGAGTATAGGCCCTGGAGTCAGGCAAACTTGGACTGGAGTCCTGGCTTTGCCACTTACTAGCTGTTTGACTTCGAAGAAATGATCACCTACTCTGCATCTCAGCTCTCTTCTCTGAAAAGTGGGTGTAATGAAACACACTTGCTGCTTTATTGTGAGGATTAGAGCTAAGGCCTTTAGAGTTCCTGGCATAGAACAGGGGCTCTTTAATCAATACATATATTCAAAGATAACTATTATATAAGATGGGTACAGGAAAGAGGCTAACATGGAGCTGGGTGTCTAGAGGGGACTAACAGGAAGAAGTGATGAGTACTAGTTGGGACAGAGAATTCAAGAGGGAAATCAGGAAAAGCTTCCTGGAAGAGGTGGCATTTGAGCTAAGCTTTGAAATCAGAGATTTGATAGTAACAAGATGGGAGGAGTGAGAGAAGAAAGGGTTAGGCTCTTTTCCTTCTCTGGGGCATTTCTCAAAAATACCAGTCTAAGACATTAGAGAAAGCAGTACAGAGGGCATGGGGTGCTTCGTCTTGAATCTCAGACAGTTACAGAAATTTCTGCTTCACATTTTCTAACCCCCCTCCCCCCATCCTGGGTTATATTCCTGAAGCTCCTCATTTTTCAAACCTAATTTAAAAAACTCTTAGAAATCGAAGTTTTGCCACTTTTAGTAACAAAAATCTTTAATTATTTTTTTGCCATTTGGCATTGAAGTTTTCCTTAAAGGGTTTACACAAGTAAACCACTCAACTTAACCTTTGTTTCATCATTATAAAAATGCCAGCTACCAAACTAGATGACCTCTGAGGTCCTTTCCAACCCTGCAGGTGCTCAAGCCTCTATTTGGAACCTAATGGCTCAGGCTCATGAATGACTCTTTCTATTTCTTTTTCTACAACTCTCTGACTTCTGCAACTTTCCTGAATCACCTCACACTCTGTCTCTGTGTCTCCTGATCTCTAACTTTGACTCATTCTCTGACTCTGTCTCTCAAAGCACTAACTGTTGAATTTCCTTAAGTCAAATGCTTGACCACTGTTAACTGCTCTATAGCCAGCTTGGGATAAGGAATCCTGGTCTCCAGTCCTGGTGTGGTCAGAAACTTGTTGGGTGACCTTGGACAACTCACTTCTCCACTGGGCCTTGGTAGCATTGGACAAAATGAGCTCTAAGCCTTTTCCTGTTATGGCTTCTATCAAGGATTGAGATACAATGGTCCTCCAAAGGGTCCTGAACAGGGATGATCACACTCACCCCCATTCTCCCTTGGAGGGCAACCCTTGCCCTTGAGGCAGCTGGCCTGTTGAGTTCCTTCAGGTTCCTTGGCCCAAGCACTAGCTCACCACAGCAGGGCTGCCTGCAAATATAATTCATAATAAAAGTTTCCGGCTCTTCCTGCAGCGGTCAGCAGGTGTCATATTCACAGTATTTTGTCTTAATTACAGCTCTGGTATTTATCAACCAGGTCAGAAGACCACTTCTGGAATTCCCCCTCCCTGGGCACTGTTCCAGAAACCTCTGTCCCCTCTGTTGGCACATGCAGGCCTGTTTTCTGCTGATCCCCACCAAAGCAAAGCCTGCCTGGCATCTTCCCCCGCTGTGCAGGGAGATTGTGTGGCATGGAGAGCCCAGCACCCTTCCCAAGGGCCCAGAGTTCCCAGTGCGAGGCAAAGCCACCTGAATTTTGGGGACAGAGCCTGGGCTCCCACCAGCCCCAGGGCATCTCAAGTTGACTATCCCACTCAAACCTAGGTGGGTAGAGGAGTAAGTTGGAGCACATGAGTGTTACCTTCCCACTGACAAAGACTCTCTCCTTGACTAAATGTTGGCCAGGCTCTCAACAAAGCTTTGAACTGGGCTTCCATGCCTGTCCTTGCAGAGTCCAGTTTTAGCAAGAATCTTGTTAGGTCAGTGGAGAGAGAATCCCAATGGGAGATCCCTATAACAGGGACAATGGACAGCTAATGAGCAGAAATTTTGATTAGATCAAGTCACTAAAATGTGGGTGCTTGCATATCCCAGCAGACAGCATTCCCCTACCCCAGTAGTGAGTTGCCAACCATGGGAAGCATTCTGTAAGCATCCACTGTCCTTCTGATCTCTACAACAACCCACAAGTATGTATTAGCACTATCATCTTCATTTTCAGACAAGGTTCAGAGATTTAGGAAACACACAGCCAGTAGGTACTAAGCCAGGATTAAATCCAGATGTCTAATCTTGGAGACTTCTAAAGTCTTGGTTATTAGCACGAAGTAGTGACCTCCCTCTCACCAGTCAGAGAGAATGCGTAGAGAACTTCAGCACAAATGGCAGCCTCGGCCTCCACCACCTGAAGTTGGAGGAGCTTACCAACACCCCCCTCCCCCCCAGTTCCATGTCTTCCTAATCAAGCCTTACAGTGACTCATCTTTGGGTCCCCATCTCTTGTTTTGTAAACTCACATTGTAGGGTTATAGTTGCCTCCCTCGGTATCCCAGCCACAAAGAAGGATCAGTCGTATGTGCTACTGGCCTTCAATCAAATGTACATTTACCCTCTCCATTGAATAGTTTAGTCTTCAAAGTGGGCAAAGGATCTGCAACTCATTTTGAAAACCGTCAAAGAATAAGATGGATGGGTAAACAAATATATGATAGAATAAATATAGCAAAATGGTAATGACTATAGATTCTACGCAGTGGGCATATTGTACCAGGGGGATGAGGACATGTTAAACAACAGAATTTTATTTTTAACACTTCTGAAAGCTGGAAGTGCAAATTAAGGTATTGGAAGGTGTTTTCTTTGTGTGTGTGTTTTTTTCGGAGGCTTCTCTCTCTCCTTGGCTTGCAGATGGCTGCCTTCTAACTGTGTCCTCACATGGTCTTCTCTTTACACATCCCTGGTGTCACTGTCCAAATTTCCTCTTCTTCTAAGGATACTAGTCATATCGGATTAGGGCACACCCTTACAACCTCATTTAACCTTATCACCTCTTTAAAGGCCTCATCTCCAAATACAGCCACATTGAAGTATTGGGGGTAAGGCTTCAAATTATGGATTTGGGGAGGTATACAATTCAGTTCTTAACAGTGGTGTTCCATGGACAATTCTTTCCACTTTTTTTTGAATGTTTAAAAATTTTCATAATAAGAAAGAATAAAATAATTTTAGATAAGGCAACAGAGAGTCAGATGATACCTTCACAAGGCTTAGGATTGGGGATGGGTTGGTCCAACACCTTTGTTGACAAATATCTGGAGGCCCTGGAGCTGCACAGAGCTAGGACACCGACATTGCCTGAAGGAGCCTGGGGCCTCTCATTAAGGAGACCATCAGCAGGTAATTGAATCTCCACAAAAAAATGAGAAAGACATTCTCCTCTACCCCTTGTAGAGATGCTTTGAGGAGAGAAAGTCTGCCCCAGCTGCAAGATGAAAGAAAATCATCCCTTATTGGTCATTATTTTGGTAAATCATATATCAAAAGTGACTCCTCTGTGCACAGATTCAAGGAGACAGGCCCATTCCTCTTTCCTCCCACAAGGGAATTTTTTTGGACCTTATCTAGAGGAAGGCATCTGCTTTCTTGACTTCAAGTTTTAATTTGACCAAATGGTATATGGTAAATAGAGAGGAAGGAGGAGACAATGTTATTAGGAGCCAAGGAACATCAAGAAACCTCCCCAAGGCTGGCTGCGCCTTGGCTCTGAATTTGATTACAGCGGCCAGCATAAATCTGCATGTGCTATTAAATCTTCTGCTATGGCTTGACAGGGATGGCCAAGTTTCTACAGTTATTCTGGAGATCTGGCCATAAGTCAGAGACAAAACCGTCCAGCTGCATCGGGCTCAAAGGGTGGGTTATTTCCAACACCTGCTGACAACTGAGGTTGAGTGGAAAGACCCTGTGTTTCCAGCCATCACATTTCCATGTCTTTATTTTTCCACAGTGACATCTTATATCTGAAGACACTTGTGATTCAAAACCACATGGCTCACTTAACCCTTTCCCTAGAGCTCCCCATCCCTGCCCCACCAATGCCAGTGTTTGCTATCTGAAGTTTCACAGCAGATGGCAGAGAGGGAGTGGGGTCCCTGGATGGCCCCTGGATGCCCGCTGGCACAGACATTTCTACACATCAGTCCATGTGAGTCACTCAAATTCTTGAATTCCAGAAAGTGGGGGATCTTAGGCTGAGCTCCTTGGACTCAACTGAACCACTGAGCTTCTCAGTTGAACCAAGTATTAGCCTAATTCCAAAACCAAATAAAGACACTAAAAAGAAAAAGAATTACAGACAATATCCCTCATGAACACAGATGCTAAAATCCTCCACAAAATATTATCAAACCAGATCCAGCAATACATTAAAAAGATCACACACAGGCTCCCATAGGCGCATATGCGCTAATGGCAGGAAGGGTCCCCAACTGCAGCCCAGGGTACGCATCAGGCCTGGAATGGCAGCCTCCAGAGTCCATTAGGTGAAAACTAAGTTCTCTTGGGGGAAAAAAACAACAACATGGCAGCATAGGTGAACACCAAAATTGCTGCATGCACAACAATTTCAAAACTGCAGCTAAAAGACAAAACAGACATTATCCAGAACCACATGAAAGCTGGCTGGGTGGAAATTCTACAACTAGAAGTAAAGAGAGGGGCTCATGCAGATTCAGAAGAGCTGCAAAAAGCTGAGGCACAGAGACGTGCATGTGGAGAAGACGGGCAGCAGAGGGCCTGGCTGGCTTCCTCTTGCAGGAGGGAACCAGAAACTCCCGACTGCACTGAACCCCAGATTTGACTGCACTAAACCTCAGTTCTGGGCAAGACTCATACAAGGGGAGTCTGGACAGTCATGAAAAGGGAGGAGTGCATAAAAACTTAGGGGAGCCGTGAAAAGGCAGAGGTCTGGAAGCGCACCAACACGAGTGCATGCAGAAAGGGCTGCAACAATTACCAAGGGACACTGAGACCCAGGGGCCACATAGGGCAGGGCTGATGAGAAGCCAAGGCTGTCTGCTCAGCCTTGAGACTCCGCCACATCCTAGCTGAACACAGAGGCTTTTGCAATTTTGCAAGTTTTGTATCATACGGCTGACTTCAGCACAGAGGTTCTCGCAGCATAGACACAACTGATCCTCACAACCAATTGGCTCAGAGGTCAATTCCCCACTGTGATACCAACAACAATCAAGACTTAATTACAACAAGGCTGTACACACAGTCCACAAAGGGGTGCACCAAGAGAGTCCACCTCAGGTAACTGGGGAAGCAGAGCTACTGGGCTATACAGGACACCTAGCACACAAAGCTACTTTACCAACTCAGGGAATCAGCAAAAGATGCAGAGACAAAGGAACAGATCACAAACAAAAGAAATGGAGGAAAACAAATGACTGGATGTAGAGTTCAAAACCATGGTTATAAGGTTTTTCAAGAATTTCCTAGAAAAGATGGATAAATTTAGTGAGACCCAAGAGATGAAAAAGGACCAACTAGAAATTAAACATGTACTGACTGAAATAAAAAATGTTACACAGAGACCTAACAGCAGACTAGAGGAACACAAGAATCAAGTCAAAGATTTGAAATACAAAGAAGCAGAAAACACTCCACTGGAAAAGAAAAAAGAAAAAAGCCCCCAAAAATGTGAAGATAGTGTAAGGAACCTCTGGGACAACTTCAAGTGTACCAGCATCAGAATTATGGGAGTGGCAAAAGAAGAGAGAGAGCAAGATACTGAAAACCTATTTGAAGAAATAATGACAGAAAACTTCCCCCACCTGGTGAAAGAAATAGACTTACAAGTCCAGAAGCACACAGAACCCCAAACAAAAGGAATCCAAAGAGGACCATACCAAGACACATCATAATTAAAATACCAAGAGCAAAAGACAAAGAGAAAATCTTGAAAGCAGCAAGAGAAAAACAGTTAGTTACCTACAAGAGAGCACCCATACAACTGTCAGCTGATTTCTCAACAGAAACTATGCAGGCCAGATGGGAGTGGCAAGAAATATTCAAAGTGATGAATAGCAAGAACCTACAACCAAGATTACTCTACCCAGCATAGCTATCATTCATAATTGAAGGTAGATAAAGAGTTTCTCAGATAAGTAAAAGCTAAAGAAATTCATCAATACCAAATCAGTATTATATGAAATGCTGAAAGGTACTCTTTACGAAGAGGAAGAAGAAAAAGGTAAAGATAAAAATTATGAACAACAAATACATATCTATCAACAAGTGAATCTAAAATTCAAATGAATAAAAAATCTGATGAACAGAATAAACTGGAGAATTTAATAGAATCAGGGGTATAGAAAGGAAGTGGACTGACAATTCTCAGAAGAAAGGGGTGGGAGGTGCAGGGAGGGACTGGACAAAAATCATACACCTATGGATGAGGACAATGCGGGGGAAGGTAAGGGCAGAGGGAGGGATGGGAGCCAGGTGGAAGGGAGGTATGGGGAAAAAAAGAGAAACAAATGTAATAATCTGAATAATAAAGATTTATTAAATAAAAAAATAAAATAAATGATCCCAGCAAGAAACAAAAACAAAAGAAAACAAAAGATCATATACTATGACCAAGTGGGATTTATTCCATGGATGCAAGACTGGGAACAATATTCGCAAATCAATAAATGTGATACATCACATAAACAAATTGAAAGACAAAAATCACAAAGTCATATCAATAGATGCATAAAAAGTATTTGACAAAACCAACATCCTTTTTTAAAATAAAAACTCTCAGCATAGTGGGAATAAGGGGATCATACCTTAATATAATAAAGGCCAGATATGAAAAACATACAGCCAACATCATACTTAGGGGGGAAAACTAAAACCATTTCCGCTAAAAACAGACACAAAACAGAGATGTCCACTTTTCCACTCTTATTCAACAGAGTACTAGAAGTCCTAGCCGTATAATAATATACATTCAGTCCTCTCTCGGTTTTTCTGTGGTATTTGTAAAATATTACTTTGTGTAGCTACATAAATGCATCCACATTCCCTCCTATGGCTGTAAAATATTCCTTCACTTAGAAGAACCATAGTTTGTTCACCCTGCCCCATACTGATCCATACTGATACCATTTGGGTGGTGTGTAAGCATTTGCTGATATACAACAATATACAACAAAATAACTTTCTGCAATGCATCTTTGTGCATCTTTGTTCAATGTCCATTGTATGAATTCCTACAATAGAGCTACTGGGCCAAAGAGTGTGTAAGTTTGTAATTTTTACATATGTAGGCTAATTCATCTCAACAAAGCCTCCATCAAGCCACATCCCTCCCAAGAGCAGAGGATGAGCATATCTGTTTTCACACACTTTTATTAGCACATGAGATGTCAGACCTGAATTCTGCCCATCTGATAGACAAAATAATGATATTTTCAGTGTGGTTTTAATTTGCTTGTCTCTTATAGTGAATGAGACTGGAGATTTTTCACATGTACCTTTTTCATTTTTCC
Source organism: Lasiurus cinereus (assembly GCA_011751065.1). Classification (NCBI taxonomy): domain Eukaryota; kingdom Metazoa; phylum Chordata; class Mammalia; order Chiroptera; family Vespertilionidae; genus Lasiurus; species Lasiurus cinereus. The sequence continues at coordinate 17,371,203 of JAAGEH010000125.1, forward strand.
ATTTTGTTTCTGGTCTTTTTTTTTTCTTTCTTATATGTAAGGAAAATGGCACTTTATTATATGACTTGCAAATATTTTCCCAGTTTGGACATTTTGATGATGTTGATTCTACCAATCCATGAACATAGTATGTTCTTCCATCTGTTTATATCTTCCTCTATCTCTTTTTTCAGTGTCCTGTAGTTTTTTTGCATATAGGTCTTTTACCTCTTCTGTTAGGTTTATTCCTAGGTATCTTAATTTTTTTGGTATGATCATAAATGGGATTGCTTTTTTAGTCTCTCTTTCTGTAAGTTCACTATTGATATATAAAACTGCCATAGGTTTCTTGGCATTCATTTTGTATGCTGCTACATTGCTGAATTCATTTATTAAGTCTGTTAGTTTTTTTATGGAGTCTTTAGGGTTTTCTATGTACACTATCATGTCATCTGCGAATAAGGACAGTTTTACTTCTTTTCCAATTTGGATGCCTTTTATTTCTTCTTCTTGTCTGATAGCAATGGCGTACTTCCAGTACTATATCGAACAGGAGTGGTAAGAGTGGGCATTCCTGTCTTGTTCCTATTCTTAGGGGAAATGGTTTTAGTTTTTGTCCATTGAGTTTGATGTTGGCTGTGGGTTTATCGTATATGGATTTTATGTTGAGATATGATCCTTCTATTCTCACCTTGCTCAGAATTTTTATCAAGAAAGGGTGTTGGATTTTGTCAAATGCTTTTTCTGCATCAATTGATATGATTATGTGATTCTCCCCGCTCAATTTGTTCATGTGATGTATCATGTTTATTGATTTGCGGATATTGTACCATCCTTGCATCCGTGGAATAAATCCCACTTGGTCATGGTGTATGATCTTTCTGATGTACTGCTGGATCCGATTTGCTAGGATTTTGTTGAGGATTTTGGCATCTATGTTCATGAGGAATATTGGCCTGTAATTCTCTTTCATTGTGTTGTCTTTATCTAGCTTTTGTATTAGGGTGATGCTGGCTTCATAGAATGAGTTTGAAAGTGTTCTTTCTTCTTGAATTTTTTGGAATAGTCTAAGGAGATAGGTTTTAGTTCTTCCTTAAATGTTTGGTATAACTCCTGTGAAGCCATCTGGGCCTGGGCTTTTGTTTGCTAGAAGCTTTTTGATGACTGCTTCAATTTCTTCCATAGTTATTGGCCTATTGAGATTTTTAGAATCTTCCTGATTGAGTTTTGGAAGGTTATATTTTTTTAGGAAAATGTCCATTTCCTCCAGGTTGTCCAGTTTGTTGGAATAGAGTTGTTCATAGTATTTTTTAACAATCCTTTGTATTTCGGTGGGGTCTGTTGTTATTTTGCCTCTATCATTTCTGATTTTCTTTATTTGAGTCCTCTCTCTTTGCTTCTTGTTGAGCCTGGCTAGAGGTTCATCAATCTTATCTTTTCAAAGAACCAGCTCTTGGTTTCATTGATCTTTTGTATTGTTTTTTTGGTCTCTATGTCATTTATTTCTGCTCTAATCTTTATTATCTTCTTCCTTCTCTGTCCATTCTACTTAAAGCAATCTATAGATTCAATGTAATTCCCATTAAAATATCAATGGCATATTTCACAGACTTAGAACAAATTCTCCAAAAATTCATCTGGAATAAAAAAAGACCCCGAATAGCTGCAGCAATCTTGAGAAAGAAGAACAAAGTAGGTGGGATCTCAATACCAGATATCAAACTGTATTACAAAGCCACTGTTCTCAAAACAGCCTGGTACTGGCACAAGAACAGACATATAGATCAATGGAATAGAATAGAGAATCCAGAAATCAACCCAAACCACTATGCCCAATTAATATTTGACAAAGGAGGCATGACATAAAATGGAGTCAGGACAATCTTTTCAATAAATGGTATTGGGAAAGTTGGATAGATAGATGCAAAAAAATAAAACTAGACCACCAGCTTATACCATACACAAAAATAAACTCAAAATAGATAAAGGACTTAAACATAAGATGGGAAACCATAAAAATACTAGAGGAATCCACAGGAAGCAAAATCTCAGACATATGCCAAAGGAACTTCTTCACTGATACTGCTCCTAGGGCAATGGAAGCTAAAGAGAAAATAAACAAATGGGACTACATCAAAATAAAAAGCTTTTGCACAGCAAAAGAAACCATCAACAAAACAACAAGAAAGCCCACTGTATGTATGGGAGAACATATTTGCTAATGTTATCACTGATAAGGATTTAATCTCCAACATTTACAGGGAACTCATACAACTCAACAAAAGGAAGATAAACAATCCAATCAAGAAATGGGCAATGGACCTAATAGAGACTTAAAAGAAGACAGAAGGAAGGCCAAGAGACATATGAAAACATGCTCAAAGTCACTAATTATCTGAGAGATGCAAATAAAAACGACAGTGTGGTATCATCTCACACCTGTCAGAATGGCTATCATCAACAAATCAATAAATGACAAATGTTGGCGAGGATGCAGAGAAAAATGAACCTTGGTGCATTGCTGGTTAAAATGCAGATTGGTGCAGCCACTGTGGAGAAAATATGGAGTTTCTCAAAAAACTAAAAATGGAAATCCCATTTGACCCAGTAATACCACTTCTAGGAATATATCCCAAGAAACTAGAAACATCAATCAGAAAGGATATATGCACCCCTATGTTCATAGCAGCACAATTTATCATAGCTAAGATTTGGAAACAGCCTAAGTGCCCATCAGCAGATGAGTGGATTAAAAAACTGTGGTACATCTACACAATGGAATACTACGATGTGCTAAAAAAGAAGGAATTCCTACCTTTTGCAACCACATGGATGGACCTGGAGAGCTTTATGCTAAGTGAAATAAGCCAGTCAGAGAAAGATAAGTATCACATGATCTCACTCATTTATGGAATATAATGAACAACATAAACTGATGAACAAAAACAGTTTCAGAGACAGAGAAACATCGATCAGACCATCAAACCTTGGAGGGAAGGTAGGGGAGGGTGGGGGTATGGGGAAGAGATCAACCAAAGGACTTTTATGCATGCATATGGGCCTAACCAATGGATACATACAATAGCGGGGTGAGTGCATGAGTGAGGGGGGGATGGGGGATAAGGGGGAAATAAGGATACATATGTAACACCTTAATCAATAAAGAATTTGAAAAAAAAATATTCCCAGTTTGTTTTGGCCTTTGGGCTTTATTTTTTGTTGTTTTTACCATACAATTTTTGTAGGTAGTAGAATTGATTGTAGAAGCCTTTTATTTTTCAATGGCTTCTGGGTTTTTCTACAGACTTAAGTTATTCCATAAGTCTCTCAGGGTTTCTTCTAATAATTTTATATTTAAATGCCAATTCCTTTATAATTTATTCTGGTGTAAGTTTTTTGGTTGTTGATTTTCCAGAAGATATTCTATTTGACCTAAAGCAGACAATAAAAACATTCTTTAAATTATCGTTATGTAGCTTGCAAATGCCAACCAAAACAATACTCAGTAACAAATATTGAACATTTATTATGTGCTAAGCACTGGCCTATAACAGCCTTCAGGCTTGTTAATATTTCCTCCATTTGACAGATGGGTAAACTGAGGTTCAAAGAAATGACCAGGTAAGTCGTAGGGTTGTGACTTGAACCCAGATCAGTTGTCTTCTTGTCCTAATTGCTTTGCTCTCATAGAAACTCCAACTACCTGTGTGTCTGAGACCCTACCACAGTGATGTACTTCACTCCTCATTAACTATTTCATCTATGTTATTTTAATGTCACAAATAGACTATGAGCTCCTCTAAGTTTGTCTTATGAATCTTCTTGTTCAATATAATAGTTAAGTATAGACTAAGTAAAAGTTGCAATAACTATTGGTCGTTTTATTGATGGGAAGTATATAAAAAAGTATGTATCTCAATAGTAGAAATAACTTAGAGATAGAGAGATATAAACATGGTAATAATAATAGAGGATCTGAATCAAGTGGATTTTATTGCCTCATTTAGAAAAAAAATTGAACAAAATGCAAAATGGCAGCAGATGGGTGTCTGGCGAAAAAATTGAGTATATTTGTCAAATCAGCCACCACTTACAGGTATTCCATTGGGAAATATCATCTACACTAAAAAAAGAGTAAGATGCAAATTGACCATACCTTTGCAACACTCACCAGCCAATCAGGAGTGAGTATGCAAGTTAACCCAACAAAGATGGTGGGTTACTTTGCATATGCAGGCGCCAAGAGGCTGGGGGCAGGGCATGATGCTTGCGCCATTATCATGGTGATGACGCAGGCTTTCTGCACTGCCCCAGCCACTTTGGGCCTCTGGGCAGTGTGGGAAGGAAGAAAGGTGGCTCTGGCTGGAGAGAAGGCAGAGTAAGGAAGGCCCATTCTTGCACAAATCTTCATGAATCAGGCCTCTAGTATTTAATAATCTCCCTAGATTACCTAGGAGGACCCACACTGTCAGGCCTGGTGACTTGGCATCCACTTTTTATGTTGAAGGGGACAAAGCTGTCATTCTATACAAGGCAGATGCTGTGTTTACAAAGCCCCATTTTTCTGACATGGATGAATTGGATACCAGAAGCAGCTTGTCCTACCAGCTAGGTTCTGCACAGGATTGCACAATTTCCAAAGGGTGAACACTCTCAGGACTGTAGCAACCTGGGAGTTTCCTAGTGAGCTTCCCTCTGTCTGAGAAATGAGCTTTCTCCTTTACAGCTGTAGGGAGGACCCCCTGGGGTGGACTTGGGGCATCAGCAGGCTTTTCTGCTGAGGACTCAGTAAGCTGTTAGTGTGCTCAGGTGTGACCCTAGGCTTCCAGTGTCACCTTTCAAGGCACAACAACTCCTGAGTACAACTCAGAGCTAGCCCCTCCAATGCTTTCTCCTTTGAGAAATAATAATCCCTTCACAATAATCCCTCAAATTATCTTCTATTATGTCCCCTTTTTCCAGGTGTGGAGAACCTAGGCTCTGACATTCAAGGTCCTGTAGAGCAGGGCTTCTGAGCCCAGACCTCCAATTCCACAGCCCATCTACTATACTGTAATGGGCTTTGAATGGAGACTCTGAATTCTGAAACCGGATTCTTTAGCACCATGAGCAATTCTCTCCAGCCATCAAACAAGAGCAGGTACAATTAGTGTAGATGGGAAACATCCCAGGAAGAAGCAAATAGCCTAGACTCCAAATCTCTCATCATTTGGAATAATGTTACAACCAATAACAGAAAGCATAACTATGTTCTAGGAACAGTGCAAAGCTCTACCTGTTGCTTGTTGAGTTCTTGCTGCCATCTAATGAGATAGGTATTCTTATTATCCCCATTCTACAGAAGAGGAAACTGAGGTGTTAAGAAATTAAACCAAGACCACTTGGCCAAGATCACTCAGTTAGTGCATCGCGAAGAAGTCACTCAAGTCCAGAGCTGTCTGAATGTGAACCCATGCCTTTTACTCTCTTCTTGGATACTCAGTTGCCAATGCTCAGAAGAGAAACACGTGCCAAGGCCCCTTCTTTGGGTAGTGCTAAGTGTGGAAATGAATAAGCAAATTTGGCTTTGTTAGCCACAAAGCCAGGGAAAGTCTACAGTGGAAAGGATCTTTGAAATCTGGCCCATCTCTTAATTTCGCAGATGAGGAAACTGAGTCTCACACAATAAGCAAATGCCTTGTCCAACACTACATATGTCCCAGGAGTTAGTGGCAGGTCCAAATAAATGAGCAAGTTTCCCAAATTTTCCCTTAGTGCCTTAGCACCATGCTGCAATAACTCTCTAAGCACATTAGTAAACAGGCAAATTGCTTAACCTGTTGACTCGACATCTCCATACCCGCTCAGCAACAATCACCACAGTGGCATGGCAGCTCTATCTGTCAGGCAGGGCACTCTTACTCTTAGGCCTGCCCAGCAGAGGAGGTGTGGGCTGAGGCAGCTGATTTAGATAACTAAAGAAAAGAAAAAAGGGGGAGAAACCACTTACTTCAGATATTTTGGGGAAAGCATTTCAGGGCCTGGACTGTCCAGACAGCTACCTCAGCTTCCACTCCCCACCTCTCACTTTCTATGGGCAGACACGGAGAGTGAAGGAGTGTGAACCCTAACCTACACTGTTCCCTCAGGGCCTTGCTGCTTCCTGGACACGGAGGTCATTTGTCTTTTCCATGTTTACTCTCACTTCCATGACCTTACCCAATAAAGCTCTCAGAAAAATAGACAAGGATAAAGGTTATGTCCTCACTAGATGACCACAGAGAATCAAGAAGCCTTTTGAAGGCCAACCCGGTATGAATGATCTCAAAAATGAGCCAGTTCTGTTTGGTTACCAGTGTCAATCCCCAACGATAATGACCCCACCTCACAGACCTCTCATATAAGGATAAGTTCAAACACCTGACCAAATCTCAAGTCACAGCAAAGTAAAAAAGCCCCAGTTGGACAGGTAGGTTTCCACAGGTAGAATGGCCATCATCACTCTATCCCCGCCCTCCTGGGTCCCCAAGAAGCACCATGCCGGGTCTGAGACCTCTGGTAGGTCCCTCCTGGAGCATGTGCCACAAGAGAGAACTACCAGCTGCAGCACAAAAGCTGCTGGGGCTTTCTCTAGACCTCTTAGAAAGATACCAGGTGGGCGCAGAAAAAAGAGTGGGAGGTCTGGAAGGGGAGGAACCTGTCCAACTCACATTCATGTTTCTTTCTTTGCTTCCCTCTCTTTTTTTCAGACTCCAGCTGGTTTACTGTGCAAAGCCCACAGCAGCCATGAGGCCTCTCCTTCAGCTGTTGCCAGCTTCCAACGTGTGTGCAGTCACACGTTGTGCTTATGATGGTTGCCATGGAGACATAAGTGCCAGATTGAATGGAGCTGCGGACTCTGGGCTAGGAAATGGAATAGGGCCAGGTGTATTTTTAAAGCCATCTGGGAAGGCCAGTCACCAAGAGAAGAGATTCCTTCTCTGGTCTATGTGTCTTTACTTTAGGGACTGATTCACAAATGGACAATGGATAAAAGCTGAGCCCCTTTTTTGCCTTGACTTGCTGAATGCCTTCAGCAAAAAAAGTTATTTGGGACTTTTGCCTCTTGACACAAATGCATCTTAGGAAAAATCATGAACCTCTTGGCATGTGTAGACACTGTGAGGTTCTAAAAAGGTTTATACATCATACAACAGGTATTATTTTAAGTACTTTATATTCATAATTAACCCACTTAATCTTCACAACTGATCTGTGAGGTAAATTCTACTTTTAGCCAGATTTTATAGATGAGAAAACTGAGGCACAGAAAGGGTGATTTGTCTGCCTGACATCACAAAGCTAAGGGAAACACAAAATTTGAACCCAGTTTGGGTGGCACCAGATGCCCTTCTCCTGATCACATGGTTATTTTGCCTCTGCAGTGATTTGGAGATCAAGAAGTCCTGATTTGTGCAGACTGGGGCAGCCACTATGGAAAACAGTATGAAGTTTCCTCAAAAAGTTAAAAATAAAACTCCCTTTTGACCCAGTAATCCTACTTATAGGAACATATCCCAAGAAATCAGAAACACCAATCAGAAAGGACATATGCACCACTATGTTCAGAGCAGCACAATTTACAATAGCTAAGATTTGTAAACAACCTAAGTGCCCATCAGCAGATGAGTGGATTAAAAAGCCTTGGTACCTCTACACAATGGAATACTATCCTATATAATAATCCTATATAATAAAAGGCTAATATGCAAATGACTGAATGATGGAATGACCAGTCACTATGATGCGTGCTGACCACCAGGGGGCAGACACTCAACGCAAAAGCTGCCCCCTGGTGATCAGTGTGGTCCCACAGTGGGAGCACCACTCAACCAGAAGCCGGCTCACGGCTGGCGAGCACAGCGGCAGTAGTGGGAGCTTCTCGTGCCTCCGTGACAATCCTAAGGATGTCTGACTGATGGCTTAGTGGGCCTAAGCCATCAGCCAGACATCCCCCCAGGGCTCCCAGACTGCAAGGGGGCACAGGCCAGGCTGAGGGACCTCCTCCCACAAGAACACAAATTTCATGCACTGAGCCTCTAGGGCTGCTATAGAAAAGAAGAAACTTTTACCATTTGCAATAGCATGGATGGACCTGGAGAACATTATGCTAAGTGAAATAAGCCAGTTGAAGAAAGATAAATATCACATGATCTCACTCAGTTGTGCAATATGATGAAAGCATAGACTGATGAACAAAAATGAATCCAGAGACAGAGAAACACCAAAGAGACTGTCAAACCTCAGAGGGAAGGCAGGGGAGGCGTGGTGGGCAGGGATGTAAGAGATCAACCAAAGGACTTGTATGCATGCATATTAGCATAACCAATGGACAGACACTGGGGCTGCGGGGGCTTATCCTGGGGGATGGGAGTGGCCAGAGTGGGATCAATGGGGGGAAAAAGGAGACATATGTAATACTTTAAACAATAAAAAAATAATAATAAATGAAAGTCTTGATTAGAAATTTTGTTCCTGGCACTGTGTGACCTCAGGCAAGTGACTGTATCTCGCTGAAGGTTAGTTTCCCCTTTGGCAAAATGGGGGGCACCAATGGCTTGTGAAATTGTGAAGATTAGAAGTCATATGAAGAGTCTAGCAAAGAGAAGGTGCTCGATGCAAGCTTTATTAGTGTGAATGTGGGCTCCTCTAGCAACTGGCCCCCAGCTTCTGTATCAGGCAGGGAGTGCTGTAATTGCTACTGCCCAAAAGCGGCAGATGGGGCAGGCCACTGTGCCAGGCCAGCAGAATCACAGCTGCTCTAAGTATCTACGGCAGATGCTGTCAATCCCTGCCCATAACCCTCAGCATTCATCAGCCCTGTGGTCTCAGCTCTGGCCACAAGCACCTGTGACTATGCAAGAGAGCTTCTCCAGCCATGGGAGTTGCTGTGGGCAAGCATATCCCCAGGAGCTGGTGGATAAATACCCCAGTCCTCTATCTCCTGGAGGTCCCCTGAAGCTGCTCATCAATTCCCCTGGTATTTTTCTGTCTTGCCTTCCCACTGCCCAACCGGGATCACCTCCCAAATAAACAACTTGCACCCAAGTTCTTGTCTCAGAGTCTGCTCTGGTAAGGATCCCAAATGCATAGACATCTGTGACTTCGATGCTGACATCACTTACAAAAAGCACTTGTGGGATACTTATTCAGGGAAAAGGTAACTGTGGTAGGCTGAAATATGGCCCCCAAAGAGGTCCAGATCCTGATTCCTGGAACCTGTAAATGTTACGTTATATGGCAAAAGGAATGTTGCAGGTATGATTAAATTAAAAGGTTTAAGATGGAGAGGTTACCCAGGCACTCTCTTATAAGAGAGAGGCAGAGGAAGATTTGACGCAGAAGAGGGCAATGTGACACTGAGTGGAAACTAATACAGGAACTCAGAGGCAAACTTGAGCAGCATTTCTCAATTCCGTGGACTAGCAGCATCAGCAGCACCTGGGATCTTATTACAAATGCAAACTCCTGTGCCCCATTCCAGACATGCCAGATCCAATTCCAGGAATGGGGCTCAGCAGTCTGTGTTTTAACAAACATTTTAGGCAATTCTAATACTGGCTATAGTTCAATGGTTAACCCTGGATAGACAACAGAATCACCTGGAGACCCTTAAACACCATCACTGCCCAATCCCATGCCCCAGAGATTCTGATTTACTTAATTTAGTCTGTTCTGTCTGGACACTGAGCTTTTGGAAAGCATATTAGGTCATTCTTCTGTCTAGCCAGAGCCAGGGACCAGTGCTTGAGAACCACTGACCTAGAACATTGACTTTCAGACTGAGCTTTGCAGAGCTTGGGAGTTCTGGGAAAATGCCCAAGACTGCTAAAGGAGGAGTGCGTAGTGTCCAATTCAGCAGAGCTTCTGACTCCGAGGTCAAAAAGTCACATGGCCAGGTGGGGCTAGACAGGTGGATGGACTAAGGAAGGTAGACCAGAGGGTGTGGTCAGGACTGCCAGGTCATCCTGGTTTTCAAGTGGTTTGTTGTATTTAAGAGACATAAGAAAACATTTTTTTAAAAAAGTTGAATCATTTCATTCTTAAATGTTAGTAATTAAGGCAAAAATTTTAAATCTCTCTCTCTTTCTTTTTTAGTACTATGGCATGAAGGCTGAAAATGGCTAACTAAGACTGGATTTGGTCCTTGGGCAGCTGGTGTGTGAGCTTTAGGTCTGCTGCAGGGTCTTCCAGCTACCTCCTGGGACCAGCAGGCTAGCCTAAACAGGTTCTTTTCAGGGTGCTGACAGGAACACACGTGAGTGGGATACTTTTGTCTGGCCACTGCTGCATCCCTATCCCAGGTATATATCTGGCACTTATCAAGTATCTGCTGAATCAATCAATCCACATAGCAATCTGTGAGATGGAGACTATCACACCCATTTATAGATGAGGAATTTGGAGCTCAGCACAATTTGTGATGTGACCTTCCCATAATCACATAGCAGATAACCAAGAGTCAAAATTCAAACCCAAGATCTTTCACATAAGGACTGCTATGAAGAGCAAATACAACTGTAGCTGTGGAAATGCTTTGCAAAATGAGAGGTTTGGAAATAATAGGTATCAATTATAACAGTCATATGAGTATTTATTATGTGAATTACATTGTAAGAAGATGGGACACCAACTTATTTGGTGACTTATTGAAGTTAGAAAGGAATTCTTTTCATTTTAGAGCTGCATTGTTTTTGTATGGTTGTGACAGCAGTGACTGTAGATCTGAGGAAAGCAGGCTTGAGTATGGTGAATGGCAATGTGGGAGTTTGGCCCTGGGTATCTGAAGAGAAGGACTCCAATCTCTCACACCCATCACTCTGTATGTCTGACTTGGGGATGAGTCACAGCTTTATTCAGAGGCATGGGGTGGGAAGAAGTGGGAAAGCTGGGACCCCTGGAGAGCCCTCTACTGTAAGAACTCTCACTGATTATATTATCTAGAAGAAGTATGGGGAGCTAAATAGGAGGAGATGGCTGAGAACATTAAACAATAGCTGATCAACATCAGATACAAACAAATGGCCCATAATCTACTGCCAAGAACATGACTGGTTCCCAAGTGGTGTCCTCACTGACTTCTAGTCAGGAGAGGCGCTGGGCTAGATATCATGTTCTACACGGTCACAAAACTCCTGCTTTGGGCCCTATCAGCAGCCAACTGGAAAAGATTCCAGCGCCCAGACAGAATTCCCATTCTCCCACATGACTCACTCTGCACGACTGGATTTGGGTCTTTTCACCATCTGGTCTCTGAGACCTGGACCTGACATCATCTGGTGAGTCCCTGCCTGCCTGAGAGGTCCTGTATTGGAAGAGGGAAGCCACACTGCCTGTGTGGGTATAGGGTAAGATGACTCACAGTGCCTGCAGAGAATGTCTGTGAAGTGGTATTCCCCTGGTAGAATGGCCTCATCGCCCAAAATACCCTTCTTGAAGCTTATCTTACTAGAGCATACTTTCGTACTTTAACCCCTGTTAAAATGCAAATGCTTTCAGAGAATAGATAAACTAGTATCCTGGCAAGTCATGTACACTTTAGTATAAAGTAAAATTCAATCATTTGCTAAAAGCTGAGAAGGTAGGAGAAAATAAAGAATTTAGTAATAACTATGTATGGTGTCAGATAAGTCCTAGACTTATTGGGGTGATCACTCCATAAGTTATATAAATGTCTAATCACTATGTTGTATTAATATAATATTATACATCAACTGTAGTTGAAAATAATTAAAAATGGAAGGAATGAAGAATTTTTAAAAAAGAATCTAGAGCTGAGTTTTCAAAAGATAGAAGTAACCTATAGCACTTTAACATCTAATATTATTATTTATCCATGGCCATAAGCAGATTTGGTCTATATTAGTAAAAGACCCCAACTTAGAGTCAGAGGACAGGATTCTAGCCTCCAATTTTCCCACATACAAGCTATGTGATCTTGGGAAAGTCACTTTGCCTCTGAACCATCATCTCTTCATCTAAAATGTAGAAGTGATGTCACACCCATCCCAGAAGTGCTGTGAGAATTATAAAAATTGAAGTGTGTGGAAGGTCTGCATGTCTATAAATATTATTATCCTTGGGTTTGTGCCACCACATCCTAGAAATTGTACAACTACTGACTGAGGTACATCTGTGAATGGCTATTGGAGCTGAGTCAATCCACAGACTCATAGTGAGCTCAGCCAGGGCCAGCCAAATCCAAGCTAGATCAGCTGACTCTTAGTTGACCCACAAACATGTGAGCTACAATAAATGATTGCTGTATAAGCTACAGAGTGTAAGGGTGGTGTATTACCTAGCAATAGTTAAAACAATATACCAACATTAAGGTTCCTGAGATTAAAAATTTTAGGGCCACGTTCAATTAAAATTATTTTTAAATATATCTGACACTTATCTGTGGAGAGTGAGTACAGTGTTTGGACAGGATCAAGCCTTGGACTGACAAGAGGGCATGGTCCTCTTGAGGCAAAGTCACATACAAGTCCCAATTTAGAGGGCAAAGCCCTCCCAGCACAATTATAGTCAAAAGCTGTGGTTATATGTAAGCTTGGCCTTATAGTCCGACTTTGTAGTCCCAGGTAGCTGAGGAATGTGGGCTGCAGGAGATAGAGCAAGTGCTGCCAAAACAAAGCTTGTTAGAGTTCAAAGAATTGCAATAAAAGAATCAGATTTAAAACTCCTAAGAACATTGTAAATATCTTGATCACTCCTTTGTTTTGCTTTGTGTGATCTGACTATAAAATAAAGATTCAGCTTACAGGCAGGGCCATGGTATCCTTATCCAGGCACAGTGATCCACCTGACCCCAACTATATTCTCTTGTCTGTTTCCTTTAATCCTTCACCACCCCTCCTCAAGTTCACCACTGGCCGTGCTGGTCATGGTTCACTTATCTGCTTCTTAAGCAAAATAAAGTGAACACAATTCAGTATTCACTGGGTCATTCATGCTCATCATAGTGAAAGCCAGTAAATGTGTTGTAAGTTCATGAAGCCTTTTGGAGGGGGGTATGTACAAAACAGGGACTCTATAAATAATCCAGTCTACTATTCTTTTCTTTTCTTTCTTTCTTTTTTTTTTAATTTCAGACCATTCTCCAGTTCTTTACTATTTTTCTTGTAACCAATTTTACAAGCTGGCATTTTGTTGTCATTGTATGTATCTTAAGCAGCAGACCCACTCCCCAAATCTAATATGCTACAGTGAATTCTTCACTGAGAATTCTTCACTTGAGAAACCTATCTAAACCTGTTGGAATAGTGTCCAAAGTAGAGTTAATAGGCTTGGAGTAGAGGCCTGAGAGTGTTTTCTGCATAGCAAATGCATGTGCTTTAGTGCTCAGATTTTATCATCAGTGCTGGCCTTTGATGCTTTGCTCCTTTCCTGGTTCTCCTCTGGGACCTGGCAGTGGATAACGAGCATCCGATACAGATAGTGGGTGCTGTGTCTGGCATTGCTGGAATACAGTCTTGCCTGGAGAGAGGGAGGTGAGCATCAGGCTAGGTGCCCATAAGAACTCATCCTCCATCACAGCCCCTCTCCAGGGAATTTAGTGCATGCTGGTTGGGCTGCCTGAGTTTTGACAGCTAATGACCATGGGTTCCCCAGAGCAGAGGCAGCATTGCACTTGTCTCTGTGTCCCCTATAGCACAAGGCACCCAGGAGGTGTAATGGATAAAATGAAAAGATCTTCTGCCCTAGCCGGTTTGGCTCAGTGGATAGGTTGGCCTGCAGACTGAAAGGTCCCAAGTTGGATTCTGGTCAAGGGCACATGCCCAGGTTGTGGGCTCAATCCCTGGTGGGAGTGGGGAGTGGAGGGAGGGTCAGGAGGCAGCCAATCAATGATTCTCTCTCATCATGGATGTTTCTATCTCTCTCTCTCCCTCTTCCTTTCTCTCTGAAATCAATAAAAAAAAATATATATATATATTAAAAAAGAAAGAAAATATCTTCCTGATGGCCCTTGTTTCTATGAGCACAGGAAGAGTAAGAATCTACAAGTTTGAATACAAAATATTTCACAGCAAATTGTTGGAAAATATTGTCAAAGAATTAAAATGTTGAGAGAGAAACCAAGATGGCAGCATAGGTGAACACCTAAACTGCTGCCTCATACAACAACTTCAAAACTAAGCTAAAAGACAGAATGGACATCATCCAGAACCACAGGAAAGCCGATTGAGTGGAAATTATACAACTAGAAAGAAAGAGAGGAGCTCATGAAGACTCAGAAGAGCTGCAAAAACCTGAGGTACAGAGAGACATGTGGAGAGGATGGGCAGCGGAGTGCCTGGCTGGCTGCCTCTATCAGGAGGAAGATGGAAACTCCCAACTGCACTGAACCCCAGATCCGACTGCACTGATCCCCAGCTCCAGGCAAGATTCATACAGGGGGAGTTTGGACTGTCATGAAAAGGGAGAAGTGCATGGAAACTTAGGGGAGCTGTGAAAAGGCAGAGGTCTGGAGGCGTGCACACCACTGTGTGCAGAGAGGATGGACTGCTGATTGTGCCATTGGCTTTCTCTAGCAGGAGGAGACAGAACCTCCAAACTGCACTGAAATCCACTTTCGCCTGCACTGAACCCCAGTTTTGGGTGAGACCCTGGGGACACAAGACTCATATGGGTCCCGGAGGACACACTAGCCAGAAAGGCAGAGGTCTGGAGGTGTGTGAAAAACGCAAAGGTCTGGAGGTGTGTGCATGCATTCACACAGAGAGGGCTACAGCAATTACTGAAGGTCACTGAGACCCAGGGGCTGCTTAGGGCAGGGCTGACTGGAAGCCAAGGCTGTCTCTGCTCAACCCTGAGATTCCACCCCATCCAAGCTAAACAGAGAGGCTTTTGCAAGTTTGCAAATCTTATATCATAAGGCTGATTCCAGCACAGAAGTTCTCCCAGCATAGTGAAAATGCAAAGACAAAGGAACAGATCACAAATGAAAGAAATGGAGGAAAACAAATGACTGTTATAAGGTTTTTCAAGAATTTCCTAGAAAAGATAGATAAATTTAGCGAGACCCAACAGGAGATGAAAAAGGACTAACTAGAGATGAAAAAGGACCAACTAGAAATAAAACATACACTGACTGAAATAAAAAATATTATACAGAGACCTAACAGCAGACTAGAGGAATGCAAGAATCAAGTCAAAGATTTGAAATACAAAGAAGCAAAAAACACTCCACTGGAAAAGAAAAAAGAAAAAAGAATCCAAAAATGTAAAGATAGTATAAGGAGCCTCTGGGACAACTTCAAGTATACCAACATCAGTATTATGGGGGTGCCAGAAGAAGAAAGAGAGCAAGATACTGAAAATCTACTTGTCGAAATAATGACTGAAAACTTCCCACACTTAATGAAAGAAATAGACTTACAAGTTCAGAAAGTGCAGAGAACCCCAAACAAAAGGAATCCAAAGAGGACCACACCAAGACACATCATAATTAAAATGCCAAGAGCAAAAGACAAAGAGAGAATATTAAAAGCAGCAAGGGAAAAACAGTTAATTACCTCCAAGGGAATACCCATATGACTGTCAGCTGATTTCTCAACAGAAACTATCCAGGCTAGAAGGGAGTGGCAGGAAATATTCAAAGTGATGAATAGCAAGAACCTACAACCAAGATTGTTCTACCCAGCAAAACTATCATTCAGAATTGAAGGTCAGATAAAGAGCTTCACAGATAAGAAAAAGCTAAAGGAGTTCATCAACACCAAACCAGTATTATATGAAATGCTGAAAGGTACTCTTTAAGAAGAGGAAAGAGAAGAAAAAGATAAAGATAAAAAGTATGAACAACAAATATATAACTATCAACAAGTGAATCTAAAAATCAAGTGAATTAAAAATCTGATAAACAGAATAAACTGGTGAATATAATAGAATCAGGGGCATAGAAAGGGAGCGGACTGACAATTCTCAAGGGGAAGGGAGTGGGGGTGGGAGTGTGCAGGGAGACTGCACAAAAATCGTACACCTATGGATGAGGACATTGTGGGGGAAGGTAAGGACAGAGGGAGGGGTGGAAGGCAGGTGGAGTGGAGCTATGGTGGGAAAAAAGAGGAACAAATGTAATCTGAACAATAAAAATTTATTAAATAAAAAAAGAATTAAAGTGTCAAGGAATAGTTCCCATTTCAAGGCATAAGTCTATGTCTAAACTATGCTATCAGGAAGACCTGACAACTAAATAAAGGAGGCAAAGCCAAGTGACTCACAGGAGACAGCAGATTTTTTTCTTCTCTGTATTTTCTGTCATGTTAGTGATTTCCTCTAGCTCTCTACCTTACTGTTTCACCAAATATCTGAAGACCACATTCCCAACCAGGTCTGGACCTAGCAATTCACGAGAAAGTGCTTTTGGATGTGTGGGCTAACTACGTTCCCACCATCTCCCTTCACTCTGCACCCAGAGGCTGACTTCCCATGACTGCATCAGGGGCTCCTCTGCCTGGGCTTCAGGTTGTGTTTGGCCAACAGGTGATTGCATTGGAAGAAAGGTATTTCTTCTCCACTTTCTCCCCAGACTTAGGCTCCTCTGTGATCAAAACTGCTCAGTGACCCCTCCTCCCAGGTCCCAAATCTTCCTGGAATCTATTTCCCATTTCTTCCTCTTGTCTTTTCAAGCACAAAGGTGGTAAAGGATCCCACAGTTGCTAATTTCTCAACACTCCTTGTTGATCCCCCTAACTCTGCCCACAACCTTTGAAACTGGTCCCTTCAAGTATTTTCATCAGAACCATAAACTTGCTTCTTTTTCCTGGTGTTATCCTGACTAGTACAATCTGTACAAAGGTCAGGGCTCTCTCTAGGACAAGGAGTTCAAAGAAAATCAGAGGTTCTTTTCTCTCTAACTTTCAGAACTCATACTATCTAAATTAAGTGTTACAAAATGATGGCATACCTCAATCTATAGATGGGAAGTTTTATTCCTTCATTCACTCATCCAGTCACCACATATTTATTGAGCACCTACTATGCTCCAGGCACTATTCTGACCCCTGGGGAAATTATGCTAATGTACAAGGCAGATAGTGTTCCTGCCCACATTGTGCTTACGGCCTAAGGCTAACTCTCCCAGCAATCAGACAGCCCACCATGGCAAGGCTAGAACCAGAGGACCGTTTCCTTAAGTTCTGAGCCTTCAGCAGATTCTCAAAGAAATTTATGGCCCAAAAAAGGTTAAGAACCATCTACCTAGCATCTCCCTTAAGTAGTGGAATAAAGACTCTTACTCCCAGAAGAAGCTTGGTGCTGTCAACTTGAATTTGAGGGAAGCAAGTTGGCATACTAGTGGGTGGCACAACCAACCACCTTTCCCTCCTCCTCCCCGCCCCCATATTCTCCACAAATCCCTATCCCTCCTTCAGTTCCTCACACTTCTATTATTAGCCCCACGCCCTTCTGAGCCCTTCCCTCAGGGCCCACAGTCGCTGGCAGCACATCATGTTGATGAACTGTTTTTATGAATGGACAGGGGAAGGGGACTGAATTCTGAGCTGTGCCTTCTCTGCGTTTCTAGCAAAGACAATGACAGCAAAATTTCTGCCTCAAAGTATATATGAGATTCATGTTGGAGCATGTGACTGACTGCCATTTCTAGGGAGAGCGGTGGGTGACTGAGGCAAACTGAGGGAGGCTCTGAAGAGACAGGCAGCAAAGCCTGGGATCTGTCAGCCTCCCACAAGCCCTCTGCAAATACTTGTTTACCCAGAATGGTTGAAAAAGGCTAAGCCAGTAACCCAATACTCTCGCTGCTCTGGGTCAGACAGGACAAGGGCAACAGAAAAGGTTGCCACGCTGACAGGGAAAGCCCCCTTGCCTTTGCCTCCCAAGCACTGCACCAAGCAGACACCCAGCTTCAGGCCTGGCTCTCTCTCTGGAACACCTCCGCCTTTCCCCAGAAAGCCCTCTTCTCCCAGCTGCCTCATCTGAGGCTGAAGAGGAGGCCCACCCCAGGGAGAAATGGAGGCTGCATGGGGGCCCCTTACCACCCCAGAGAATCAACAGGACTCCTTTCCCCTTTTGTGGGATGGTCCTAGCAATCGGTGACACTGCCCGAGCTGGGACAGTGGCATGTTCGTTCCATATCATTCCTTTTGAGTCAAGCCCCCTTCAGAAGGGGTCAGGGATGTATTTATAGAAACGTTTGGGACTCACTTCTCTTTCACTTGCACTTCTCTTTCCATCTCTTTTAAGCTCCCCACAATCCCCTATCAAAATGAAATTGTGTGGCAAAAGAGGGTAAGAAGTGAGGGAAGGCAGAAACAACTTTGGGAACAAGGACAGAGGGGCTTCCAAGACCAACTGAAGTGACAGAGAGCTTCCAGCCTCCCTCCAGCAAGCGTAGACTAAGAAAAATATCAGGACATGTTGCAAATCAATCTTTCTTCCTCCCCCTGCCGCAAATAGGTGGAATAGGTGGTCATCATTTACCTGCTGAAATTGGGAGGACACTGTTGACGAAAGTAGGCTGACACACGACAAAGCAGAAGAAAAGCTGAAGATAAATTCCCAAAGTTGTTGGATTCAGGACAACCATGCTGGCTGGGGTCTGGAAAGTGTCAAGTTCTCAGCAGCCTTGTCTCCAGGCTGCCGTGGAGCCTTGCTGATCTGTTTTTGTCTTCCCCACTGCTGTTCGCCTCTCTCTCTCTCTCTCCCTCCCTCCCTCTCTCTCTTTTTCCCTCTCTCCCTCAGCCTCTCTCTTTTCCCTGTGCCTTTACCAAGAAAGAATGCCAACCATTTCCCATTAAACCTTCTCTATACTACTCAGGGTTATATTTATCTCAAGCACTGGATCAAATGCTCACATTAAAATTAAGATGTCAGAATTTTCTTGTTTGGAGACTGAGGTAAGTGGCTATTGAAGAGATGATGAAAAGGCAGCCAAGTCTTGATGCTCACTAGAAGCAGTTCTCAAGGGCAGATAGATTTTCTAATTGATTACCCACCGACAGGCATCTACCTCTTGGAATGGAGGTGCCCTGCAGCATCACAGAATGGGCTCTTCTGATTCAAGCTGAATTTCCATGGACACAAATCCTTCTGCTGACAGTCTGTGACATTTTTACCCACGGGGTGACACATGTAAAGTTGACCTTGGATTTTTTTGCTTAACCATCCAATAAAAAGTGCAGGCAAGGGGTGTTACATTTTGCAAAACAGCTTTCTCCATGAATAATCTTTATTCTCTCTCCAGAAGCTGTAAACTCCATCCCATGTAAAGCAAAATAAATGAAAAAAGTCAATGGATTGGAAAGTGAATGATTATTTATCAAACTATATTGGAAGGCAACCAACCAAATATGAGAAGATATTCACAAACAATCTAGATATATAAAAAGCCAGCGACTGGAACACCAGAATAACCAGTCCCTAGGATGCTCACTGTGGCCAGTGAACTGTTCCAATTGGGGGGTGGGGCTGGCCGGCCAACCTCCTGTAGCCCCTACCCTCAGCCGGCCCTGCCCTCAGTGGGCCCCCACCACCCTGCTCTGCAAGCAGCCTCCCCCTCCTCGGCTGGCCCCGCCCCTAATACCCCGCTACCACAATAGGGGGCAGGGTTAGCCAGCCAACCTCCTTCAGCCCCTGCCCCAACCTGGCCCTACCCCAGATAGGCCCTCTCACTCCAATCAGGGACAGGGCTGGCTGGCCAACTGCCCACAGTCCCTCACCCCAGCCAGCTCCGCCCATGATTACCCCCCCCCCCACACACACACACACCAATAAGGGCTGGGGCTGGCCAGCCAACCTCCTATGGCCTCTTCCCCGGCCACTGACCCCCTATTGGTTCCTTCCACCCCATTTGGGGGCAGGGCTGCTGGCCAATTGCCCACAGTCCCTATCCCAGTTGGCCCGGTCCTGAATGGCTAGATCTGTGCCGGCCAGCTGACCAACTTCCCGCCATCTCCTCCTCCTGACAGGCCCAGCCCTGATCCACCACGATTGGGGCCAGGCTGGCAGGACCCCACCCGTGTATGAATTCATCCACTGGACCTCTATTACCTTGATAAGGAGCTAATATCCAAAATATATAAAGAACACAGACCACTCAACAACAACAACAAAAACAATCTAATTAGAAATGAGTAGAGGACCTAAACAGACACTTTTCCCAAGAAGACAAACAAAATGTAAAGATGCTCAACTTCATTATATCAAAATGCAAATCAAAACCACAAGAAGATATCACCTCATACCTGTTAGAATGACTATCAATAAGACAAGATATAAGTGTTGGAGAAGATCTGGAGAAAAAGGACCCTCATACCCTGATGATGAGAATTACAGCCACTATGGAAAACAGTATGAGCAATTCCTCAAAAATTGAAGACTAGAGTTATTATATGATCCAGCAATCTCTCTTCTGGATATCTACCCCAAACTTTTGAAAACATTCATTGTAGCATTATTCATGGTATCCAAGACATGGAAACAACCTAAGAGTCCTTCAGTGGATGACTGGATAAAAAAGATGTGGTACACATATACAATGGAATATTACACAGTCATAAAAAAGGTAAAATCCTGCCATTTGCAACAACATGGATTAATTTTCAAAGTATCATGTTAAATACATCAGATGGAAAAGGAAAAGAACTATACGATTTCACTCATATATGGGATATAAAACAGAAAGCAACAAATGAAGAAACAAAACGAACAAATACACATAGATCAGACTAGACTTGGGGTGGTGCACACACATGCAATATATGAATGATGTATTATAGAATTGTACACCTGAAACTTATGTAATGTTATTAATCAATGTTACCCCATTAACTTTTATTAAAAAAAAAACTATTTGAAGAAATAGCACCATTGACTTGATCTTCGGCTAGATAAAATCCTCCAAGTAAAAAGTATTGCATTCTTAAATGAATACCTCTTATGAGTTTATAAAGCCTGTTATAGAGATCTTTAGATTACTAAAATAAATAATAATCCAAAATTGTTCATTTTGCTTTAATACTAGTAAATCCTAGCGCCTCATGGGACTTAATTCAGAAATGGTTTGGTATTTATGGGAATCTGGGGGAAGGTAGAGCTGGGTAAAGGTATACTATAAGGTGACACTTCACAGCTCTAGCACCATATGGGCTTGACCCCAGCTCTGCTGGGACAGTGAACAAATCATTAGATCTCACTAAGCCTTAGTTTTCCCATCATAAAATAGAGACATGTTCCTCTTAAAGGTTTGTTGGAAAGGTTAAATAAGGTAACATGAGATGAAGCATGTATGAATTCAAATTTCTGTATAGAGATAGCAAAAAATGAAACCCAGGGAACCATGGTAGTTGGGGTGCAAAGATGGTCAGCAAAAGCTTCTCCCATCTCTGTATGCATATGTCACTCTTTCCAATAAGAAGTGGAACGTATTTCCTGTCCCATTGAATCTGAACTGGCCTTATAAATTATTTTGACTAACAGAATGTGGCTAAGGTGATACTGTGCTCTTAATAGGCCTGCTGGCTTCTGCTTTTGTCTTTTCTCGGAAGCCAACTGTTACATAAAAAAGTCTGGACTATTGATTAGGCCATAGAGTACAGGGGAGCAGCCAACCCTCCAGATATCTGGCCTTCTCAGATGAGGCACTAAACCAGAGACCTCATTCAGGTCTCCAGATGATGGTAGTCACAGATATGACTCCAGGTGAGACCAGCTGAAGAACTGTCCAGATGAATCCAGCCCAGATTCATGAGCAAATAGAATGGCTGTTGTCTCTGCCTTCAGTATCCTGAAGCCACTAGGTTATAGGACAATTTGTTATGTAACAACTAGAGGCCCATGCACCAGTGGGGTCCCTTGGCCTGGCCTGCAAGATTGGGCCAAAACCAGCTCTCCAACATCCCCCGAGGGGTCCCAGATTGCAAGAGGGTGCAGGCCAGGCCAAGGGACCCCAGTGGTGCATGATTGGGGGTGGGGAGGGACATGAGAGGTTGGCCAGCTGGGGAGGGACCGCAGGAGGGCTCCAGGGCATGTCTGGCCCATTTTGCTCAGTCCCAACTGGCTGAACCCCAGCAACAAGCTAACCTACCTGTCAAAGCGTCTACCTCCTGGTGGTTAGTGGATCTCATAGTGACTGGTCGACTGATCAACTATCCGCCCCTGGTGGTCAGTGCAGGTCACAGCGAGCAGTTGAGTGGCCTGACCATATCATTAGCATATCAAGCTTTGATTGGTTGAACGGTCACCCAGACGACCACTTAGCATATAAGGCTTTTATTATATAGGATAACATGAATTTGGCACAGATTATAAATACTAGAGGCCCAGTACATGAAAATTCATGCATTGGAGGGGCATCCCTCAGCCCCACCTGCCCCCTCTCACAGTGCAGAAGCCCTCAGGGGCAGTAGGTGACCTGGCAATTAGGGGAAGGTAATGCCCATCACACCTCTGCTGCTGCCACTGCTGGCAGCACAAGCCTCGGCCAGCCCTGGTTTACCTAAGCCCCAGGTGGCCCTGGGCAGCTAGCTGGAGGGCTAAGTGGCCTGGGCACCACCATGGCTGTGGGTGCCACCATCTTTAGGGCAGTCAATTAGCATATTCCCTCCTTATTGGCCATAGGCACCACCATCTTTGCAATGGTCTGAGGGTCAATTAGCATATTCCCTTTTTATTAGATAGGATTGTCCTGCTTGTGATACCTGCTGGTATTGTTTTTGAACTGCTTCTACACCATTTTGTGTTGGTATTTAACCTGTGTTAAAGTCCTTGATGATGGGGGACTGTTCCATAGTTCTGTGTATCATCATGGCACCAGGACAGTCCCTGTCACCTAATAATAGATCCTCAACAATGTTAGATCAACTTGACCAAATCATAACACTGTAGGATGAGAAGAAAGTAGGAAAAGTGGCATAACTTTATGTTGCAGTTACACTGAGCAATTTGCACTCCTAACACCCCTTTGTGTCTTTGCATATGCAGCTGGCTGGTACAGGCCTGGTACAAGGGAGGACTTGGGTGAGTATAGTGAGAGTGAGGGTCTGTGGACTGACAGCAGCCCTGAGTTAGGCCTGCATACAGGAGACTGAACATACATATTCAGGCCACTAGGGGGCAAGTCACTGATGATTAAAGTTATTACAGGAACCTCTGACCTTAGGGGAGGCTACCGCACAGAGGTATTTATAAAACCCCAATACTTTTTAAACAAATGGGCTTTTTGTTTGGTAAATTTCCATTTCCCGTGTATCACGTATTTTATGAGCCAATTTCTTCTGAGCTTACCCTAACTGACCAAGGCAGAAATTATCTTTTCTTCAAACCCTCTTGGAAGGGCTCTGAATCTTGCATAATCTAATAACACAGGCTATTAGATTTTTTCAGAAGGAAATCATTGTAGATTTGCAAAAAGCTTACATCAATAAATCCAATCAAAGTTCCTTCTCAGGCCTTGTAGGTGGGAAAGTATTTTGAAGAATAACCTGGGGATACCCATCAAACTTAACATGAACATGCGATTTCAATCAGAAATTCTACAGGAATAATCATTTAACTGCCCACTGTATTAGGTGCAAAGATGTTCATGACAGCCTCAAGTTTGAAACAGCCTGATTCTCCGTGAATATGAGACTAGCTGTGTAAATCAGCAAACCTCCATTCAATCAAACATTACACAGTCATGACAAAGAATAAGTAGTCTCTGCAACAAATAATACTGTAAATATTGATCTTCCATATGCAAAACAAACAAAAATGAACCTTAACCCTTATCTTGCCCCATACTTAAAAATTAGCTCAAAGTAGATCATATACCTAGATTTAAGTGCTAAAACTATTAAATTTCTAGAAGAAAACAGGAAAAAAACCTTAGTGACCTTGAATTAGGCAGAGATTTCTCCTCTTAAATTAAAAACTTATAAACAAAAATTATATATATCTAAGGTGTACATCATGATATTTTGATATAATTATACATTGTGAAATGATTACAGCAGTCAAGTTGATTACTGAAACAAGTAACATGGATGAATTGTAATGCATTATGCTGAGGTCAACACAAAAGGCTACATACTATACAATTCCATTTATATGGCATTCTGGAAAAGGCAAACTACAGGAATGGAGAACAGATCAGTAGTTACCAGGGGTTAGGGTTATAAGAAGAGATTTGACTACAAAGGGAACTTTTGATGGTGATGAAAGTGTTCTTATCTTGATTGGAATAGTTGTCCACTTTGTCAAAATTCACCAAATTATATTTTTTAAAAGGGCAAATTTTATTTTATGGAAAATTTAACTCAATATATTTGACTTTTTAAAAATGAGAAAAAGATATTTCACATTTATGCACTGACATGGAAGCTTCCCATGAAATACTGAGTGAAACTGAAAACATATAAGCAAACAAGCAAATCTATTTTATCTATTATTTACATGTGCACAGAGAAAGCTAGATGTACACTACACGCTTGGGGATGGAAGTATGTGCAATGAGAGAAGTGGAAAACTACACACATTTGTATTATTGGCAGTTTTTACAATGAGCATTATTTAACTTGTAATTTAAAAATAAAAGCATTTTTAAAAATAAAATCAAATTCTTGGCAACCTTAGGAATAAAGAAGGCAGCAAAAAGGGAAAAAGACTTCTTTCCTACGTTTCTGAGGTCGAAACAAACCAACATGCTAAGAGGAGCAGACAGACCATTTGGGTTGGTCTTGGCAGAGAACAGAGCTCTGAGCCTGGTCTTTCTGGTCCAGAATTAACCATGATTTAGTTACTCTGAAGTCCTGGCTACCTTGAGCTGGCAGCTGCATTAGCAGGAGGGAGACAAGACTGGGCAGCTGAGAAGCCCTGGGAAAGCCCCTCTATAGCTCCTTGTGCCTTGGCAACTCACGCTTCAATCAGAGCCAGAATGATGGAGCCTCGAATGTAAAGGAGAAATCACCAGAGAACCAGGAGAACTAATAAGTCTAATGAGACTCGTGAGACTCACCCAAGCATTAAGCCTGCAGTTCCATCTCCAGGACACACAGCTTGGTTGTCCTCACTCTTTTTTTTTTTTAATTTATTTTTATTGATTTTTACACAGACAGGAAGGGAGAGAGATAGAGAGCCAGAAACATAGATGAGAGAGAAACATCAATCAGCTGCCTCCTGCACGCGCCCTACTGGAGATGTGCCCACAACCAAGGTACATGCCCTTGACTGGAATCCAACCTGGCACTTTTCAGCTTGCAGGCCGAGGCTCTATCCACTGAGCCAAACCGGTTTGGGCTGTCTTCACTCTTTCAGAAAAGAGATTGGCACTGGGCTGGCCTTGAGCCACCTGGAAGAAATCACAATAGTGACAATGACTTACCCAATACAATGTTTCCCAAACTTTGAGAGGTCCACCCCTTCTAAGAGGTACCCATTTTTTAAAAAGCACAGAATTGGGAACTGCTGCCTATTTTATGTAAATTATATTGGAAATTTACAATATATATCAGCATACCAAAGCCTTTGGGAAATCCTGCAGTAAAGAAACCCACCTGCCGAGACCAGTTGGCTTAGTGGATAAAGCGTTGGCTTTCAGACTGAAAGGTCCCGGGTTCGATTCCGGTTGGGGGCATGTACTTTGCTTGCGGGCACATCTCCACTGTGGGGCATGCAGGAGGTGGTTGATCGATGTCTCTCTCTCATCAATGTTTCTGACTTTCTATCTCTCTCCCTTCCGCTCTGTAAAAAATCAATAAAATATATTTTAAAAAAAAGAAAGAAAGAAACCCACCTGGGGCAGGCTGGAAGGTATCAGTGGGGAAAAAAAAGGGAACATATGTAATACCTTCAACAATAAAAAATTATTAAAATAAATACATTAATTAAATAATAATAAAAGACAAAAAAGAAACCCATTTACTTTGCTTTTATCCCTAAAAATATTTGACCCCTAAAACCATTTTAAATTCCTATAATTTATTACTCCTTTTTTTCTTATCCATG
Organism: Lasiurus cinereus; assembly: GCA_011751065.1. NCBI lineage: Eukaryota > Metazoa > Chordata > Mammalia > Chiroptera > Vespertilionidae > Lasiurus > Lasiurus cinereus. The sequence goes on from JAAGEH010000125.1 coordinate 17,397,147, forward strand.
TCTTATACAATAAATCTGTTAATGGTATACTAAATAAATATTACATAGGGCTTTATTTTTCATAAAATCCTTTTCTAAAAAATCATGTTCCCAAGGAAGGCAGTGGGACTAGACTTATAATTCCCATTTACAGATGAGAAAACTGAGGTTCTGGAGATAGAGAGATTCATGTAATTTGTCTGGCAGGTGGAGGAACTGCTGGCAAGATGAATCTGAACCTCTTTTGCCTAATGACACAGTGAGCCAGATGTAAGGTCCAGGCCTCAGGGCTAGATTGGCTCCCCAAAGAGACATCAATCAACCTTTACCTGACTCAGAAATGCTGAGTTCCAGAATTCTTTAGCTCCAAAATGCAAAACCACATTTTTGGGAGGGAGACAGGAAAGTCATAGCTTTTATGACAGGAAGCCAGGGAGGGTTGGAGACCTCAGAGGAGATCCCAATATTATTTATGAAAACTGAGGATCAATGGGAAACATCCCGAGAAAAGCCAGTTTCCTGATGTACTTCAAGAATCATAGAAATAAATGAACTCAAATAATTGTTAAGCCACCAAAGAGCATAACAGGTCTTTGCCCCACTCTGTAGGAGGAGTGGTAGGTTTGCTCCATATTTCCCCTAGGGTGATCCCTAGAAAACTTAATTGACAATCACTTCATTCTCTTCTAACCAGTCCAAATGCATGTTCCTAGCTTATTATTTACTGTTTATTTACCATATATTCACTGCAAAATTTTATTTTTATATGTTTATTGGCAGAAGATTACTACTCCTATCCTTATTAACTTCCCCCTATCTCAACCAAATGCCCTGTCCCATCACCCTCACCACCATTCCATCTGGAGAGAATGTATTCCAAGAGATTATATGGGATGAGGAAGACCCACTTCACTATTTGATTTGACACAAGGTAAAGAAAAAACATCATTTTCAAAGCTTGGATCTAGTTTCTGTAGAGGTAAAGGTGGAGATCAAGGGACTGGGGCAGTGCGGTTTGGCTCATTCCCAACACTGATAGATTAATGGTGACCAAGACTCTCAACTAAAGGGTGAAAAAGGTCACTGCCCTTGCCGAGCATATTTATGCATGCTTCTGCCCTACTGTGAAAAGATCTTGGTCAATATGAGCAATAATCAGGAGCTGCTGAAGAGCATTTTAGAATCACAGAGGAAAATATACACAGGCACTGAAGCCCCATGCTGCTTTGGAGGTCTGTGTTTACATGAGACCCTGTAATTCCTGTAACCAGGTTCTCCCATCCTGCAGATGTGGTGGAGAAAGCTATGCAAATCCAGAGCCCCAGTGCGCCCTGTACTTAATCAACTCCTTAAAGTCTTAAAGTATGTTAAAAGTATTCAGCCACAGGGAGAGGGCTATCTGCAAGGCTAAAATATATACCCATATAATCTGGGATAACAGGAACAGGTGATTTTTTTTTTTAAAGAACCAGAGAGATAATTTCCCATTCCATTATCATGGATTATGTACTTACCTGTTGCCTTATATACAGTTACTGAATGTAACTGTGATGTTTTAAAAACACACACGTGTCCTCAGTAGGTTAATGAGACTAACCTGGAGAAGATGGAAACAGAAAAAAAATGATTCAGGAAAATAAGAGAGAGATCAGATGACTCATTCATTTATTATTAATTCGTTCATTCAGCAAATACTGAGTTTCTTCTGAGCTCTAAGCAAAATCTACAATTGGGGAATTTAGTGTGAAGTGAATGTACAAATTTCCTTGCCTTCAGGAATTTACATTCTAGTGGGGGGGTCTCAAAACTTATGAGAAGCGTACAGTCTAGTGGCAGTCAATATAAAGTAGAACAATGGAGAGATCTTATTAATCAGGAGAGCCTCCTTGAAGGGAGGTAAGAGGTAAGAGATGAAGAAAGTAAGGAATGAGTTTTGACTGTAGTTCTCAGAAGGGATTCACAGAAGGGGCTAAGGCAAATCTGACATTAAGGGATGAAAATACTGAGACCAGCCATTGTTCTTTAAACAGCTATTATGCTTATACTTGTTATTTCTCAAAAGCCTCACAGCACCTCTGTGAGGTAGGTGATATACCCTGTTACAGATGAAGAAACAGAGGCTTACAAAGGCAGTTTATGTAATCTTACTAAGGCCACAGAGCTGACCACATACCCAGAAGCCTGTGTCTTTTATAACACACTATCCAGCCCTTGGTCCAGGCATATAGGGAATAGAGAGGCAGGTGAGAAAACAGGTCGCAGTAAGAATGATCATGGTCCTTTGGGGGCCAGTGGCAGGGCTGCTTGGCCAGAAAGTCCTCAGAGGGGAATAGAAAGAGCTGAGTTAAGATCAATTATTATACGTACATGTATCTCATCTGTTCTGAGAGCGGGGCAAAGGCCACCTGGGGGAGTGGCCTCTAGAAAGCCTCCTGACCATGTACACAGGAGGAAGACAGGTGGCCCTGGCCATAGAATTGATCTTTAGAGTGACCCTGCCCACAAGCAAAATGACCTTGTGAATGTCCTTGATTCTGACAAATTAGACCAAAAACTCCTTGAAGGTATTGGGACATGGACTTAGAAGAGGGTGGCCCAGGGTAGAAGTGTAGGGAGAGAAGTCCCCTCTTCCAACAGTATGGATGTGATATACCCCTTCTAAAATGCTTTATCTAATGCCTGGTCACCTGATAGGAGAAATCTAAACTATTCAAAAATAATAATGAATTACATTTATGCATATGTATATGTATTAATATAACTAGCTTTAGTATGTGCTTTTAACCTTGCAATATAGTTATTTAGATACATGTCATATTTTTCTTAGTAGATTATTAAGTCTTTAAGACACATGGCTGCTTCATCTCTTTATTCCATCAAATATAAAATCTGATACATAGTAGGCCTTCAATAAGTGTTGAATGAATTAATTGATTTGTATGGTACATGCAAAACAGATGAACTACACTGTGATATATCCAAAACCTTAAGAGTAATTCAGCCTGGGTCAAGAGTCCCCTTGCAAAGTCTCAGAGCAGAGTTGCCTCTTGCCAAGTCAACTGTTAAGTCTGCAGCTGCAGAGGCCCTAGCTTTAAACAAAACAAAACATGTAAGGCACCATGCATGAAGTTGAGCCTGTAAATGTGAGGTTGCAGAATCCCCTGTGCAAGCTGGTGGCTGGGTGAGTGTCTTGGCACCCACCTGTCTCCCCCAGGATCTCTTTACCACATGCCAGACACTTCCTACATCAGGCATGCTGGCTGGTCTGGCCCTCAACCCTCATAAAGGGTCAGGAAAAAGCTAGCTTTGTCCTGCTGTCCATACAATCACCGTGTGCCTTTGACAGACTGTCTGTTGCTCACTGCGGACCTGGCCACAGCCGGCATTTAGCTTGGCGGCCATTATTCCACACCTCGGCACAGGTCTGGGCTATCAGTGTAAACTCAGGAAAAGGCCCATTCATTTGAGCCAAACTGAATTAGCCAGGCCAGTTGGCGGGCGGAAAGTCACGTGCCACTTTCCCAAACCAAACAGAAATTATTTTTAGATTATTTACTGTTTGGTATTATCCATGCCACAGCTCCCTCCCATTAGGGCACATCAGAGAAAATAGACTACAGCCAATTAATGGATATTTTACAAGTCATTTGTCAATACTGGGCCTTCCTGTTGTCATTTATAAAAAGACAGACGACAGGAATATGTGTACACAGAAGAAGGACCATATGAGGACACAACAAAAAGATGACCATCTGCAAGCCAAGGAGAGAGGCCTCAGAGGAAACCAAATCTATGGACACCTTGGTCTTGGTCTCCTTGCCTCCATAACTGTGAGAAAATAAATTTGTTGTTTAAGCCACCCACTCAGTAGTGTTTTGTTATGGCAGCCCTAGCCAATGAACACACTGGGTTAATGCATCTTCCAGACAGCATGTGGAGAATTACAGTGTGTAATTAAGGGTACAGGGTATGTCATTACTTTCCCTCTGAAGACTATTTTTCAGGGTTGTTGGTATTACATATTCTGAAGCCAGGGCTGGGCAGAGGACTTGGACTAAATCCATGCCCCTCCCCACTAGTGAGCCTAACTATACACACATAACTGTGGGATCAGAGAGGGAGGAAAGGAGGTCACCTTCTGCGACTCACCTAAAGGAGCTTGTTCTGAAATTTTGAAGGTGAAGACTACAGAGTGTAAACCAAAATTTCCAAAGAGGTGCGGAAAAGGAGAGACTTCATTCAGGTGAAACAGTTCCTTAGGCAGATTCCTGTGGAAAGCAAAAGTGCATTCCACTGAGACAAAGGAGAGGCTGTCATTTATAAAGTTCCTGTCCAGGTTCCTGATTGGCTCAATTTTATGCAAATTCTAACAGTGCTGATTGCTCTGAATCATGCAGTGATTATAGCGGTTCTGATTAGTTGGCATTGATACAAATGAGGATATAATTGTGCAGTCCTGATTGAAGAGGGCAAGTCTTAGTTCATTGGTCAAAAGACAAAACCAGGGCTCCCCTTCAGTGGTTGATTAAGATGGCTTAAACAAGCAGGGCATGTGTGGGAAGCCAAAAGTTCACACTGAGGTTTTCCCCAGTCAGTATGCACAGTATGTGAGGAGCCCCTGTGAGCAAATGGCTACTAGGTTCATATTATTATAAAATATGGGTCTTGGTTTGACCATGGGGAAGTCTATCTTATCAGATAAATTCCTTCATGGGGTTCATATCAAGTGAATCTTTATTTTCAGATTTCCACCGAGGAGCAGATTTCTCAGTATGTTTGCCTTCATCATTGGTCTCAGTGCCAGGAAGGAAGACAGTTGAGGCAACAAATAATTAGCATTCCACTAGCCCTAATTCATTGGCCAAGAAGTCACCTTTTATTGGCACAAGTGCTCACTTGGAAATGGTAGGGACTCTTTCCCATCTTGTTATATCCTTGGGGAAGACATTCAAATCCTGCAGCCTCAGGAACTTCTTGTAGAGAAATGTACTTGTCATCTTTTGCTCCTCCTGAAGGAAGAAAGCAGGTAAATGACATGCTGATTATAAATGGTGTGTGCCTGCAATCACAAGTATCATTTTGCATTGTTCTGGAAGTACTAGCCAATGTCTCTAGGTAAGAGAATGGAAGAATTGTTTTAAAGAACTCATTAAGGTATGGAATTAATATACAAAATAAGCAAAATTACATATAAATATAGAAGATAACATATATAATAACCACAAAACAGACTGTCTAAAAACATAGTTAACAAAATTTTGTTGAGCCAATATGATGAGAACTCCACTAAGATACAGAAGAAAACAATTTTAAAAATTCATGTATTTTAATCTTGAATAGAAACATTTTAAGATCCAATTCCCCAAATATTCATTGAATATTTATGATTATTTAATATTAAAGTCATTGTGTATTTATCATGTGTTTTTGTTTTCTATAATTCTAATACTTCTATAATTCTAAATGCTGACTCTAGAGGGGCTGTCCCTCCCAAGTTAGGTAATTCTTAAAGAACACAAACTCTCCCTTTATATGCAAACCAGTCTATTACCCCAGCCTTTCTCTTCCCATTATCATCCTGCCCTAATCACCCCAGGGCCACATTCACACAGCCAGGGGCAGCCCCTACGACCAAGGGGAGTTATTTAATCTAGCCAATCCTAAACATATTTACCCTTCCTCTCTTCTTTCTTCCCAAGGAAACCACAGTAAAGCCTCAGCTACTTCCTCTCTGCCTGAGACCAACCTGGGTGTTTTCTCCTGTGGCCCTCCATGGTGTGGTATTCTCCTCAGGAACTGTAAGAAACTTTCCTTTCAAGGTCAATTGTCTCCAGATCTGTTGGCCTTACTGAACCTCAAGTTTTCTATTAGTACACTATGTTTTAAAACACAGTCCAAAAAAGATAACTGATTTATGTGCTACTAAATGCAAGCTGGAAAAATAATCAAGTGAAGACAACCGTAAAATTCTGGAAAAGAATAATGTAGAGCCCTAGCTGGTTTGGCTCAGTGGATAGAGTGTCGGACTGCGAACTGGAGCATCCCAGGTATGATTCCGATCAAGGGCACATGCCCAGATTGTGGGTTCGATCCCTAGTGGGGACTTGCAGGAGGCAACCAATTCATGGTTCTCTCTCATCACGGATGTATCTCTCTCTCTCTCTCTCCTTCTTTCCTCTCTGAAATCAATAAAAATATATTTAAAATAATAATAATGTAGATAGGGTGATGGGAGAGGAGATACATGGAGTGGCTAAGAGAGGGTGGGAGGCAGGGATGGCTCTGAGTTACAGAATAGTCTTATGAATATAATGGGTGCAAATTGCAGTCTACAGCAAGAAATATTTTTAGTAATTCAACTTAATTTTTATTTTGGCCTACATCTTGCTCCTTCCTTCCTTCCCATACACACACTTCTCTAAGAACTGCTGGGTTTACCTAATACCCAGGCATCCAGGATGGGCTTCTGATGCTTGTTGGCTCATTTACTCATCCCCCCACTCTACATCCTTGTTTGAAGTGTTTGCTGCAGCTTTTAAGCTAGTCATGCACTGCATAAGGCCCTTTCAGTAGTCTCATTTATATATATAAAAGCCTAAGCAACCAAACAACCAAATGATGGGTTGCTATGACACACTGACCACCAGGGGTCAGATGCTCAATGCAGGAGCTTCCCCCTGGTGGTCAATGTGTTCCCCCAGCAGCAGCACTACTCAGCTGGCTGATGGGTGCTGGATGTCAGGTTCATGACTGGCAAGTGCAGCTGCAGCAGTACAAGCCTCTCCCATCTCTGTGGCAGTGCTACTGAGCAGCGAGCAGCAGCAGTGGCAGGCACAGTGGGGCTGGGATGCAATGAGCAGGAGCAGTGTGGAGCCCTGCCCAGGTTCGGGCTCCTCCCAGCCGCCTGCCACCTCACACACTACCACATACCCCAAGGGGTCGCAGATTGTGAGAGGGTGCAGGCCAGGCTGAGGGACCCACCAGTGCATGAATCCGTGCAACAAGCCTCTATTAAGATTATAATGCAACTGAGAATTTCTGTTGCCTAATGATGTTGTAGCCATGGTAAATTCATAGTGCACTGTGTTTCTGTTTTGCGCTGGTTTTAAGTCATATGGTAACAATGCTATCTGCTAGAAATGCCTGGAGGCCCAGAGAGACACTCACCTGGGCCCCAATGAGCTTCCCACAGACCAAAGTTACAACTGGACCGACCCTATATGGTTCTTATTAGGATTGCAAGACACCCTTCAGCAATAACAATTAGGAATCTTTGAAGAAAAGTGTTTATTACCCATAGGCCCTGGAGCTACAAGGCAAGTCACAGAGTAGAGAGAGAGTACATGGAGGGGCCCGAGGTGCTGTTTTTATTGGGGGAGAGTGGTGGCCTAGGGTTTCATAGGATCACTTTTTATTGGTGAATTTAAAACAAGGGACAAAATCAACCAAGATCTCTAAAACAAAAAAGCCTCAGTGTGGGAAGGTGGCCTGGCTCTATCTAGTGTGTCAATGTGTTTATATACCTTCTTTGAAGCAGATGTCTCTTTGACATGGATGCCTCAGCAATCAAAGCTTAAGTCGGACACTTGCATTACAAAAAACAAAAGCCCACAGGGTTTACACTACAATTACTCACATATTGGTGCTGATACTGGTGAAAATGAAACCTTATTAGTTGACTATGCCATCTTGGTTTGTGTAAGTGCACTCTATGATGTTCACACAATAAGGAAATCATCCAACAAGGCATTTTCAGAATGTACGTCTGTATAATCCCCTGCTTAGTCACCTGCCCTGCAAGAAAATGTCTGTGATGTCTATGCTGTTATATGCCATGCGGAAATGGATTCTTCAGGGGCAAACTCAGAGGAGCTTGCCAAACAGCATCAAGAGGACGCAGGCCTGAGGAGTTGAAGGGTGGGTGACATCTAGGTAACAGGCACTCAGTTGAGATGGGGAGGGGATGGAAATTCAATTCACCACAAACATTGTAAATGATAGAGACATAGATGGGGAGGGAGGATAGCTTCGTAGAAGAGTGACCTCTGAGCTGGACCTTGAAAGATACGGCTGATTCCATCGTAAAAAATGGGTGGGAGTGCACAGAGCAATGCAATGAAAACAGCACGAACAAAGCCCAGGCTAAGGTGAAACCAGGACTGATTTTCTGAACCCACTTTGACCAGTGGAGTGATGAGGCAATTCCCAGGGGCATGCTGCGGCCAAGGAATGAGCCTCAGAAAGAACCACACGGCTACAGATTAAGTACTTGCAAGCTGGACAGAAGGAAGAAAGCATGGATGATGCCATCTCTGTAGATATTTGCAGGTCTGAGTCAAAATTTCACGTGTTCCCATCAAACTTTGAAACTGGAGAGCCAGGGTTTCTAGATGTGTCTTTCTCTGCTCCCTAATTGGAGGAGAGGTAACCAGACAAGCTGTATTCACTGACCAGCTAGCCCCTTTCCTGGAAGAAAAGGCCTTGGAGGGGAGAGGAGGTCTAAGACAATCCAGTGAAAACCAGAGGTATAGGCAGTCCTGCCTAACAGATTGAATCCAAGGTGTACTTTTATTTGTACCTTATCTACAGGAGGAATACATAGGATCTTCAATTTCCATTATCCATATTAGTCCATTTTCAGGTTAGTAGTAGCAAATACAACCAGAAAACGCTAGGTGAGTCAGACTTCATCTGTCTACATTTCACTCTCCACAGTCAGCAATTTTATCAGGGTTCCTCAGTCATAATTCCCATCTGGACTTTAACCAATACTCAACTTTCTTAATACAATCATCAATTCTATCCTAGTCATTCCAAAATGGCATTTATTTACTGTTTCACTGCTTACCTAAGTGTCTGGAAAACAGTAAAGAAACAGAAATACTTTTGGTTTTAATATTATTTTTACTTTCTTTCAATGTTCAATATTCCTATTATTTCTGTAACAGATTTGAAACTTTTTTTCGTAAGGAAAGTATCCTCACTTCAAATAAGCTTAGCTACTTCAAAGGTACATGTGTGAAATAACCATAGAAAATACCTACTATTTCCAACTACCATGAATTCTCATTCAACTATTATTTAGTGAACCCCAGCAGATCAGGTGGCTCTATTAGGAAGTGAAAATAGAGCCTGTGTTTTTCAGGAAATGACTAATCTTCTTAGAGAAGTAAGACCCACTTACTTGAAAAGTGAAACCACACTGCTAAACAGGATGTAATTCCAGCCAATACTCTCCTCTTCTCTAAGGTCACATCTTCCTAAAACACAGTGGCATTTACTGAGTGACTTCCATGGGCCAGGTATTAGGGTAGGAGTTTCTAGATAGCTTTTTGAGTCCTCAAACAACCCCATGAAATATGAAAGATTTTTTTTTATAAATAATATTAATAGGGAGACCAAGATGATGGCATAGGTAAACACCTAAACTGCTTCCTTGCACAATTTCAAAACTACAACTAAAAGACAAAATGAACATCATCCAGAACCATAGGAAGGCTGGCTGAGTGAACATTCTACAACTAGAAGGAAAGAGAAAAGCACACTGAGATGTGCGCGTGGAAAGGACTGGCAACTGAATGCACGGCTGGCTTTCTCAAGTGGGAGGGAGACAAAAGCTCCCAACTGTGCTGAACTCCAGTTTCAGTTGAGACTCTGGGGACCTAGACTCATTTGGGGAGAAACTGAACTGTCTGGCAACGGGTGGAACTTGAGGGCAGCTTTCTCTCAGAGGTGCTTGCAGCGATTACCATGGGACACTGAGACACAGGGGCCTATTAGGATAGGGCTGACTGCTCTGCCCTGAGACTCCACCCCATCCAAGCTGAGCACAGAGGCTTTTTGAAAGTCTTGTCTCATAAAGGTGTCTCCAACATAGAAGTTCTCCCAGTGTAGACACAGCTGATCCTCATAGCCAATTGGCCTGGAGGTCAATTCCTCCCAGTGATACCAACAACAATCAAGCCTTAACTACAACAAGCCTGTTCACACAGCCCACAAAGGGGTGCAACAAGAAAGTTCACCTCAGGTAACTGGGGAGGCTGAGTCACTGGGCTCTATAGGACACCTAGCACACAAAGCTACTCTATCAACTCAGGGAAGCAGCCAAAATGTGGAGACAAAAAAACAGATCACAAATGAAAGAAATGGAGGGAAGCAAATGACTGGATCTAGAGTTCAAAACCAGTTATAAGGTTTTTCAAGAATTTTCTAGAAAAGGCCGATAAATTTAGCAAGACCCTTGAGGATATGAAAAAGGACCAACTACAAATTAAGCATACACTGACTGAAATTAAAAAAAAAAGATTATACAGAGTCTTAACAGCAGACTAGAGGAATGCAAAAATCAAGTCAAAGATTTGAAACACAAAGAAGCAAAAAACTCTCAATTAGAAAAGCAAAAAGCAAAAAGAATAAAAAAATATGAAGATAGTGTAAGGAGCCTCTGGGACAACTTCAAGGATACCAACATCAGAATTATGGGGGTGCCAGAAGAAAAGAGAGAGCAAGATACTGAAAACCTACTTGAAGAAATAATGACTGAAAACTTCCCCCACCTAGTGAAAGAAACAGACTTACAAGTCCAGGCAGCACACAGAACCCCAAACAAAAGGAATCCAAAGAGGACCATGCCAAGACACATCATAATTAAAATGCCAAGAGCAAAAGACAAAGAGAGAATATTAAAAGCAGCTTACCTACAAGGGAGCACCCATAGGATTGTCAGCTGATTTCTCAACAGAAAGTATGCAGGCCTGACGGGAGTGGTAAGAAATATTCAAAATAACGAATAGCAAGAACCTACAACCAAGATTGCTCTACCCAGCAAAACTATCATTCAGAATTGAAGGTCAGATAAAGGGCTTCACAGATAAGGAAAAACTAAAGGAATTCATTAACACCAAACCAGTATTATATGAAATGCTGAAAGGTATTCTTTAAGAAGAGGAAGAAGAAAAAGGTAAAGATAAAAATTATGAATAACAAATACATGTCTATCAACAAGTGAATCTAAAAATCAAGTGAATTAAAAATCTGATGAATAGAATCAACTGGTGAATATAACAAAATCAGGGGCATAGAAAGGGAGTGGACTGACAATTCTCAAGGGGGAAAGGGGTGTGGGAAGAGACTGGACAAAAACCGTACACCTATGGATGAGGACAGTGTGTGTGTGTGTGTGGGGGGGGGGTAAGGGCAGAGGGTGGGGTGGGAACCAGGTGGAAGGGAGCTATGAGGGGAAAAAGAGGAACAATTGTAATAATGTGAACAATAAAGATTTATTAAATTGAAAAAAAAGAACATTAGTTGAGAAACCATTTCCACCTTAGTTTTCCTAAATCAAGAAAACAGCCATAATCTTTCAAAGTTCAGTTTTTATGAGGCACTTGAGTATCAACATACTAGAATCCATAAGAGTATTTATTATTATAATAGGGGGTGCAAAATGTTTTAGCCAAGTGAGTTTTGACTATCAACCAAAAGATTCATTTTAGAGGAACTTATTAAATATCTTATCCTTCTAAAGAAAAATTCCTATAAGGAGACTAATTTTGAGATCACTTTTACCAAATAAGCATTCAATAGACTTGTCATCAAAGTACTACTGGACTAATTTGGTCTTCATATGCCCAGGCTGACCTCTGCTGGACAGTATAATCTGCCAACATGTCTTTTTCTCTTGAGATAATATGGCAAGGGAAAGAACATTTTCCCCAAATTATATTTAGTATTTAGATTCATATAGTTCAATTTACTAATACTCATCAAGCCCTCCACACTACCTTACAGCAAAATCTTATATTGCACTCGGTTGGTCAGTTGGTCCCAGACCACTACAATAAAGTGAGTCACACAAGATTTTTGTTTCCCAGTGCATATAAAAGTTATGTTTATACTATATTGTAGTCTAGTAAGTGTGCAACTGCATTATGTCTAAGAAAAAAACCAATGTACATATCTCAACTTAAAAATATTTTTATTCTAAAAATACTAACCATCATTTGAGCTTTCAGCAAGTCGTAATCTTTTTGCTAGTGGAAGGTCTTAAAATGCAGTATCTGCGAAGCACAATAAAGCAAAGCACAATAAAACTAGGTATGTCTGTTTCTGATAATAAAAATTACAAAATTATTTTTATTTCCAACTTTTATAAAAGAAGGAAAAATGAAGAAATAAAAATTTCCTATAGTTCCATCCCTGAGTTATTGTAAAATTTAGGTTTACTCTGTGCCCATCTTTTTTCTGTGTATATGTGTGTATGAGTACAGGTGTGCCTCTGACTTGAGCCCATCAATTTTGTATCTTGCCTTTTTCATGTAATAGTATCCTGTGATTGTTTTGCCATTAAATATTCTTGAACACAATTTTATTTTATAATGTCAACAGATCATAACGCATGCAACCAATATCTTATTATTAAACACTGGGGCTGTTATGAAAGAAAACTATGCTGAATGGCTATATATTCTATCTAGTAAAAGGATAATATGCAAATTAACCATCACTCTGTTACCAAGATGGTGGCCACAAGATGGCAGTGCTCAGTCCTCTCAGCTCCACCAGAGTCCCCTAGTCCTGAGCAGGGCGGAGGGTTTGGTGGGGTAGAGGGAGGGAAGGGGGAGAAGGGGGGTGGTGTCCACCGAGAGTGGGCAGCATAAGAGGCATGGCAGAATGCTTGCTTCGTCACCACAGTGATGAGGCAAGCATTCCATCCCAGTCATGGAGGGCCTCTGGAAAGTGGGCATGGAGCAGCCAGGGTCCACAGAAAGCTACTGGCACATGGATTTGTGCACAGGGCTACACACACACACACACACACACACACACACATATATATATATATATATATAAAACTACTTGACAAAATATTTTATTATTTTCTTAGGATACAATCCCTAGATAAGTTTACTGGGTCAAAGTTATGAGGTCTGAACATTTTTAAAATTCCCAAGCAGGCACTTCTAGAACTACTCTGTAGAAATATTTTACCAATTTTAGCTTCCACCACAGCATAGCAGTACCCATTTCACTTCACCTTCATCCACGCTAAGAATTATAATGTAAAAAGAGCTGTACTGCCCTGGCCAGTGTGGCTCATTGGTTGGAGCACTGTCCCATACACCAAAAGGTCATGGGTTCCATTCCAAATCAGGGCACATATCCAGGTTGTGGAGTCAATCTCTGATTGGGGTGTAGGGAGGCAACTGATTGGTTTCTCTCTCACATTGACGCTTCTCGCTCTTTCCCCATCTCACTTCCTCTCTAGAATCAATAAAACATATTCTCAGGTGAGGATTTTTTTTCTTAAAAATGTGCTTTGCCAAATATATAGGCAAAAATGGGGTTTTCCAGTCTAACATATTCATATTTATTTATAATAATCATACTTTTATTGACCATTTGTATTTTTTCTGTTGATTATACATTCATGCCCTTCACCTATTTTTCTTCTAGTGAATTAATATTTTTCTTATTTATAGGAGTTCTTTATATATTAAGGTTGTTGACTCTGTTGGCCTTGATGTGGTACACATAAACAAAAGTTGCTAATCCAAATATACCCTGAAATTATTAATTTTGGTGTGTTTGACTTCTCTGGCTCAATAAATTATTTCCATAAAAAAAATAAAATAAAACCCCAACTCAAAAAGTATGGAATAAGCCCCATTAAATTGTGGGAGACTAAGGTACATAGTCAACAAATAAACAATGAAGAAGAAATAGCCTGGGTACAAAAATGTGTTTAAAAGATAAATGACTTTAAGAATGTACTTATTAAAAGAATACTGTGTTAACTCAATGGTTAAGTAAGTTACATTGCTATTACTTAATAAAACCTTTTCTCTTCTTTCATCTGTAAATGGTTATTTCTGTAGTTGAATACTGTTAATTTTTTCGGTTTGTAATCAATTACTTTATTATATAATGTCATTTACAAATATTTTTATTTATTTTTGTATAGAAATTTTAACATTATAGTTATTTTGCTGTGGGGGAAAAAATTCTATCTTATAAGAAAGACAAAACTCCTGAAGACCACTTATGGCATCTTTATTTACATATTAGAACGGGTCAGCCAGTGAAAATCCTAGAAAAAGAAAAGACAACAAACATTCAGTTGAAAGAAATAATTGTCTCAAACTATATTCTCGGTGTTTTGTTTGCTCTAGAATCTAAAAGTCCCATTATAACCACAATGGTAAATAAGATTTGTCTTTGCTACCCTTTACTTCTTTGCACACAATATGCCACAATTACCTAATCCTCACAGCTTCCAACTACACGGTAACATTAAAGTGTGACTTACCCAAAAAGGAGCTAAAAAAAACCCAAAACCATAGTGAACCTTTATGTCTTGTCATACAAAACAGCCTAAAATGACTTTCTGGATCCCCTCCCATTAACAGAGTCTAAAAGAAACAGAAGTATACTTAAAAGAAGTGAGGAGATGAAGGAGACCCAAAGAAGGTCAAGTTCCCAGGTCTAAGAACAACCTGTGTAAGAAAAGCAACGCACAAAAGCCTCTCCCAGGACTAATACCATTCTATACTGGTGTCTTGGACATAGGTGACTGTGGGTTAGGTCCTTCTGGTATTACAGCAGAAGCAGTCAACCTACGCTGCGACTCAATGACAAATAGCGAATGGACACACATCAATGAAAATTAAAGCTTGGAAACTAATCTGAATGGAATTCTACTAGAATAAGGATAATGCAAAGACACAGATGCAAATAATGGAAGAATAATCCTCATAGAATTATATAAAAATAAAAACAGATTGTTCCAGGAAAACTCCCCCAAATTAATAGACAACTATTAACAATATAGAATAATGATAACAATATAAAAGTTACAGGAATGGCTTTGTGGCCATATGTAAGTAAAATAAGGATTGCTTGAACACAAACACATGATTACATGACAGCTGATCTGATAACTATGTTGGCTACACCTCCAAGTGACTAATGGGTGGTTAGCATATACAGAGTGGATATGCTGGACAAAGAGATGATTCACATTCCATGCAGCTCATAGCCAGACAGTGCAAGATTTCAAACCACATTACTTAGATGGTGCACAATTTAAAACAAAAATTGTTTACTTCTGAAATTTTCTATTTACAGTAATACTTTCAGATCACAGCTGACCATGGATAAGTAAAACTATGGAAAGCAAAATTTTGGCTCAGTCCCTTTTTTGTCCTTTTTCCCCCTAGTTCCAAGCTTTTTCTTTTTTCCTGAGGTAGGCATTTATTGCTGTGAACTTCCCTCAGAAATACTTTTTCTGCATCCTATAAGTTTTGGTATGTTGTATTTTCATTTTCACTTGTCTTAAGGTATTTTAAAGTTTCTCTTCTGATTTCTTCTTTGACCCATTAGTTGTTCAGTAGCATGTTGTTTAGTCTCCACAAACTTGGAGACTAGTTTTCTTCTTGTAATTGACATGCAGTTTCATAGCATTGTGGTTGGAAAAGATGATTGGTATGACTTCAATCTTCTTAAATTTATGAAGACTTGTTTTGTGACCTAGGATATGATCTTTCCTAGAGAATGTCCCATATGCACTTGTTGCTTTTGGATTAAGCATTCTATATATATCTGTTAAGTCCATCTGGTCTAACATGTCATTTAAAGTCATGTTTCCTTATTGATTTTCCGGGTGGATGATCTATCCATTGATCTAAGTGGGGTACAATAATAGTAGGGAACTTTATTATTGTATTGCTGTCTATTTCTCCCTTTAGGTTTGTTAATATTTGCTTCATATATTTAGGTTCTCCTATGTTGGATGCATAAATATATACAAATGATATATCCTATTGCTGGACTGACCCCTTTAACATTATGTAATGTCTTTGTCTTTTTTTTTTTAATCCTCAATCAAGGATATTTTTCCATTGATTTTTAGAGAGGGAAAGACAGAGAGAAACATCGATGTGAGAGAAACACATCGACTGGTTGCCTCCAGCCCGCACCATGACCAGGGTTTGGGCTGGGGAGGAGCCTGCAATCTTGGTACATGCCCTTGACCAGAATCGAATCCAGGACCCTTTGTTCTGTAGGCCAAAGCTCTATCCACTGAGCCAAACCAACTAGGGCTCCTTCTTTGTCTTTATTACAGTCTGGTTTAAAGTATATTTTGTCTAATATAAGTATAGTTACCCCAGCTTTTTTTTTGGCTTCCATTTGCATGGAATATGTTTTTCCATCTCTTCACTTTCAGTCTGTTGTGTCCTTATATATGAAGTGAGTCTCTTGTAGGCAGCATATAGCTCTGTTAGTTTTTTTTTAAATTCACTCACACACCCTATGTCTTTTGATTAAAGAATTTAGTCCATTTACATTTTGCTACTTTGTTCATTGCCTTTTGGCTGTTTTGTATTTCCAATATGTTCTGTTTGCAAAATCTCTGACATCTATTTTTACAAAAAGGGAATTTCAGTAGAATTTTATATTTTATAGTTCAAAATTAGTTTATTTATATTTCATTGATGGGTCTAAGTGTCCATTTGTCTATTTGCCCATTGTCTTGTTCAAAAATGAAAAGATCTTACAGCAGATACATGTATAAAGAACCAAGAAAAAACTACTTAAAAAAATTATCTGCTCTAAAAACAATGGCTAATACACAATGTGCAAGCATGGAGGACAAGTATATTAGAGAAGGCAAATGGCAGAAAGAACCAGGATCAGAGTACAAAATTAAGTATGAAAAGCAACTTAATCTGATATGGAGGTGGATCATACTATACACTTTACTTTAGAAACCAAAATAACTAATTTTGAATGTAATTGCACAAATTGTCCCTTTAGTTTCATCTCCCACTGTGCTTCCTGCACCCTTTCAGCTAGCTATGCCAACCTTCTTTTAGTTCCTCAGATTTGCCATATTCCCTCCTGCCAGAGCTTTTATATATCTCTTCCCCCTTCTCTTTGATGAGTTTGTCCCTATTTATCTGTAGGATCTCAGTTTAAGCATCACTTCCTCAGAGGAGCCTTCCCTGTGATCACCATATAAATCAGATTCCTTTGTTGTATGTTTATTCAGAATTGAGTTCCTTTCCTTCAGAGAAATTGCCTCACTCTGTCATAATACTGTCATGAGGTTACTGGACTGTCCCTCTTCCCTGTTGTACTGTTAGCTCCATGAGGTGAGACTGGTTTTACTCACCGTGCTATTCTTTGCACCTGCCTTATACATATCTCAACAAATATTAATTGAACAAACAAAATAAACTGCCAAACTCAGAAATAGTTTAGAAAGAACTCTGAATAACAGGGTGTTCTAGTAATCACATTTACCTGAGCTTTCCGCATAGACTGTGGCTCAATCATGATGTTGATAAGAGAGGGTTTAGTTGTGTCTGCCAAGCTTTTCCTCAAGGATTCTTGGAGTTCTCCTCGTGTTTGTACAAAATACCCATTGCCTCCAAAGGCTGTCATGACCTGCTCATAATGTGCATTTGGCAGAAGACACATTGGAGGGGCCCTGAAAAAGTAGGTCACAAATAAATAGAAAAATAAAATCATATCATTCTCTGACATAATTTATAGAAAAACTTAGACTAAAGTGAAAGGCATACTTTTATATCCAACACTTAAACTGAGATGCCAGTATACAAAATTGTCTGTATATTTTATATTATCTATATAGTAAAGCCAAATATAAGTTTTTGTGATGACGGAAAAGTTTTATATCTGTGCTATCCAATATAATAGCCACTAGCGACCTGTTGCTATAAGCACTTGAACTGCGACTAATTAAAATAAGAAACTAGATTTTTTTTTTAAGTTGAAGTCCTAAGATCTCTGCTTTTTCTTCTTCTTTTTTAAAACATATTTTTATTGATTTCAGAGAGGACAGGAGAGGGGAAAGGGAGAAAGATGAAATATCAATGATTAAAGAGAATCTTCAATAATCTGCCTCCTGCATGCCCCACATTGGGGATTGAGCCCACAACCTAGGCATGCACCCTGACAGGGAACTGAACCATGACCTCCTGGCTCAACGACTGAACCACGATGGCCAGGCAGAAACTAAATTTTTTGTTAGTTTTTTTGTTTAAAAATTTTTAAAAAATATATTTTATTGATTTTTACAGAGAGAAAAGGAGAGGGATAGAGAGTAAGAAACATCGATGAGAGAGAGACATCAATCAGCCACCTCCTGCATGCCCCCTACTGGGGATGTGCCCGCAACCAAGGTACATGCCCTTGACCGGAATTGAACCTGGGACCCTTTGGTCCGCAGGCCGACGCTCTATCCACTGAGCCAAACCGGTTTTGGCTAAAAAATTTTTTTATCAAAGTATGTTTGGCATGCAATATAATATTAGTTTCAGGTATACAACATAGCGATTTGACATATATACTGTATGATGTGATTACTATGGTATCCTATTAATCATCTATCACTGTAAAGTTATTATAATATATCTGACTAGCCTCAGTGCTATACACTAGAATGGCTATAATTAATAAATACATATAATAAATATAATATTAGTTATACAATAAATATTTTATAACTGGAAGTTTATACTTCTTATTCAACTTTTTTACCCATTCTCCTCTTCCCTTCCTCTCTGGAAACCATCAGTTTGTTCTTTGTATCTATGACTGTTTCTGATTTGTTTGTTCTATTTTATTAGATTCCACATAGAGTAAAATCCTATGGTATTTGTCTCTCTGTCCGACTTATTTCACACAGCATAATATACATCTATCCATGTTGTTGCAAATGGCAAGACTTAATTCCTTTTTATTGCTAACATACCATTGTGTGTGTGTGTGTGTGTGTGTGTGTGTGTGTGTGTGTGGCATCTTCTTTATCCATTCATTTATTAATGAACATTTAGATTGCTTCCATATCTTGGCTATTGTAAATAATGCTGCCATGGACATAGAGGCCATATATCTTTTCAAATTGTTTTAGTTTTTTTCTAATAAATATCAAGAAATGGAAATGCTGGGTCATACAGTACATATTTGCAAATGATTATCTGATAAGGGATCAGGTTTAAATGGTGTAAGGAAGACCTCTGGATGTAAACATCCACATTTCCAAGATGTACTGGGAGCACTTTGCAACAAGGTCTTTATTAACAAGGCTTAGACACCTAACTTACTTGTCTGAATCTTCAGTGGCTCCCTGATCCTAAACCATTTATTGAAGTGTCCAATCATGATGGCTGTGCAAAGAGGAACCATGCAGACAGGGTTCCCCTTTAGAGGGACAGACAACATAAACAAGCACTTCTCACCCCAGGAAAGCACATTCCAATACAGATGACTTTTTAAAGAGATTAAACAGATGGGAGAAAGTAAATATACATTGCTCTGGGCTACTTACACAGCAGCAGCATCTCCAAATTTTAACATTTCCTTCCAGGAATCTGTATCAATACCTTGGTAAATTCCATTATTATTCACCACCAAAAGTATAATTGGCAAGTTGTACCTAAAATTGACAGCAAAATATAAAGAAAATGATTCTTCATTTTAACACAATTTTTTTCTTTTCTTTCTTTTTTTAAAAATATATTTTATTGATTTTTTACAGAGAGGAGGGGAGAGGATAGAGAGAAACATCGATGAGAGAAAGACATCGATCAGCTGCCTCCTGCACGCCTACTGCTGGAGATGTGCTCGCAACCAAGATACATGCCCTTGACCGGAATCGAAGCTGGGACCTTTCAGTCTGCAGGCCGACGCTCTATCCGCTGAGCCAAACCGGTTCCGGCTCATTTTAACACAATTTCTTTTCTTACAGCTGAAATTTTAACTTAAAAATAGATAGTTTTCCATAAACTTTATTTTTGTAATATTAGGACAAAACTAAAATTTGAGTATTTATTATCCTAATAAAAGAATATCAAATAATTAACAGAAACATCATGGAGTAGCAAAAAGAATAGAAGATTAGGGTTGATAAAACTAGTTCAATTATTATGCAACTATGAACCTGGGGTAAATCACTGAGCTTTTCTGAACCATGGTCTTCATAGACCCAGGTGTTAATACAATGATGACTTCCATGTCTGATACCTCTGAAGCACTATTTCTAGGTTGTGTCTAAGAGTTTTATTTGAAAGTTATCTTTCTATTTATTGAATTCCTCATAGATAATCAGCACTTGCTAGATGCTGTGGGAAGTACAAAAGTGACTAGCATAAATTCTCTCCTCTCAAACCACTTCATCTATAATTGGAAAAACATTGTATGGGGTAATAATTAGAGAAAAAGAGAGTATTTAACAATGTGCTACACGGTATGTCAAAGACCAAAAGAGGCTGATTAAACTTTACTAGTGACTGACAAAAGAATATAGACTTTATTTTCTATAGATATAATTGCTGAAGTCAGGTGTAAAAACAAAATAAAAAACAGCATACTATTACGCCGAGACCGGTTTGGCTCAGTGGATAGAGCGTCGGCCTGTGGACTGAAAGGTCCCGGGTTCGATTCCAGTTGGGGGCATGTACCTTGCTTGCGGGCACATCTCCACTTTGGGGTGTGCAGAAGGCGGCTGATCGATGTCTCTCTCTCATCGATGTTTCTGACTTTCTGTCCCTCTCCCTTCCTCTCTGTAAAAAAATCAATAAAATATATTTTTTAAAAAACACAGCATACTATTATGTAACAGGATTGTGGTAACTACCTGCTCACCACGCTCGAAGGGAATGGTTTTATTTCATAGTGTAGAAGGCTGACTTCCCTGTAAATCATCTTTTAGGTATTTAGTATATCACTTGGTTGTCAATACAGAGATATTCTAACAAGCACATAATTTCCCTCTGATCTGGAAAGTTTTATATACCAACACTTTGAAAGTCCCAAAACATGATTTACTAAAACTCTAACAGGAGCCTTGGTTGAGAATATAATTGTTTTCCTAAATAACTGGAGATAAAAAATCTCTATACTTCTATAGTTGGATCTACAACTTATAAGTTTCTCCATGAATCCTGACAATTATAAAAATTATCTTGCCTGGCTGGCGTGGCTTAGTGGTTGAGTGTTGACTTAATGAACCTGGAGGTCACGATTTGAATTCCAGTCAGGGCACATGCCCAGCTTGATTCCCAGGGTGGGGTACGCAGGAGGCAGCCAATCAATGATTTTCTCCCATCACTGATGTTTCTATCTCTTCTTCCCTCTTTCTTTCTCTTTGAAATCAATAAAAAATATATTAAAAAAATAAAATAAAAGCCTGTTCGATGTGAGATTAGTGTTGTGAAAGCACTGATGTTCATTTATTTTAAAAAATAATCTGAATAGCTCATTTCACTGAGCAGTCACCTCATTTTACCTAGATCATCCTATTTGTTCCTCACAACTGGCCTCTAAGGTAGTAATTATTACTATTCCTGCCCCTACTCTAGAGGAGACTGAAGCTTGGTTAAGTGACTTAACCCAAATCATTTAGCTTTGCAGTGGGTCAAGCCAGTATTTAACTCCAGGCCATCTGACCAGAAGCCATGCTCTTAAGCACTAAGCTCTGCTGTCCCCTGGCAGAAAACAAGCTTTTATCAGACAGAACTTTTTTTCAATGACCTCAAAACCATGCCCCATAGTTTTTCAAGATTTTGGCATGCAGTAAAGGGGTCAGAAGCATGCTGTCTTGGATGAGAAAGACCCTGGGGTTATTAATACTAGTTATTAATCGATACAGTGCTGTGTATAGGGCACCTGACATATGATCAATGCTCAGTAAGTATTTGTTAGGCAAGTGGGTCTGTGTATAATTCGTTCAGATTTTGGAGAAAGAAATGCCCTATTTAGGATGCTGTTTTACCTGCAGATGGTTTCTACTTCCATACCAGAAAACCCAAACGCACTGTCTCCTTCCACACAGATGACCCGCTGTCCTGGGTTTCTATCTTTAGCCACTATAGCAGCTGCAATGGCAAATCCCAAACCGACTCCCATTGTTCCAAAAGTACCAGCATCTAGCCTATTGGAGAATAAAGCGAAAATGAAACCCTCTAGGGCACGTCACAGATGGTGGAGTTGGCATAAATCTAGATGGTTCATGAAAAATAGAGAACAGTAAGAACATTCTTTCTTTAATGACTGTGCAGAACTAATTTGTCAGAAATTAGCAGAATGAGAGAAAAAAAGTCACTCGTGATTGCAAGACTGAACACTGACAATAGAAATTAACACATGATCTTGAGGACATACCAACCATAAAAACTCTATTCAACCTCACTTAAGAACTATGTCCTTATACAATGAACCTGTATACTTCTCAAATTTTTTTATTAATCTGTACTACTGAAATTTCAAATTTAATGTATTATAATTTATTGTAATTTCTTTTTTGGGAACTTTACCTGTGACGAGGAAGGTAGTTTTGAAGCACAGTGCGTCCAATATCCATAGTATTTGCTCCTTCACTTACCACCATACAGTCTCTAGGTAGTTGTTCTTGAACATGGTAGAATACTGTGTAATAATTCATAGGCAAGGATTTTTTGGAAGCTAATTCCTAAAACATTAAAGGAAAGTATAATCAAATTAGATTGAGATATAATGAAAAAACTGTACATACTGTCAATAAGCTACTGTCAAACTTATTTGGAAACAGTTTAACAATTTCAAGCTACAAGGTTCCCAAGTGGCTACCAGTGGCCACTCTGAGAAGCGAATTGATTTATGAACAATCCCCGTGGACATGCTAAGAAAAATGGGTCCCACTGTCCTAGTCTAAACCCGGGAATATCCCCTCTTCCTGGACAGCCACAATGCATATTAACATATTAAAAACTGAGAAGTCCCATAATAAAGATAACTAGAAACACTGGGTAAAACACATTGAAACAGCCCTATTTAAGCACTTTTAGGGAAACTCTGCCTTAGAAAAAATAAAAATTTTATTCTGGACTATTTTCACCTAGAGTTTAAATAAAAATGAAGTTAGAATTTCTGAAAATCTGGCTCTTCCTCACATGCACTGACAGTAAAGGGAATATGCTTCACCCACTATGCTAAAGTGTCTCTGAGCTGAGAGAAGGCCATGTGTGGCTTTAGCAGACACAGTCCCATCTGGTCCCAGCACTGCCTCTTCAGCTGTGCTAGTTTGGTCCAGTGGAGATTATACTCAACATGGAAAACCCTCCTGTACCCCTGGGCCAGAGAAGGATAGGCAACTTCTTTCTATCTTAAACTAAGGCAATTCCTAGGGAAAAGAAGGAATTAATCATGAGACCATAAAGGACATAGAAGTGGTGGCTCTTAATAAGAGAAAGAGTCATTGATTAAAATTCAGATGAAAAACAGAATCATATAGAGAAACCAAGATGGCGACATAGGTGAACACCTAAACTGCTGCCTCGCACAACAATTTCAAAACTACAACTAAAAGACAGAACGGACATCATCCAGAACCACAGGAAAGCTGGCTGAGTGGAAATTCTACAACTAGGAGGAAAGAGAGGGCCTTATGGAGACTCAGAGGAGCAGCAAAAAGCAGGGGTGCGGAGACACATGTGTGGAGAGGACGGGCGGCTGAGTGCCTGGCTGGCTTCCTCTAGCGGGAGGGAGATGGAAACTCCCAACTGCACTGAACCCCAGCTCCAGATGAGACTCATACAGAGGAAGTATGGACTTTTGTGAAAAGGGAGGAGTGCATGGAAACTTAGGGGAACTGCAAAAGGCAGAGGTCTGGAGGCACAAAGAGGACTGACTGCTGATTGTGCCACTGGCTTTCTCTAGTGGGAGGAAGACAGAACCTTCCAACAGCGCTGAAATCCAGTTCTGTCTGCAATGAACCCCAGTTTTGGGTGAGACCCTAGGAACCCAGCCTCATACAGATCCTGGAGTGCACGGAAATTCAGAGCAGCCATGAAAGGCAGAGGTCTGGAGGTGCGCCAGCGCAAGTGCATGCAGAGTGGGCTGCAGTGATTACCCAGGGACACTGAGACCCAGGGGCCACATAGGACAGGGCTGATGGGAAGCCAAGGCTGTCTGCTCAGCCCTGAGACTCCGCCACATCCAAGTTGAACACAGGTTTTACAATTTTGCAAGTCTTGTATCATAAGGCTGACTTCACCACAGAGGTTCTCGTGGCATAGACACAGCTGATCCTCACAACCAATTGGCTCAGAGGTTAATTCCCCCCAGTGATACCAACAACAATCAAGACTTAATTATAACAAGGCTGTACACACAGTCCACAAAGAGGTGCACCAAGAGAGTCCACCTCAGGTAACTGGGGAAGCAGAGCTACTGGGCTATTCAGGACACCTAGCACACAAAGCTACTTTACCAACTCAGGGAAGCAGCAAAAGATGCAGAGACAAAGGAACAGATCACAAACAAAAGAAATGGAGGAAAACAAATGACTGGGTATAGAGTTCAAAACCACAGTTATAAGGTTTTTCAAGAATTTCCTAGAAAAGATGGATACATTTAGCAAGACCCAAGAGGAGATGAAAAAGGACCAACTAGAAATTAAACATATTCTGACTTAAATAAAAAATATTATACAGAGACTTAACAGCAAACTAAAGGAACACAAGTCAAAGATTAGAAATACAAAGAAGCAGAAAACACTCAACTGGAAAAGAAAAAAAGAAAAAAGAATCCAAAAATATGAAGATAGTGTAAGGAGCCTCTGGGACAACTTCAAGGGTACCAACATCAGAATTATGGGGGTGCCAGAAGAAGAAACTTCAGGTCTCTCTCAAAGTAAAGTGCCATATATATTGTGAGATATATATATATATATGAAGACTTTGCCACTATTTATGCTTCACGAAGTTTTTGAGAGCTGTGCCCCTACCTCCTCTTTCCCAATGAGCCCAGTGGTTTTTATTGCAAGATTTTGCATAGCATGATGATTTTTAGGAATGCATATGCCATATTACGACAGAACTGAACCATGAACCTGGAGCATTCTTGAGTTTCAGTGGGCCCAGTATTACCTTAGAAGCAGCTTCATTGCTCTTCATTTTTTCTCTCAGTGTGTGCCACCATTTGCTCTCTGGAGGATACTGCCACGGTGTTTTGTCAAATTGTTCTAAAAGCTAAATAAACACAAACTTTTTTTTACTTCTTAATAAAATTACATATTACTAACATAAAAATCTCTTCTTAAAGACAATACTACTATACTCTCCTGCTCGTCACATCGTTCATACTCCTTGTTTTTCCTCAAGGCAGCAAATAACTGATAGAAGAGAAACTGGTGACATGGCAAGCTTTTGTTTCAGTCAGTGTTGACTTCTGCCAGATGTTGAGATTCCCATAGGCATAGTGAAGTGCCACCTCCCCATCTCACTGACTGGGGCTATTAAAACCTTCTTGGGTCCTAGAAGGAAAGTCACCCTCTCCAGAGAGCCCTTATAGGAAGGCCAACAGTCTCAACTACCTAGAATTCCCATGACACAAACCAAATGCTCCAGAGTGTTTTCATATGTGCTTGGGGAATGCATCCTAATATTGTATAATCATTATAACAATACCAATTTGCATCCAAAAATCAAGTGATAAATGTGACTATATTTTATCTTTTGTCACAATGAAATATATAAATTATGTACAAATAATAAGAATCTGAACAAGTCACTGATTACAGTTTTGAAGAATAAAAATTTCTTTATTGCCTAAAGAAATGCTAAGTTAGATTTTTCCAGTAGATGAAGCCACTTCTTGGCCATAAGTTTAGTGCCTCTTATAATTTTTCAGATAGCTGAATCCTATTTAATAAATGACTATGTTTCTCCTAAATGCTTTTAAATTTTCAATCACCTTCCAAAAATGCTTAGCTTACAGAAAAATGATCCATATATAAGAAGCTGGATTTACAGAATTCCAAAGTTATATTTAAGGATAATTTTCTATTAGGGTCCTCAAAAAATTAAAAACATAACTGCCTGTAACCCAGTGATTCTACTTCTGGGTATATATATCCAAAGAAGCCCCAAACATGAATTTGAAAGAATATATGCACCCCGAAGTTCACTGAAGTATTAATAGCCAAGGTATGGAAGCAACCCATGTGCCTACCAAAAGATAAATGGATAAAAAAAGCTGTGGTACATATATACAATGGGATATTACTGGGTTATAAAAAAAGAACAAAATCTTGATTTCTGGGAGGGGTGGTGGGTAGAGGTAGAAGATAAATGAGGTACAGGGGTGATAAATGATGATTAAAAAAAATAAAGAAAAATAAAAAAGAACAAAATCTTACCATTTGCAAGAGCATAGATGGACCAACAGAGTATTATTCTAAGTGAAATAAGTTAGTCAGAGAGCTATATATGGAATCTAAAGAACAATATAAACAAATAAAACAGAAACAGACTCATAGATATAGAGAACAAATGATGGCTGCCAGAGGAGAAAGGAGTTGGGGGAATAGGTGAAAATGGAAAGGGATTGAGAAGTAAACACTGGTAGTTACAAAACAGTTGTGGAGATGTAAAGTATAGCATAAGACATATAGTCCATAATATTGTAATAACTACGCATAGTGTCAGGTGGGTACTGAAAATATCAGGGGAAAACTTTGTAAACTATATGAGTATTATGCTGTAAACCTGAAACTATTATAAAATAATATTGAATATAAATGGTGATTAAAACAAATAATCTTCCATTATAAATTTTGTTTAAAATGTTATCAGAACTGTCATCAAGTGAATCAAGATTGAAACATTTTAAAGAACTGACTATTCTCTAAAGACCAATCCATGTAAATTAAAACCCAGGTGGAAGCTCTTACCTGTTTAGTGACTGCATTTATATCTCCTAGCAAAGTCACAGCAGGTCTTACATTATTTCCCAATTCTTCTGCACAGATATCAATCTAAAAAGAGACAAGACTGAGGATCAAGCCATGTTTATTCTTAAATTCTTTAAGAAGTCAATTAAGACTGAATAAATGAGCTATGTATACAGGGGTAGAACAAAGTAGATAAGAACTCTGTGCAAAGAATGCTTGGGTATAGCAGGTAGACTACAAACATGCATAAATAATAAAGGCTGGCAATTTGAGCACTTATGAATTTGTACCTCAGTGCACAGTGCAACTGGGACATTCTTTTGAGTTAATAAAGCTATTATAATAATCATAACCTGCATGTCCTTTTCCATACAAACTATAAACCCACTTTGTCTACCCCTTTTTATAACACAGATAAAGAAGATTTGATGTTCAAGAAGTTCATTAATGCCTGTCCAGTGCTGCTCAGTGGTTGAGTGTTGACCAATGAACCAGAAGTTATGGTTCAATTACTGGTCAGGGCACATGTCTGGGTTGCAGGCCCAATCCCCAGTAAGGGGTGTACAGAATTATCTCTCTCATCACTGACGTTTCTCTCTCGCTTTCCCTTCTTCTCTGAAATTAAAAAAAAATTTTTTTTAAATAAGTTCCTTAATAAAAGTAAAAATCCATGGAACTACATGAGTTTCATAGCTAGTATAGAAACCTCAACATCTTCCCTCAATTCTATTCTAGGATTTTGGTATTGTTCCATTATTCCCACAGAAATACATGTGATTTGATCAATTATAGTTTTGAATCTAATTAATAAGAGTCTACTTAATTACACTGGAATTCTTATTTAGAGCAGTTCTCAAATTTTAGCATATGTAAGAATCACCTGGTAGGTTTGTTAAACTATAAACTGCAAAATTCCATGTCAGAGTTTCTGATCTTAATAGGTCTTGGGTGGGGCTTCCCAGATGGTGCTGATGCTGTTGGTCCAGGTCTCACATTTTAAGAATTACTCCTAGAGCCCTGGCTGGTATGGCTCAGTTGGTTGGGCTTGACCACTGGTGAGGGAGTGCAAGAGGCAGCTGATCAATGTTCTGCTCTCATATCAATGTTTCTTTCTCTCTCCCGCTCTTTCCTCTCTTTCTAAAAATCAATGAAAAAATATATATTTTAAAAACAGAAAATAATCACTAGTAGGGCATGGCATGGCTACTTTTCATTTACTCAGAAGCTCAATTTCTGGCTGGCCCTGGGCAAGTAAAAATAGCTTCTGTCAGGAGGACTAATTTAGTCAACCCATAGGGGATGTGCACTTTATTCTCTAACCAAGAGGCGCAATCAAAGAAGCAGTAGCATTTTCTAGGTATAACCCAAGTCTTGCTTGTTTGTGGTTTTCTCAATGGCCCTAGGGGAAAATGGACTAAAGAAGTTGACTCCTTAAGTAAAAGGTAAATAAGAATATAGCAATGGTAGTTGGATCATCAAATACCATACCCAATCTGTGTAGGATGAACAGTTTTGCATGCCACCATGTAGGCAGTACTTTTTACAACAGTAAGGAAACTAGCTTACAAAGGGGGTCATAATTATATAAGAGTCATCAGGAGTATATTCTAAACACTCTGTTTAATAACATAGGTAAAAGCAGCATTGTTCAAGATTTCTAACCAAAGATAGCTAAAAGTTTGGGTATCTAAAATAACAACTCAATCCCTAACAATGCTAAAAGTTTTGTTCTAACCTATCATCCTACTTAAATCTCTTTTGCCAACTTTAAATATACTTGAACTTTGAGGAGAGGCAAAATATGCTTTTCGAATTATTTAAAACTTGATTTTGAAAGGTTTTTTGTTAGAAGTAAAATGGTACATTATTTCATAGGCTTGAAAAGAAAGCTTGTTTTGATACCTATAATTATGTTAGACAATGAATACAATTCTACTGTTATAAAAAGAGAAATGTTTCTTTATAAAAGCCAAAAAGAGAGCAGAGCTGATGATGGCTGAGAGGGAGAACACTGAACTACAAATAGCTCTGATTTTAAATCTGTCTTCTCTGGGTACCTGGATAAACTTCACATCTGGCTGATATCTTGGAGGCAGTCCAAAATGCAATATCCAATTTAATCTGGCACCAAATAACACGATTACATCAGAAAATTGCAAAGCCCTATTAAAAAGAAAATTTCTGATGACACAAAAAGTATATCCATATTTCTTACTTGATTATTATAAAATTAATTTCTAGAGTATTTGGAAAAGTCTAAATAATTGGGAACTTATATTAGTCTTCAGAATCAGCTTCCATGGTAAATTTGATCTTTCAATCTAAAATAATTTATAATGCCCTTCTATTTAAATAGTAATATAAAATATGAAATAAGTAGAAAATATTACCATAGGACTGTATCTATACTCTATTTCATTTATTACATTTGACCATTAGAAAAATTAATACAAGTACACTGTGGCTAATCTGGGAAAAATCAGGGAAAGTATAAAGAAAAAACCAAAAGCACCCAATAATACTATAAACTTATAAACTATTATTACTATCTTGGCATTATTTTCATCTAGTCTCTTTTTCTATGCAAGTATATTGATATATAGTTGAGCTTATTTAATACTGTCTCATGCACTTTTGCTTATATAAACATTTTCCTTTGTCATTAAGTTCTTAAATACAATTAAAGGCTACATGTTTTGCTGAACACATATATTAAATTTATTAACTCTTTTCTCAATTGTTGGATATTTTCTTTGTTATTAATAGTACTGAGTTGTACATCTTTATGCTTAAATTAAAAAGAAATGTGGTGTGTGTTTTAGAGAGAGAGGGACAGAGAAAAGAGAGAGAAAAACATTGATTGGCAGCCTCCTGTACAATCTTGACTGGGGATGGAACCCACAACCTACATATATGCCGTGATTAGGAATCAAACCTGAGACTTTTCAGTGCACTGCATGACGCTCAACCAATTGAGCCATACCAACCAGGACTATTAAATCTTAATACACACTTCATACTGATTCCTAGAAGCATATATTTTTAAGATGACTGACTCACATTTCTGAATTGCTTTAAAAATTATACCAAGTAAATTTTTAATAGTATTAAATCTTAATATTTTTGTCAATATAAGTTGTAATGTTTAAATTATTTTTATATCCACATTGATATTAATATAGCCACCTTTGCTTTCTTTTTGTTTACCTCATACATCTTTGCTTTTTATTTTGTTTTAGCTATGGTTCTTATAATGCATGTAACTTATTATTAGTGATTCAATCTGAATGTCTCTGCCTTTTTCCAGGAGAATTCATTATCATAATTGCTGTGGGTGTGTTTTTTTTTAACTTCTTTTCTGCTTCTTGGCTATTTCCCTTTCCCCCCATCTTTTTCATAGAGAATCTGTTCTTTTTCTTTTGTCTTCTCTAGTGGTACAGCCTATTTTTCACAGAAATTCAGTTATAATTTCAAGTATATATTCAAAAAAGCTATCTTCACATACTGTACTGGTCCTGTGGACCTAATTTAACAAATTGATAAAAACTACAAGTGGAAAAATAGATTTGCTTATAGATATTCTAAAACCCTTGAAATTGTTGATTCAATATAACCTGGTATCTCACAACATAATATTCAAAATTCCAGGATACAATCCAAAATTAATACACACACAAAAAAAGATAGGAAAATGTGAACAATTCTCAAAAGAAAAGATAATGAGCCCAGCCAGTGTGGCTTAGTGGTTGAGAGATGACTTATGAACCTAAAGGTCAGGGTTCAATTCCTGGTCAGGACACGTGCCCAAATACTGGGCTCGAACCCCAGTAAGGGGTGTGCAGAAGGCAGCTGATCAATGATTCTCTCTCATCATTAATGTTTCCATCTTTCTCTTTTCCTTTCCCTTCCTCTCTGAAATCAATAAAAATGTTTTTTTAAAAAGAAAAAAAAATAGACGCTAATTCTGTGATGACATTTGTAAAAAAGACTTTCAAGTAGCTATTATAACTATGTTATATAAGGTAAAGAAAAATACTCTTGAAATACATAGAAAAATAAAAAATTAAAGTTTGCAGCAGACAGATAGAAAATATAAAAGAGATAAAAGGATTAAAAAGAACTGAACAGAAATTCAGGAACCTGTAGGACATTATCAACATGGCTAACATTTGTATAATTCCAAAAGGGGAAAAGAGATTGGTGTACAAAAAAATTTTTTGAAAAAATCATAACTAAAATCTTTCCAAATTTGGTGAAATACAACAATTTACAGATTCAAGAAGATCAGAAAACACTAAACAGGATAAACCAAAAGAAAATCATGTCCAGAAACATCATGATCAGACTGCTGAAAACCAAAGATTTCTTGACAGTAGGCATAGAAAAACAACATATTACATATAGGGCAACAATGATTCAAATGACTGCAAATTTCTCATGTGAAATCATGAGTTTCAGGAGATTGTGAACAACATCTTAAAAGTGCTGAAAAGTCTAAAAATAAACAGGTATGCTTAAAATTACATGATTATTTCAGAATTCCTAGATTCATTAAAGTCACATAACAATTTAAGTTAGCCAACAATCTGCCAAGCCATTGTATTTAATTAAAATCTGGAATGTTACACACCTGGATCTGGCAGCAGCTACACAGTTTGGATGATTGTCAGGGATAACACCCTTTCCCATGGGGGTGGGCAAAAATGGCAATTTACACTGCTCCACCAATTTCCTGATTCCCTCTTCTGCATGAGCATAAGCAGCACCTACAAAGAAATGCAAATAAATATATTGAAAAAGACAATTAAGCTATGGACCCTTAAAACAGTTCATGTGAAATTGCCTTCAAAACTTCTCAAATCTTCTACTGCTTTTACAGGCTTGAACTCAAAACAAATGATTATGGTTTTTATCTCTGGTATTTAAAAATGTTTAAGGAAGCAATAGTTCTGCCCTAGCCAGTCTGGTTCAGTTGGGGAACGTCATTCTGTGCACCAAAGGATCACGAGTTTAATTCCCGGTGAAAGCATATACCTCTCCTTTCTTCTCTCTTTAAACTCAATGGAAACATAATCTCAGGTGAGGATTTAAAAAAAAAAAAAAGCTATAGTTGTAGTTTCTTCTCTAATAATATTTTCAATCCAGCCCAGCGGGCATGGCTCTCATTGAATGTTGATCTATGAACCAGGTCACAGTTCTATTCCCAGTTGGGGCACGTGCTTGGGTTGTGGGCTTGATCCCCAGTGTGGGGTGTGCAGGAGGCAGTAGATCAATGATTCGCTCTCATTATTGATGTTTCCATCTCTCTCCCTCTCCTTTCCTCTCTGAAATCAATAAAAATAATATTCTAAAAAAATATTCTCAATCATACTTAAAGGATGCTCATAACAAAAACTGCATCTAACATCTTTGCTGCTCTCAATTGCCTGTTCTATGCTATAGTTCTACTGAATTACTCCTCACACTTCCCTGAACATGCTATATTTACTGGTAGGCCCAAGTAGTTAAAAAAGGACTTTGCCCTCCCAGGGGAAGGCTCCCTCTAACCTCACACATTGCTACCAGCTAATGTGGACTGCAATCTCCTAGTCTAGGCATGGAAATTCTAACAAGGGGCACACATTTATAAAGTTCTGTAGATTTCTTCACAGGCTCTACAGTGTTGTAACTGCAACAGGCTAACCCAAGTGGTCCACATAGCATTTGTTTTTACAGTATGTGCCTACAGAATAGCTGTATGGCCCATGTCAAACTCACTGTTTGAATATAGGGATGATTTCATTTCTAATGTCACCAAGGCCACTGTATTTCATTTTAGCCACTTAGTTTTGTATTCTTTATAGGGCTAGTAGAATATTACTCCATATTCAGGACTTACAATCCTCTACTGAATTCCAGTAAATAGTATAGTATGTACCTTCAGATTCAATATAATGTTCTCCTCATAAAATTACCTTAGCCTAACTGTACTGGCTTGGTTGGTTGAGCATTGTCCCATACATCGAAAGGATGCCAGTTCAATTCCCAATCAGGGCACATGTGTGGGGTCATTCCCCAGTCAGGACAGGTACGGAAGGCAACCAATAGATGTTTCCCTCTCACATAGATGTTTTTCTTTAGCCCTTTTTCTAAGCATGTCCTCGGAAAAGGATTAAAAAAACAACAACTGCCTTAGAAAAATCTTTTCTTAGACATATAGGAGGAAAAGTAGTTGCTTTTTCTTATCTAGAAAGTTTCCTTGTATTTTCCTTCTTTTTGCAGTATCTTTTGCCCACCCAGTTCTCTCTTCCCAAACTGAGTTTGTTCCTTTTGTCCACTAAGGGACTTACCAAACATTTTTTCAAGGTGTAACCTCAGTGCATTTCTCCTGGGTAGTCTGTCCATACCAACTAACTCCATGAGCCAACTATTGCTTCCCTTGAGAAGCCACCTCACCTCTATACACACCATTTAAGGGTATACTGCACTTGTTTGTTACCAGGTCTATTTCACTATAGGTAGGTGGACCATTATTTCTGTTTACCTCAAAAACATTTTCTAGACTCCTTGTCTTCTCATCACTAACTAATATTGGTTAGAGAAAGAATGAAAACTAACACCCACTAAACTTTTTCTATTTGTTGTGTTAGTTAATTATAATAATACTGCCTAGCTAGTTAATATTATTTTTACAAGTAAGTTACGTGAGACTCAAAGCACTTATGTGCCAAGATCAGAGAGCTATTGTATCATACTAGAGGCCCGGTTCACGAAATTCATGCACTTGGGGGTAGGGTCCCTCAGCTGGCCTGCGCCCTCTAGCAGTCTGGGAGCCCTAAGCCGTCAGTCAGACAGATATCATTAGCATTGCCACGGAGGCAGGAGAGGCTCCCACCACTGCTGCTGTGCTCACCAGCCGTGAGCTTGGCTTCTGGCTGAGCAGCGCTCCCCCTGTGGGAGCACACTGACCACCAGGGGGCAGCTCCTGCGTTGAGTGTCTGCCTCCTGGTGGTCAGCGCGCATCATAATGACTGGTCATTCCACCATTTGATCATTTGCATATTAGCCTTTTATTATATAGGATAAGCTGTAGATGAGACCCCCTGGAACCATAAGAAATGCAAAAATTTCATGTTAATTCATCCTTGAAATGCCCCCACTTAAAATCAAATTGTCCCCCTGTGGGGCGTGTTGCACATTGGGAGCTTTATTTCTTAATATATATGCATATACCATGGGAATTGTAATCTCTTCTCTGCCTACCTCACTGGATTGTCATGAAGAGGTTCTGAGCTAATAAACCTAGAAATGTTTCATCAAGTAAGTGATGTCTAAACAGAAAGGGATTGTTATTTTTAAGCTCACGGGTAGTAGGTGCTGATTGGGGAGGAGGGCATGATTGTTTCCTGAGACTATACCTATGGAAGCTTTGCAGAGGGTTCTGCAGGCCTGGGAGGGGCAGGCTCTGGCCAGCAGCCCTGTAGCGGTGGTGGTTCCTGGAGGTGCTGGCGGGGGGGGTGTGGGGGACAGGGAGTTAGGGGGACACTAGGGGGGTGGGGAGGCCAAAGGAGGAGTAACTGTCAAACCTTCCCGCTTAGTGTCATTCTTTAACATGTACATGGCTGTTTAGCAGCTGTACCTGCTCAGGGTGGGGCTCCAATCTCCTCGAGCCAGGTGGGGGCCCTGCAGCGCAGAGCCAGGCAGGCTGGGAGGGCAGGTTTAGCTGTGCCTCCAGCAAGGTTCAGCACGCTTCCACTGCGAAGACCACACTGCTGCTGTGGGGGGGATGGGGAATGATGGGGGGTAGGGTCTGACCCTGGGGGGCCGCTCAGTCCTGCTTCCACCTGGGTCTGGAGTTGTAGGGAGGAGAGGCATGCCCAGACCCAGTGGAAAGGGCTCAGCAGCGGTGGACCCCAGACCCCAAGTGTGGACAGGTGGTTGCCAGTGTGCTATTGTTGTGGGCGCCCCTGGCAGGAGAGGCAGGGGAAGAGATCAGGAGTCGGAGCTGCAGGCTGCAGCTACCTCCGAGGCTGGGTCTTCCCAAAGGTTGGCCTTCCAGTAGCCTCGGGGTTGCAGGGGCTGGGGTAGGGTGTGTATGCAGAGGGACTGGAAGAACCCCCCCCCCCCCCGGCCCCGTGGCCGCTTCCTCTTCCCTCTTTGCACCCTGGGCTCCTGTCAGGTGCTCCTCTCAGATCCCTAGGGAACTTGGCTCCAGCCTCCCACCCTCTGCTGCTCACCCATCAACATGCAAATTGGTCATTACGGGACACCGTAATGGCAATTAGCATATTACCTCTTTATATGTATAGATAGCTGCATTCAACTCAGTTCTGACTTCAATTTTTTTTATGTTGTCCACCATTTCCATTAAAGTAATTTTTAGTTTCTATGTAGTTAGTTCCTTAGTAGTTGACAATTAACTAATATGGTCATACGTAACTTACAGCCTCCTCAGTTCTAGAACATAAAATGGATACTGTAATAAACTGCTGAAAGAAGTATAAATTGGTACAATACCTTAGGAGAAAGCAATCTGACAATATGCACCAAAAGCCTTAAAATATGAATATCTTTTAACTTAATTTTCTTTCTGGGAATCTGTTTTATATCCTAAATATACAAAAAGTTTAATGCACAAACATGCTTATCACAACTATTCTAAACTAACAAACAGAAACTGGCAAAGATTTAAATATTTGCCAGTAAAGTGTTAGTATATACATAAGTAAACATTAAAAATTATATTTAGGGGAGGAAAATTAAGACTATGAAAAAAATGTTATAGTATTAAATGACTTAAGTAGAATATGATCACAATATATAAAATATACAATCCAAAAAGCAATAGAAAACGTATGTTTTTGGATGAAGGGATTTCTTTCTAATATTTTAGTGTTTCCAAAATTTTCTATTGAAATTTTTTTATATCATGGTGGTTTTGGCTCAGTAGCTAGAGTATCAGCCCTCGGACTGAAGGGTCCCAGGTTCGATTCCAGACAAGGGTATGTACCTTGGTTGCAGACCTGATCTCCAGTCCCAGACAGCATATGGGAAGCAACCAATCAATGTGTCTCTGTCACATCCATGTTTCTCTCTGTGTGTCTCTCCTCCTCCCTTCCACTCTCTCTAAAAAAAAATAAATGGAAAAATATCATCTAGTGAGGATTGACAACAAAAATTTTACAATAAAAAAACACATTTTACTCATAAGACCAATGAAATTCATTAGGTGATATTCCCTTAAAAGGACAAGAACAGGCATTCTACAATAATTTTATGATTTCAAAACTAATAAATAATGCTATATTGGATGAAGAGAACTCTTATTTCAATTTCAAATATTAAAGTAGATATTAATAATGAAGACAACTTCTATAAACAGAAACAACATTCTTTCAAAAATCAGCAAGATTTAGAGTTCCATTCAATGCTACCTTT
Organism: Lasiurus cinereus; assembly: GCA_011751065.1. Classification (NCBI taxonomy): domain Eukaryota; kingdom Metazoa; phylum Chordata; class Mammalia; order Chiroptera; family Vespertilionidae; genus Lasiurus; species Lasiurus cinereus. The sequence goes on from JAAGEH010000125.1 coordinate 17,433,280, forward strand.
CCCAATGATAAGAAGGGGCTGTTTGGCATTCCTAATAACAGATGCTGCCATTTGTACAGCAGAAGTTTCAGCCATACTAACAGGAGGTGGCATGCAGCACTCCACGTACCTGGAAATAAAGAGTTCTGTTAATTAAAAGAGACCAACTTATAAATGTATTACGAAAATATAAAATATATAAAAAGGTTAGACAGAATAATACAATAAATTCCATATTCTCAACATGTAGATTCAATAATTACTATCATTTTACCACATTTGCTTCATGCATACACACAAAAACATGCATATAAAGTTTTCTTTTTCTGAACCATTTTAAATTATAGGCATCAAGACTTAAAAACTTCCCAATGCAGCTATAAAAGATACTTTCTCATATGTAGCCATAATATCCTTACCACATCTAATAAATTAACATTTATTCACTAGAAACATCTAATAGTCAAATGAGTTGACAGGAAATTTGATTAATGGCTTTACATTGCAGTAGTAGTTGTAGTTATAGTAAAAACATCCTAAAACTAGTATTACTAAATATACCTACTATGTGCCATTTATTCTCACTTAAATTTCAAAATAATGAGGTTAGGTATTACCATTATCTTCACCATTGGAGAAAAAATATTCAGAAAATAAAGTAACTTGCCCAGGGGTCAGAGACTGGATTGAACTAAGTTTCTCTGTCTCCAAAGTCCATGCTTTTAACTATTTCACTATATTTCCACTCATTGGGTTAGTCAAGATTTCAGTACCAAAATATATATTAGTGAAATAAATATTAAAACTGTATAGTTAAATAATTCTGGACATCAAGTCCTCAGTGTTTTATTTCACTTATTCTAATGAATAAACGCCATACTGTTCACAACTTGGGCATTATAATACAAAAATTTTTAAAAAAGGACATTCAAATCTTCATAGATTTTTAAAATATATATATATATTTTTTTAAATATATATTTTATTGAATTTTTACAGAGAGGAAGGGAGAGAGATAGTAAGTCAGAAACATCGATGAGAGAGAGACATCGATCAGCCGCCTCCTGCATGCCCCACAGTGGAGAGGTGCCCACAAGCCAGGTACATGCCCCTGACCGGAATCAAACCCGGGACCTTTCAGTCCGCAAGCCGACGCTCTATCCACTGAGCCAAACTGGTCTCGGCAAAAATATTTTTTAATTGACGTTTTTACAGAGAGGAAGGGAGAGGGATAGAGAGTTAGAAACATCAATCCGCTGCCTCCTGCACACCCCTCATTGGGGATATACCCGCAACCAAGGTACATGCCCTTGACCGGAATCGAATCTGGGACCTTTCAGTCCATAGGCTGACGCTCTATCCACTGAGGCAAACTGGTTTCGGCTCTTTACAGATTTTTTAAAGAAAGCTTACAGAGTTAACTTACCTGAGACTCATCTCTCCTTCCCCTACCTAATATTATTTTGAATATCACGCTCAGGTATTATGCAGAATAGATGTCTTTTTTCTATGACTCGACCAATTAGAAACCTCTGAGTGTACAGAAATGCCTACTTTCTCTCTGTGGTCACTAGTAGGCCATTTGGTCCACAGAAGCAGAAATGTACTAAGTGGTACACAGGGTGATTCATTAACCCAAATACACATCTGTACCAGGGGTGACTTAGATGCCAATGAAAAATATTTTACACTTCTGGTCCACTCAGTGTTTATTTAAGTAATAAACATCTGATGTTGAAATATTTTTAAATAACTGAGACAGACAGACTAAAATTTATAATGTTGAGTTCTAATAATTTTTAATAGTCTCCTCATCTCTTGGTTTACACTATAATGACTCTTAAGTGGCTTTACTACATTAATGAGAATGTATTACCTATGGGTACTGTAGGAATAATTTCAAATAAGTTCAGGAAGCTCCAAGTATTTTATTTAGTAATTAACCCCCAAAATAATTACTAAATAATACTATATTAATTCAGAGAGGCCCTTTGACTAGGAGTCAGCTTAATTACTAAATCATTAAAAGTTAAGATAAATGGCCCTAGCCAGCTTGGCTCAGTGGATAGAGCGTTGGCCTGCGGACTGAAGAGTCGAGGGTTTGATTCCGGCAAGGGCATACGCCTAGGTTGCGGGCTTGATACCCAGTGGGGGGCATGCAGGTGGCAGCTGATCAATGATTCTCTCTCTCCACTGATATTTCTATCTCTCCCTCTCCCTTTCTCTCTGAAATAAAAAAAAAAAGTTAAGATAAATGAATATTAACTATGCCAGCTGGTGTGGCTCAGTGGTTGAATGCTGACCTATGAACCAGGTCATGGATCAATTCCCAGTCAGGGCATATGCTGGGTTTCAGTCTCAATCCCCAGCGTGGGGCATGCGGAAAGCAGTTGATAATTCTCTCTCATCATTGATATTTCTATCTTTCTTTTCCTCTCCCTTGTTCTCTGAAATCGATAAAAATATTTTTTTAAAAAAAGATTAACTTATAAACTGCCAAGTAAATTCCTTTCAAGGTAAGCATTGTAATACAATTAAGAAAAAAATCTAGCATAACTATTACTCACTTTATAGAATTCACATTCACCTGGAGGTTCACAAAATCTGCAGGTATGTCAATATAGCAAGCACCTGGACGACCATAAATACTGCTTCTTACAGCCTAAATTTATTATAAATAGAAGAAAATGTTTAAAAAGAATATCAATCCTTATTATCATATTTTACCCAAAGATAACTTAAAATTATGAAATAAACAGTTTTAATTTTTCTGGATATCCTTAATTAGAGAAGTAAACAATTTTAATTAAATTTGAAGTACCCTCTATTAATTTTATATACAGTTAACCCTTAAATAATATGGGGGTTGGGACCCCAATCTCCCATGCAATAAAAAAGTATAACTTTTGACTCTCCCAAAACTTGATTACTAAATAGCTTACTGTTAACCTTATCAATAACATAAACAGTCAATTGACACATACTTTTGTATTCAATAAAGTAACTAAGAAATATTAGGAAAATTATAAAGAAGGAAAAATACATTTATAGTACTGTACAGTATTTATTGAAAAAAACCTGCATACAAGTGGACTGACACAATTCAAACCCATGTTGTTCAAGGGTCAATTATATTTTAAAAGATATTTTTGTTTAAAAGGAGAAAGATAAGAAAGTAAATATTCACTTATACCATTAAAATTGACATTCTACTAAATTTTCATTTTAGAAATTACCTACTAGGATCTAACGGCCAAGTCTTCATAACATGCACTTTCACCTGCTTCCTAATTCTATGACTTGGCAGTTTTCAGAAACTGTGATGTAACATGTGTCAAATGATTTCTGTAACACATGGTATTGAAAAAGCTCAAATGTAAGTTCACATATAAATTAAGTTGGTAAACTAAAATTATAATATGCTGTTTAATCAACTAAGGGATGGTTTTATATGCCTGAGTAATAATTTTCAAAAACAATCTTGCAAAAGCCTAAAAGAAAGGGCACTCAGAATTCCATTATATCTTTTTTTTTTTTTTTTTTTTTAATTTTCCATAATTAAAAAAAATAAATTAAATGAGTCACTTTTGTTAAAAAGTGACTTATTTTATCTGTTTCTATAATTAAATATAATGGCAGTAAATATTAAAATGTATACAGCTCTTTAACAATATCATTTTTAACTATGTGAATATGTTCCAAATTATTACTCATTCAATTGAGAATAAAAATGACACAGATATGAGCAACTGAGAAAAACCAGTTGACTTGGAGAGCTTGAATTAAATACCATACCTTTTCGATAATAGATGGAATAGCTTCTATGCTGCTTGGCCGGACAGAGAACTTGCTATATAATCTACAAGCTTCAACCTATATGCAAAAAGAAAATCACTTAAAATTCAGTTCACAGCTCATATTACTCTTCTGAAGGAAGACAAATGTTAAGTCATTACTTTCTATTATGTTCCAAGGCAAGATGGAGACTATGCATTACCTGGACTATTTCTTAATAGCCTATGCAAAGCACAATCAAATTTCTGCCTCAGTATGATTCAGGAAGCAAATCAAACAAGACACCATTTTCATTTGCAAAAATAAAAAACTTAGATAATACACAGCATCTACCATAACAAAGGAAAGCAGGCACTCATAGCTGGTCAAGGAATAAATGAGAAGGGAATTTGACAACGTCTTATAAAAATTAAAATAAGTATATATCGTTGGATCCAGAAATACAATTTAGTTGGCATGCTATTTGGGTCATATAAATTCAGTAGTGTTAAATTTTCACTGTTTAATGTACTTTGAAGTATTATACAGAAACTGTTTCTCTTGATACTTGGTATGAAATCTACGGATGACTGGCAATCTTAAGTCCCACAAGTGTGATAGAATTAAGATTATTCCCCAACTTTCAGTCTGTTCATAGTCATGTTGTTTAGTTTTAAGTATTTCCACAAGAAATAGATATTTGGATCTTCTTTTCAAACTGTTAATTTCATTTAATAAATTTCTATTATTTTCCTTTTTGGGGAAAATATTTGTAATGGATATTAGCTTCTGCTTTTTTTTCATCTACAAAGTTTTTGTAGTAACTTTAAATTTCCTTTTATATAACTATCTGCTCTACTTATTTTTCAAATACATATATTAGCATCTTTTAAAAAACTGTTATTGCCTACCATTGCATTCCCTTTCAAAAGTTTAAAAATATAATATTTTCATTAACCTATATCAAGATCTAGTTTAAATCATATACAAAATTATATGTTTCTATTTTGAAGTTCTTACGATTCTTAATTTACCAACACACTTTGCCTAATGGTTTTAACTTTGTACTATAAATGCTCAAATATATTCATATCTTAAATGTTAATTAACATTCACTTACCTATTTGCTTTCTACAACAATTTTTTTAAAATATATTTTATTGATTTTTCACAGAGAGGAAGTGAGAGAGATAGAAAGTTAGAAACATCGATGAGAGAGACATCAATCAGCTGCCTCCTGCACGCCCCCTACTGGAGATGTGCCCGCAACCAATGTAAGTGCCCTTGACCGGAATAGAACCTGAGACCTTTCAGTCCACAGGCCGACACTCTATCCACTGAGCCAAACCGGTTTCGGCAGAGCCTAAGCTTTCTTAATATCCACATTGAAACTATCGTATAGTTCAGAAATTTTACCTCTAAATTAACTCAGTAATTCTCCTTCATTTTAATTGTTTATTTTGTAGATAGGACTTTATTTCTTCTCTATAAATCTTTTGGCATTTATTTATTTTAAATTTATAGTTGACATACAATATTCTTCTCCACAAATCTTAACAGTGTGTAAATATGTAACTAAACTATAGAGGAAAATCTTAGAGTTGGGTACCTGAGGAAACTCCTGGAAGGCTCCCATTGTTTCCTGACATCTTTCCGAGGAACCACCAATCACAATCAAGGGCCTGAAATTCATTTTTTAAAAGAGAATTACAAATTGTAAAATACTCAGCAGAGTGCCCAATGAATACTAAACACTCAATGAATATTAAAAAATAGAGATATAGAAGGAGGATTAAATTTTCCCTAAAACCTGTAGATTTAAAGATTTAGGAAATAACCTGATATGAGAGAACCCTTCCTCAGTTTCAGAAAAATGTGAAATTTATAGTAAATGTTTTTCTTCCATTCCTCTCCCTCCTCCACCCCTTTTGGATGCTAATGCTAAACTTCTAGGTGTGGCGATTTAAAATGAATTTTTATGCCCTTCCTATTATTCTCGGGATTAAGAGGAGGATAAATTTTTTAATAATAAATTTTAAATAAATACTTCATAAATTGATGAAAAGGTAACTCCTTTTAACATGATCTTATTGGTAAAGTACAGAGATGGGACTAAAAACAAGGTCAAAGAAATATAAAAATTTTAACTGTCTTGCCAATTATGTAAGAAAAGATGAAAAATTAAATACATTCTTGCATACTGATGTGGGATCTTTAAAAAAATAATTATTCACTTAAAGAGAAATACACACACATTCAAATACATATATAGATATACAGGAGTGGGCAAAAGTAGGTGTTTTTGTTTTGGGTTTTTTTTGCCTTTGTGACATTCTTTTGAGTTAATAAAGCTATTTAGTAACCATAAGCCTGTATGTCTTTTTTCATACAAACAACTGCAAACTTACTTTTGCCCACACTTGCACCTGTGTGTATGTGTGCGCGCGTGCACACGCACATGTATGTACTCAGTGTTTGTTTTCTAGTACACAAATTACTGATAGTTTTAAAATGTTCTTAACTCTCTTCTTAATTTAATTTTTACTAAACTATTCTCTTAAGCACTTGATTCCAAGTCTTCCCACCCCAGATCAACAGTTGCTCCATATGTAAAATCATGCACTGACATTCTTAAGAAAATGTTTTCAATAATAACAATTTAATTACCAACAGTTCATGTTTGCATTTGCCATACCACCCAAGGCGTGCACGAGACCTGGGCCAGAAACAACAAGGCATACTCCGGGCCTAAAAGCAAAACAATTTGTTTTATTAAAAATAGGTCAAATGCAATATTTGATTCATACCAATTATAGTGAAACATGGTAATGTTCTTGGACTTCAAAGGAAGGGCATATAAATCTTTTCTACAATTGGTAAAACAATTATTAAAATATTTTTTGAGTTAGAAAAAAATAAGAGAAAGATACTAGTCTTCCTGCAAGAAATAAGGTACCTATCATCTTCACTAACCTCTTCACATTTTGTTCTTATTATACCTGGCTAAGACACGTTGATTGCATACTGAAGTAAAATTTTGAGAGATTACATTTGTGAATGGAAAAATGAAGTGTCTTTAAAATATTTCCTAATAAGCCAAGACCGGTTTGGCTCAGTGGATAGAGCATCAGCCTGCGGACTGAAAGGTCCCAGGTTCGATTCCGGTCGGGGGCATGTACCTTGCTTGCGGGCACATCTCCAGTGTGGGGTGTGCAGGAGGCGGCTGATCGATGTCTCTCATCGATGTTTCTGACTTTCTATCCCTCTCCCTTCCTCTCTGTAAAAAGTTAATAAAAAATATATATGTATATATAAAATATTTCCTAATAAGTAAATATAATGTCAATTGATCTTTGAAAGTACTTCTGAAATATAGTGTTCTGTCCAACTCTTTAAAATTGAATTTGAATGATTTACCCGAGATGACTTTCTAAGCTTATAACACCAAGGAAAAGTTATCTTCATATAATTCACTTTGTCATTTTACATTTAGTATAAGCATTTTTTTAGGAACCTCTGATTAAAATAGCCTTGAAAAGAAATGGAAATAAAACAAAGACTTTAGTTTACCTGCCTGTCAGATATCCGACCGCCGAGGCAGCATAACAAGCCTACAAAGAAAAAACATGGGACTTGAGCATTTGGGATCCTTATACTAAATATATGTATAACAATTTACTTTTTGTTGTTAATCCTCACCCAAGGATATTTTTCCATTGAATTTTTTAGAGAGAGCAGAAGGTAGGTGGAGAGATAGAGAAACATCGATGTGAGAGAAACTCATTGATTGGTTGCCTCCCACACAGGCTCCAACCAAGGCCAGAGATTGAGCTTGCAACCAAAATATGTGCCCTTGACCAGAATCAAACCCAGGACCCTTCAGTCCAATACTCTATCTGCTAAGCCAAACTGGCTATGGCTAATAATTTATTATTAAGAGACTAGAACTTAATTGTAAAGGAGGGATTGAAAAACCTTCCATTTTAACAAGTAACGTTCTACCTGTAAATTTCAAATAATGGTTTACTGAATCTAGTTGTTTTTCAAGGAATTTGCCCATATGATCTAGTTTATTCATAATATCCTCTTACACAAATAAACTGATGAACAAAAAAGATCCTGAGACATTGAAGTGTGCAACAGAGTGATATATTTCAGACGGAAGGGGTGGGGGGCAGGCAGAGATTAACCAATGAACTTATATGCATGTAAGAATAACCCATGGACAGACAATAATTTGGGGAAGGCCTGGGAAAGGGACCACAGTGGAGTTGTAGGTGTCAATGGGGAGGGGAAAAGGGGACATCTGTAATACTTTCAACAATAAAGAAAATTTTAAGTGAAGTGAGAATTAAAAAAAAAAAAAAGGAAGTCTTGGCACATGCTACATGAATGAACCTTGAGGACATTATAATAAGTGAAATAATCCAGCCACAAAAGGACAAATACTGTATAATTCCATTTATATGAGGTAGCTAAAGTAGTCAAATTCATAGAAAGAAAAGTAGAATGCTGGTTGCCAGGGGCTATGAGAGCAGGGTAAATAGGGAGTTATGTAATGGGTACAGAGTTCTAGTTTCTCTAGATAAGCTCTGGAGAGCTCTGGCAAAACAATGTGAATGAACACTTAAAAAATGGTTAAGAGTGTGCATTTAATAATGGTTAAGATGGTAAATTTTATGATTTTTTACCACAATAAAAAAAAATACATACATGTATAAGTATACAAAGTGATTCAGAGGACCAGGGTTCTAAATGAAAAGAAATTTTAGAAATACCTTAACCAATTTCTGCTTTTATTTTCCTTTTTAGTATATACATGTGATTTAAAAAAATCTATGCTTAAAAAGGTCTAAGATTTAATAAGTATAAAATAAAACTCATAGATAATAAAAACATATTCTCTTACAATTGCTTAAATATCTTCAGGATCAATAGAAATGTGCCCTTTTTTTATTCCTAATATCAGTAATTTGTGCTTTTTTTCTTTTATTCATCAGTCTTGCTAGGGATTTATCAAATTTATTAGTATTTCCAAAGAATTTTTTACTTCACTGATTTTTTTGTGTTCATTTGTTTTCTATTTCAATGATGTTTGCTCTTTTATTATTTTACTCCTTTAATTTGAGGGTTAATTTCTTAAAATGTAAACTTACAGCATTGGTTTCTGATCTTCTTTACTAACAGATTCATTTGAAATTATTTCCTCTAAGAACTGCTTTAGCTATCATCAGTTTGGTATCACATTTTTAATATATATTTTTTATTGATTTTAGAGAGAGGAGAGAGATAAAAAACATCTATGAGAGAGAATCATGGATTTGCTGTCTCCTGCAGGGGATGTAGCCCGCAACTCAGGCACGTACCCTGACCAGAAATTGAATTGATGACTTCTTGATGCACTGGCTGGGCTGGCAATCGCTTTTCATTATCATTCAATTCAAAATTTCCATTGTGATTTCTTCTTCAACACGTTGTTCTTCTTTTTCATTCGTGATATTAGTAATTTGTATTTTTGTTCTCACATTCTCTAGTTAAGTCTTCTTTTGCTGCAAAAGTCAGGTTGACTGGGGGGCATATGCACTGGGAATGTCCTACAAGCATCTCAAATTCAATGTCCAAATTAGGATTCATTACTTTCTCTCTTCAAATTGGCTCTTCTCTCTGTGTTCCCCAGCTGAGTCAGTGGCACGAAGATCCACCGAGTCAATCAGGCAAGCCCAAACCTAGGAATCACCTCCAGAAGAGCCTGTCCTCTCCTTCCTAGCTGCTTAATGTCTATTCATCCTTCAAGACAACTGGGCATCCTCCCTTCCAGGAAACCTTGGAAGTCTTAAGCTGAGCAGGTTATCTTTTCCTGGACTTTCACAGCACCCTGGAAATATCTAAATTACAGTATTTACCACATTATAATAAAACTGTTTGTTTGTGTCTGTCTCCACAAGTAGGTTATAAGCTCCTCCACATCGTGTCCAACGAAGTACCTAAGGAGGCCTGCAACTAAGCTTAAGGGGACTGATAAAGCTTGAAGCTGCCTTTCTTTTCCTTTTTTTATTGATTTCAGATCGAAAGAGAGGAGGAAAGGGGAAGAGGAAGAGAGAGAGAAAGAGAAAGAAACAACGATGTGAGAGAATCATTGATGGCTGCCTCCTGCATGCCTCCAACCAGGGATCAAGCCCCTAACGTGGGCATCTGTCCTGACTGGAATCAAACTGTGATCTCCTGGTTCATAGATTTGACGCTCAACCACTGAGCCAAGCCTCTAGGAACCGTGGCAGCGTGATGTGGCGGCACAAGCACTGGCCTGGGACTTAGGACACGTGAGTTGTAGCCATAGCTGTGCCTTCTGTGACAATGTCACCTTGCAGGGAGACCTGCTGTTTGACATGAGACCTGGCCTTCCCCCATTCGTAGCGCAGCTACTCCCTGAGTACCTACCACGTGCAGGAACCAGGAGACACAGGTGTGTCAGGAAGAGATAACATACCCCTGCCCTCCTGGAGCTCACAGACTCATAGGGGAATCAGACCAGTGAAATAATCCACAGAAATAAGCATGTAACAGGTGGTTATGAGAGTGAAGGACAGGGGACCCAGACTCAGACACGGAAAGTGCCCCGATTCTGACACATTTCGCAGAGCACAATAGTGTGCAGGCAGGCAGTCCTTGGGTTAGCTCCGACTCGAGGAACAGCGTTTGGTGGTTACATCCCCACCTTCCATTTATGTGTGTGTGTGTGTGTGTGTCTGTGTGTGTGTATGTTCCGCCATTGTATGTACATATGTGGCTTCATGTTTTTTATTAACCACAAGTAAAGGTCAGGCATTGTTATCTTTATTATTTTTTTGTGACTGTTTCACTTTAGTGCTGTGTCTGTGCTCCAGGTGAGTGAGGGAGCTTTGCCTTGCTCTTATCTCTCACGTAACCGGAGGCCCCACTTACTGTATAGTGCGAAGAGCAAGGCATCCAGGCCCAGAAGTCCTGGGTTCAAATCCTGCCTCCGCCATAACCGTTGTCATCTCATATAATTAAATGAGATGACATGTTGTCATCTCAGGCAAGTTTACTTCACCTCTCACTTTTCTCCCCTGTCAACTAGGATTGCTAGTTCCTGCCCCATAAAACTGCTGAGGGACACGCGTCCAGGGCTGAGTGTACTGGACGCGTGTCCGTAGCCGCAAAGCTCGGAGTGGCCGCACAGTGAGTGTGTGTTTGCCTTGATGATTAATCATTAGCCCGAGGCCCTGGGCTCCCCCCACCCGGGGCCCGTACTCACCGCCTGCTCGTTCCTCATCCCCACGTATCTGATGCCCAGCTGCTGGGCGGCGATGGCGACCTCGGTCACGGGGATGCCTACGATGCCAAACATGTACTTCACGTCCTGGGGGGGGCCAAGAGCAGGGGCGTCAGTGCACGGACCCCCCGCCACACGGTCCCCTGCGGGGCGCCGGAAGGAAAACTTCACGCGAGCCTCCCTGCTTCCCAGTTGATGACTCCCCCGGGCCCCCGCCCTGGCAGGACTGGCGGCCCCCACCGCCGGGCCTCGCCGGCTCCCGTAGCAGCCCGTCCCCTCCGGCGGGGCCCTCGTACTTGCGCTTTCAGGGCCCGCGCGAGGACCGCGGCGCCGGACACCTGCGCCTCGCTTCCGCCGCCCCAGTCACTTCCCGACATCGTCCAAGCTAAACGTCCAACACAGCCGCCCCGCCGGCAGCCAGCGGACTCGGCGTCGGCCCGCACCTCCGCTGACTGACAGGAGGCGGGCAGCCCACGGCGTGAAGTAGCCGGGCGGAAGAGGCGGGGCTGAGATTAGTCCGCGCTCGCGGTGCAGCCAGAGGATGAATGCATGCTCTCTCCGATTGGAACCTTCTGCACGCCCCTCCATTCGCGGGGTCGGGGTCGAAAGGCAGGGCTAACGGGAGGCTGCGGCGGCCTATGCCGGGCAGGTAAGAAACCGAAATTCGGAGGCCTCTCCCCCAGGGACCAGCGCTCCCCCCGGCCGTTCCGGGCCCGCCTAGTCCGGGCGGAGGAGGACGGGGGAGGGGGTTGTGGCGCGGCGCACGCGCGCGCGCTCCCGGCCCCGCCCCCGCCGCAAAGGCTGCTGGGACCAGGGCGGGTGCTAGAGTGGTTGCTGGGTCTTGTAGTCCTGCTTTCACATCCCCTGTGTTCCAGGTTATTTGCACGTGTTCACAGATACGCTTTCACAACTTTGTGGCTGCAGTCTGCGAAGCATAGTAATGCACGTTCATTAAATCCGTAAGCAGACGGACGTGTGCCCTTTACCCCAGTATGATGAGGGCAGGGGGTTAAAAAGCAGGAGGTAAAATAGCTTGCCCAGAGCCAGTGGACCCAGACCCTGCTTCACACTCCCAATCTTGTACCCCATTCCCTTGGGCCACAGCAGTTAAGAATCTAGTTACTTTTGACCATTGTTTTTCTCAAACCCGCATTACTCTCCCCTCTTGTCCTTACAAAGTCAGCATAATGTGGGTTTTCATAATTCTTAGATTCATCCCTATTTACAACCAGCCCTTGCATCTGATAACCTTTTAAAACACGCTGTTGAATGGAAAAAGATGCTTGCAATGTGCGGTTTCTTAGGCTGTGGACTCAGGGTCAGGAGGCCTTCTGCTCAGTAACAGTCTTCAATGACAAGGAGTGGAACTTAAAAATATTTGAGGATGTGGAGTGTTTTAAAGCTGTTCTCTTATTTTGGTTTGCATCCCAACTTGAGAACACTAGCTCTTTACTCCTGCTGGAGAAATGAGATAATAAGTAAATGTATGATTGCCAGGGTGGCTCAATTGGTTGGAATGTCATCACATGCACTGAAGGGTTGAGGGTTCAATTCCCACTCAGGGCACATACCCAGGCTGCCATTTTGATCCTTGGTTTGGGTGGATATGTGAGGCAATCGATCAGTGTTTCTTCTCATATCTATATTTCTCTCTTTCTCTTTCCTTCCTCTATCTAAAATAAAGGAAAAATAAAGTGAATGTATGATTGCCTGTTACCAAAGTAATACTATTGATTAATTTGGACTGTTGATTAATTCAAGACCGGTTTGACATTAACAGCACAGACCGTATAGATGGTAATCAGTTCATGGGACCCTATGTGTCAAAAGAATTACTGATAGAATCACTCAGTATAAAATGAGAAATCTAAACTATGAGTTGGGATAAATCCCCTGATTTTATATTAACTGGTTTTGCAAAAGGATTCTGCCCTTTAGCACAGGGAAGGGTCAGTGAGACTGTTGACACTTGCTTTCACCTTTATACCTATCAGTTCTGGCAAAGTTCCACTCTTCACTTGGGCCTGATGATTCAGCAGAATGAGGAGAGTAAGTGGTACCTCGAGATACGTGTTTAATTCGTTCTGTAACCTTGAGGCGTGGGAAACTATGAGACGCTCTAGTCGCGGTAAACTGGTGGGTTGTGTGCAGCCGGCCGATCCGCGCGATTACTCCTATCTCAAATGTTGCTTGTATTTCAAAGCAAAAATCGCTCGCTTGGCGGCTCATATCTCAAAAATCTCGTATGTTAGGGCACTCGTATCTCGAGGTACCACTGTACTTACCTGCAGGAGTAGCAGGCACTGGGAGCAACTCCTTTCAATCTAATTGTAATGACAACATTTCAGAATTCTTTTGTCATTTGTCCAAGGCCATTTGTGCAGACTTTTTAAGGATTAACCACATCCTTTATTGCTTTCACAGATAATTTTCTTTTGTTGGGTAAATTATTGAGCTTTTATTTGTTTTGTTTTGTTTATTACTTTGTTTATTGATGGAAAAAGGTCAAAAGAGAAATAGGTTAAAAAATATTTTTTTAAAGGCTAACATAATACCAACATGCTATCCAAAGAGCAAAGCCAGTTATCAGAATTTTCATATCGATTATTCTATTTGTGGGTTCTGGAACTACGATTATGTAAGAGTTATTTGGCGATTTTCTCCCATCTGGGTGAAGGAAAATCCAAGCAACCAGGCAATTTCGTAAGAATTGAAAATACCGTGCCTGTGTTAATGGCAGAGTCAGACCTCTATCCTTGAGTTCAGCTAAGAAGGCATTCAGAGCCAAGAACTTGAATGCACATTTATTTAGAAAGTCACAGAGGTAGAAGAAGTGAACCAGTTGGGCTGCATGGATTCAGGAAACAAGTTGTAGAGGCAAAAGAAGGGCCTTTGGAGCTTAGGGGGAAAAAAGCAAAGGGACATGCCTGAGGGAAGAAAGGGGGAAAGTGGAGAGCCAGAGGGAGGGAGGGAGGGAGAGAGGGGGGGGTGGAGGGAGAGGGGGTTCCCACTCGATCCTTGCCTTGAAGATTTTTATCTGTTTTTAGGGGAGGTCTCAGGGGATGATCTCAATAAAATATACATCAGGCGTGTCCTTTCAGGGTCATGGTCTCAGATTGGTCAGTACCAAGGCAGGCTATTAGTCATCACAGCTGGTCCTGATATCAGCCATGGCATCACCCCACCTGACCCTGCAGCTTTTCTGGGCCTGGAACTGAAATACAACTGAGACCCAGTTTCGTCAAAACTCTGTCTCTGTGGTCAACAGAGCAGAATAATCGTTATTCCTAAGATTATTTGATGCTGACCAGAGCCTCATTGTCCTGAGGACTTAATGCTTAAGGGAGTTGTAATGCATGGGCTTGTATGGAAGTCCATGAGACTATTCTCCAACTATTTGTTCGTTCTCTAAGGGTGTCTAAACTACATGACTAGCAACATTCTAGAGGAGGAAAAGTCACTCTAGGGGTAAGGTACTGGACTATAATGCTTATTTTCCTAGTTTTGCCCATTGCTAGACTATTAAGACTTTTGGCTTTGGTGACATTCCATACCTGGCCTGTCGTTCCTGCTCTGCTCATGCCTATCTAACTGCCTCCTCTATCACCTGGAGAAAATATATTCTCTAAAGATTTAAAACAGGGAGCTCTACAGGTGGTAACTCCTCAGGCTCCCAAATTATGATGTTATGTCTTATTTTAAGTAAATGAAGGACACTAAAAGTCCTCATAATTATTTGAAAGCATAACACTAGCTAAACCTGTGAAAAGTAGTCTCACACATATTTTATATTTGGCCCAGCCAGTGTGGCTAAGTGGTCAATACCTCTGAACTAGGAGGTCATGGTTAGATTCCCAGTCAGGGCATATGCCCGGGTTTTGGGTTCGATCCCCAAAAGGGAGGAGTGCAAGAGGCAACTGATCAGTGATTCTCGCTCATCATTGATGTTTCTCTTTCCCTCTTCCTTACTCTCTGAAATAAAGAAAAACATTTTTTTTAAGCTATGGTACATTTACACAATGGAATACTATGCATTGTAAAAAATGTAAAGTGTTTGGCTATCAAATGAAGAAATGAATTAGAGGTTTTGTGATACATTATAGAATAGCTGAAATAGAAGAGAAAAATGAAATATCTTAAATACAAACAAAAAGGAGAAAAAAATAAGAAAACAGAAAATTTATGTAGAACACTTTTATTTCATTTTTAAAATAAGTATATATCTTTTTTTATTGATTTCATAGAGGAAGGAAGGAGAGAGAGAGAGAGAGAGAGAGAAACATCAATGATGACAGAGAATAATTGATTGGCTTCCTCCTGCATCTCCCCTCCTGGGGATCAAGCATGCAACCCAGGCATGTGCCCTTGACTGGAATTGAACCCAGGACCCTCCAGTCCTCCGGCCAATGCCCTATCCACTGAGCCAAACCAGCCAGGACAAAACACTATTTTTAAAACCAACATTGAAAATGGCACATTAGGAAATACGTTGTATGAAATATATCAACATAAATATAATGTAATAAATAATATAATAAAAATCTATAATAATGAAAGTATAATAAGCTAATTAGACCAGATGAGGACAAATCTGGGGCTGCGAGGGAAGCCCTGTTCCCGGGTGCCTGCTGGCGGCCAGAGGAAGCCCGAGTCCTGGGAGCCAGAGGAAAGCCGATGCGGCAGCCGGGGGAAGGAAGGCCTACTCTTGCACGAATTTCGTGCATCAGGCCTCTAGTAATATAATAAAATGGCTCTTTGAATAAATCAGGTTAAATTGATTTTGTTTGCTTCTCACTAAATTTATGAACATCAAAGTACTAAAGCTGAGAGAGAGACTTGAAGCAAAACCTTAGAAAACAACATCAGCCCTAGCCAGTTTGGCTTAGTGGATAGAGCATTGGCCTGTGGACTGAAGGGTCCTAGGTTCGATTCTGGCCAATGGCACATGCCTGGGTTGCAGGCTCAATACCCAGTAAGGGGCTTGCAGGAGGCAGCTGACCAATGATTCTCACTCATCATTGATGTTTCTACCTCTCTCTCTCCCTCTTCCTTCCTCTCTACATATTATTAATGATCATTACTTATAGAGTCTCTTGGGTTTCTTTGTAGATAAAATTAAAGTTTTGTTTCTTCTTTTATTGTTCTTATATCTTATATATTTTTCTTTTCCTTGTCTTATTGCATTATGATCTCCAGTACAATATAGTTAAGAGTACTAATAAGTAGCATTATTGTTTCATTTAGTCAATGTGGTGAACTAAGTTGATATACTTTCTCATTAAATGACTCATTTCTTGTGATATATCCACTTGGTCATGATGATTTCCTTTTCCCATACATTACTAAACTCATACATTACTCATTCATTATTATTTAGTCTTTCAGCATTTGTGTTTAAGAGTGAGAGTCAACCATTATTTTCCTTTCTTGGATTATCCTTGTCTATCAAAGTTATACTGTCTTTAAAATATTTTTGGAACAGTTTGTATAAAATATGTATGTATAAATATGTCTGTATAAAAAAAAGACACACTATGTATCTTTTCTTTAAATGTTTAGGAGAATTTCCCTGAAAAGTAGATTAGGCCTAGCTCTTATGGCTCAGTTATCTGAGCATCGTCCCATCACCAAGAGGTTGCCTGTTGATTTTTGGTCAGTGTACATGCCTGAGTTGAGGGCTTGATCACCATAGGGGATGTTCAGGAAGCAGCCAGTCAATGATTCTCTCTCATCAATATTTCTATCTCTCTCTCCCTCTCCCTTTCTCACTCTATAAAACCTATAAAGAGAGTGATATCAGAGGAATGGCAGTGTAAGGGAGCATCTTTTCCTCTCTTCCTAAGATTTCAACGAGTTAACCAACTATAAATCAACAAAGAAATCCCTGCTCAACACAGACACACACTTGAGTGACAGTGCACTGAAACAAATAAAGGAGGTCAACTGGGAATAATCTGGGAGACAAGAAGGCAGGAAAGTGCTGACGGCCCACAGATGCAGCCCTGAAGCTGGGAGCTCCCTGCTCCCTGGGAAAGAGGAAAAGCCAGAGGTAGCAGGCACTTTACTCGGCCAGGTGGAAGAACAGAGAGCTGTAGTGGGTGGGGCACCCCAGCAGGGTGAGCAGTAGTGAATGAGTGAACAGTGTCCAAGTCAATAGATGCCTGACAGAGCACAGGGTTCTGCTGTGCAGCTTCCCACTGTTGGGCTGAGTGGTGGTGTGTCAGACAAAGAAACAGAATTACCGAGTCCTGCCACTACTTGGGCTCCCAAAACTCAATTCCCATTGTCCTTGGAGTTGGGTCCAAGAGCATATTATCCATAAACCAAGAGCTGTTGTAGTAGAATTGCTATTTACCTCTGTGACTTATTCCCAGAAAGGGTGCTTGAGGTGAGACCCCATGGAAGTTGGTGAGAGCAAAACAAACCTCACTCCCAAGCTGCCCAGTTTAACTCTCTTTAAGACTGGGAGATCACAGAGGTAAAAATCTTGCAATTGAATTTCACCTACTGGAAAACAATCGAAAGACATCTTCAGAGGTAAATGGGAAATTAAAGGACAGCAAATACCATAAGGAACCACAGTAATGATGATGACTAGAAAGAAAATGAAAAATAAATGGAATTGCATCAAAATAAAAAGTTTTTTCCACAGCAAAAGAAAACATCAACAAAACAAGAAAGCCCACTGCATGGGAGAACATATTTGCCAATGTTATTACTGATAAGGGCTTGATCTCCAACGAACTCATAGAACTTAACAAAAAGCAGATAAACAACCCAATCAAAAAAATGGGCAATGGAGCCAAAACAGATTTGGCTCAGTGGAGAGAGCCATCGGCCTGTGGATTAAAAGGTCCCAGGTTCAATTCCAGTCAAGGGCAATTACCTTGATTGTGGGCACATCCCCAGTCGGGGTATGCAGGAAGCAGCTGATTGATGTTTCTCTCTCATCGATATTTCTAACTCTCTATCCTTATCCCTTCCTCTCTGTAAAAAATCAATAAAATATATTTTTTTAAAAAATGGGTAATGGACCTAAATAGATACTGTTCAAAAGAAGATGGAAGGAAGGCCAAGAGGCATATGAAGACATGCTCAACATCACTAATCATCTGAGAGATGCAAATCAAAATGACAATGCGATACCATCTTACACCTGTCAGAATGGCAATCATCAACAAATCAACAAATGACAAGTGCTTGTGAGGATGCGGAGAAAAAGGAACCCTGGTGCACTGCTGGTGGGAATGCAGACTGGTGCAGCCACTGTGGAGAACAGTATGCAGTTTCCTCAAAAAATTAAAAATGGAACCCCCATTTGACTCAGTGATACCACTTCTAGGAATATATCCCAAGAAACTAGAAATACCAATTAGAAATACCATAGCTAAGATTTGGAATCAGCCTAAGTGCCCATCAGCAGATGAGTGGATTAAAAAACTGTGGTGCATCTACCCAATGGAATATTACGCTGTGGTAAAAAAGAAAGAGTTCTTACCATTTGCAACAGTATGAATGGAACTGGAGACCATTATGCTAAGTGAAATAAGCCAGTCAGAGAAAGATAAATATTGCATGATCTCACTCATTTATGGAATATAATGAACAACATAAACTGATGAACAAAAACAGATCCAGAGACAGAGAAACATTGATCAGACTATCGAACCTCAGAGGGAAGGTAGGGGAGGGTGGGGGTAAGGGTTAGAGATCAACCAAAGGACTTGTATGCATGTACAGTGGTACCTCGAGATACGAGTGCCCTAACATATGAGATTTTTGAGATACGAGCCATCGAGCGAGCGATTTTTGCTTTGAAATACGAGCAACATTTGAGATAGGAGTAATCGCACAGATCGGCCGGCTGCACACGACCCACCAGTTTACTGTGACTCGAGTGTCTCATAGTTTCCCACGCCTCAAGGTTACGGAACGAATTAAACTCGTTTCTCGAGGTACCACTGTATATAAGCCTAACCAATGGACACAGACAACAGGGGAGTGAGGGCATGAGTGGGAAGCATGGAGGTGGGGGGCGGTAATGGAGGAATAAGGACACATATGTAAAACCTTAATCAATAAAGAAATTTTTTAAAAAAGAAAGAAAATGAAAAATCCCCACAAGTACAGTTCTGAAAATACCCAATGAAATGAGAGAAAATACTGGCAGGCAATTCGGTGCACTCAGAAAACAAATGAATGAACAAAACGAGTATTTTACCAAGGATATTGAAACTTTAAAAAAGAACCAATCAGAAATCCTGGAAATGAAGCATGCAGTTGAGATTAAGAGTGAACCATTGAGCATAGAAAACAGAACCAACCAGAAAGAAGAAAGAACTGGTGATACTGAAGATAGGAATCAAGAAATGATGCAGAGGGAAGAAGAGAGAGACCTGAGAATAAAGCAAATGGAAAGAACTCTATGAGATCTATCTGATTCCATCAGAAAAGGCAATATTAGAATTATAGTAATTGCAGAGGAGGAAGAGAGGAAGCATGGGATGGAGAGTCTATTAAAACAAATAGTGGATGACAACTTCCCAAATCTATGGAAAGAACTAGATCCTTGAATCCAGGAAGCAAACAGAACATCTAGTTATCTCAATCCAAAGAGACACTCTCCAAGGCCCTTGGTATTAAAGCTGTCAAAAATTAATGACAAAAAAAACAAAACAAAAAAAAAACTCAAAGCAGCCACAGAAAAGAAGGAAGTGACCTACAAAGGAAATCCCATTGTCGTATTATAAATTAGCAAATAAGATACAAAATACCTTAATGAGCCGAGGTCCAGAGGAAGGTATCTTTTTCCAAATCTCTGAGCAACCCATACAGGAAGTTTTTCTGTATTTATACTTTTCAAGCCTCTTACTTTGCAGATATTACAAAGGGCTCTGTGTGAGTTATTGTTACAGACAGTTGTAACCTTGAATACATAATGAATTTTTACTTGGCATAATTATTATCAGTATTAGTCTATTAGATTGGATGGCTAGCTTGCAAGGTCGGACAGTTAAGTTTATCTTTTTCTATTTGAACTAAAAACAAAGTCATTTTATAAAAATGACTGTCTTAAAGTGACAGAGTTTACAGGACTAGGGACTCTCTAACAATAGCAGAGAAATCAAACAGCAGTTTTATACAAGATGGAGTTTCTGACTTCTCAGCAGAAACTCTACAAGCCAGAAGAGAGTGGAACCAAATATTCAAACATCTGAAAGAGAGAAATTACAGACATGAATAATATATCCAGCAAAATTATCCTTTAAATATGAAGGAGAAACAAAGACATTCTCTAAGGAATTTTATCACCAGAAAACCTCCATTGCAGGAACTACTCAAGAAAGTTATTCTACCTGGTTGGGAAACTCAGTCAACAGAGCAGCAAACCGTGGCTTGCGAGCCACGGTTTGCTGACCACTGTTCTACCTGAAAAAAAAAAAAAAGAACATAAGATCACAACACTACGAGTAAGATCACCAAAAAACTTATAGCATATAAACAGGGATAATTTGTGACCCTAGAAACATAAAAAAGGAGGAGGAAAAGGTTTGAACTGGCAAAGAATGTGAAGATTAGATGCACTCAAAAGATTAAAAAAAACTACAGTATATATGTAACTTCATTTTTTATAAACCTAATGGTAACCACACATAAAAAAAATCCCCAAACTAGGACATATTTCCTCTTAAAAAAGGAAAGATGTATGGAATATGACCAAACAAAACAGAAGAATAAAGGAAAAGAACCAATGGAGGAACAGACTTCCAGAACACAAAAGATAAAATGACTATAGGAAATCCTCATACATCAATGATTCCCTAAATATAAATTATCTGAATTCACTAATAAAGAGGCACAGAGTAGCAGAGTGGATTAAAAAACAAAACCCAACATTATGTTGCCTACAAGAGATACATTTAAGCTGCGAAGACAGGTAGTTTCAAAATAAAATGGCAGAAAATGATTCTCCAAGCAAATAACATCCACAAAAAAGCACATGAACTCATACTTAACAAGATTTCAAGATAACAAGAGACAAAGGTGGACATTTTATAATGATAAAGAGAACACTACATCAAGAAAACATAATGCTTTTTAATATATATGCACCCAATGAGGGAGCACTGAAATTTATAAAACAACTACTCACATAACTAAAGGGAGAAATAGATCAGAGCACAATTATAGTTGGAGACCTTAATACTCCATTGATAGGTTTAGACATACCAACAAAACAGAAAATCAATAAAGAACTATTAGCCTTAAATGAAACACGAGACCAAATGGACCTAATTGACATTTACAGAACCTTCCATCCCAGAACATCAGATTATACGGTCTTTTCCAGTGCACACAGAACACTATCAAGGATAGACATATATTGGGTCACAAAACTAGCATCAACAAATTCAAGGAGATTGAAATTATACCAAGCATATTCTCTATCCAAAAAGCCTTGAAATTAGAAATCAACTGCAAAAAGGAAGTAAAGAAATCCATAAATATGTGGGGAATAAACAACATACTACTAAAAATAGGTAAAAAAATAAAATAAAAGGTAAGGTCAAAAATAGATGGATACAGCCTCAGCTGAGGCTGTCCTTTCCCAAGCTCAACTGCTTGTTGGAAGAATAATTTTCTTGCAGCTGTAGGACTCCTCATGGCTTGATTCTGTAAGGACAGCAGGAAGAAACGGGTCTAATAGACTATCTACCAACTACTCCTGTTTGATTTTAAATCAGAAACTTTATTTAAACAGATGAAAACCAGTAACAAGCCAGTTCTACAGTGATATTCCTGTCAGGGCAAAGATAAGCTCTGAATCCTTTAACTGACCTGGATCAGATTTGGAGACTGAGGGAGGGGGGTTTCTCCTCTCTAGTTTAAATACTTTGCTGCTCCTTTTCACTAGAGATGGTGCAAACACTGAAATCTGCCCACATTGTCTCAACCCTGTTGGAGAGGCATGTGGGAAATAAAGGTTATGGTTTAGACGCAGGTTTTTCTTTGATGTGAGGGTGAACCGCGTCCAGCATGGCCAGAGGTGAGCCTGAGGAGGGGTGGTGAAGGATTAAAGAAGACAGACAAGAGAATACAGTTGGGGCTAGGTAGGTTCACTTGTGCCTGGATACAGACACAGTGAGACAGCCTGTAAGCCAAAGCTTTATTTATAGTCAGAGCATACAAAGCAAAAGAAGGGAAGTGGCTAACATGTTTATAGAGTTCTTGCGAGTTTCACCTTGTTCTGGCAGCACTTGCTGCACCTCCCACAGCCCATTAGCTATCTAGGAAGGAACAAGGTCAAGCTTAATTATAATAGGAGAGCTCTGCCCTCCAAACTGGGACTTGTTTGTGGCCCTGCCACAGGTCACTCTAAGGCTTGACCCTATAGCCACTCCCTACATGAGGGACAGATAAGAGTCAGAATGTCGATTCTACATGCCTTTACCCTCCAGCCCAGTAATCCTCCAAGTGCCAGGAGCATCAGCCTCAGCATCACCTGGGAATGTGTTAGAAAATGCATCTTTGCTCTAACCAGTTTGGCTCAGTGGATAGAGTGTCGGCCTGCAGACTCAAAGTTCCCAGGTTCGATTCTGGTCAAGGGAATGTACCTTGGTTGTGGGCACATACCCAGTAGGGAATGATCAGGAGGCAGCTGATCGATGTTTCTAACTCTCTATCCCTCTCCCTTCCTCTCTGTAAAAAGTCAGTAAAGTATATTACAAGAAAAGAAAAAAGAGAATGCATCTTCTCAAGCTCTATCCCAGACCTGCTGAATCAAATGTCTGGGCATGAGGATCCAGGGACCTGATGTTCACGCTCTCCAGCGGACCCAATGTCAAACCTACATTTGAGAACCCCTACTTTGATTTGACCACTTGGAATTTCCCTTAGGAGTGCCACTTTGAATTTCTGTTTAATTCTGCCAGCTTCATTGAAGACTTCCATGGAGGTCTTTGAAGGTTTGACTGATAAATTACCTTCATTCTTCAACCTCTGCTAGGAGGGTTGCATCGGGAGCCTGCCTCCTCTGTTCTCACCACTAATCAGTCCTGGAGCATTCTCTCACCACAAAGATGGAATTTTACCATCGGCTTTCACTGCTTTATGTGATAGGAAGATAAAATGAGATGTCAAAATGGCTTACAAACAATAGCATGTAACATACAAAATGCAGTGTGGCATCAAATAGAATTTTGTCCTGTTAGCTCCCTTAACTCAGCCAGGTTTCCCCATGCACACGCTGTCTGTAACAGTATTGGGGGTTGCATCGCCTTGTACTCCAGCCACATCCTTGAAGTGCATGATTACAAGATAAGAAATCACAACAAATTTATAACTTGTGAATCTACAAGGTGCAATTGGTCCTACAAATGTGGCAATTAGAAAACAGCTTTTATAAGATGCAAATCTTGGAAAGTCATATGTTTTTCTGTTGTTTTTTTTGTTGTTGTTGTTTTCACTGTAAAAGAGATACCTGACATATTAGAAAGGAGGGGGAAAGCCATCCATTTATTGTTGACGAATGTCTCTGCTATTGTGGTTCTTGGATTAATGACACTCAGTTTGTCCACGGGGTGGCAGTAGCAAACCTATAGAATCAGTCTCAGCTGGGGCTTTTTTTCTCTCTGCACAAAATGAAAAAGAGCCTTCTTACATTCAACACCTGAGCATTTCAGGGAAAGGTTTTATTTGACTTAAGTTATGAAGATAATTTCCCATTTGAGAAAAGAAGGATGGCATGTTTAAGTTCCAGAGTCATGATGCGTTGATTGCTCATTTAGTGCTCTAAAATAAATTACTCTAGCCATCAGAGCAGAAACAGGCCTGAAGACACTTCTGCACATAACTTTCTTTTTCCCAAGGGAGATAAATAGCTGGGATTTTTTTAAAAGGTGAAATCACAAGTTACCATTTTAACTCAGAGGCTTGGCAACTTGTTCAGTTTCTTTTGAATTCAACCGTAGAACGTTGACCTCATCATCCGTTGCCACTCACACTTGACATATCCCACTAAGACATCACGAGTGTTGGTGGTGGGTGGGTTTGCACAAAGCTCTTAAAGTAAGAACCAGTGTGGGACTTCTTGTTCTAGAACACAGTCATGGATGAGTTCATGTCTAACATTGCCAGCAGGCAGAAGAAGAAAACAAGAGGCTTTCTAGGAAATGAAAGATCTCTTTTGGGATTTCTTTCGATTCATTTTGTAAATTCGATGGGGATGGATATTATTTCTCCTCCTTATATAAAAGGGTTTGAACATGGAAATCACAAAATTAATGAGAATAGGTGTAAAACAGTGTTTTTCTTGGCTTTCTGCCTGATATGCATGGAAACATACACCCAGCTGATTGCTAATGACTTACTCAGGCCTTGTCCCAGAGGATGTGACATTTCCTCTGTAGACTTTTCTGGCCTCCCTTCCCAAGGAGGGACTGTTACTTTCCCTGACAAGTAGAGTGACAAGTTCTTTTGTTAACAGGATCAACAGTTCTATATATAATTTTTAAATATATATCCCAGCCTCTGAAATTATCTTATTAAAATACCTTAATAATAATCCCCTCATTTTATTGCAAAAGACATTATTGTACTAGTGTCGCTAGGAAGGAAACACAGCTAATTATCAGGATGAATCATTTAACAAGGTGGAAAGAAGCTCCTTTGGTGTAAAAATATCTGGTAATTGACATGTTACCAAGTTTCCAAAAAATAGATTTCCATGTAATTTAGACTGATTTTTTTTTTCCCCCTTCTAGATCACAAGAACCTTCCTGATTAGATTACTGTTGGGGGAATACTTTCCATTCTGAAATGAGAAACAGAGGGCAGTTAAAATATCAGGATGCTTGCTAAAGATGTCACTCCAGGAGATCTCTTCCCACCCATCGGTGATTTTCTGTCTACCCGATCTTTCCTCTTGGCATACTGGAAGGTCTCAGGTTCTTACTCTGCAGGCAGTAAGAGGATGGTGGGGGAGGCTGCGAGATTCTGAGCAGAGGAGCGTCATGATTGACTCAGGCTTTAACTGGATCTCACCTGTCTTTCAACTGAGATGAGACAAAGAAACCAGTGCCGGCTGCAGGGAGGTGTGTGGAGGCCAGGGTTATTCCTCCCTCTGACTTCATTTCTGCTGCCTTCCCCTGGTCCCTGAGCTCCAGCCAACTTTCTCTTTGCTGTTTCTTGAACCAACCCAGGAAGGTTGCACATGGGTTGATTGAACCATTTCCTCCAAGTGGGACACTCTTCTGTAGGCATCCAAATGGCCTCCTCTCTCACCTTCTTCAGACATCACCTTCTCATTGAGGCCTTCCCTCACCATACTGATTAAAACGGTTCCTCATTCAAGCCAGGGCCTTCCTCCCCCTTCCCTGCCTCTATTCGTCTTCCGCATTGATCATCTGGCACACTAGATACTTATTTGATTGTGGTTGTCCATCTTTCCATACATCCAGAGTGTGCGCCCCACGAGGAAAGGCTGGGCCTAGTCACTGCTGTATCCCTGACACCGACATCTGTATCTGGCACACAGTCAGGTGCCCCAGGGATGTCGGACACGAGCCCTCCTGGCGCTGCTGTTTCCTAGCAGTGGGACTCAGGGCATCTCCCAGGCCGATGCCCCCATCCCAGAGCATGTCAAGCAGGGTGTGGAAGCCTCAATGCATTCATGCTGGACCCTTCCTGAAGTTCAGTCTCATCTGTCAAGTGCCCTCCAGTGCAAGGGGAACATAACTACCTGTACAGACAAGCACATACTCCTAGCGGCCATCTTGTTTATGGTCCAGGTCCTGGCCAGCTCTAAAGGTGGATCAGTTGCTGGAACTCCAAGGACCTCGTGACTTCCCAGAGCTCCCTTGTTCCCAGGAAGCCCCCACTTCCCCAGCCCATGATGCAGGCATCATGAACCAGCATCTGGCAGCCACTGGAAACTGTCCATTCCAGTCCCATCTGCTGTGCCCTTAGAGGAGTCCCTGCCTCGACTTTGTTTGGTTATTCCTGAGACAGTCGTGTAGTGTCAGATAAAGAGGGAAAACCAGCATTTGCGAATTTGGTTAAAATGGCAGCCATTGGCTATTTCCCCACTCTTCAGAAGAGAACATTGTTGTTCCTATTTTTATTGCAATTACTCATTCTCCCCTACCTCATTACGCTTGCTTCTTTCAAGCATGAATACCTGGTTGGATCTGCATAACCTCTTATTATCACCCACCTCTGTTCACGCACAAATAAGTGCCACTTACTGCTCTCCTACCTGGCTCCTTTTGCAAATAAGCTAAATTTTATTTTCTCAGGCTAGAGAGTAACGTGATATCTTGCTGTTTCCACAGTTTCCTTGTTTTGCTGGCTTGCAAGTCTGTGAGATGTCAACAACTGTTCTCTATTTCCAAACCTGTGGTAACAGCTCTTAGTTGAGAAAGGGGGCTGCTGTGAGTACCCCTCTTGTCCCCAGGGACTCCTGACCTGCTTCCACCAGGCACTGGTTCGAATGCCTTCTCCCCGACACACCCCAGCCTCAGTTTCCCCACTTCTTGGTGAGGCCATAGCCTTATATTTTAGAAATACTGTGACTATGACTTTGAAAATGCAAGTTTCCCCCCAAAACCACTCCCCATTATCATCATTATGAAAGCAGAAATGGAATAGAAAATAGATTGTGAGACTTTAAAAATTATTCTTTGCTGGTCTTCAGAGGCAACATTTAGATAAGAAAACTTACCAATTATACTTTTGTTTCTTCTCAAAATCTCGTGACTGCTCACTCAAAGGCCCCTTGTTCTAATCTTAAAACATTGTGGACAGTGTCCCAGATGAATGGCAACAAGTCCTGGGGTCTGGTATTTGGATGGTACATTTATTCCCTGGGGAAAGAAGTCACAGTGTGAGAGGGAGCAGGGTTGGGGGCCAGAATGCCTTATTTGGAGAAGTATTTGATTTTCTCAGGATAATAACTAGTTTTATCAGGAGCATCCCTAGTTTTTATTCTGTTGCTGAAAATAATTATGGTTACTTTTGATTCTGGAACATTTGAGAAGAAAAAAAAAAAGGGAATTTGCAGCCTGGAGAACTTGGTCTTGAAATCAAACACAGGATGAGTCAAACTTGGGCAGGGCATCATTTTATTTTGAAAGAGCAGCAATCTGATTCCTCGATTTGTCTTTGTTCTCCTGGTATTTAGTCCGGATTCCTGGGCAGTTGGTCAGCCCCAGCACATTTCCACAGAGCATGTGGCTGGGCCTTGGCACACCACTGGGTGAGTCGTGTCCTGGGGAGGGGCCCCAGCTGAGGCCAGCCTGGATTTTCAAGGCAGAATTGGACTCTACATGCTAAAACACTTAATAACACATAATGGACAGTGTGGTGATTGGGGAAAGGCAGATGGTTTTGCGGGGAGGGAGGATAAATGGTGATGGACGGAGACTTGACTTAGGGTGAATACAGTGTACAGATGATGTGTTGTAGAATTGTGCACCTGAAACTTGTATAATTTTGTTAACCAGTGTCACCCCAATAAAATCAATATAAAGAAAGGGGGAGAAATAAAAATTCCTATTTTTTTGGGGTGGGAAAGGTACACAGAAGTGACATTGTAAGTGTCATAATGCATAATTTACTTTTTAAAAATATATATATTTTATTGATTTTTCTACTGAGAGAAAGGGAGAGGGATAGAGAGTTAGAAACATCAATCAGCTGCCTCCTGCACACCCTCACTGGGGATGTGCACGAAACCAAGGTACATGCCCTTGACCAGAATCGAACCTGGGACCCTTCAGTCCACAGGTCAATACTCTATCCACTGAGCCAAACCAGTTAGGGCTCAAATTTACTTTTAATCTCTTATGGTAGAAAGTACAAAGCTGAGTTTACTCTCTAGAAAATTCCAGTTTATTTTCTAGAAAATGGAATTTTGTCACTGCAAAAGGATTTTCTTTCCAAATGAGTATGCTTTCCAGTAAGAGTTTTGGAGTCACAGAAACAGAGGTTGAGAAGTGATGATGGGCAATGGCAGTTGTCAGGTTCAAGGAGGAAAAAGTCATGTTGTGGTTGGGAGACTACTTGTTACCTCTATATATAAAAGCCTAAGTGGATGTTATGACAGAACAATCAGAACGACCAGTTGACCAGTCGCTATGACACGCACTGACCACCACGGGGCAGAAGCTCAACACAGGAGCTGCCCCTGGTGGTCAGTGCACTCCTACAGCCAACCTCCCGTGACCCCCTCCCCCGGCCGGCTGGCCAGCCTCCCACAGTCCCTCCCCCCAGCCAGCCAACCCCCCAACTTTGCCCTGTTTGGGGGGATGGCTGGCCAACCTCCTGGGCCCTGATTGGGGGTGCTGGTAGGCCAACCCCCTGTGGTATCCTACCCCCTGTCAGCCGGCCCCCCCTCCCCATAGGCCTTGATTGCTGGTCAGGCCAAGGGACCCCACCCGTGCACAAATTCATGCACCGGGCCTCTAATCTATTCATAACAGAGTCCCTCCTGGCATTCAAGTGGAATTCAGCAGCTTTGGAATGCACCAAATAAAGAATGTGATGCTGAGTAAAGGGAGCCTTACCTTTCATATTCATTATGACCAGAGGCATGCAGGGAGACTTTTAATCTACCCTGTTTTTACGGCTAGGAAAGCCAAGCTGTGTTACTAGAGTCAGGACAGTCAGAGCTGGTACGTGTGGTTGACCCATAGTATGCTTGTGTGCATAAAGGGCAGGCTGCGGGATGTGGAATATGTCACAGAATCATGTGAAACAATCGGAATAATTACTGTTGCCTGAAGTGTCAGCGTGCAGCCAGAGGAGAGATTAGTGACGCAGACGCCGGGTCTGTTTTGGAAACGTTCTAAAACCAGACCATTAACACAGTGAGCCATTTTAAACACGGCTGCGTGTTTGGAGAGGAACACATACCCTTTTATTAGGGACGTGAAACAAACCCTTTCAGCGGCAGCACCGCGGCGGGCGAGGTTAATTGCTGGGGATTAATAAATCACAGTCGCAAAAGCGAAGTTCCTGGCCAGATTCTTTATTCAGCTGTTTTCCCCGGGCCTCATTCCATTCCAGATTTACGGTCTCCATCATGTCTGGAGCCTGCAGTCCCCTCGCTCTGTTCCTCGGCGGCTGTTTCGCGGTGGCCCTGGGAGCCCACGCCGGGGAGCGCGGCGCGGCGGAGGATGGCGACAGCGAACATTACGTGGCCGCCGTGTACGAGCACCATCTGATCTCGAGTCCAAACCCTCTAGCTCTCACCAGCCGCAAGCAGGCCTTGGAGCTGATGAAGCAGAACCTGGACATCTATGAGCAGCAAGTGATGACCGCAGCCCAAAAGGCAAGGCGTGCTCCCTGGGGGAGAGCCCCAGCTTGTCTCCCAGAACCAGGGAAGTTGCCCTTCAGCCCCGGGTCAGGGGTTCCTGCAGCCCCTCTGCAGAGGCTGAAGCAGACAGTTGGCGAGAGCGAGGCTGCGCAGAGAGTGGTCTGTGGACCAGCAGCAGCAGCAGCAGCCCTTCCGAGCCTGTGAGACATGCAGAATGTGGGCCCCATCCCAGACCTGCTGAATCAGACCCACGTGTTAGCAAGATCCCCGGGCGATGCTTTTCACTGCAGAAGCCGGGGCTGGGTCCCTGCTCTCGAATGTGACTCAGTGGAGGAATTGCTTGGCATTTGGCAGGTTGTAAACAAGTGTGGGTGCCTGGGTCCCACGCCTGCAGAGTTGGATGGGCTAGGGGCTGGCGGGTGGGGCCTTGGGGTTTTTAAGGCTTCCCAGTGGATTCTGATGGGCAGGAAATCTGAAAACCACCAGGCCCGGCGGCATCTCCTGCCCCCTGAGGCATTCTGAGTTGCCCTGAAAGAGGAGGCATCCACGGAACTGCCGTTTGCTGCCTTCAGATGATTTGGGGGTTATTTCTGGTCTCAGGGCCAGACCGTGAACAGTCCTGAGAACTCAGTGCAGGCAGAACTGAGCCCAAAGGCACAAAGGGAGCTCGGTGCCAGCCTTTGTGGAGGCTTCCTGCTTGGCCCGTGGTGCCAGCGCCTGCCAGGAAGGGTGGGTGGGGCAGAGGGAAATGTCGGTGCCAGATGTTACTGTAAGAAAATGCCCTGATGGGAAACCCATAACCTAAGGGAAGTTTGGGGTTTAACCCTGTTGGTGGGGTGGGAAGCCCAGCTGCCGGAGGAAGCCCTGTTCTGCCTCCACGTGAGAAGAATGTCCCTGTGTCTGGCAGTTTAGGGGCAAAACCATTTAATGCCAGCAGGTCCTGCCCTAGATGGTCCCTGTCTCTGGTCAGGGTGGACAGGACTGCCTGGACAGCACTCTCTATGACTACGTTGGAAAATTTTAGCTGACAAGACACATGAGTGTGCGCACACACACACACACACACACACACACACACGAACAACTCATGTTGGAAGGGAACGTAGAGACCTGGTGCAACTTCTGATGGACGACACTCCTCTCTATTGTTCCCAACCTGACATCTGGTTTCTCCTTAAACATCCTCCATGGCCCAGAGCTCCCGTCCCACAGGTCAGGCTGAAAAAGAGTCCAGCTTAAAGTTATTCAACTGGTCAGTCTCCTGGGTTGGCAACTGTCATTCCTCAGGAGTTCTTTTTTTTTTTTTTTTTAATATATTTTATTGATTTTTTTACAGAGAGGAAGGGAGAGAGACAGAAAGTCACAAACATCGATGTGAGAGAGACATCGATCAGCCGCCTCCTGCACACCCCACTGTGGAGATGTGCCCGCAAGCAAGGTACATGTCCCTGACCAAAATCGAACCTGGGACCTCTCAGTCCGAAGGCCAACGCTCTATCCATTGAGCCAAACCGGTCTCGACTCCTCAGGAGTTCTTGATCTCATTGAGTTATCAGAAAGTTGCCCAAGTCACTTATCAGGAATGTTACCTACTTCCTAAATGTTCCTACAAAGGATTGGTCATACATCAGGTCCAACATTCTGCCCCAGCTCAGGTTTGGTTTCTCTTCTCATTCCTGGCAGATATGTACTCATGACATCCAACTCAATTTTAATATTAATCTAATATCTATACATAGCTTCAATGTCATTTTCCATTAAAAAAACCATTCCGTACTCTCAAAATTTTGTTTTTATTAAAGGAAATCAAGGATAATTTTCAAAAAGTTAACACCATTGAGTCATATAAATACAGAATGAACATGTGTCAAAGCTTTTATTGAATTCATTAATCTAGTAAGGGACCAGTAAGATGATAAAGCTGGTTTAACCGAGGATAGTGTGTGTCAGATGAATGTGGAAGTGAATTTGTCAATAGACACAAAACTGGCCCATGTCCTGTGGGGCAGTAAAATTGGTCTTTATTAAATAGCGAAGTCAAACAGTGGTGCATTCACTGGAGAAAGAGTCCTTTGAGTGAGGTTCATTAACGCCCGAGTTACCCTAGCATACCTTGGAAAGGCTTGCCTTCTTTCTCTTGCTTTATTCCCAGGTTTGCGAAAACGTTCCCTTACATTCATCTCATACTCTGCTGCAGGAATGTCCATTGGTATAATCTTTCTGGAGAGCTGTTTGGCAATGCATGTTAAGAACATACAACTTCTCCTGTCCTTGACATAGTACTTTCATTTATAATCAAAGATCCAAAATAATCAGAGATCCAATCAAAGATTTGTGTACAACACTCATTCACGAAGTGTTTTGAACACGCTGTATGCAGATGGTCACCACTGTTTTCCTTTTATTACAAAAAACAATTCAACCTTTCAATAGAGAATAGACTGTGGTGTCCTCTTAAATTAAATGTGGCCATTACAAATGATATATTTTTTAATTTAATAAATCTTCATTGTTCAGATTATTACAATTGTTCCTCTTTCCCCCCCACCCCCATAGTTCCCCTTCACCCAGTTCCCACCCCACCCTCTACCCTACCTTCCTTCCCCACATTGACCTCATCCATAGATGTACAATTTTTGTCTAATCTCTTCTTGCACTCGCCCTCATCCCTTTCCCCCTGAGAATTGTCAGTCCACTCCCTTTCTATGCCCTTGATTCTATTATATTCACCAGTTTATTCTGTTCATCAGATTTTTAATTCAATTGATTTTTAGATTCACTTCTTGATAGATATGTATTTGTTGTTCCTAATTTTTATCTTTACCTTTTTCTTCTTCCTCTTCTTAAAGAGTACCTTTCAGCATTTCATATAATACTGGTTTGGTGTTGATGAATTCTTTTTGCTTTTTCTTATCTGTGAAGCTCTTTATCTGCTCTTGAATTCTGAATGATAGCTTTGCTGGATAGATTATTCTTGGTTGTAGGTTCTTGCTATTCATCACTTTGAGTATTTCTTGCCACTCTCGTCTGGCCTGCATCGTTTCTGTTGAGAAATCGGCTGACAATCATATGGGTGCTCTCTTGTAGGTAATTAACTGTTTTTCTCTTGCTGCTTTTAATATTCTCTCTTTGTCTTTTGCTCTTGGCATTTTAATTATGATGTGTCTTGGTGTGGTCCTCTTTGGATTCCTTTTGTCTGGGGTTTTGTGTGCTGCCTGGACTTGTAAGTCTATTTCTTTCACCAGGTGGGGGAAGTTTTCAGTCATTTCTTCAAGTAGGTTTTCAGTATCTTGCTTTCTGTCTTCTTCTGGCACCCCCATAATTCTGTTGTTGGTATGCTTGAAGTTGTCCCAGAGGCTCCTTACACTATCTTCAAATTTTTGGATTCTTTTTTCTTTTCCAGTTGAGTGTTTTCTTATTCTTTGTATTTCAAATATTTGACTTGATTCTTGCAATCCTCTAGTCTGCTGTTAGGTCTCTGTATAATATTTTTTTTATTTCAGTCAATGTATGTTTAATTTCTAGTTGGTCCTTTTTCATATCCTTGAGGGTCTTGCTAAATTTATCAACCTTTTCTAGGAAATTCTTGAAAAACCTTATAACCGTGGTTTTGAACTCTATATCCAGTCATTTGTTTTCCTCCATTTCTTTTGTTTGTGACTTGTTTCTTTGTCTCCGCATATTTGCTGCTTCCCTGAGTTGGTAGAGTAGCTTTGTGTGCTAGTTGTCCTATATGGCCCGTACCTCCATCTCCCCAATTACCTGAGGTGGACTCTCTTGGTACACCCCTTTGGGGACTGTGTGTACAGCCTTGTTGTAGTTAAGTCTTGATTGCTATTGGTATCACTGGGAGGAATTGACCTCGAGGCCAATTGGCTGTGAGGATCAGCGGTGTCTATGCCGGGAGAACTTCTGTGCTGGAGATAGCCTTATGAGGCAAGACTTGCAAAATTGCAAAAGCCACTGTGCTTGACTTGGATGGGATGGAGTCTCAAGGCTGAGCAGACAGCCTTGGCTTCCCATCAGCCTGCCCTATGCGGCCCCTGGGTCTCAGTGTCCCTTGGTAATTGCTGCAGTCCTCTCTGCACACACTTGCACGTATGCCTCCAGACCTCTGCCTTTCGTGGCTTCCCTGAGTTTCCATGCGCTCCGAGGACCTGTATGAGTCTGGGTCCCCAGGGTCTTACCTGAAACTAGGGTTCAGTGCAGTTGGAAGTGGAGTTTAGCACAGTCAGGAGATTCCATCTTCCTCCCACTAGAGAAAGCCAGCGGCACACTCAGCAGTGAGTCCTCTCTGCGCGCACTCACATGCATACCTCCAGACCTCTGCGTTTTGTGACTCCCCTAGTTTCTATGCACTCCTCCCTTTTCACAACAGTCCAGACTCCTCCTATATGAGTCTCACCCAGAACTCGGGTTCATTGCAGTCTGAACTGGGGTTCAGTACATTTGGGAGGTTCCATCTCCCTCCCACTAGAGCAGCGGTTCTCGACCTGTGGGTCATGACCCCTTTGGGGGTCGAACGACCCTTTCACAGGGGTCGCCTAAGACCATCGGAAAATGCAGATATTTACATCACGATGCATAACAGTAGCAAAATTTCATGGTTGGGGGTCACCACCACATGAGGAACTGTATGCAAGGGACGCGGCCTTAGGAAGGTTGAGAACCACTGCACTAGAGGAAGCCAGCCACGCCCTCAGCTACCCATTCTCTCCATGCACGTGTCCCCGTACCTCAGCTTTTTGCAGCTCCTCTGAGTCTCCGTGAGCCTCTCTCTTTCCTTCTATTTGTAGAATTTCCACTCAGCCAGCTTTCCTGTGGTTCTGGATTTTGTCTGTTCTGTCTTTTAGCTGTAGTTTTGAAATCGTTGTGTGAGGCCACAGTTTAGATGTTCACCTATGCCACCATCTTAGTTTCTCCTTTACAAATGGTATTTTTAAGGTATCTCTGTAGTCTTGATTTTTATGTAGTGAGAAAGTCAAGATGGAAAACTCTTATCATCTCAATTAGACACACATGAAAATAGCCAACATATTAACAATAAGTATCTTTATGTCACACCATTGTGAATTCTTACTTTATATTTTTCGTCTTCCAGGTTTTCTATAATTAAATTTTTGAAGCTTTTATAACCAGAAAAAAAAATGCATAGAGAAAGTTTTCATTGCATTCCAGAAATAAGTGACTCAGATGGCCCGTTATATTTGATTATTCATGCTTCCTCTGCCTTCCTCCCCGCTTTCACTGTGGGGCAATATCCCAGGCTTGACATCTGAAGCCACGGAAGTGGAGAATAGCAGAAGTGTGAGGCCCTGGTCCTGGGAGCCCAGGGCTGTCCAATTTGTTTGCATTTTCATAGGCTGCTGAGGCATCACCGGGAGCCCAGGTGTCCCCGAGTGTGGGAAAAGGCTTGTAGTGTGGGCAGGATTCCGAAGGGAGCCTCCTATTACATGCTGAAATCAACATGCTTGACTCCTACCCACCAGCCCAGTGTTGGCTGCATGTTCGAATCACCTGGAAACATTTAAACAAACACTGTTGCCAGGACCCCATCCATAATCAGTGGAAGCAGACTTGAGTGTGCACCCCAGCAATACCCCACCCAGGAGTGTTTTTCAGAAGTTCTGCATCTGATTTCAGTGCACAATGAGGTTAAAAACCACTGCACTAGAGATTCCACATCTGTTAATGAGCCCAATACTCACAGCCTTTTGTAGTTGGCCCTATCTCCTCCTGCACTGCCAAGAACAACAACCCTTAATTATTTGCTTGTCAAACCCCTGCGTCCTTCAACCCTCCTTCCCTGGATATGCCCCTAGTTAGATGGTTGTTCCCAGAGGACTTTGTCTCTGTTCCCTCAGAATTAGGGTAAGTGAGACGGCTCCTCCAAGTCTAAGGTCAGCCACCGTTTTTAACCTCTGGGTCCTGCCGAGTACACAGCAATTGTGATGATTGTCAGATGAATGAAGGAACGAACAAAGAGCGAAGGAAGTAGTACTTCCCATGATCTGATAACATACTGTATACTTGGATGTTTTTGACTTACAGGGTGTACAGATTATAGTGTTTCCAGAAGATGGCATTCAGGGATTCAACTTTACAAGAGCATCCATTTACCCGTTTTTGGACTTCATGCCGTCTTCCCCGTTGGTCAGGTGGAACCCATGTCTGGAGCCCCACCGATTCAATGACACAGAGGTGTGTGAGTATGGTAGTCGGCCAAAGGCATCCAAAAGTGAACCAAGCCAGGGGCCAAAAGCCAAGACATGTGAAATAAGACTGAAAGGAGACCCTAGGATCCTAAGAAACGAAACCTAAACTTCGTGTGCCACACATTTATCCTGTTAAAGAATGTCAGATATCACGAGCCATTTACTCATCTGTGGATCGTTCTATTTATCAGTTTTGCAAGAAATACACAAATATATGCTTATCGAGCAAATAAATAAATAAATAAAAGCCAGCCTTCACTACACCACACCCTCATCCTACTTTCCTTCCACGAGAAACTGCCATCAACAATTTGATGGTCATCCAACTGTATCTGTTCTTTTCTATGAATTTTATGATTGATATCCTTTGTCAAACCTGCTATATGCTTGTTCTTTTTTAACTGTTGCTATTATAAACAGTGTCTCAATGAATATCCTTGTACACATTATTTTGTAAACATGTCTGTTTTTCTGAAAGATGAGAGTCCTAGAAATGGAGTTTCTCAGCAGGATAGTTAAAATTGTTTCAAAGATTTTTATTTCACTTTACATCCCCAGTGACAGTGTGTGAGTGCCTGTTTTTTGGTCCATGTAACATAGAATAATCTTTTGTATTTCTGCCAATCTTATGAAGGTAAAAAAAATATTATTTTCATTTGCATTTCCTTAGTACTAGTAAGATTGAGCATCTTCTCAGACTTGTGTTGGCCATTTGAATTTGTCCTCTGAGGTCTTCTTATCTTTTGTACAATTTCAGTAGTGGTTGCTTTTTATTGATTTATGATACCTCTTTATATATTATAGACACAATACAGGTACTTCCCTACTTTAAAATTAGATGGCCAAAGGCAGAAGGTTAAAAACCCATTTACTTATACACTCGTTTATACCTTATTTTCCCCTCCAGGTCCTCCAGCGCCTGAGTTGTATGGCCATCCAGGGAGGGATGTTCCTGGTGGCCAACCTCGGGACGAAGCAGCCTTGTCATCGCAGTGACCCCGGGTGCCCACGGGATGGAAGATTCCAGTTTAACACGAACGTCGTGTTCAGCAGTAACGGAACCCTCTTGGACCGCTACCGCAAATACAACCTCTACTTTGAAGCAGCCTTTGATGCCCCTCCCCAAGTGGACCACGTTACCTTCGATACCCCCTTTGCTGGCAAGTTCGGCATCTTCACCTGCTTTGATATATTGTTCTTCCGCCCCGCCATCGAACTCCTCCGAGACTCCGAGGTGAAGCATATTGTGTTCCCGGCCGCCTGGATGAACCAGCTCCCACTCTTGGCGGCCATTCAGATCCAGAGTGCTTTCGCCAGAGCCTTCGGTGTCAACTTCCTGGCGGCGAACATCCACCAGCCCTCTCTGGGGATGACTGGAAGTGGCATACACACGCCCCTGAAGTCCGTCTGGCACCATGACATGGAAAACTTCACAGGCCACCTTATAATTGCCCAGGTAGCCAAAAACCCACAGGGTCTCGGTACCGAGAATGCCACAGAGAAGATGGACCCGTCCCATAGCAGATTCTTAAAGCTCTTGGCGGGCGATCCATACTGTGAGAAGGACTCTCAAGAAGTCCATTGTGATGGAGCCCCCAGGTGGAACATGAATGCCCCGCCCGTGTTTCACGCCGAGATGATGTATGACAATTTCACTCTGGCCCCCGTGTGGGACAAGGAAGGCTACCTCCGGGTCTGCGCGCGCGGCCTCTGCTGTCATTTACTGTACCAGAGGCCCACCGTGTCTGAAGAGCTGTACGCCCTCGGGGTCTTCGATGGCCTTCACACCGCGCACGGCACTTACTACGTGCAGGTGTGCGCCCTGGTCAAGTGCGGAGGGCTGGGCTTTGAGACCTGTGGGCAGGAGGTCACGGAGGCCACGGGGCTGTTTGAGTTCCACCTGTGGGGTAACTTCAGCACTTCCTATATCTTCCCTCTGCTTCTGACCTCAGGGATGACCCTGGACACTCCCGACCAGCTGGGCTGGGAGAATGACCAGTACTTTCTGAGGAAGCGGGGCCTGTCCGCCGGCCTGGTGACGGCAGCCCTGTACGGGCGGCTGTATGAGAGGGACCATGGAGAGTGAAGGCTGGGCTCCGGCCACCGTGGCCGGACGGCCCTGAACTTGCACGGGCCACGCGTGGCGCACAGCACTGGGACCACCTCTGCCCCTCCTGGGGGCTGGGGGCTGGGGGGGGGAGGAAGAGGGGAGGCAGATTCCCCCAGTGTCTCTTCCTCTTCCGTGAAAATTATTGAGCCATTTTTATTTTTATTTTGTATTTTCTACCCACATTTCTCTTCTCCAAGCCACATCTTTCCTCCAGCAACTCTCTCATGACACCATTGGCGTTGAGAGTGAAACAAAATAAAGGACAGTTTATATTGTACGCATCCCCTAAGGCGGTGGGGAATGTGTGTGTGTTTCCCTTGTTCTCACTGTCCAGTGACGCCCAGGGCACACCAGTATCTCACAGGCCGCCAACATTTTCCGAGGGAAGAAACAGACCCTCAAAGAAAACAAAGGCCGCCCCGGGCCCTCTTTCCATTCGGGGCGGCCAAAGTTCTATCCAGATGAAGTGCTAGCACCAGAGCCACCGGGAATGTGGGTTTTGAAGCAGCCTTTACAAACAGGAGGGAAGCTTTTCTCACCTCTGCCTTTCTGTCTATAAAGGGAATGTGTCCGGCAGGACTCACGGTAACTGGAAGAAAGGGCGCAGTGCCCAGAGAGAGGGGGGCTGGAAAAAGTGCTGAAGAAAGGGCACCGGTAGGAAGGTGTGAGTAATAGGATTCTTTCTGCACAACGTGTCTCACCCAGGGATGCCAGGGGCTTAATAAATCACACTAGCGTTGGGCAAGAGCCCTACCATTGCCCAACATGCAGGATGGAATAAGGCTGGTAGAATTCAATCCTCCCCTTCCTCCTTCCCCTTCCCCCAACACACACACACTGCCTTCCCTTAGCAGAGAGACACTGTACCTCTTGCAGAGAAGTTGCCAGAACTGCCAGAACTCCCACTTTGGTCATTCACTCATTGACTCACTCAGCAGGTGTCTGGGGGATGGGGTAGAGAGCAAGGACCTCCCACATTTTAGTTCCAGATGCAAAACCACTGTATTCAGTGTGTGAAGACATGGTTAGGCCACTCGTTTCTGTACCACTTGTATCTGACATTTCAAAGTCGTTCTGACTCTATGCCTAGTAACTGTTTCCAATCATTTTTAAAGCGGAAAACGGATCATTTTTAAAGCTGGATAATTAGCCGCCTGTGGTTGGCCTCTTCAGTGTTGTAGCCAGTTATATTAGGTTTTTAAAAACAGTATGTGCCTGTGCATAATTATATAAGGGAGAACAGGACATTGCTTCCTCACCCCCCCGCAGTGTCCCGGCCTTTTTCTGGCTTTTAGGCAGGAAAACAAAGAGCATAGATCCTGGAGTCAGACCGGGCGGGTTTACTGTCCTAGTCTGTTTACTCCTCACCACACAGACCTTGGACCATCTATTTAAGCCTCGTTATGACCCAGTTCTCTCATTGGGAGACCGCTCATTGAATAGTCCATGTGGGAAGAAGCGAAGTCCCCGCTGACTTCTGACTCACTGCTCGCCCACAAAGGCCTGGGATGAGTCACATCTTCAGGGAACGAGCAGGAACCGCTCAGATTCCAGAGGAAGCCCTGGGAAATCCCCCTGGAGCGGGAGCGGGACCTCTCCCACCAAACAGAGCTGGCCTGCCCTCCCCGGTGCAGACCCACCCCGCAGAGCTGAGCTGGCAGGAGCATGTGGCTCCGGCTGTGGCTGGCTGCCACCCTCTTAGCGTCCCTGCCCCAAACCCCAGGGATCAGAAAGTATCTAAAAAATGCATATTGTTGCTTTAAGCCAAGATGATTCAAATCAGCCTGAGAAAGAGACGGAGAGGCTAGTCCCAAAGGCAGACTCGGTGGAACCACTACAGCCAATAACCATTTATGACTTTCCTGCTGGCTGCACATCCCGCCCTTCGGAGCCGAGCATTAGGACTGTTCCCCAGCTACTTCCTACTGACAGTCCAGAACAAATGGGTCTTGAAGTAGAAACGAGGGGGAACTAAGTAACGGTGGTAAAACAAAACGATTTTTTACAATGAAAGGCGGCAGCTGCCAGATGGCAGAACAAAGTAGGGGATGGGAAAATGAGTAAAATTATTTTCAGGGGGAAAAAATATATATACACCTATGACTAATGGCTGTGATATGCTTTTGTCAACGGTGATCCCGAAATCCAGGAAACAAATGGCAATCTTGACGCTAACACAGAGGCAGGAAATGAAATGTATTTTTGGTCACCTCAGACTTGGGGAAGTGGCGTGGTCCATGTGGTTTCTCGTGTAGGTGCAGCTGGGCCAGCCTGCGGTTTTCCTCGCAGAGGAAGTGAGAGACAAATGAGCTGTATGCACACGGGACTTACACATGCCAGTTCCTCGAGACGGCACACCACGCCCTGCTTGCAGACTGTCCAGTCCTCCCATCCGCACCCAGAGGAGAGCCTGCCCACAGCCACTGATGAGGGAAACCCCCCTGGGCCACCTCTGACCCACAGGTGGCCAGTTCAGTACCTGTGGCCATTGCACGTGACTCAAGAGCAGCCGGTCAGAGTGCTGGCCTGGCCCAGAAGCCCTGCTCAGCGAGCGGCAAGGGCGTCAGCCACGTGGATTTGCAATGGAATTCTGAAAAGCCATTGAACACCCACTAAACGAACAAACATCTCCTCCACAAAGTGGATTTATGTATTGCAAAACTTTTAAAAAAGTTGTAATGGTGCGCAGTGTTGTGCAAAAAGGCTCAGATCAAAAACAAATGTTGTTGTGACAGGAAGATCTGTTAGCTGGACTCGACTGCCAAGTCTCCTTCCTTGTGTGAGTTGCTGATTCCTACCTGACAATTACCCTGAAACGTAGTGGCTTAAAACAGTCATGAACACGAGTGATTCACAGTGTCTGTGGGTCGGGTGTCTGGGAGTGGATTGGCTGGGTGGTTGTAAGCTGCCCTTGGAGCTGGAGGATGTTTTGGTAATTGTGTCCCTGAAAAGAAATGAAGTCTGAACCCCCAGGACCTCGGAATGTGATCCTCCTTGGAAATAAGGTCTTTGTAGATGGGATTCAGATGAGGTCATACCAGAGTAGGGCGACCCCTCCATCCAATATG
Organism: Lasiurus cinereus; assembly: GCA_011751065.1. Classification (NCBI taxonomy): domain Eukaryota; kingdom Metazoa; phylum Chordata; class Mammalia; order Chiroptera; family Vespertilionidae; genus Lasiurus; species Lasiurus cinereus. Next base: position 17,474,036 of record JAAGEH010000125.1, read on the forward strand.
ATTGGTGTCCTTAGAAGAGAAGACACCAACACACCTCAGGCAGTCACCCACTAGCCCAGTGTGATGTAGACTTGGGGTTCTCATGGGTGGTCCTAAGCCAGCAGCACCAGCAGCTCCTGGGAACTTATTAGAAGTACAAATTCTTGAGCTCCAACCCAGACTTGCTGAATCAGAAATTTGGGGGGCAGAGACCAGCCATCGGTGTTTTAAGAAGCCCTCCAGGTGACGCTGATCCTGGAAATGCTATGCATCTCCCAAAGCAGGTGTGTAGGCCTTAGTCATCAGCGCTTCACACTAGTTCTCTGAAACAGGCAAGTGCACCCATTTTACAGAAGAGGAAACTGAGGTTTGGAAGGGAAGGGCCTTGCCCAAGGCTAAACAGCACCCCAGAAACAGAGTTAGAGGGTGGAATTCCCACCCCAGGATCAGTGCACAGCTGGAGTTTCCAGATTACCAACCCAGAACTCTCCTCTTTCCTCCTCTCCTTGTATTAGTTTTTAACCCATTATTACCCTTTCTGCGTGACATTTTGTCATCCAAATATATTGCTCTACTATTTTGTTTAATGATAGACAACTTAGTAGGAAAATATAATTTGTAATTAAATAAACCTGCCCTTCATCAGGTTCTGTGTAAATTTTGAAAGTTCATGGAAGGCTTCCTGCAAATGTAGAAAAACTTACTGAACCAATGAGTTTATTTGCAGTTATTTTGAGAATATTCCCTTTACTCAGTTCCAGCATGAGAACTAGCAGTGGCATGCTCTTGACATCTTTTAATCTGGGGCTTCAACATCTGAATAACGTATGCAGATGGTTGCTTGTTTTTATGCTACCTGGGTGTTTTGCAATACATAAATCCACTTTGTGGGTCTATTTCAAACCTTCTCTTGCATTGAATCCTCCATGCAAGCCCAAGGATTCATTTTATCAATACTTGGAGTGTTCACAATTTCTGAAATATTAGCGTCTGATTTAGGCAGAATCACATCTTTGATGCTATGCCCTTTAACTTCAGGACTTGGTTTGTAGTTTATCTTCTGAATCCCGAGTCTATTGCCGCAGGATGCTGATGTGTTAACTAGAGATAGCACTACACTATTAAGCAAACACACCACCTTTCTCATTCCCACACTCTAAATATATCTGCAGGAAGTGTAAATGATCAGCACGCTAAGTTTTCTCTGGGTACTGGAACGTGATGGTTGAAACTCATACCATTGATCTGGAAAAAAATTGCAGGATTCTAAAGCAATTCCTGAATAACCAAAGAAAGATAAAGTTACATACAGGTGGTTTTAAAATAAGATATGAGCATTCTAGTTCTTTAAAAATTGTTGATTCTGCAATGGATATCTTACAACTCACATTAAATCAGGTGATAAATTAAAGCATTAGCTCCGAGTAAATTATTGTGCTAGAAAGCATGGAGTGTGCAAAGTCACATAAGAAAAGATTGTAAACTTCAGGGAGACTTATTATCTGGTGCTCATATAAACACAGGATTGAAACACACACACACACCCTATCCTAAACAAATCCCTGAAGGATATTCGTGACAGATTTTCCAAAAATGGCTACAACGATATTTCCAGCCCCATCTGCTGCTCCAGAACTTTGTTAGTCCTTCCCCATCAAGATATGAGGCCTGTGCTTCTTCCTTTGACCTTGGGCAGGACTCTGACTGCCTCAATGACCAGAATACAGCAGACAGAGCACTATGTGACTTCCACAGCTAGGTCATGACCAACAGTACAGCTTCTGGTGGCTCTCTCTTGGGGCTTTCACCACTGACACCCAAACACCACACTCTGAGGAAACACAGGCCACGTGCGGAGACTGAAATCGAGCCCCCCAACCCCCTTAGCCCATGGCACTCCCTGCTGAAAGCTGAGGCATCCCTCTTGGAAGCAGGTCCCACAGTCCCCCCTGAACCGACTGCCACAGCTAAGGCCTGCAGAGCAGAGGCAAGCCTCCGCACCCTGCATGGCCCAAAGCGCATATTCACGAGTGATTGCTGTTGCTGTAAGCCATTAAGTGGAGGTAGTTTGTTATGCAGTCAATGAGAGCCAGAACTGATTTATATTAACCATAGAAGTTGTCCTATTTGAAGAAATAAAAAAGGCCAGTGTGGCCACACTGTGTGGCAAGTCTTGAAGTCAGAAGGGAGGACAGGCCTGGCCTGCTGTGGTGGGGGCGTGGGATTATATGGGAAATGTTGGAGATCATCTCTGCAGAGTCTGCCCGGGAGGAGCAAGGAGTACCAGCTCTGCACCAGCCCCCCCACCCTCCCTGCCCAATGCTTCAAAGCTGCGAAGAGAAGTCCCCATAATTTCAGGTAGTAACATGCAGTGTAGAGTGTGGTTGAGAGACAAGGGGGCTGCTAGAGACCCAGGTGTCCCATTTAAAGGACCAGCGCACGAACTTACCTGGATTCCCAGCAGCGGGTGGCATTGGGGGACCCAGACACATACCGGGACAAACTGGATTGCCTGGAATCCGAGCAGGAACTGGGGGGCAGCTTTCTCCCAGAGGGTTGCTTACAGGGGTCACTGTTCCTGTGCTGGGACCTCCCCTGTCAGAGCTTCCATCACTGTGGCCCACACTGATTGCTCCATCCGGGTGATTCCCTGAGGCCCTGCCCCATCCAATTTGCAGCCCCACCCACCTGTTTGCAGCATCATTTCCATATGAATGGCCTGCCTAGCTCAGGCTTCAGGTTTTGGTAAAATCCCTCAAACAAGCTGCAGCTGGTGACAGCATGCCCAAACCTATCCCTAAAAGGCCCAAGACCAGGCACCAGCACCAGCCTGCCTTGCTCCACAGCTGGGCCTCGCCTCCTGCACAGCAGCTCTCCCACTGCAGTCACTGCTGGTCCACACAGCCAACTGGCCTGGACATCACCTCCTCCCAGAAACACCAACAGCAATCAAGGCTCAACTACAAGGCTGTGTGTGCACCTAGAGTGCCCAGCTCAGGTGCCTGGGGAGGCTAGTTCCACTAGGCCCTAGAGGACTACCTGCTACACAAGGCCACTCTACCAACTCCAGGAGACAGAGTAGACCTTCTTAGTTAGTACATAGAAACAAACACAAGGAGACAAACATGTGGAGACAAAGAAACATGTTATAAATGAAAGAAATGGAAGCAAGCAAACTACTGGATACAGAGTTATATGGAGGTTACTCAAGGATCTCCATGAGAGTTTCACGGATTTTAGTGAGAATGTCAAAGACATGAAAAAGGAACAGTCAGAAATTAAGCATACACTAACTGAAATAAGAACAATTTACAGGGATTCAATAGTAGAGGATTCTGAGACTCCAATCAGAAGAGCAAAAATAAAAAAGAACCCCAAAATAAGAAGAAAGTGTAAGGAGCCTTTGGGACAACTTCAAGTGTACCAACATCAGAATTATGGGGGTGCCAGAGGAAATGAGAGAGAGAGCAAGATATTGAAAACCTATTAGGAAACATAATGACAGAAAACTTCCCCTACCTGGTGAAAGAAATAGCCTTTCAAGTCCAGGAAGTGCATAGAACCCCAAACGAAAGGAATCCAAAGAGGACCACAGCAAGACACATCATAATTAAAATGCCAAGAGCAAAAGACAAAGAGAGAATATTGAAAGCAGCAAGAGAAAAGTATTTAGTTACCTACAAGGGAATGCCCATAAGACTGTCAGCTGATTTCTCAACAGAAATATTCAAAATGATGAATAGCAAGGACTTATAACCAAGATCACTATACTCAGCAAAGAATTGAGGGTCGGACAAAGAGCTTCATAAACAAGAAAAAGCCAAATAAGTTCATCACCACCAAGTCAGTATTATATGAAATGTTGAAGATATTATGAAGGAGGAGGCAGAGTGGGGGAGGAGGAGGAAGAGGAGGAGAAGGGGTGAAAAACATGAACAATAAAATGGCAACAAGAACACAACTATCAACAATAGAATCTAAAAATAAACGAACAAAAAAATCTAATGAACACAATAAACTGGTGAATAAAACAGAATTAGAGGCATGGAAGCATGAAACATGCTTCTGAGACTGACAAATCTCAGAGGGAAAGGGGTGGGAGTAGGGGTGCGGGGTGGGAAGAGATTAACCAAAGATCTTCCAGATCTTACCTATGGTCACAGAGAGTAGGATGGTGAAGGCTAGGGTTT
>JAAGEH010000125.1:17478304-17583313 GCA_011751065.1 Lasiurus cinereus
GGGGAGAGGAGGGGAATTAGGTGGAGGGGGATAGAGTGGGAAAAAGGAAGAACATCTGTAATATTCTCAACAATAAAGATTAAAAAATAAAAGTTTTTAAAAGGTAATTTAAAAAATAGCAATTTAAGAAGATGACTTGTTGAAGGGCAATTATGGGTCAAAGAAATATAGAGGCAAAGTTATAGTAAGAGCCATTATTTTGGCATTATAAATGAATTCAAAAAGGATGAGGAATCTGTTGTGCAAGTAATTGGGCCCCGCTGCATTCTACGGGCCTCTGTAAAATTCTGTTTCAGACCCTTCCTAGGGAGCGGCAATATATGTTGAATATGTAACATGAACATATGTCACCAAATTTGTTCCTGCAAAGCAGTGCAACAAGTCAATAAAACAAGAAACTAAGTAGCATTTTAAAACAGGAGCTTGAGAGTCTCGGGAACAGGCCTGGCTTCCTCCTAACTGGCTGGGAGTCCCTGGGCACCGTCCCCCCCTCTGCAGGCCTAAATTCCGTCTCTGGGCGATGGTTTCAGCGCCCGCTCATTCCTTCCCCTCCGTTCGAATAGTAAATAAGGAAGCAAACAGCCACCGCACAGACAGGGAGGCGCTTTTTATAGAACGCTGTAAAACAGACTTCATGTGCAGCATGAATCACCTCTCCCCCAGGCTGGAGGCTCCTCTTCCTTCCCCACTCACTGGCTGAATGTTCTGATTTTCATAATCAGTGTTGTGATGGTCTATTGCTAAGTAACGGAACCACTCTGAAACTCCATGACTCGAAATAACCACGTTGGCTGGCTCCCGAGTCTGTGGGTGGGTCAGGGACTGGGGAAGGGCACGCTGGTGTGGCTTGGCTCTTCCAGCTGCAGTGGCTGGGCTGCAGGACCCACTTGGGAGACGGTTTCCCCACTCCCGTGCCTGGCACACTGCAGGCTCTGAGGGGCCTCTCCAGCAAGATGGTCTCCAAGCTGTCAGACTGCGAACAGGACATCGGAGGGTTCCCAGAGAAGGTGAAGGAGACAGCAGGGGAAAGCTGCCAGCTCCAGATGGCTGGGGCCAGAGATGGGCACGGTGGCATTTCCGTAAAAGCTGCTACAGAGACCACCTATAGTTTATGGGAGGAAACTCAGCCCCCACCCATGGGTGGGAGGAGTGTAAAAAATCAGTGGGCTAATTTTTGGTTTGAACTATGTTTTTATTGTTATCAGAGAGGAAGGGGGAGAGAGAAACATCAGTGATGAGAGAGAATCATTGATCAGTTGCCTTCGGCAAGCCCCTCATTGGGGATCAAGCTCGCAACCACGCATGTGCCCTGAGAATCATGAACTGTGATCTCCTGGTGCGTGGGTTGATGTTCAACCATGGAGCCATGCCTGCCGGGCCTGTGGTCTCATTTTCATTCTAACTCACAGTAGGCTGCTATATTGATATCAATTTATACTTGAGGGCTTTCTATTGCCCGACCTAATGACTCATGTAACCTTTTCAATAACTATGAGATATCTTTATTATTCCCATTTTACAGATGAGGAAGCTAAGACACAGAGAAGCTAAACAACCGGCTGAAGGCCACTCAGCTTTATATGAGCCGGGGTTTGAACCCAGGCAGTGCGTATACGTATAGCTTTTTGATCTTTTACTGTTACTCCCTTTCTTCTGAACGCTTAGACGCCATCGGCTCATCGTCACTGAGACCATGGAGTGCTCCCATCTGCATTTGACAGGGTTGACGAGAGCTCAGAGAGGTGGTGTGACTGGCCAAAAGTCACCCAGGTGGACCCCACAGCTCTGCTGCCTTCCACGCAGCACATGCATTATAAATACATTCTATGTATTTGTCCTCGTGTCCAGTTCTCCCTCAGGTGGTGAACTCCACTGGGGCTGAGACTGAGCAACTTTCTCGGCACCTGGAACATTCTCAGTCAGTGCTTGAATCCAGGTTGTAAGGTTGAGGGCATCTTCAACACGAGGAAGCCATTAAACACCGTGTGTATTTACTACTTTGTATTTAGGTAGCTATGTTGACATGGAAAAAATTTTATAATATGGCAAGTAAAAAAGCAAGTTACAAATACAATTTAGAAAACATACTCCTGTTCAGTTACAGATTTTGAAAAATAAAATCACTTTTAGTGTTTCTTGTGATCTCAGTGGTAAAATGATGGATGGCTTTGTTGTACCCTTTTTGCTTATCTCCCTAAATTTTTTACTATAATGTATTACTTTGGAATAAGAAAAATGTCACTTAATGTTCAATGTGAAATTGACACATGCTTTCCTTTCCTTTATAGTAACTTTTCTCAAATTCAATACCATAAGCAAAATATTGCCTTTTACACAAAACTGAATTTTTCCATAAACTTCCCTTGAAATGTAGCGTCTACCCTGGTAAATATGTAATATGCTTACATCTACTTTTGTATTTCCTTGTCCTTTGCAGCGATCTAAATTTGGGGGCAATCTGAGCTAATAATTGTTTTACATTTGTGAGGAGGAAGCACAAGAGAGGTGGTACAGATAGGGAAGGCTGCTGAATGGGTATGTGGGGAGAATTGCTTGAAATGTTAGATCCAAATATTTGCCATTTTGAAACATTAAATCATTACCATTTTGAAACATTTTTAATGATTAAAAATACATGCTTAGCCCGAATGGTGTGGCTCAGTGGTTGAGCATCAACCTATGAATCAGAAGGTTACAGTTTGATTCCCCATCAGGGCAAAAGCAAGGTACATGCACCCAACCGGAATCGAACCTGGGACCTTTCAGTCCGCAAGCTGACGCTCTAGCCACTGAGCCAAACCGGTCTCAGCGGAATACCTTAATTTTGCCATAATTTCTTTAGTGCTGACACTCTCCTTCCCACCAACTGGGTTTGTGAGAGGGGTAGTAGTTGAATCAAATGCCACAAACCAGAGAAGGCTCTGGATGTGTTCGATTAACCAAGTGCAAAACAAGTCACAGATTTGGGTTACTTTTCACGGTCACAAGCACGAGTTGCAGGTTTAACAAATCAGTTTTAAACATTTTTAATGATTAAAAATACATGCTTAGCCGAAACCGGTTTGGCTCAGTGGATAGAGCGTCGGTCTACGGACTGAAAGGTCCCAGGTTCCATTCTGGTCAAGGGCATGTAATCCTAGTTCCGGGCACATCCCCAGTAGGGGGCGTGCAGAAGGCGCCTGATTGATGTCTCTTTCTCATCAATGTTTCTCTCTATCCCTCTCCCTTCCTCTCTGTAAAAAATCAATAAAATATATTAAAAAAAAATACATGTTTAGCCCGACTGGTGTGGTTTTTTCATTTTATTGAGCTACAATTTAAATATCATAAAATTCACTGCTTTACAGCGTACAAATAAATGGTTTTTAGTATATTCAGTCATGCAACCACAATCACTATTTACTCTTAGAACATTTTATCCCCAAAAGAAACCGCCATACCCAGTTACTTTAACTCTCCCTTCGGCAACTACTAATATACTTTTCACCTTTACGGATTTACCTTTTCTGAACACTTTATGTAAATGGAATCATACAAGATGTGTCCGTTTATCTTCATTCATTATACTTACATGTGTAACATGTTCTTCATTCTTTTTTTTATGGTTGAATGTTTCATTGTATGGATATACCATGTTTTATTTATTTATCCTTTTTTTGGATAAAAATTGGGTTGTTTTCACATTTTGGCTATTGTGGATAATGCTTCTGTGGGCTTTCATACAGTTTTTGTGTGAACATGTTTTCAATTCCAGTGTAATTGCTAGGTCATATGGTTAAGTCTAGGTTTAATTATTTAAAGAACTGTCAAGCATTATTTTATATCCCTATGAGCAATGTGTGAGGGTTTAAATTTTTCCACATGCTTGCCAGTGCTTATTGTCTGTTTTTGTTGTTATTTTTATAGCCATCCTGATGTCTGTGGTTTCTCATCATGGTTTTGATTCCCATTCCCCTGATGGCAAATGATGTTGATGATCTTTACAAGGGCTTCTTGGTTATTTTTCCTAAAGAAATTATTAAAATCCTGCACCAGCTTTAAAAACTAAATTATCTTTTCATTATTGAGTTGTAGGAATTCTTTGTATACTCTGGATATTAGACTCTTATTAGATACTAGAGGCCCAATACATGAAATTTGTGCAAAAGTAGGCCTTCCTTCCTCTGGTTGCAGGCACTAGCTTCCTCTGACATCCGGGACCTGGGCTTTCCTCACAGGGCTCTTCCCCTCTTTGTCCAGAAAGACATCTGGTCTAATTAGCATATTACTCTTTTATTATTATAGATATAACTTGGAAATATTTTTCTCCATTCTGTTCTTTTTTAACTTGCTTGATAGTATCTTTTGGTGCACACAAGTTTTTAATTCTGAAGAAGTCTAATTTATCTGTTTTTCTTTGGTTGTTTGCTCTTTAGACACCATACCTAAGAAACCATACCTAACCCAAGGTCATAGATTTACACTGTTTTCTTCTAACAGTTTTCTCTCTTACATTTAGGTGTATGATCCACTTAAAGTTAATTTTTGTATATTTGTAAGATAGGGGTCCAAATTCATTCCTTTTGCTTATGGACATCTAGCTGTCCCAGTATTTGTCGAAGGAATATTCTTTCCCTATCGTATTGTCTGATGCCCTTTTTGAAATTTATTGACCAAAGATGTATGGGTTATTTCTAGACTCTCAATCCTATTGATCTATACCTATCCTGATTGCTGTAGCTTTGTGGTAAGTTTTGAAATTGTGAAGCATGAGTCCTTTGTTCTTCTGTATTAAAATTGTTCGGGCTATTCTGGGTCCTTTGCGGGTCCACAGGAATTTGAGAGTCAGCTTGTCAATTTTGGGAGGTGGCCAACAATTACATTAGCATCAAGACCAAGTTTTAGAGCATAGTGCTAACCTGTCCAACCTCAAGCATTGTACCATCTTCAATTTTATCTGAAGGCAAAGCAAGTTACATGCCATAGACTGGGGATGGCTGAGCCAGGAGACACCTAAGAAACACTTTTCATCAACCCAGATCCCCTCTCTTCAAATGACAAGTGATCCTCAGGTTTACGACGACATGCTTTTAGCTTAACCTCAGAACTCTCATTTGCTTTTGTGGATTAGTTTAGCATCTCTATCCTTTCTTGCTTTTAATTGTATGTTACTTCCACATTCTCCCCCTTTTTCAGAAAATCTTATGGTGTCTCATATCAATAATTTTGTTTGTGCAATCAAGCTAGTGCATAATGGGCAAGGTATTCTTTAAGCCTCAACACTCCCCCTACGTCACCCCCGTTCCATCCCCTCTACATCAAAATCTCAAGTAGCTCTCCAGCTATTCTCACAAATCTTTTTCTGCAGAGCAGTCACAATATGATCTTTCTTATCTGTCTCCCTGACTAAAACAAGCTTCCTGAAGACAGGGACTTCTTAGGGTTCATCATTATGTCCCTGGTGTAGCTCCAGTATTTGAAAAGTGCTTACTGCTGAGTTTGTACCCAAGAAATGTTTGCTGAAGGTCTAAATAGGCCTGCATTTCAATTCTAATTAAGAGAGATGACAGATAAGAAATGCCAGAAGAGTGAAAAAACCACAAAGTAATGAGAACACAAAAAGAATGAAGTAGGGAAATGGAAAGGATAAGATGGTAAATAATCTAGACAGTGGAGAACTTCAGAAACCAACATTTTTTTGTATTAAAAGTAACCACCAGCCAACCTTTACTTTATATCTTGTGGGAGATTAGGTGATTTGGAAGGAATGGTCATAGTAAGATGAGAAGGGACTGGATTTTCAGGTAGGCAAAAGGTTGGCTCTTCCTCTTTGGAAAAGAGCAAATCCAAGACCTAACCAATCAGTTCCACACCACCAAGAAAGAACTTTCCAATTCAAAACACATTTTTGCTGCCCAGTTTTACCAAAAGAACCACTACACTAGACGGGGTACTATAAGAAGGGAAGGGGCAGGCAGAAAGCAAAGACTACCAACCATGACCATGGATAAATGGAAACCAATGACAAGCTAGTAGGCTTATCATTTCAGGGCTAAATTAACTGTGGAAATTGGACTCAAACTATCCTTTTCCATCGGGCAGAGTCAAGCTGCCCCATTCCACCCAGGCTGGACTTGGCCATGTGACTTGCTTTAGCCAACAGAGTATTAGCACATGAGATACATGCAGAGGCATAACTGGGTGTGTGTGGCCAGCCTTGCCATCTTGTGCTTGTCGTCACCTTGGTACTTCTGGACTTTAGTTGGGGCAGACCCAAGCCTATTTCATAGCAAGTAGTCAGACCCAGCCAGAGCTCCTATTAGCAGCAGTGTCACCCCACCAAGCTTGTAAGCCAACCTGCAAAAGTATCAGGATGTGTGTGTTGTCATCCTCTTAGGCTTCATCACGAGGCAAGTTTCATTACCTCTTCCTTTACCGCCGTCTGCGCAGACCCCAGCACAGTTCATGACATAGCAGGTATTCAATAGATGTCTGATATGGTCATATTTGTGTTTCTTCTAAAATTAGTGACCTAGGAGAAGAAAACTGAAAGAAACTTACACAACTTAGTAGTCATAATGTGGTCCAACTGCAAAACCATCGATTTCACCGAGGACCAGAAAGCATGTGAGAGGTCAGTAGGTGGTTAAAGCACAGACAGGGGGAAATGACTGCCTGGATTTGAATCTAGGCTTCACAAATGACTGGCCAACAGACCTTGGGTAAAAGTTCTGTCACCTCTCTGCCTCATTTCGCATCTGTTCAATGATGCTATTAATAGCACCTACCTCATAGGGCAATTGTGTGGATTAAGAGATGTATTTCAAGTACTTACAATCTTGTCTATCTAGTACATGATAAACACTGAATAGGCATTTTGTCATTACCAGCATAATTTTGAGCAAGGTTATGAAAGTCCTCTTTGCCTGCTCCTCCGATAGCCTATTTTATAGTATTTGTTCTCATTTTTGTTATCTCTGTACATATTTATAATTAGCTCTCTTGTAGGTTTTCATAATCTTTTTATGCGCAGAAGTGCTAAGTGCTGTTATCTGCTTCAATCTATCCCCATCCACCAACCATTTTCACCCAGGATTTCATTTGCGCCCCTCTCCACCTGCTCAAATCCTGCTAAAAGTCCAGCCCAAATGCCATCTCTTCCATGAAACCTGTTCTGACCTTCCTTCCCAAAGAACTTCTCTGAACTGCCTTAGTGATTCCTTTTTACTTCAATTATATTTCTATACTTTCGACTTTCAGGGATATGCCTTCCCACAACGAAATTATAAGCTTCTAGAGGACAAGACCACAATTTCTAGGGCATTTTCTGCCCATTCTCACCCTCAAGTTTATGGTAAGCAAGCAATCAATAAATATATGTTGAATGAATATATATGAAAAACCCACGTAGATAGGTTCATCAAAATTCTAAGAGCATTACTGAAAAATCAAGTTTTCTAAAGGATAAAAACTTGTAACAGAACACAAATTAGACATTAAAAGATAAAAGAAGTTTGCATGTAAAGAAGAAAGACACTTGATTTATTGCATTAAAAAACTTTATTTCATTTAAAAGTTTCCAATATAAGCCAAATTAAACCCCAAATTGACAGCTACATGTAGAGATCTCCTGAACTAAATGGCACTATTTGAGTCGAGTGTCTTGTGAAAGGAGGCCAGCTGCTGTTACCACCATTTCCCCCAAAGTAGTTGTAGAGCAGAAGCTGGTATTATGAAAATACACATCAGATATTTCAGATGTTGTCTTTCATGCAGAAGTTAAAAGCAAACAGGCTTTTCTGTTCGTGCAAGGATAAACCACTACAGAACAGGGCCTGAATGCTGTCAACACACAAGGTGTAACTATAAAGGAACTTACTGTGGTGCTGTGTGTTCATTCATTCAAGTCATCCAAGCACTAACTCCAACATGACTTACGCTATTCAGATATTACTTGGGACTGCACTTTGGGCTTCCCCTCATCAGGTGCAGACCAAAGGAAGTGGTTGATCAAGCTGGGGTGTATAGACTATCACAAAATGGGATCACAAAGCAATGGAATAGTTTTTCTAGTGGACAAACAATCCAAAGAACAACCTCACTAATATTTTCACTAATAGCATCATTTACACAAAGTGATGCAAAATCTAAGTTCTGATATGTGTGAGGACAAATTAAAAGCAGCTGGTTACTTTATAGTTACACCTTGGATTATACCAGATATGGAAAATCTAACAGCGTGTCTAACGAGTCCTTCTGGAAATCAGCACAGGTGAGTCAAACACAGCCTGAAAGAGAGAAGACATGGCAGAGGGCACGAGGATCAGCATTTCAATGTTCTGTGTTCTCTTGGAGGACAGACCCGGCCCAGGTTACAGAAGTGACCGGGAGGGAGGCTTCAGCTCCATCTAAGGAAGACCTTGCTAACAGTTAGAGCTGCTCAACAACTGAATGGACTGCGAGGTGAGGTAGAGTCACTGGAAGTGTTCAAGGTGGAAAGATCACCCTTGGAGAAGGGACTCCTGCATTTGTTAAGAGGTTAGACTGGATGAACCTCAGGTCTCTTTCAATTCTGAGATTCTAGAAAATTCCCTCAGGGAATTCAGAAGAGAATTCCTAAAAGGAAAGAGAAAGCACACATATGTATACTTTTAGAATCCTCTTGAGTTTTTTTCTTTTTTCAAAAGGTACAATAGAAAATGTAGTCTGCTGTCTTTAAAATGCATTTTCACCTTCCTACCACTAATAATTAGGAAGGGTCCTTTATGACTTTTTTTATATTATAAAGAAAAGATGGACAATTACATTTATAATTTCTGTAAATATTTTAGAAAAAATGCTTAAAATCTAGTAGTCAATGCCCTAGAAATTTTATAGATTTTTTTTAGGTCATATGCACAGATACAAATACATTATTCATTAAATACAACTCACATCTGTGTTTTATTATACTCTAAAATATACAGGAATCTCGATGTACTGAAAGAGTGCAAGTAAGTACAGTATTCAAGCAGTCACTATTTCTATGTACATGCTCATTAATTCTTCAAAAACCCCACAAAATTATCAAATAGATCAAAATACTGTTCTGTGTTTTCACACTTTATATTCAGAAAAACCAGCTGATAATTTACAGTGTCATAAAGTTTCCAGTTTTGCAATACAAAAAAGATAAAGGAAATTGGGTATCATTTTGTGAAAATTTATGGAACTTTACCCAGACCTGTAAGACCCCCTACATGTGTGAAATCATTCTCACTGGGAAAGCAACAGTTACAGTAAATGCAGAACCATGTAAACTGTTTAGAAGCCTAAATGTCAGCCTTCTCTCTCTCTTTTTCTCCTCTCTCTCTCTTTGTTGTTTGAAAGGCAATCTTCCAATTTGGTGGGCAATTGCTTCTTTCCCCGAATCTGAATAGGACCTAAGGATTTTAGTATTTTAAAACTTGCCCAATATGCAAATTACTTCTAAGAGACCTAATGATGTTAATGTATCAGTAACAAGTGATTTGATTCTTCACTAAACAATGACAACAAACACACCCTGATCCACATGGAGGCACAAAAGTAACAAGTGATGAAGGTGTACCATCCAAAGTAGTGAGGTTGAAAACTACCCCAGGACCACTTAGCTGCAATAGGGTGAAAATAACCTAATTTTGGATTTTCTAAAATTTTCTTCTATGAAATTCTTTACATTTTCAAATAAAAATAGTTCAATTTAAAACCTAAACCATTCAAAACTGGGCAACAGTAGCCTCAACCCAACCTATCTCATGTGTACATCACAAGCATTTTCACCCTTACTGCACCCAGTCAGCTGGTTTTCAATTCTAATATTATAAAACTTGGAATTTTAAAAATTTTATGTAAAAGAAAAAAATGTAAAAATACATCTGCTTTCTCTCATGGTTTATACAGGGTTCAAAGGCTTTCAGATGTTTTCACTAAAAAAAAAAATAAAGAAATCAACATTTAAAACCAAATCTCAGCTTCATTTTCAGACTATCAAAGTTTGGTTTAGATAATGTTTCATTTCACCTACTCCAGTTTCCACCAAATGGCATTCTATTAGAAAGCCTTTAAGTTTTTTGGTCCTTTGGCAATTTGCTATGCACATAATGCCTACTGTACCAAACTTTTATTGCCCTTAAATTTATTGTAGTTCTATTGATAACATTTAAATCTAGTGTCCTTATCTCTTCTTTTATAATATTGTTGCTTGTGTAAGCAGATTAGGGTGCACAGTGTCCCAAATTATTCCTGGCACTGCAAAACCAAATTAAACAATTCCACAAAGCAATCTGACACCAAAGTATTTTCCTCTGGTCAAGTCTATTTCAAGACTCTAGAGGTTCCTTTTGCAAAACTTGCCTTTAAGTCTTCTTCCTAATGTCGTCACATTTCTTATATTCACTCACTCTGCGATCTTTCCTCTTAGGTTGAGTTTGTATGTGAATAAGAAAGTGCCCTTTTTCCTGAAAAAGCACAGTTTGAAGTGTTAGTGTCAGAACTCTCTCTTAGACACTGGCTCAGCCTCTCAGTAGGTCTCTGAATCGGAGTCATTGAGCTCATCCACATCGGCGTATAAGTACTCCGGCTCCCCGCTAATGTTGTTGAAACTGCAATAGGAGCTAGGTTCATTCCTCATGATGGGCAAGGCTTCAAAGCTGACTGTTTTTGAGGTGTTGGTGTAACGATTAATGGCATTGAATGTCAGGGATGATAAAGGGCTACTTGATGAGACAGGCATCATGGTGGCCAAAATGAGAGCTAGGCAATCAGCCACATCCTTATTGGGAGCACAGGCCAAAGCTGGGGTATAGCCTAGAATTAAAGATAAGATTTAAAAAAGTTAAACATCCAAGACTCACTTAGCTAATATAAGGAAATAAGCCTAAAGGCCTTCATCTTTAGATATGTTTTCAATTACTTGTCTTATACTGAATTGGTTTCATTAAAAATGATTCAGGCATCACCAATATGTAGAAAAGAGAAAAGTCATAGAAATCTAGGGCAGAAGACTTTATAGACTACATTATAGAAAAGGAAGCTGAGGCCCAGAGATGGATGATTGCCCCAAGATATCACAATGTAACCACAGCCATCTGAATTTATAGAAGATATTGGGATAGACATACAATTGACATAAAAAAAGTAAACTATATATGATATATATAGAATAGTGATTTTCAACCTTTTTCATCTCAAGGCACACACAAATGAATTACGAAAATTCTATGGTGCACCAAAAATATATTTTTGCTGATCTGACAAGAAACTATAGTTATAATTTTTTTTTCTTAAAAAATATATTTTTATTGATTTTTTATAGAGCGGAAGGGAGAGGGAGAGAGAGCTAGAAACATCGATAAGAGAGAAACATCGATCGGCTGCCTCCTGCACGCCCCCCACTCTGGGGAGGTGCCCACAACCAAGATACATGCCCTTGACCAGAATTGAACCTGGGACCCTTCAGTCCGCAGGCCAATGCTCTCTCCACTGAGCCGTACTGGTTAGGGCTATAGTTATAATTTTGATTCATTCACACTGAATGGCTATTGTGTTGGCTGTTGTCACTTTTTTATTTGACAATCTAAGGCAGTGGTCAGCAAACTCATTAGTCAACAAAATCAAATATCAACAGTATAACGATTGAAATTTCTTTTGCGAGCCAAATTTTTTGAACTTAAACTTCTTTTAATGCCAATTCTTCAAAATAGACTTTCCCAGGCCGTAATATTTTGTGGAAGAACCACACTCAAGGGGCCAAATAGCCGCATGTGGCTTGCGAGCCGCAGTTTGCTGACTGTGGATCTAAGGCAGTGGTTCTCAACCTTTCGTTGCTTTAGCAACGAAAATAATTTTATGGTTGGGGGTCATCACAACATGAGGAACTGCATTAAAGGGACGTGGCATTAGGAAGGTTGAGAACCACTGATGTAAGGGAAAAGAGATTAGCACCCCTGACTAAATAGTCAAGTATTTCATGTTTTAAATATTCTTGGGGCACACCAGTTGAAAATCGCTGTTAGAAGATAAGCTCTGTGGAAATAAGACTGAGGACTTAGAAAGCTGTGGTGGTGGTATGCAGCAGGTGTAGTATAAAAGGGTAGTCATGATAGGTTTCATTAGAAGATGACATTTGAGCTAAGATCTGAAACAGGTGAAGGATTCAGCTAAAGACTGCTTAGGGACAGAGTGTTCCAGGCAGAAGAAACAGCCAGTACAAAGATCATGACCCATATATATCCATGAGAAGAAGGGGCTGGCATGGCAAAATGCAGAGAAGGAAGAGTCGGAGATAAGATCAGAGAGGAACAGAGTAGCAAAACAATCATGTAGGGCCTTATAAATCATTATCCTATATAATAAAGAAGCAATATGCAAATTAACCCTCACACCCTCACAAGATGGATGTCTACAACCAGGCTGGCAGGGAGGTTAGTGAGGGATGACCAAACAAATGAACAGCAGGCTGCATGGGGCGACCAGGCCAGTGGGGAGGACCATGAGGGGCAATGAGGCCAGCAGGGGGTGTGGGGCATTTGGGGGTAACTAGGCTGGCAGGGGCAGTGAGGGGATGACTGGCCAGCAGGTGGGGAGGGGCAGGAGAAGCAGTTAGAGGTGACCAGGTCAGCAGAGGGGGGCAGTTAGGGGCGACCAGGCAGGCAGGCAGGCAGATGAGCGATTAGAAGCCAGTGGTCCAGGATATGAGAGTGATGTTCTATTGCTGGCAGTTGGACATCCCCCAAGGGGTCCTGGATTGGAGAGGATGCAGGGGAGGCTGAGGGAACCCCGCTTCCATGCATGAATTTCATGCACCAGGCCTCTAGTAAGGATTACAAGGAAATTGAGATTTGGAAGAATATCTTCTCACACTTTTTAAAAGGATCCAGACCAGAATGGTAGTAGTAGAGAAGTAAAAGTGAGCATGGACATACTTTGTTGATGGATTGTACATTGGGTGAGAGAGAGGAGTTAAGGAATACTTCAGGTTATTGCTCTGAGCAACTATAAAGATGGAAATTGTCATCAACTGAGATCAGGACAGCAGGAAGAGGAGAGAAAGGACCTGCAGTTCAGTTATGAACATGTCATGTTTGAGTTGTTTATTAGACCTCCATGTGGTACTATCAATTAAGCTGTTGGATCTCTGAATATGGAAATCAGGAGAAGTCTGGGCTAGAGATATAAATTTAGGCCATCTCAGTCCAGGTAGTATTTAGGACCAAGGTACTAAATGAGATCACTGAAGAAATGAATGTAGGTAGGGAAAGTAAAAAGAACCAAGGACTAAGTCCTAAAGCCTACCAAAATTGAAGAGTTGTGCAAAAGAGGGAGAAAGGTTGCAAAATAAAAGAAGAAGAATTAGTAACTTAGGAGGAAAACCAAGCAAGTCTGGAGGCCTGAAAGACAAATGAAGAAGTTTATCAGAGAAAAAACATATACTTGCATGTCAAGTATATCCCAATAAAAAAAAAAAAGAATAAAAAACAATTTTCAATTCCATTGAGTTTGGTTCATTAATATAATCACCCAAAGAGAATTATAAACCCTTATCCCATTATCAATTCAAAGAAGCAGTATATGTGAATGGAGACTGGATTCATCTAAATAAAGGAACTGTAATCAAATCATAGATACTGACTTTCCCTCTTATCCTGTCCTAAAGTGATCTACACCAATTTATCCAATTAGCAGTAAGCAGATAAAAGAAAACATGAAGATTATTTGGGGAAAATATTGGACACTTGCTATGTAATACTGAAACTTTCACATCCCCAGTTAAAACTTGATATACCAAGTTAAATGAGAACTAAAAACTGATTCTCCACATTGTGAGAATCACTGGCGATCTTGACTGGAGGAGATTTAAGAAAGAATGAAAGAAGAGAAGAATTAGAAACAGAGGACAGCCAACGAGTAATTCTGCTGCAAAGAAGAACAGTGATAAATGGTAGTAGCTGGTATGAGTAGTGGCATTAATGAAAGATTTAAAAAAAATTTTTTATTGACTTCATAAAGGAAGGGAGAGGGAGAGATAGAAACATCAAGGATGAGAGAGAATCATTGATCGGCTGCCTCCTGCACATCTCCTACTAGGGATCAAGCCCACAACCTGGGCATGGGCCCTGAATTGGAATCAAACTGCAATTTCCTGGTTCACAAGTCGACAATCAACCACTGAGCCATGCTGAATGAAGATTTTTTTAAAGATCAGATAAATAACATTTATGTATGATAAGAACAATCTAGGAAGATTCCAACAAAAAAATATTTATTATAGGATTTTTGGTGAAGAACTGCTAAAGTGACAGTCGCAAGTAGGCAAAAGGGACACAATCTAGTGCATAAGTGAGAATATTAGTTTTCGGCAAGAATCCGGCAATGAAATAAGAGCCTTGATAAATATTTGTTGACAAAATAAATTTTTTCAATACTAAGATGAAAAAGATGGTAATACGAAACCAAAGTTAAACACTAATTCTGGTTTAAGAGATGGATATGTAAAATTCAGCTAATCTGTTAGATGAACTTTTCTTATTTGTCTTGCCCTCATTTCCTTTGCCACAAACTACCATTCAATATTAATTTCAGCTCTCTCCTTTGACCAATAAAAAATATCGCAGTTTATTTCAAATATGGATTATCAAAATATAAAAGCTCCTAATAAGATATAGGTTAAGTAAAGAAAATGTAGAATCTACTTACCGTTTTCATCTACTGCAAGCACACTTGCTCCTTTGCCCAAAAGTTCCTGAACCACCATTGTTAGCCCATTTCGGGCAGCAACATGCAGAGGTCTGGAGGGAAGAGATGGAAGGGAGGAAAGAATTGTACATGTATACATGTGCATGCTCACACACATGTGCACACAAACAACATACACATTATAAACTCGGGGGACCCAGTCCCAGCAGCAATAAAGATGGGTGTGAGGGACAGCAGACCCTATGTGTCGTGTACGGTCACACCTCGACAATACGAATAAGCTCAGCACTCAGTCATGTTAGCAAGTATCTTGTCTTCACTAAACCCTTTTGTTAGTTTCCTTCTAAGACTAACGTTTAAAAAAATTTAACCAATTAAATTGCATTTTAAGTTGTTGCTTTAAGAAATGAGGTTGGGAAACAGATATAATAGACCATACAATAAAAACCTTAAACTGCTATGGGGGGAAAAAGAAACAAAAGTAATAATCTGAACAATAAATATTTATTAAATTAAAAGTAAAATAAAATAAAATAAAAACCTTAAACTGCAATAGTACAAATTCCAATATACCTTAAAAATAGTTTAGAGATTCCATGACTAATTTTTGGAACCTCAAAGGATCTAATTGCTATGTGAACGGGAATGAGTATCATAGGTTTTTCTCTATACCAAGCCTCAGAGTAGAACAGCCAATGGAAATTGGGAGAGGACAATGGGAATGTCCACTTAAGATCTATGCACTCACCTAGAGGCTAGGCTGGCTGCTCACATTAAGAACTTGATTCTTTTTGAAATCTCTTTAGCTTATAGACACATAAAAACTTTTTACCTCATTTAATGTTGGTATTGAATAATGTATTATTCTAGGGTGTTTCTATTAAACACACAGAATAGTATTACTTTCATCCATAACTGAATTAAGAAAAAACATTACTTTCAATAATAAAGTTTCAAGGTCAAAAGCTTTTTCAGTAATATTCCTTTTGTTATGATTATAAAAATGAGTTTTGTCAATTATAAGCTGATTGTGACTGATTCCAATGGCCCCATGTTAGAAAAATACCCCATTTACAATGATAGGTCACAAGGTTTATATTAGACACAAAATACTTACGTTTGCAAGGCTGCGTTGGTTGCATTGATGAGGTTTCTATCTGTTATTTTTTCCAGTATTAACAAGGCACTAGTTTCATGACCCTAAAATTATGGAAAACAACTCTTAAAAATTTGGGTACTATTAAATATAAATTAATTCACTCCATACACTCCAAACGTGGTTCATAAAATACATATGCCATGAATTTGTCCAAAAGTATTGATGGAATGAGGTTGGGGGAGAGGATAAGAATATTTAAGATTAGAAAGATTAAAGAAAGACAATAATTATGTTTAGGCTTATGCTCTAAAATTTGTTTGGCTTACTGGAGACTTTCATACACTATGGTGCCTAACATGTCAGTATTTTTTTTAAGAAATCTGTTGCAAATGATCATTTGAGAGGTTTGGTCCTTGGCTCTGTTCATTTTAGTGAAATGGAAAAATTTTAAATGCAACTGTTGATATTAACAATGAAAGCATATTCTTAACATACCTTGCTGCAAGCCAAATGGAGGGCGGTGTTTTTACTGTTGTCTTGTAAAGTCAGATCTGCACTAGCACTGCTAACCAGCATCTCTGGGAGAAAAAATTGTATCAATTCTTATGTGTATGAACATATACCTTAGATCACTACTAACTCACTGTAGAGAAATGAAGATACAAAGCAAAAACATACTGCTAGCAAAAATGTTAAGTGCAAGAAAAAATATTGTATATTTTAATATTCAACAGACTATATTGTCTTGCTGTTGTGTAAGTCAAAGACCCTAACATCAGCAACTAACATATATTTTGTGAGTGCTAAATTTCAAATACTTTTTTAAGTGCTCTGAAATAATAACAGCTTATTTAACTCTCACATCAACCCTATAAAGTAGGTACTGTTATTTTTCTCACTTTATAAATTAAAAAACGAAGAATAAGGTCACTTAGTTGGCAGACTGAGGACTCACATTCGGACACTCTGGCCCCCCAGCCAGTTTCTGAATCTTTATCTTATACTGCCTTACTGGGAGTGGATATTCCCTCAGTAAGGGCGAATAAGACCTTACTTTTTTAAGGTCTCTCAAGACCTTACCTTTTTGTAAGCAGGTAAAAAGTTTTAAATCTCAGGAGTAGTGGGATAACTAACCAATGGAAAATTCTATGAACTAGTGTCAGAGGGCTTAGGTTTAAAGTTCTACATAAGCAATATAAATATTTAGAATAATAAAAGCCTTAACCAGTTTCTTTACCAACTGTGTTTGTTTGTCCGTTTTCTGCAGCCATCATGAGAGGTGTTTTTCCAGAAGAGTCCACAGAATTGACTTGAGCATTATGGCTGAGCAACAGCTGTAAACACTCCACATGGTCTGTAAAGGCAGCTGCATGGAGAGGAGTTCTGTAATGCAGAGAAGTGGAGAGATTTGACTAAATCTATATGCTATATACTCTAAAAAAAAAATTGCTTAATTTATGAGAACTAATTTTCAAGGGTTTACAGATTATGCTGTAAAAGCATTGCCTAGATACTAATAGGACTGAATTTACTAACTTCTGCCACAAAAATGTACATTTTTGATAACATAAAATACCCATTATGTTATCAGAGATATATATTTATACATAATATAAATAAGAATAAATTATAAAATTGCTAAAACAATGTTATAGCATTAAAAGATATATTAAAACTAGGTGCCCAGTGCATGAAATTCATGTACAAAGGGAGGGCTGTCCCCTCTTCCCAGCCTGCACTCTCTCCAATCAGGGACATCACTCTCACAAACCGAGGCTGCTGGCTCACCTGCCTGCTTGCCTGATCACCCCTAAGTGTCCCCCCCCTCTGCCAGCCTGTTCACCTCTAACTGCCTCTGACTGCTGGCCTGATCGCCCCCAACTTCCACCCCCCACCTCGGCTTGGTTGCCCCTTACTACCCCCCTACCCCGCTGGCCTGGTTGTTCCTCACTGCCCCACCGCCCCCTGCCGGCCTGGTCATCCCCCAACTGCTCCCTGCTCCCCCACTCCTCCCACTGGCCTGGTTGCCCCAAACAGCCTGTTGTTCAGTTGTTGGTCATCCCTCACTAACCACCCCCTCCAGCCTGGTTGCCCCACACAGCTTGCTGTTCAGTTTTTACTGTGACAGCATCCTGGACAATTTGCATATTTCTCTATTATTACTATAGATAGATAAATCAATCCTGACTCATACTGCCATCTATTACAACTGTTGGACTCTCTTCTAGCCTTTATTTCTATATAGAAAAATGTTAACTTTATTAACAATATTCGTTGGGTAACAAAAATACCCCTTTTAAAAAAAGGAGGGAAATCTTTACATATTACAAGTTTTAAAAAGAAGAAGACTGGCTAAAAATCATAATAAAAATGTCTTTTACATACAATGAGAACACAATTAAGATTTTAAGCACTTCATAGTTGCAAATATAAAAAACAACTTTTAATTAATAATTTAGCTGATGCTGTAACTAATTTTTTTCCCCCTCCTATGGAAGTAAAACTATTTCCTACAGAGCTGAATCCTTACCTTCCTTTTGAATCTGTGGCATTCACGATGCTGGCACCCAATGTATCAATTAGCATTTCAGCAGCACCTTCGTTGTCATTTATCCTGTGTAAGGTAAAGGAGGTGATCACTCTCACAGCTATGGTGTATTTCTTAGCCAAACCAAGTTTGATTAATTCTGCTTTTACTTACACAGCACAATGCAATGGACTGAAAGCATTTCCTTCTATCTTCTGGAAAACGTCCTGTTCTAAAAGAAGTTCTACACATGTCTCATGACCTAAATAAGTAAGCGAGAATCAGATATTAAAATCTCCCCAAAGTACTAATGTGCCCACATACACCCACACATCTTCACACAAATAAGACAAAAATTTACATGGATTAAAAATACACAGTCCACTGACCCTGTTAAACATCACATTTTAAGGAGCTCTGGAATTCAAAGTACAACCTCAAGACCTAAGTACAGTAGCTTCTTGTGATAATTTTATTGGAATTTATTACTGACACAGCAAGTACTTAGTGTGTGGGGGAAGATTTCTCCCAGTTCAGTCTCTAGATTGTAGCCACTGTTACCTTAACAGTTCCAGAAACTCTAGGCATATACAACTGCATGCACATTAACACATACTTCCTTTTTAATTTTTACATAAATGGGATGTTAGTTCTGCAATTTCTTTCTTACTTAACAGCAACTTTGAAAATAAGGAAAAACTCAAACCTTAATTTTCAAAGCCAGGGTTTTAGTAAAGTTACCATAATTGCTGTACTAATTGCTGCAAATGAAATGTTACTCCTTTTATTTCATTAGTCATCTGGTATCTGATTTATGAATAAATTATATTCTCCCACCGCCTCTTTATTTCTATGGCTTAATATCTGGCTAACACAATAATACTAAATTTTTCCTTTTAAATTACTCTAACATGCTCAAACAACAGTTCAACTTTATCATTTTCTTTCTGTAATCGTTTTTTACCACAAAAAGGAAGTTCTAGAAAACTTTAAACTGTGTTGGTTCTCTTCTCTAATCCAATGGTTCTCACCTGGAGCCATTTGCCCCTTCATGTCTGGAGATATATTTGGCTATCACACCTGGAGATGGGATAAGGGATGCTACTGGCATTTAGGGCAGCAGAAGCCAGGGAGGCTGCTCAATACTTACATAGGATGTGACAGTCTCTCACAACAAAGAATTACTTGGCCTAAAATGTGAAGAGTGCTGAGATTGAGAAACCCTACTTTAATTCTCTCTCTCCAAATGTTAACTCATTACAAAATATTAACCATGGAAAGTTGTCCAATAATGACTTAAGAACCTTATTTTCCTGGTATTCCAGTTCTCAAGGTTGGTCTGGGGAAGTCTGGGTTGATTCCAAACTAGTCTTTTCTTAAACTAACCACTAAAAAAGCTTTCCACTCTTCTCAAGCGTAGATGTATAACCAGTTCTTTCATAAAACTTTGCTGCCATTCCATTTCAATTTTGAAGGAAACAATGTTTTCTGTTCTGTTGGAGTGGAAAGTACTTCCAATTTTCTTTTCAGCTATATAATAATTACCAATCAAACAAATTTTTGTTGTTTGATTTGGTAAATAGTTATTTTTCATAAAAATGCTATTAATATGCAATATATTTATTATTATTTTAAAATACATTAGTACTGGGTCATATCAAGTTGAAAAACTCAGCACTCGTACCTTAGTTTATGAAGAAATGATAAAATTGAACTTTTCATATTTTTGAGTAATATTCTAAGGATGCTCAGTTTCATAAAAATTGATAAATTTTTAAGAGAAACATGAGATAATGTAAGTTCTTATGTTCTGTGATTAAATGACTACAAAAATTGAAAATCTAAACTTTAAAGCATATAACCAGTTCTTTTATAAAACTTTGCCATCATTTCATTTCAGTTTTGAAGGAAACAATGTTTTCTTGTTCTGTTGGAGTGGGGAGTGCTTCCAATGTTCTTTTCAGTTGTACAATAAATTACCAGTCAAAGTAAAACCATTTCATACACTCTATTCTCAGAATGCCAAATTACAAAATAGGCTGTTGGCTATGAATATGGTATTAATTTTAGGCTGTTTGTATAGTCCTTTCTTGCATATAGCCAACACTAATGTCTTCCAGCTCGATTCAGAATCATAACAATCTTGCTACAGTCTAGAAATTAGACACATCTGTTAGGATCTTTAAATGGCAACCAGGCAAGTAGTTCACGCAAAATTTCCTCTTATACTGGTACACAAGTGCTTAGAGTCTAAATTCAGTAGTAATAGAGTAGAAACTAACTTTAAGAAAACAGTGTTCTGCATAAAGACCTGAATATTATAACAGACAGCAACTCCCCCAAAAAACAGTTACAGCAATTTCTTTGTAACTAAATGTTCTTTATCCGAGGAAAAATACCTTACTGTGTAGTTCTTCCAATGTTAATTCTCACTGATACATTAAAAAAAAAAGCAATAAAAGTCTGCTTCAGACTAAGTTTATCTCAGACTTTTTAAATAAATTTCACATCTGTGGATGTTTTACTACCATATTACGTTTTTGGTTTTCCTTATACTTGTATAATGTCTTTAAGATACATTATAAAAACAAATCAAATTTCAATGGCAAAATATAGTAACTTCTTTAACTTAGGACTAATCTTTAGCTATTTCACTATACTCATAAAATACCAACTTTAGTAAGTTGAAAAGGAAAAAAGAGATATTGAAACCCAAAGGTTTTATAGGATTCCAGATTGTGCAGGCTAAGGATCATAGGTAGTAGAAAATGAAACTGACAAACTAGCAATACATTTAATTATTTAAGTTTTTTTTATGGTGCCATCAGTACTCAGAATTGAAGGATGACAGAACAATCCTCAGGAAGAGACCAAAATTTTCTCATAGCAAAAGAATAATTCTCACACAAGAATTGTTAATATGAAAATAAAAATATTGTATTTAGAAGATGCTTATGAAAACAAACTAGAATTTTGTAAGATTCAGATTTCTCCTCTTTCTTCATAAGTTAACATTATATAAAGAGGAAATTTATATTTTTTCTACCTTTTGAGGAAAAGTTGTTAGAACTGTGAAATAGTTTTGTAGATACACTCTCACAGCTTACCTTAATCAGAATGCTACCAGTAAACTGAAATTCACCACCTAAACTCTGACACGATTTATGTTTATATTGCACACAATGTGCCTGAATGTTTTCTAAGATAATCAAATATATGCCCCTACACAAGGAAAAAATTAACACATCTCAATATGCTTCATTATTTACATTATTTTAAGTAGTGAAAACTCATAAGCCAAACTCCATTTTAAATATCTATAACTTAAAAAACAGCTTTATCTTTCTCTAAAAACCTTTAAAGAGCCTACCTGTAAAAGGACTAAGTGAGGCTGTTAGCCTCTTGAAAGTTAAAGGTAAGTTTATTCTAACCATGCATTAAAGTTAACTGAACCATGAAAGTTTCTAAAGTTTCTACTTCTATGATCTGCTAGAATTTTATTCCCTTAAAATTTTGAGCATACGTGGTACTGTTGATGTAAGGATCTTAAGAATATGCTCACAAAAATACACAATTTCAATTTAGAATGTGATGCGTTTTCATTGTTTCTCCTACCTCAGTCAGTTTTCCCCTAAAATAAGTACATTTAGAAAGTGAAAGAATATAATTAAAATATAGCATACTACATAAAAGACATTGGAAATAATATTATAAAGTATCTTTAAATACAAATACTTGAAGCAAAGGTCTCAGAAAAATTTCAAACTTGGTGATAGCTTATGTCAAAACATCTTTGACCATTACTGTCTTGGCTTTAACACGACAAGAAGCTGGAATACAGCAGATTGTTCCTAGGCTTCCTACTTATCTTGAACTTTAAATCTTCCTTATAAATATGCCATTTTCAGGAATCTCAAAATGCTACAGTTAGTTGTCCCTGTCTGGCACATAATTGGCATTTAATGTAAGTTTGTATCTGAATACTTAACCGTTATAGCAAGCCCAGTGAAGTGCTGTATATCCATGATTGTCGGCTATGGCTGGATTTGCATCCACAGATGCTGCTGAGTGCAAAAGGGCTCCCAGAACACCAATGTGTCCACAGGCAGCTGACAAGTGGATAGGTGTCCGCCCTCTACTATCCCGAAATAAGCACTTAGCACCATGTTGAAGCAATGCATCTACACATTCTTCATGGCCTGTAACTGCCTGAAAGAAAGATGGTTTGCACATAGTTGAATATATTATGTTGGGTATTACATGGCAATTATAGCTTATTAAAATTTTTACATCTCATATTTTTAAAGTACATATTCCTCATATCCTTTCATAATCAATGCATTTATCATTTTTGAATAGCTCAGTATTTTTACTGGAAGTGACTTGAAGAGTCAGTTAAAGCAGTAATTTTTTCATGATATAAATAGTATGAAAAACAGGAAGAGGAACTTATAATTCAATAAAAATAATGACGTTTCGAGGTGAAAAAGTTAAGATAGAAATGTTTAAGAAAATAGTTGTGATAAATTAGCATTCAAAAACAATACTGAAAGAAAAGAGTAAAGATTATTTGGTAAAAATTTAATGAAGAAAAATAAACATAGCCTAGTTCAGTTTAGGTAAAATGAGATTATAAAAACTATTAGAAATGAAATGGGATTATTTTTGCTTACCCCTCTATGCAATGCTGTCCTTCCCCACTTATCTTTGGCATCTACATTTGCTCCTTTGTTTAGCAATGAGTAAACACAGTCTGTGTGCCCGTTGAGGACAGACAGCATCAGAGGAGTCCTGAACAACAACAGGAACAGGTTCAGTGTTACCAGTTAGGACTCCACTCCATTAACAACAGTGCACACCCTGTCTTCTAAATGCTTCTTATCATGATAAAACTTTAAAGCATAGGTAACTTAAAAAACTATGTTACTCAGTTACATATTATGACAGGCTTACTAAAATAGAGGCAAAAGTATAAAGATTAACAAACATCCTAAAAATAATTTGAACATTATTAAAACTTACTGTCCATTTCCATCTTGAATGTCTACAGCATTCTGTGGTTCTGCATTTCCTATTAGTAGTCGTAAGCATTCTGAATGACCATTTGTTGCTGTAAAGTGATATTTAAACATTTTAGTAACTACATGTAATAAAATAGAAAGTGTCCATCAGAGAGCACACTTCCTAGATATAACTTTGGGATGGTTTATAGAATGTAATAGGCAAGAAAGAAAAATATCTATAGATACAAAGAAGGTTTCTATTGCTTTTATTGCTTAAATAGGATATAAATTCTTCATATAAAATCACAGCCTTACTCATACCTCAATTTCTGCCCTGCTAATAGAATGATCAATTTATTTAGAGCTCTTATGGTGGCAATGAGGTCAGGGAGGGTAGACTGCCTTCAGCCAAGGAGTGAAATCATTAGACCAAGTCAATCACAATAACTCCTTTTCCACTGCCAGTGATTGGTTTCAAGGTGAGTACCAGTCCAGCTCTAACCAATGAGATGCTAAGAAATCTAGAGGGCTTGTAGGAAACATTTTTTATTCTGGATAATGAAAAGTCCTCCTTCCTTCCTAATTTTTAGATGTGATCTTGTAAAGCAGTAGCAGCAGCCATTCTCTGACATGAGTGCAAGTCAAGAAGGTAACAGAGAATCTTTCAGAGTTTTGACACTACTGCTGACACCAAACTTGACATTTTATGAGACAAAACACTGTCACTTGAGCCACCTTTTAGTTTGGTACTATAAAAGAATTACAATTTACTTCCAGGAAACACACACACACACACACACACACACACACACACACACACACAGTGTCCTTGCATGACTCATGAGTAAGGTGCTCCTTTTACAAGCAGATCTCCAAATGTGAAAGGCATCTACAGAGCAAAGGCTTCCATTTACTGAAAAAAGGTGTTAACAGTAACCTGTAGCTGTAGTTCTTTCAGTGGATGGGACTCAGAGTACGAGACACCGGTTACCTCTGAGGAACAGGCTAATGTCTTGGTTCAATCTTTATCTATTGGGAGTGCAAACACTTCATGAAAGATTTAAATTAACTGGAAACGAGATGTACTGATAATTTTTCAAGTTGCAGAATGATATATATAGTCTCAATTCTTTTTTGAAATAATAGAAAATGATAGCATTCTGACCTCTTATTCTTAGCACATAGCTATTTATTTCATAAATTTATTGAGTTTTAATCCATTATTAAAACTTCTGCTTTTGAGTCCTGCTTGAATATCTGATAGCTTCTGAAAGGCTGCTCTGGAGCAACAGGTAGTTTTACCTATGGTCTTCTAAAATGCAAATTTCTCAAAAGACCAGAAGCAAAATTCTAATATTCAAATATGTCCTTAAAGGATCACTCTATAAAAACTAAGTGAAATGAACCTAATTATATAGAGATGGCCTATTGGAGATGAGAAAAACACTTGGCTAGGATTTCTTTATCGTGTACCAGTCTTGGTTATTTAAAATGCCTTGTCCTGGCGGTGTGGCTCATTTGGTTAGGCATCATCCCATGCACCAAAATGTTGCTGGTTTGATTCCCAGATAGGGCACATGCCCTGGTTGCAGGCTTAATACCCAGTAGAAAGTGTGAAGGTGGCAAACAATTGATGTTCTGCTCTCACATCAATGTTTCTCTCTCTTCCCCCTCTCTCTGAAAATTAATGAAAATCTTTAAAATAGCCCTAACCGGTTTGGCTCAGTGGACAGAATATCTGTCTGTGGACTAAAAGGTCCCAGGTTTGATTCTGATCAAGGACATGTATCTTGGTTGCGGGCACATCCCCAGTAGGTGTGCAGGAGGCAGCTGATCAATGGTTCTCTCTCTCATGGATGTTTCTAACTCTCTATTCATCTCCCTTCCTCTCTGTAAAAAAAATCAATATATATATAAAAAAGAATCTTAAGAATAAAATAAAATGAATATTGTCCTGTAGTAATTCCTGTAGAGAGTTGTGAATCTGCATCTGCTATTGATACAGATATACCAAGTCATCACAATGACACGGTTACATGCTTTTGCACTTCTACACAGCTGCAACATTACAAAATCGCATCATGGAGTTCTTCCATAAGGTAGGTAATTAATAACTGTCTACATAGATATTTAATGCATTGCCCTGGTAGAGTAAGTCAAAATGTTTATCAATTGTTAAACAAAAGCACATACCAATCTAAAATACCTTCCATTAAAAAGTAAAAACTGTATTGCATTGTTTTGCTGATAAAATATTTCAGAGGTTAGGTTTACATAAATCCAATCGCTAAGATAGACAATCATTTTACCATTTAGAATATGGTAAAAATAAGAAGTACTAGTGGGGAAAAGGGACAGAAAGACAAAGCAGAAAAGTCAAATTGAAAAATAAAAGAATATTAGATGGAAAGTGGTAAGTAAATCGTGCATATTTGACATACCTGCTGCATGTATAGGCGTTCTCTTCAAAATGTAATCTTTTACTAAGATTGAGGCTCCCTGATTAATGAGTACATCCACACATTCAACATGGCCCTTAAATGCTGCAAGATCTAAGGGTGTTCTTCCACTATTATTCCGCACATCAAGATCTAACAAAGACTGTACCAACACTTCCAGTGCTTGATGGTGACCATGATAGGCCTAGGAATAAAAATAAATAACTACATACATATATACATACATATTTAGATCGACTTTCCAGATACTTTAGAAAACATAAAGCAAGCAAACTTGTCTTTACATTGTTACTATATGTGAGATAATCCAAAGTTTCAGTATTTAGAATTCAGAATGTTAATTATAACTTTTTAAACAACCAAATAGTCTATAGTGTTAAGGAATAAGTATTCTGCAAATAATAAAAATTCAAATGACAAGTGATGTTTTCATGAATCTACAATGTCCAGTTAATGGCAGACAATCCATATCACATAATGGATATGTGACATGGATTCAATTAAAGATTTCATTCTAAATCTATTCAGATTCCCAAAGTCTAATTTTTTGGTCACAGTTCAGTCTTCTTCTAATTCCCTGGTAAAATTTCACTATACTTAAATTACAGAGACAGCGTGCAACTGAAGTTAAGCTAATACTTGAGTTTTCTAATTTCTCGAATTAAAATAACTCCTCCCTGTACTGAATAATATGCCCTATCTCAAAAATCAACATTTATTTTAACACAAAAATTCTTAGGCTGAGCCCTGTTTGAATGGTTGTCATGTGCTAGGCATTGTCTAGCAATACAACAGAGTAACAGAATTTAAAAATTTGTCAGATTGAAGCTCTGCTTTTTTATACAGTCTGATAAAAAGGCTTTCCAGATAATTCATTTAAAAAACCAACATGCCAACTGAACATTTATTATTCTCACTGGACTAGATACTGAGCAGGACATAAAGCAGTAACAAGACACAGTTCTAGCAACAAAGAAATGTTCTCTCTAGTTCACTGACCAGGCAACTTTGTAGCTAAGGGCCTTTCACAAGTTTTTTTTTTTTTTTTTTTGATGCCATTCACACCTACAGATTAGCAGGTGGGTAAATTATCACTTTTGAATTTTTCATTGGGAATGGAAAACCACAAAATTCTACCATACTTGAGCTACAACTCACTTGCTCCTAATGTGAAAGAAGATACACAACTAAGAAAGGGTTCCACATTGCATCAAAGGGCTATAAAGCTATTTCTTGTGGAAAATGTAAGGAAGTACCAGCAAGAATAAAGGTGGTCTAGGCCTTACTGATCTCTTTGACATTCCTGACTGTCTCAAAGGTTCAAGGGACTGGAGATCACGGAACTTTACTGTCTTAGGATCACATCCAACCTTGTTCCTCATCATTGAAATTATGCTACTATATGAATGGACTTTGAGAAACACGGTTTATGCAGAAGATGGTAGGAAAAGATGAGAGAAAATAAGGATCACTAGGAGCTATGACGACGTGCCAAAGGGGTTTTTCCTTCATGATGTCCTTGTATATAGGATGGAGACTTGTTACTGTGTTTTCATTGTTAAGCTGTCCTAGATTAGAAGAGTTTGGAAGGAAAAATAACCACTTCACGTAATTTCTTTTTTTTTTTAATATATTTTATTGATTTTTTACAGAGAGGAAAGGAGAGGGATAGAGAGTTAGAAACATCGAAGAGAGAGAGACATCGATCAGCCACCTTCTGCACACCCCCACTGGGGATGTGCCTGCAACCAAGATACATGCCCTTGACCGGAATGGAACCTGGGACCCTTTAGTCTGCAGGCCGACACTCTATCCACTGAGCCAAACCGGTTCCGGCTCAAGTAATTTCTTAAACCTCCCAGAAATAGAAACAAATGCAGAAGTGATGGCATAACCACATTTCAATAAGCCTAATTACTAAATTATAAAATTGTTCTCATTCCAGCTTACTACTTAGCACACATGTTCATAGCAGCACTATTCACAATAGCCATAAAATAAAAAAACTAGTAAAAGCAACAACAAATAAAAACTATAGTTTTGGAAGAGAAACCAAGATGGTGGCATAGGTGAACACCTAAACTGCTGCCTCGCACAACTACAGCTAAAAGACAGAATGGACATCATCCAGAACCACAGGAAAGTTGGCTGAGTGGAAATTCTACTAGAAGGAAAGAAAGGGGCTCACAGAGATTCAGAGGAGCTGCAAAAAGCTGAAGTACGGAAACTCGCATAGAGAGGACAGGTGGCAGAGTGCCTGGCTGGCTTCCCTCGTGCAGTGGTTCTCAACCTTCCTAATGCCGCAACCCTTTAATACAGTTCTTTATGTTGTGGTGATCCCCAACCATAAAATTATTTTTGTCGAGAGAATCCAAGATGGCGGCATAGGTAATCGCTACACTGCTGCTTCGCACAACAATTTCAAAACTACAACTAAAAGACAGAACAGACATCATCCAGAACCACAGGAAAGCTGGCGGAGTGTAAGTTCTACAGCTAGAAGGAAAGAGAGGGGCTCACGGAGACCCAGAGGAGCTGCAAAAAGCCGAGGTACTGAGACGCGCGCGCTGAGAGAGCGAGTGCCTGAGTACCTGGCTGGCTTTCTCTGGCGGGAGGGAAACGGAGACTCCCAACGGCATTGAACCCCTTATTTTACAACACTAAATCCCAGATCCAGCGAAACTCATACGGGGGGGAGTTTGGGCTGTGAAAAGGGAGAGGTGCACGGAAATTTAGGGGAGTCGCAGAAGATCAGGTCCGGTCTCGCACGCGGACTGTGCTGCACGCAGGACAGATTGCTGATTGTGCCGCTGGCTTTCGCGAGTGGGCGGGAGACAGACCCTCCGAACTGTGCCACTTCTGACTCCACTAAGCCCCTGTTTCGGGCAAAACCCTGGGGACCTAGACTCGTGTGGTCCTAGTGCTCAGGGGAGCTGGAAAGGCAGCGGTTAGAGGCATTGCGGGTGCGCGCGTGCACAAGGACCGCTCCAGGGATTACCCAGTCACGTGAGACTCAGGGGCCGTGGAGGGTGGGGCCGACTGGAAGGCAAGGCGGTCCCTTAAGCCCTGAGACTCCACCCCTCCCAAGCTCAACAGAGGCTTCTTCGGTTTTGCATCTGGTATCATAAGGCTGAATCCAGCACAGAAGTTTCCCCGGCATAGTGAAAATGCCGAAACAAGGGAAGGGATCACAAACAAAAGAAATGGAGAAAAAAAAACGACTGGATATAGAGTTCAAAACCACGCTTGTAAGGTTTTTCAAGAATATGCTAGGAAAATTCGATAAATTTAGTGAGACCCAAGAGGAGATGAAAAAGGACCAACTAGCGATACAAAAGAGCCAACTAGAGATGGAAAAGGTCCTACTAAAGACGATAAAGGACCAAACAGAAATTAAACATACACTGACTGAAATAAAAAATATTATACAGAGTCCTAACAGCAGACTAGAGAAAGGCAAGAATCAAGTAAAAAATTTGAAATATAAAGAAGCAGACAACATTCAACTGGAAAAGCAAGAAGAGAAAAGAATCCAAAAATGTGAACATAATGTAAGGAGACTCTGGGACAGCTTTCAGTGTACCAACATCAGAATTGTGGGGGTGCCAGAAGAAGAGAGAGCACAAGATACTGAAAACCTGTTTAAAGAAATAATGACTGAAAACTTCCCACATCTGGTAAAAGAAATAGACTTACAAGTCCAGGAAGCACATAGAACCCCAAAGAAAAGGAATCCAAAGAGGACTACACCAAGACACATCATAATTAAAATGCCAAGAGCAAAAGACAAAGAGAGAATATTAAAAGCAGCAAGAGAAAAACAGTTTATTACCTACAAGGGAGCACCCATATGACTGTCAGCTGATTTCTCAACAGAAATGATGCAGGCCAGACGGGAGTGGCAAGAAATATTCAACGTGATGAATAGCAAGAACCTACAACCAAGAATAATCTATCCAGCAAAGCTAACATTCAGAATTGAAGGGCAGATAAAGAGCTTCACAGATAAGAAAAAGCTAAAGGAGTTTATCAACTCCAAACCAGTATTATATGAAATGTTGAAAGGTACTCTTTTAGAAGAGGAAGAAGAAAAAGGTAAAAGCCAAAAAATTATGAACAACAAATACATATCTATCAACAAGTGAATCTAAAAATTAAGTGTATTAAAAATTTGATCAACAGAATAAACTGGTGAATATAATAGAATCAGGAGCACAGAAAGGGAGTGGACTGATAATTCTCAGATGGGAAGGGGTGAAGGGTGTACAGGGAGAGACTGGACAAAAATCATACACCTATGGATGAGATCAATGGGAGAGAGCTAAGGGCAGAGGGAGGGGTGGGAGCTGGGTGGAGGGGTGCTATAGAGGGGAAAAAAGAGAAACAAATGTAATAATCTGAATAATAAAGATTTAATTAAAAAATTATTTTTGTCGTTACTTCATAACTGTAATTTGCTACTGCTATGAATCTTAATGTAAATATCTGTGTTTTCTGATGGTCTTAGGAGACCCTGCTAGCTGTTCGCGACCCACAGGTTGAGAACCGCTGCTCTAGCGGGAGGGAGACAGAAACTCCCAACTACACTGAACCCCAATTCTGGGTGAGACTTTTATGGGGTAGTCTGGACTGTCATGAGTAGGGAGGAGTGCATGGAAACTTAGGGGAGCCGTGAAAGGCAGAGGTCTACAGGTGCGCAAGCATGAGTGTGCACACAGAGGGCTGACTGCTGATTGTGCTGCTGGCTTTCTCTAGTGGGAGGAAGACAGAAACTCCCAACTGCACTGAAACCCACTTCTGATTGCACTGAATCCCAGTTTCGGGCAAGACCCTGAGGATCCAGACTCATACGGGTTCCAAGAGCGCACAGAAACTCAGGGGAGCTGCGAAAGGCAAAGGTCTGGAGGCATACAAGTGCAGGTGCACAGAGAGGACTGTAGCGATTACTAAGGGACACTGAGACCCAGGGGCCGGGTAGGGCAGAGCTAATGGGAAGCCAAGGCTGTCTGCTCAATCCTGGGATTCCGCCCCATCGAAGCTGAACACAGAGGCTTTTGCAATTTTGCAAGTCTTGTATCATAAGGTGGACTCCAGCGAAGCACAGCTGGTCCTCACAACCAATTGGCTTGGAGGTCAATTCTCCCCAGTGATACCAACAACAATCAAGACTTGACTACAACAAGGATGTACACATAGTCCACAAAGGGGTGCACAAAGAGAGTCCACCTCAAGTAACAGAGGAGGCGGAGCTACTGGACCATATAGGACACCTATATCACAAAACTACTCTATCAACTCAGGGAAGCAGTGAAAATGCGGAGACAAAGGAACAGATCACAAATGAAAGAAATGGAGGAAAACAAACGACTGGATATAGAGCTCAAAACCATGGTTATAAGGTTTTTCAAGAATTACCTAGAAAAGATAGATAAATTTAGCAAGACCCAAGAGGAGATGAAAAAGGACCAAGTAGAAATAAAACATACAATGACTGAAATACAAAATATTATAGAGACCTAACAGCAGACTAGAGGAACGCAAGAATCAAGTCAAAGATTTGAAATACAAAGAAGCAAAAAAGACTCAACTGAAAAAGCAAAAAAGAAAAAAGAATCCAAAAATGTGAAGATAGTGTAAAGAGCCTCTGGGACATTATCCGAATTATGAAGGTGTCAGAAGAAGAGAGAGAGCAAGATACTGAAAACCTATTTGAAGAAATAATGACTGAAAACTTTCCCACCTGGTAAAAGAAATAGACTTACAAGTCCAGGAAGTACAGAGAACCCCAAGCAAAAGGAATCCAAAGAGGATCACACCATGACACATCATAATTAAAGTGACAAGAGCAAAAGATAAAGAGAGAACATTAAAAGCAGCAAGAGAAAAACAGTTAATTATCTACAAGGTAGCACCCATATGATTGTCAGGTGATTTCTCAACAGAAACTATGCAGGCCAGACAAGAGTAGCAAGAAATATTCAAAGTCATGAATAGCAAGAACCTACAACCAAGATTAGTCTACCTAGCAAAGCTATCATTCAGAATTGAAGGTCAGATAAAGAGCTTCACAGATAAGAAAAAATTAAAGGAGTTCATCAACATCAAACCAGCATTATATGAAATGCTGAAAGGTACTCTTTAAGAAGAGGAAGAAGAAGAAAAGGTAAAGATAAAAATTATGAACAAAAAAAACATATCAACAAGTGAATTCTAAAATCAAGTGAATTAAAAATCTGATGAACAGAATAAACTGGTGAATATAATAGGATCAGGGGAATAGAAAGGGAGTGGACTGACAATTCTCAGGGGGAAAAGGAGTGTGGGGGTGTGCAGGGAGAGACTGGACAAAAGTCATACACCTATGGATGAGGACAGTGGGGGGCGGTTAAGGGCAGACGGAGGGGTGGGAGCTGGGTGGAGGAAAAAAAGAGGAACAATTGTAATAATCTGAACAATAAAGATTCATCAAAAAAAAAAAAAGATAATACACAAAAAAGTAAAACAAAAAACCAAAAACTATCTATGGTTTTTGAGATAACTATGTAAGACTTGGTAAAGTGCTTAGTCTGGCACCTACTATGTGCTCAAGAAATGACAGCGCTATCATTTTAAGAATGATGATGATGGTGCAAGAAGAATTGCCTAGTCATTTGCTCAGACTTCATTTCTTGCCACCAACTATAAAACAGCTATTTTCTCCATACTGGCTTAGTCCTCTGGATGACTTATTTACTATGCAAGTCAGAAGAACAGATAATATTTCCAAAGACCCAAAGGGCAAGGAAGCAGAAAGCTTCGACATGCCTTCTTAGTTATGTAGAACATGGCAGGAAGTGGGGAGAAAGACTGCAGAAAAGTCACGTGCATATGTCAGTGCTAAGAAATATGCAGGGAGATCAGGATGAATGTGAGAAGAACAAATTAGTGGATTACTGAACTTGGAGCGATCCACATTAGCTTAAATAGTACCACTGTAAACATTTTACTATACTGTACTTAAAATCAGAGGTCTCACAAATACCTGGTGAGACCCAAGTCTCCTAATTCTTAAAGTTCCCACCCTTCCCTCAACTGTAACATGTTTGTTTCAAAAATAAATTCTTCCTTTAACACAGAAAGAACTAGATTGGGCTCTGCTTGAAATTTCCTAAGGTAATTCATTCCCATATTTGACCTAAATAAC
The DNA here is from genome assembly GCA_011751065.1 of Lasiurus cinereus. Classification (NCBI taxonomy): domain Eukaryota; kingdom Metazoa; phylum Chordata; class Mammalia; order Chiroptera; family Vespertilionidae; genus Lasiurus; species Lasiurus cinereus. Next base: position 17,511,270 of record JAAGEH010000125.1, read on the forward strand.
TGCCACACTCTCTCCTTTCTCCTCTTAGTGACTGACATTAAGAGGAAAACTTCAGAGGCATCATAAACTAAGAGACAGCACATGGCTAAATCCTATAGCACAAGCAATCAAAAGACCAGTGAACACACACCCAGTCAGCATCCCAAGATCACAATGTAAGTAAAAGTTACAGCAAGACTACAGAAGTTATAGCTCTCATACCATGTACTCAGCAAGTTAGGAGCCATTCTACTATGACAGTGCAGTTTTAAATTCACATCACAGGTATGTTCTCCCCCTTAGATTAGGCCTTGGGCGAAACCCAAAGAACATTTAAAACAAAACAAAATAAGACATAAAAAGTACATTTAAGAGTTCTCTAAATAAGGAAGTTCTTAAAAGTTTTAATTCCATGATCATCATTAGATGGATCAAAAGTTCGGGATACTAGTTTCAGTTAGCACAGACACGAGGCATTTTCAGTAAACCAGCCATCAGGTTGGCTGTGTAGGCAGTAGTACTCACAGCTAAATGTAAAGGGCTTATTGTTGCTCTATTGTCTGAATCACTCAGCATGTCTGTTCCGGAGGTTTCCATTAACTGAGAAAGAAAAGCATTCTAAATGTTAGAAATGACCCTTTTAGATATACTAGAGCAGTTATCCCTGTCCCCTTCCCCCAAGTTAAAATCCATTTTAGAGTATAACTTATATATAAATATGAATTTAAAAATCTCAGACCATCTAGATCAGTGGTTCTCAACCTTTCTAATGCCGTGACCCCATAATACAGTTCCTCATGTTGCGGTGACCCCAAACCAAAAAATAATTTTGATGGCTACTTCAAAACTGTAATTTTGCTAGTTATGATTCGGAATGTAAATACCTGATATGCATTATGTATTTTCCAATGGCTTTAGGCGACCCCTGTGTGTTTTGGTCATTTGACCCCCGCCGGGGTCGCGACTCACAGGTTGAGAACCGCTGATCTAGATATATAAAAGCCTAAGCGACCTTTATGACCAAACTATTGGAACGACTGGTTGACCAGTTGCTATGACATGCATTGACCACCAGGGAGCAGATGCTCAAAGCAGGAGCTGCCCCTTGGTGGTCAGTGCACTCCTACAGCCAACATCCTGCAGACCCTCCCCCTGGCCAGCCAACCCCCACTGGCTCCCGGTGCTAAACCATTCGTAGAGACCTGCTTCTAGGTCAGGGTTTCATACGTAGCAGAGAAGCTCCTTCTTTGCAATCTACTGAAAGCAGCCCTCGACACAAGGGTATGTCTTGCTCCTGCCCTCATGGTGGCGAGGGAAAAAGAAGGGGGGAGGCGGGGAACAGCATGATGGCAGGGCGTGATGGTGGCATTGGCATCTGGTGTCCATTCCTTCTGTGCTGGGCCCATGACTATTGCCTCCTCTCCCAACTCCACTGGGGCCCTCGGTCCTGGGCTGGAATGGGGATCAAGGGGTTGGTGGCAGTAGATGTGGCCTGTCTTCCAGGGGGGCTGAGGGAGAGCTCTCTCCTTGGGGCCAGCAGCCAACTCCCTACAGTCCTTCCCCTGGCCAGCCAACCTCCCGTGGCCCCTCCCCTGCCTCCCTCTTCCTAGTGCACAAATTTGTACACTGGGCCTCGTTATATTATAAAAACTAAACTCAGCAAGCTTATAGAACAGATCGTCCTGAAACAGGCTAAGAGTTTTGAGGGATAATACAAACTAAGAGCTTGAGGAAAATGCTATTTAATTACTATCAGTAAGAACATCCCCTCACCCTTCCTCCCTCCTACTGCATACATGATTTCTGTCTCTATCTTTGTTCCCAGAATGTGTAAAATGGGCTATAGTTCTGGTGAGAGCAAATAAATAATTGTAATAGTCTGAATAATAAGAAGTGGGTAAATGAAATAATACTTACAACATCTAAAGGAGTTTCACTTGCAATCTGAAATAAAATTTTAAATAAAAAATATTTAGTTTAGGAAGTATCTACACTAATAAAAGAGTAACATGCTAATTGACTGTACCATCATGATACCCACCAGCCAATTAGGAGTAAGTATGCAAATTTACCCAACAAAGATGGATTAATTTGCATATGCAGGCGCCAAGTGGCCAGGGGCGGGACGCTTGTGTCATCACCATGGCAACAATGCAGGCATTCCGCACCACCCCAGCTGCTCTGGGCCTCTGGACAGTGTGGGAAGGCAGAAAAGTGGCTCCGGCCAGAGCGAAGGTGGTGCCGGCAGCCAAGGGAAGGGAGACCCATTCTTGCACGAATCTTCGTGCATTGGACCTTTAGTTCATACATATAAAAGAGATAAATGTTAACTATTGGTCTATATTTACATAGGATTTTGTTAAATTCCATTCTGAGCTGTGCTTCCCTTGCCTCCAAAATTAAGTCTTTTAAATAAGCAAATGTATAAACTAATAGACCACAAACCTAGATACATGGTTTTAAGATTTTAGACTCAAGATACCATAGTAACCTCTGGAAATATTTGTTATTTCTGTAGCAGGATTCTAAATGCTATATTAAATATGTCAATCTCCTTTTTCTATCTTTTATATTCACTCTCCTTGAATTTTACTTCCACTTAAAGGGAAACAATGTTTAATACAATTTATAAGATAAGTTTAAATAAAGAACCTTTAACTTGACGCACCTGTTACACACCTGAAAATCTTTTAACTCGTCCAACCAAGTGGGTGAAGGGTGTGTATATTGGAGGAGACCACAGTTGAAACACAAAGTTCCTTTGCAGAATTAGAGCCTCCCTCATCAGGAGGGACTGCTAAAAGAATGGCCTTTCACAATTTCCTAAATATGGAGGAACTTCCTCCAATGGGGACATTTATTTCTCACTTAAGACATGGTTATATAGTTTAATAAAATATATTTTATTTTTTTTTTTCCAGAGAGAAAGAGAGAGAAGTAGAGTTAGAAACATTGATGAGAGAGAAACATCCATCAGCTGCCTTCTGCATATTCCCCCAATGGGTATGTGCCCGCAATCAAGGTACATGCCCTTGACCGGAATCGAACCTGGGACCCTTGAGTCTGCAGGCCAACACTCTATCCACTGAGCCAAACCGGGTGGGGCCATGGTTATATTTCTTTAGAAACATTGGAAAACATTTATATAAAGGGACAGAGGAGCCATAACAGGCATGACTCAGTGAATAGTGTGTCAGCCTGTGGACTGAAGAGTCGTGAGTTTGATTCTGGTCAAGGGCACATGCCTGGGTTGCGGGCTTTACCCACAGTGGGGGGTGTGCAGGAGGCAGTCGATTGATGATTCTCTCTCATCACTGATGTTTCTATCTCTCCCCCTTTCCTTTCCTCTCTGAAATCAATAAAAATATATTTAAAAAAAATAAAGAAAAAAAAGAGCAGAGGAAGTAAATGCTACCTAGATAGGGGGAACGTAAGGGAAAAACCTAGCCCTATCCAGAGATCTAATTTTGTCCTTCCTTTTTGAAAGGGAAAAGAGAATAACAGATATCTGGCTAAGACAAATATAAATTTGACAGGTATAAGGATTCTAAAAATGTTTAAAAGCAATAGAATTTGTTTATTGATCCATTCATTCTCATCTTCATTTAAGTATTAGAATATAAACTCATATTAGTCATTCCACAAGAATTTAGGAATCTTACCAACTGAAGACATAGACGGTGACCATAAGCAGCTGAATAATGAACTGCATTGTATCCTTGCTTATCCCGGATCCCTGGATTTGCATCATTTCTTAGTAAGTATTCTAGGCACCTATTTGCAGAAACAACATATTCAAAATCCTGAATCTTGCCTTTTAACTTAGTGATAAAAACAGACAAAATAAAAACTGACATTTTTCTTACATCTTTAGCAATGTAAAGTCATAAATACACTTAACTAGTTGTTTAAATAACAATGACTGTAAGTTTCATAAAAATACAAACTAAATTTTCATAAGAGAATCTTCTTCATTCAAAGCGAATACCTCCCAAGTCTATCAGCAAGCACAGTGCACCCAAGAGCTGTCTTTTACAGTCACAACATATGACACCACCTGTTCCCTTCACACAATCTGAAATCTTTTTTTTTATTTTTTTATTGATTTTTTTACAGAGAGGAAGGGAGAGGGAGAGTTAGAAACATCGATGAGAGACAAACATCCATCAGCTGCCTCCTGCACACCTCCTACTGGAGATGTGCCGGCAACTAAGGTACATGCCCTTGGCTGGAATCGAACCTGGGACCCTTGAGTCCGCAAGCCGATGCTCTATCCAGTGAGCCAAACCAGTTAGGCCAAGTCTGAAGTCTATTTTTTTTTTAAATATATTTTATTGATTTTTCACAGAGAGGAAGGGAGAGGGACAGAGAGCCAGAAACATCAATGAGAGAGAAACATCCATCAGCTGCCTCCTGCACACCTCCTACTGGAGATGTGCCGGCAACCAAGGTACATGCCCTTGACCAGAATCAAACCCGGGACCGGTCCTTCAGTCCGCAGGCCGACGCTCTATCCACTGAGCCAAACTGGTTTCGGCCAAGTCTGAAGTCTTAAGTGGTAGTGAGCATCCTATGTTGCCAAATATTACTGCTCACCTATCTGGAACACAGAGTGAGCATAATATCTCATTAGGACACTCAAAAAAAGGATGCAAGGAAATGTCACAATGTGAAAGTCAGAATTCAATGATCTTGAATCAGAAGACTGAGAAGGGTGTAAATAGTGTAAAATTGGTATGCAAGTGACAAGACCTTCCCATGGGAGAAATACTTCATTTCTGTGCTATTAAAATATGGGAAAAATAATTTTAAAAGGCACTATATGATTCACACTTTGTTGTAATTTTAGTAATGTTATTGTTACTGTAGCAAAAAAAAGAGAGAGTACTAAATTAGAAATTAAAAGATTTGTCTCTAGAGCTAATCTGATACCAGTGATCACTTCATCTTTATAATGAAACTAGAGGTCTGGTGCATGGATTCATGTACTGATGGGGTCCCTTGGCCTGGCCTGTGGGGATCGAGCTGAAACCATCTCTCCAACATCCCCCATGGGTCCCAGATTGTGAAGGGGTGGTTTTTGGGTGACCCTGGAATTGGGCTTCCTCCTCTCTGGTTCCAGGTGCATCACCCAAGAACCGCAGCCACCGTGTCACAGCAGCTCGGCAACTCCTGCATTGAGCGTCTGCCCCCTGGTGGTCATTGCGTATCATATCTACCTGTCAAATGGTTGAACTGTCAGATGGTTGCTTAGGCTTTTATATATATAGATGGCCTCTGTTTATTTATTTGATAGATGGGGGTGTGAATCCAACTAAATAATCTAAATTCTATTCATGCTCACATTACAAGTCCATAATTATTCAGTGACAATTTGTCTAATAATGCAATATGACTAAATGTAGGAAAAATCTGTAAGCAAATACTTCCTAAAAATTCAAGTTTATAAAAGCATACTGAGATTATATGAAAACAAATAAGAAGAAATTCTGAAGCAATGTAATTGATTTTCAGTCACTATCATATATATCTATATATAACTACTATTAAGGAGTAATTATGAAGCCAATTTACACACATACACACACATATGTGAGGAGCATTCCTTTCATTGCCAATCCTTATCTGTTTAATGCTGAATTGCTTAAAATCCTTTAGAAAGCTTAGAAATTATTTGCAGAATCTATAGCTATAACAATATCCTTAATGGTATAAATGTTCATTCTTTTAGGTGGAATTTTAGTATTTATGTACAACTTAAATTATTGACAAACACTGTGAACTGGGTATCACTATGATTAAAAACCCCCAATCTGACTTCCTAATTGGCAGGCCTGGTGATTCTTGGTGTTCATAAACTGGTTGTAAGGGCACTTCAGGAAGTGTCCCGGGCAGTGTGCAAACCGAACAGTCTTCCTAGGTGCCCAACTCCGAAGCTGACACTCACTGCAAAGATGGAGAAAAGAGGGGCAGGACTGGAGAGCAGTATCATGCCTCACAGGCACAAATAGTTCATACCTTATCTTTATTCAAGTTCTCTAGATATGAGTGATAAAACAGGAATAGTTCTCCTTACTGAGACCTGAATACAAGACAGTCTATCAGAGGAAAGAACTATTTTAAGATAACTTGCTGATACATGACTTACTAAAAAAAAAGATTTATTTAAGGAAAGCAAAACAAGAAGGTAAGTTCATGTTTAGTTTCTAAAGTAGGGGGGGGGCAATGTCTCAAAGCATTATTTTCAGTGACTAGTGCCAAGTTTTCAGAATTAAATGGTTTGAAACAATTTAACTGTTATACACGCAGTAGTTTCTATCAAAACACATTAATTCTATAATTTTTTACAGTAACACTACTCGGATGACTGGTTTATAACAAAACAAAGACTAAAAGTTGATTTGCAGTGATAGAATTCCTTCTACTGGCTTGGTTTTTAGATTCTTGCTAAGTAATTTCATAACTACTTTGTGAGACAAACATTCTTTGTAACAAAGGGAAAAATTGCTGACACCCCAAAAAATTAAGTGACTTGTTCCAAATATTTTTGGCTAGAATATGGTGAAGCAAGGACAAACCTCAGGTCTTCTTTTCATCTATGTTCTTTCCATGCTACTAAATGCTTTAGCACAAGGGTGAGTTAGTGAGACTTTAACCTGGGTGTTTCTAAAATACTGATCACAAAATTATTTGACCTTGAAAAATCGGGACCTCACTTTTAATTTGCAAATAAGGTAGAAGGGAGAGAGTCTCTTTTAATTTAATTTTCCTGATTAGAAGTTAACATACGCTCATTTTATAAAACTCAGAAAATTAAGAAATGAAGATTTCTACAACTCAATCCTTCCCCTAAAATAAATTATGTATGCAAAATCTAAAGGAATTATTTATGACTAAATAACTAAGTAATAAACTATAATTATTGTTATAATTTAACTTCATTTAATGTATTAGACAAATTAAGTATTCTCATTCTAATTAAGCACATAATTTAAATCAGAGTGTATTAGAAACTATTTCTCCTACTCTTCCCCTATTACCCAAGAACTTCTCACACTTTAAGATTTGAAGGATAGTGATATTCCAATCTCACAGCCGAATCTTCTGGTAGCATTGCCCATGTATCTCTTCTCTTCCCTTTCCCCTATGATATATTCAAGGCTACTGCCTTTGAAAAGTCAGATGGACAAAAAAACATGAGGGTGATATTAAGATGTGTTTTTGGCAGGGAGGGAAAGAGACATTTATCTTTCTTCTACCACCGCAGTCAATAGGAAGGTTATTATTATACTGAAATAGGTAAAAATAACTATAATTAAGAAATCATTATGAAACCAATTTATTTCCTACACTAGAGACTTAGGGAAACACCAAGAAGTTCAAAAAGGAAATATAAATCTGCAGTAAAAATAGCCATGCATTATGGCAAACGCTATTCTATGGGAGCAACGATCCTTCATTCTCACCACATGATACTTACTTGCCATCTGTGTCTGATGTAGCTGCATAGTGCAGGGGTGTGCATCCTCTTTCATCAAGGTCGTTCACACTGGCTCCTGATCCCACAAGAGCGAACAGGCACTGGTAATTGCAGTTGGCAGCAGCATAGTGCAGTGGAGATCTTTTGTGCCCAAGTTAATGTAAGAAAAATAAAAGTCAGGGGCATAGAGGAGTAATCAAGAACACAGTGGACTCTTCTTACTCCACTCAGTTACAAATACTGTATTTATAAGAGAGCCTGAGATTGATTTCTGCCATAAACTAAGTCTTTTGGAGAGCTAGACAGAAAGCTGAGGAGGAGAAAAGTTAGGCAGCAGAAAACCTTCTAAGACTATTAAATTAAAAACACAGTTAAATGATTTCATGGTTTCTCAAAGTTACAATTCCAGTCTTTTGAGTGAATTATAGACACTCTCCATATTTTGTTCAGAAATTTGGTAACCTTTATTTTAACAAAACTTTCCCTATACTAAAAAATAACTATTAGTTACTGTTTATGAGTCAGTTCTATTTGATACTAAACTATGTATTCCCATTTTTGTGATACAATTCAATAAAACATTATATAAATTGATGAAAACAATGCTTCAGAGTAAGAGGTAGCAGCTTCTGTTCATGTCTCAGTAGAAGAAAAAAAGAGAAAACATAGGAGCAATAAAAGCAGTGCTAAATTTTATCCACTATATGGTAGAGCTACAAAGTAATATCAGATTTTAGAAGCCAAAATTACATAGTTTTGAAGATTGTTCACTATTCAGAAGAGTTAGAGCAATATTCTAATTTCTAAAGACTGAATATTCATAGCCTATTTCTTTCCAGTTACTGAAATGAAACAGAATGTTACTAAATTTAGGAGTCCATGTCTTTGGTTTACAAAGCTATGATTGCATAACTTTTCATTAAAAAAGAAGAAAAGGGAGGAAAACAAAGAGGAGAAGGAGAAAAGATAAAATTATTCCTATCTTCATGCTATATTTTTATAAAACATTTACCAAGGGAAACAACAGTGAAACATTATTTACTGGATAATGGTATAGCATAGTAATAGTATTTTAAAAAATGCAATTAAACCTGAATTACTTTCAAGGTCCTATTCTCAGAACCTCCTTCTGAAGCTCTATTTGTAAATTAGAATGCTTCAAGTGTTATGAATTTACTAATATAGGATGGACTGAAGTGTGATTATAAAAACAAATTCACTATAAAAATATTGCATTCCAAAGCTGAACAAAGTGATTTTTTATTTTGCAGGTGATTAGTTCATTAGAAGATTTATGAGAGCCATCTGTCCCTCAAGGTAATTATAAGGACATTTTTTTCTTTTCTTACATGCATTTCTAATTCCCTACCATAGTTAATTCTATTAATTTCTGCACTGGCCTAACTATATTTCCTTCTTACACACCCACCCTCTTTTTTGTCATATACTCTTTGATACAATTCTCAAACTCTTGACACACAATTTTGCTTCTATTTTTCAAACCAATTCAAATTGCCTTTGATTCTTACTTACATGGTTCTAATACAATCTGGCAGGGAGGTGGAAAGAGACCTTTATCTTTCTTCTACCACCTCAGTCAATAGGAAGGTTATTATATAGCAGATAACAGTGGTTTTAAATATTGCTACCATAAATGCTAGCAACAATGAGGCCTGGGTTTGAACCCTGAAAATGAGAATTGGTTGAGTGACTGCAAAGGGACTCGGTCATTTCCTGTAGGTCCTGTTCAGGGAGTGTTCATGGATATGCTGGTATGTGTATTTGTGTATGTGGAGAGTTACAGGAAAGGAGAAAAGACAATTACATATATATATTTGCTCCTTCCTCCCTCTCTCGAGTGCTCTGTAACCAACATGGGCAGTGCACACTCTGACAAAAAAAGGAATGCCTTGGGGGGAAGGAGAACATACTGAGGTCTGTATTGTTTCTGGAAGGGACTTTACGGTTTTACATTTCCATGGCTATAATTATGGGAGGAGAAATTATACCAAGAGGTACGGAAATGCTTATAACGTAAAGTTATAAAGTGCCTGAAGGTCGCTGGGGGTTGTGACAGAGGCTTGGGTGGAAGAAGATCCTAGGTAAGAATGAATATTTACAAGTTATTGACTTACTTAGGCCTTGCAATGAATCATGATCACAATGCAAAAGCTGCTAAAATGTTCAGTTAATTCTCAGAAGCCAGTTAGAAGGTCAAGCAAGTCACTGAGTAAATAACATTAGGCTCTACAGAAGAACTGTATCACACCTTACCTCCCAAATTTGTCCTTTTTGTTGAAGTCTGCACCAGTGTTCAGCAGAAGGTTTAGGCACTCCAAATTCCTATCCAGGAAAAAATAGAAGATTTAATTGGCAGCAATTTAATAATGAAATGGGTAGGTTTAAATATGCATAAAAAACATGTCTTCCAATGAGACTAAAGTGAATAATATGGCATGATTTATATTTTATGAAGAACAAAAACATTAAAATTCATCTTATCTGAAATTTAAAAAGTGACAGACATACATATTTCACATTGATAGGAAATAACAATGAATCCTGTTGTCACTATTTAAAAGGAAGTTCACATTTGTAAGAGTGCCTAAAGAGTTTTTAAGAGCCTTTAAATAAACTTCAAGCAACATGCTTAGAAGTGAATGGTTTACATTTAAGTGGTTTTTAAGACTAAATTGAATTAAAATAGGTTAAAAAAAATAAAACCTGAAAACATAATGTCCCAAATTAGCTTTTCTTTGCTTACTTAGATGCATTCTTAGTTAAAATTATGGGAAAATACATTACATGCATGGGTATTTCTAAAATTTAATTTTTATAAACCTGAACTTCAACTTACTATTTCTATGAAAACTGTAACTGTCAAACAATCAGACATTCATGTTGTCTGTTGTCTCTTCCTCTGTAGGCAAGTAACATGGAAGCCAGGTTTTATATATTTTCTTAAAATTTAATAAATCTTTATTGTTCAGATTAATTACAATTGTTCCTCTTTTTTCCTTCCATAGCTCCTTTCCACCTGGTTCCTACCCCACCCTCTGCCCTTACCTCCCTGCATTGTCTTCATCCATAGGTGTACGATTTTTGTCCACTCTCTCCCAGCCCCCTCACCCCTTCCCCCTGCCCCGAGAATTGTCATTCAGCAATTTATTCTGTTCATCAGATTTTTAATTCACTTGATTTTTAGATTCACTTGTTGATAGTTATATATTTGTTGTTCATACTTTTTATCTTTACCTTTACCTTCTTCTTCTTAAAGAGTACCTTTCAGCATTTCATATAATGGTTTGGTGTTGATGAACTCCTTTAGTTTTTTCTTATCTGTGAAACTCTTTATCTGACCTTCAATTCTGAATGATAGCTTTGCTGGGTAGAGTAATCTTGGTTGTATGTTCTTGCTATTCATCACTTTGAATATTTCTTGCCACTCCCATCTCGTCTGCAGAGTTTCTGTTGAGAAATCAGCTGACAATCCTATGGGGGCTCCCTTGTAGGTAATTAACTATTTTTCTCTTGCTGCTTTTAATATTCTCTCTTCGTATTTTGATTTGTCTTGGTGTGGTCCTCTTTGGATTCCTATTGTTTGGGGTTCTATGCACTTCCTGGACTTATTTCTTTCACTAGGTGGGGAAGTTTTCAATCATTATTTCTTCAAATAAGTTTTCAGTATCTTGCTCTCTCTCTTCTCTGGCAGCCCCATAATTCTGATGTTGGTATGCTTGAGGTTGTCCCAGAGGTTCCTTACACTATCTTCACAGTTTTGATTTTTTTTTTTCTTTTCTAGTGGAGTGTTTTCTGGTTCTTTTATTTCAAATCTTTGACTTGATTCTTGCGTTCCTCTAGTCTGCTGTTAGATCTCTGTATAATATTTTGTATTTTAGTCAGTGTATGTTTAATTTCTAGTTGGTCCTTTTTCATCTCCTCGAGGGTCTTGCTAAATTTATACATCTTTTCTAGGAAATTCTTGAAAAACCTTGTAACTGTGGTTTTGAACTCTATATCCAGTCATTGGTTTTCCTACATTTCTTTCGTTTGTGATTGTTCCTTTGTCTCCACATTTTCACTGCTTCCCTGAGTTGGTAGAGTAGCTTTGTGTATTAGGTGTCCTATATGGCACAGTAACTCCGCCTCCCCAGTTACCTGAGGTGGATTCTCTTGGTGCATGCCTTTTTGGACTGTGTACAGCCTTGTTGTAGTTAAGTCTCGATTGTTGTTGGTATCATTGGGGGGAATTGACCTCCAAGCCAATTGGTTATGAGGACCAGCTGTGTCTATGCTAGGAGAACCTCTGTGCTGGAATCAGCCTTATGATACAAGACTTGCAAAACTGCAAAAGCTTCTGTGTTCACTTGGATGGGGCGGAATCCCAGGGCTGAGCAGACAGCCTTGGCTTCCCATCAGACCTGACCTATGCGGCCCCAGGTCTCAGTGTCCCTTGGTAATTTCTGCAGCCCTCTCTGCGCACTCACGCGCCTCTAGACCTCTGCCTTTCGAGGCTTGCCTGAGTTTCTATACACTCCGGAGAACCGTGCAAGTCTGGATCCCCAGGGTCTCGCCGGAAACTGGGTTCAGTGCACTCAGGAGGTTCTCTCTTCCTCCAACTAGAGAAAGCCAGTGGCACAATCAGCAGTCAGTCATCTGTGTGCACTCCTCCAGATCTCTGTCTTTCCTGGCTCTCCTGAGTTCCTGTGCACTCCTCGCTTTTTCCGACAGTCCAAATTACCCGTTTGAGTATTGCCTAGAACTAGGGTTCAGTGCAGTCAGGAGTTTCCATCTCCCTCCCACTATAGGAAGCCAGCCAGGCACTCCGCCGCCCGTTCTCTCCACGCGTGTGTCTTCTTACTTCAGCTTTTTGCAGCTCCTGAGTCTGTGTGAGCCCCTCTTTTCCCTTCTTGTTATAGAATTTCCACTCAACCAGCTTTCCTGTGGTTCTGGATGATGTCTGTTCTGTCTTTTAGCTGGAGTTTTGAAATTGTTGTATGAGGCAGCAGTTTTGGTATTCACCTAAGCTGCCATCTTTTTTTTTTTTCCCCCCCTGGATGCCAGGTTTTATCTGGAAGGTTCTTTGGTGACATTGTAAGAAGAGGTCCCAATCATATGTTTACAATCCATCTCTACAACTGAGACTGGCCTAGTGGTAGTCTTGGTTCAACACACTTTGAAATCATCAGTAATTATTATGGAATTCTTACTGAAAATAAAACTCTTGCAAATGTCTTTCTGATAAAGTCATCAAGAATTAAACGGCTTAACACAACTTTAGGGTCTAGATTATCAAAAGCATTAGATGAGCATCATGCTTCAGGGACCAAGGATTTTTATTCCCTCCTAAAATGTTTTTACTGATTTTAGAGAGAGGAAGGGAGAGAGTAGAAACATCAATGATGAAAGAGAATCATTGGCTGCCTCCTGTATGCCCTAACTGGGGATTGAGCCCGAAACCCAGAGAATGTGCTCTGATTTGAAGCTGAACTGTGACCTCCTGGTTCACAGATTGACACAACCATTGAGCCACACGGTCATGCAGGACTAAGAGTTTTATTTGAAGTTTGTTGTTCTTTCAAACCAATTGTGTCATTTCCCCTACTAGTAGTAATTAATATTTAAAACAGTCTAAAATATTTCAATTTCAAATTTTCCATTTCATATATACTATTCTTAAGTAGAAGGAAGACATAAATAAGCTATTAACAGTTCCCATGCCCTGAAATTATAATTAAAAATTCCTCAAGTAATAAGTAGTATTACTTAAAATACTCTCAATGTTTTAATGCTCTCATTGAAGAAATATATTTTTCATTTACCCAGAAATCATCTATAATAATAAAAGTGAAATATGCAAGTCGACTGAATGGCCAACAGTGGAACGACTGCCCAGATGACCTTCTGGCCGAAGCCAGAGCTGTCAGGGCCAAGGCAGCCAGGGCTGTGAAGGCCTACTCTTGCATAAGTTTCATGCATTGGGCCTCTAGTTCTCTTTAAAAGCAATAACTCCCTTTTGTAAATTTGTTCTCTCCTATTCACAATTTATAACTTAGGTGGATAAAGATTTAAGAAGCAATTTCTACTACTCTGGACTTTCTTCTCCCAAACCACTCCTGTTATTTTTCTATTTTGTGGTAGTCCAAAACGAATAAAGAGAAACAAAGAGAAAAACTGCCATGACCAGCGACCTTTTTCTTTAAATATTAACTGTTTTATTAACATACCCTCCAGCTGCAGCTGCATGGAGACAGGTCCTACCGAAATCGTCTGGGGTATCTATGTCAAATCCTACAGAAAAAAAGACATTTTACATGTTATATAATGTTACAGATACATTACTTAGATTATAGTATTTTGACATTTTCAAGAAATGTCAAAAGCCACACAATCTCAAAAACTATGAATTGTAGTTATAAAATTATGAAAAACAGATTAATAATGTACAATATTACAAAAAAATTACTACTAAAAACAGGGTTTTAGGATAATTGCTTAAGTACTTATTTAAAAACTATAGACACCTGAAACTAATATACTATATTACATGTTGATTGTAATTGAAAAAAAACAAACACCCAAACAAATACAAATAAAATCCATAGAATACAATGGACTATAATTAAGCAATAAAGGAAAATGTATTTTAAAAAATATATATTTTATTAATTTTTTTACAGAGAGGAAGGGAGAGGATAGAGAGTTAGAAACATCGATGAGAGAGAAACATCGATTCAGCTGCCTCCTGCACACTGCCTATTGGGGATGTGACTGCAACCAAGGTACATGCCCTTTACCAGAATTGAATATGGGACCTTTCAGTCTGCAGGCTGACGCTCTATCCACTGAGCCAAAATGGTTAGGGCAGGAAATAAAATATTGATAATGCTACAACATGGATGACCCTTGAAGACAATTTGCTAGGTGAAAGAAATCCGTCACGAAAGAGCACTTCTTGGGTGATTCCATTTCTATGAACTGCCCAGAACAGGTAAATTTATAGACAGAAAGTAGATTAGTAGTTGCTTAGGGAGAAAATGGGGATTGAATGCTAATGGGTTTTTTTTTTTTTTTAGGAGGAGAATAAAAATATCCTAAAACTGTAGTAAGGGTTATATACCTCAGAGAATATACAAAAAAAGACTGAACTATAAACGTTAAGTGAATAAAGTGTACCATATGTGAATTACATCTTAATAGGTTTCGTTTTTTTTTAAGTTACAGGTCCGCCCTAACTGGTTTGGCTCAGTGAATAGAGAATCAGCCTGCGGATCGAAAGGTCCCAGGTTTGATTCTGGTCAAAGGCATGTACCTTGGTTGTGGGCACATCCCCAATAGGAGGTGTGCAGGAGGCAGCTGATTGATGTTTTTCTCTCATCAATGTTTCAGACTATCCCTATCCCTTCCTCTCTGTAAAAAATCAATAAAATGTACTTAAAAAAAATAAAATAAAATAAAAAAGTTACAGGTGCTTTGCTACCTATAAATTTTTACTAACACTCAGAAGAGGTTTTAGAATTCTCTTTCACAGAAAAATGGGTTATATGAATACTTGTGGGGACACTCACACAATTTATTTTTCAAAATATATTTTTATTGATATCTAGAGGAACATAAAGATAGAAACAGTGATGAGAAAGGAACATCATGGATTGGCTACCTCCTGCACACCCCTTATTGGAGATCAAGCCCACAACCCAAGCATGTGCCCTGAATGGGAATCAAATCTCTGACCTCTTGGTTCCTGTATCAATGCTCAACCATAGAGCCACACTAGCCAAGCACACATACACTCACATACACTTTGAAAACTCAAAACAGAATTAACTCACTTAAGAATTATCATTTAAGAAAAACTCAGAAGTGTCTGTCTCACAATATGCTAATTTTCACTGAAACTTACCTATAATCCTTTCAGCAATCATGAGTATTAATATACAAAATCTGTTCAATTTTCTTAACACTCTGAGAAATATAATCAATTAAATTTTATATATTCAGTAACTATGCATTTAATAAGGACCACAGTTTTATAGTAATATTTATAAAAAGCTATTCTGTTTTGTTTCAAACGGACTATGACTATGGCATTTTAAAATAGTAATTAGATGACATAAATAATTTCATAAACCTAAAAGATATTGTATGAAAGAAATTAGCTCTTAAAAAGGAAGCATGCAAATGAAGAAATAATGGGACAATCTCAGAAGATGGTTACCCTTCAATGAAAAGAAGCTGCTCTAGAAATACTCCACATCCCATTTCTAACTAACAGAGAGAAGAAAATCACTGGAAAAATAAAACCTTTTCCAGAGATGAAGAGAAAATTGAAACTTAAAATTAAAGGAGCCAACATTTTCTAAGAGGGATTAATATCTGATTCATATTTGGAGAAACTGTATGTAATTTTCGAAGAACAAAGAAATTGTATTAAAACGTGGGTAGGAGACAAAATAATCAGTTTACAAAAGTCCCACTCACCAGAAGAAAGGAGTTTCCTGCAGCAATCTGAAAAACCACTCAAGGCTGCCAAATGGAGGGGGAACATTCCATGTATGCCACGCCTGAAATAAACCGGACAGTATTGTCATTACAATGCAAGAAAAAGACAATCACTTAAATAAATTACTTAAAGTGAAAAGACACGTGAATCAAAATCTTAACACCTTGAAGAGCGATTTGGCAATAGGTTAAAGGTGGGCATAACTTATTATCCAGCAATTTTCCTCAAAGAGTAAGATTTTTTTAACCACAGCACTACTGTCATAAGCTTTGTTGTGTGTATATGTATGTATGTATGTGTTTGTTTGTATGTGTGGGAGGACATCCTGTGCATGTATGATGTTCAGCAGTGCCCTTGTGTGCTACCTATGCTACACTATATGCCAGTAATATCCTCCTCTCAAAATTATGACAACCAAAAATATCTATACTAATAAAAGGGTAATATGCTAATTAGACCAGGCATCTTCTAGACATCCTTTCGGACAAAGTCACAGTGGCAGGGGCCGAGGTAGAGGCAGTTAGGAGAGATCAGGTCGGCAGGGGAGCAGTTAGGAGGCAATCAGGCCAGCAGGGAAGCACACATACACACACATACACTCACATACACGATCAGGCCAGCAGGCAGAGGCGGTTAGAGACAATCAATTGGCTTGGAGGTCAATTTTCCCCAGTGATTCCAACAACAATCAAGACTTAACTACAACAAGGCTGTACACACATTCCACAAAGGGATGCACCACTGGTTAGGAGCCAGTCGTTCCAGATTAGGAGAGGGATCCAGATTGGAAAGGGTGCAGGCCGGGCTGAGGGGCCTGCCCCCCACCTGCCCTGTGCACGAATTTCATGCACCTGGCCTCTGGTATTAAAAATAAACCACACAAATTAAAAGCTCTAATCAAAACTGCCTAGTCTAGAAAGATCTGGTGTTAAAAAATATTTAAAAATACTCTATGCTGGCTTGCCAAATGAATTTGTATTATCAAACAATTTATTCTACCACATAAAAAAACCCTCCAGCATTTAGTACAATATCTAATTGCTGGAGGCTAAAACCCACATTTCTAGTTGAAATACCTAGAAAAATGTAGTTCACTTCTTTGTGTTTCCCTGTCATAGCTATTGACGCTTTGGTAAGTACTTACTTTGCAGTGTCAGCACCACTTGTAATAAGAGTGTTGATTAGCAGCTCATGGCCATATCTTGCTGCTATGTGCAAAGGAGTGTTTCCATTTTTATCCTCACAGTCAATTACAGCTCCTGCAATAAAGGACATGCTATCAGACACTAGACTATATATAAAGATCAAGACAAATATATTACATAAAAAGCAAGATAAAGTTCTATTCAAGCACATGGATGGATTTAACTAGATTTCATTCATAGTACATTGGTCTAGGCTCTGGAGTTACAGATTTTATACTTAAGGGTTCTGGGGTCCAGTAAGTTTGGAAACCATTGTTTTAAAGCGAAATTGAACACATTTCTTTAGAACAAGACTTTTCAGAAAGTTAATGTGCACACTCTCATATCATCAAGAATACTACATGCAATGTTTCACAAAGTATTTGATCATGAACCTATTCCTATTTTTCCTCTGCAAAGCTGTTATCTTGAGGAACATGGCTTAAAAAACACTGCTTTAAAGTACTGCACCTAAAAGTTTTTTTTACTTAAAAGTTTAGCTTGGCTAGTATAAATTCAAATGCAAAAGAAAACAAGTTCAAAAAATAAATGAAAATTCTAAAAATAGTTCAAAATATTAAAAAGGGGAAAAAGATATGTACAACAAAGTTTTATTTATATATAATATACAATGCAGTGGAAAGGCAGAATTTTCTCTTTAGCCATGTTTTTAAAAAGCCAACATTAACTGCTAGAGAAATTAGATTTATAATCCAGCAGGAACAACAAAAATAAAATTTAAAAATTATGTAAGAAACATATACATGACTTTTTATTTTATTTTTCATGAGATCTGACATCAAATATTTAAAATATAGATTGCTATGACAAATTCTTAATACCATTCATTTTGTGGATGTTTTTACTACAATTAAGAAAAAAAAAACAAACAGAAATACTTTTTACCACTCTGGATAATGGTTTGTGATCTGGAGAATCTACCGTGGAGGGCAGTCATGTGCAGTGGTGTTTTCCCATCTTTGCTCTGAAATAATCAAACAAAACCAAAAAATTAAAATAATTGATCTACCATAATGTGTAATCCTTAGTTTCATTTTGAATGTTCTCTTGTATTTTTATTTTGTATAACTATTACTCAAGCATTAAGTTTAACAGAAGGTTATGGAAGTAAAACAGTTGTTGAAAATTATAAACTAATTTCTTACCATGTGTATTATAAAGCACAAATGAAAAAACAATCAATGTCTACAGTTTATTAAAAGCTCTGCATGGTAGGTAAGTGTAATCTTACTATCTTTCCTATCTCATAGGTGGGGAAACTGAAGCACAGGATATTAACCAAGCCACATAACCAGGAGTGGGACACAGCCAGAATGTGCTTCCCAAATTTCAAAAATTTCACTTTGCTCTAATTCTTTCATTTTAAGAAACACTTAATCCCCCCTCAACCAAGGAAAAGTAAATGTTGTAATTAACCTCAGCCCATAAGAACGGATATATTATTAGCTATTTTCTCAAATTACTTAAAATAATAAATCAGACTAGATGTATTTTGTGTATTTAACGTGAAAGTTCTAAAATTCAAAAGGAGTTCTAAATATGAAGAAAAAGAGAGAGAAACCAAGATGGCAGCATAGGTGAACACCTAAACTGCTGCCTTGCACAACAATTTCAAAACTACAGCTAAAAGACAAAACGGACAGCATCCAGAACCACAGGAAAGCTGGCTGAGTGGAAATTCTACAACTAGAAGGAAAGAAAGGGGCTCACGAAGACTCAGAGGAGCTGCAAAAAACTGAGCAGGAGGAAGACTGAACCCTGCAACTGTGCTGAACTCCACTTCCGACTGCATTGAACTCGTTTCGGGTGAGACCCTGGGGACCCAGACTCATACGGGTCGCCAGAGCGCATGGAAACGCAGGGGAGCCATGAAAAGCAGAGGTCTGGAGGCACGCAAGCGCGAGTGCACACAGCGAAGGCTACGATTACCGAGGAACACTGAGACCCAGGGGCCACATAGGGCAGAGCTGATGGGAAGCCAAAGCTGTCTGCTCAGCCCTGAGACTCCACCACATCCAAGCCTAGCACAGAGGCTTTTGTAATTTTGCAAGTCTTGTATCATAAGGCTGACTCCAGCACAGAGGTTCTCCTGGCACAGACACACAGCTGGTCCTCACAATCAATTGGCTTGGAGGTCAATTCCGCCCAGTGATACCAACGACAATCAAGATTAACTACAACAAGGCTGTACACACATTCCACAAAGGGATGCACCAAGAGAGTCTACCTCAGGTAACTGGGGATGTAGAGCTACTGGGCATATAGGACACCTAGCACACAAAGCTACTCTACCAACTCAGGGAAGCAGTGAAAATGTGGAGACAAAGGAACAGATCACAAACGAAAAAAATGGAGGAAAACCAATGACTGGATATAGAGTTCAAAACCATGGTTATAAGATTTTACAAGAATTTCCTAAAAAAGATGGATAAATTTAGCAAGACCCAAGAGGAGATGATAAAGGACCAACCAGAAATTAAACATATACTGACTGAAATACAAAATATTATACAGAGACCTAACAGCAAACTAGAGGAACGCAAGAATCAAGTCAAAGATTTGAAATACAAAGTAGCAGAAAATACTCCACTGGAAAAGAAAAAAGAAAAAGGAAACCAAAAATGTGAAGATAGTCTAAGAAACCTCTGGGACAACTTCCAGTGTACCAAAATCAGAATTGTGGGGGTGCCAGGAGAAGAGAGAGAGCAAGATACTAAAAACCTATTTGAAGAAATAATGACCAAAAACTTCTCTACCTGGTGAAAGAAATAGATTACAAGTTCAGGAAGCACCCAGAACCCCCCAAAAGAACCATACTAAGACACATCATAATTAAAATGCCAAGAGCAAAAGACAAAGAGAGAATATTAAAAGCAGCAAGAGAAAAACAGTTAATTACCTACAATGGAGCCCCCGTAGGATTGTCAGCTGATTTCTCAACAAACTTACGCAGGCCAGATGAGAGTGGCAAGAAATATTCAATGTGATGAATAGTAAGAAGCTACAATGAAGATTAGTCTACCCAGCAAAGCTATCAATCAGAATTGAAGGTCAGATAAAGAGCTTTACAGATAAGAAAAAGCTAAAGGAGTTCATGAACACCAAACCAGTATTATATGCAATGCTGAAAGTATTTCTTTAAGAAGAGGAAGAAGAAAAAGGTAAAGATAAAAATTATGAACAACAAATACATATCTATCAACAAGTGAATTCTAAAATCAAGTGAATAAAAAAATCTAATAAACAGAATAAACTGGTGAATATAATAGAATCAGGGGCATAGAAAGGGAATAAACTGACAATTCTCAGGGGAAAAGGGGTGTGGAAGGTGCAGGAAAAGACTGGACAAAAATCGTATACCTATAGATGAGGACAAGTGGGGGGGGGGGTAAGGGCAGAGGGTGGGATGGGGACCGGGCAGAGGGGAGCTATGGGGGTAAAAAAGAGGAACAATTATAATAATCTGAACAATAAAGATTTATTAAATTTAAAAATAAGTAAATAAATAAATATGAAGAAAACAATGCTTGAGTTAGGTAAAGTCTTTTCTTCCCCCAAATGATTTAACAAATCAAAACATATATATGACCACCAAAAAAGGAAAGGAATTGTTTTATAATTCTAATCCTTCACAGTATTCAACATATCTTCTGTGTATATATTCAAAACTGAAATGTGGTGTCATAACTTTACACTAAAATTGTATAGTGCAGATTTCCTTAAGAAACTCTGTCAAAAGGATCTACATGATACCTTCAACAATAAAGATTAAAAGACGAAAAAAACAACAACTCATGTCACTCATTATAATAATCGAGTATTAGGTTTTATAAATACCTATTTAGGTATTTGATTCCTTAATTTTATATTCATATTTTCAAGAAAACCAGGCATCCAACTGGCAACATTGTGAAAAATTTCTAACTCGAAAAGTTGAAAGACTATTACAGTGAACACCCATACACATACCACTGAGATTTCAGAGAGGAAGAGAGACGGTGATAGAAACATCAATGATGACAGAACAACGGATCAGCTGCCTCCTGCATGCCCCTTACTGGAGCCCACAACCCGGGCATGTGCCCTGGCCAGGAATCAAACTGTGAACTGGTTCATTGGTATTCGACATTCAACCACTGAATCACATCAGTCGGGTTGCTGTTGGTGTTTTAAACTATAGAATCTGAAACACCAAGTAAATGGAATTCTGGATTTTCAACTGTTCTAGACCTTACAGAAATAGAAATAGTATATATATATTCTTGTGTAAGGCTTCACTTAACTTATTTTAAAGTTTCATCTAGTATCAGTAATTTGTTACTTTTTGTTGAGGAATGATATTTGTTACTGATATTGTTTTAAGTAGTGAACTACTAACTACTACAGTGTGAATTCTGACTGTATTTCTACCTTCATATTGACGTCGGCTCCATTGCCCACCAGGAGCTCTAAGCACAATGCTCCATGTGTTGAGGCAGCAGCAAAGTGCAAAGGAGTAAATCCTTTCTCATTCTTCTGATTTACATTAGCACCACTATCTATAAGTTCATTCACTACAACATCTTGTCCATTATAGCAGGCTACATGAAGAGGTGTATTCCCATAAGCATTTGGTTCATTCATCTATTGGGAGAAAACAAAATGTCAGTGTTAAAGTAGTGTTTCTAATTATCCTCGTTGTGACTTACTTTGTTAACAACACTGCTTGCAAGCAAATTATTAAAGTGAGAAGCAGGGATAAATACACAGACAGGCTTATAATTCTAAACTTCTTTTAAAATAATGAACATTAAAAATAGCATTTTTGTATCAAACAGCATTTTGTACAGAAAATATAAGTCACATGTACAATGTCTACTGCATGACAAAACTGAATGATTCCAAGAGAGATATTTTAGGCAGATATAAACTAAGACTTCCAGATAAGGAACATTTAGAGAATTAACTCTAAGAATCATGAAAAAATGAACATAGAGGGAAAATTCTGAGATATTATTGAATAACGTGCACATGCTTAACTTTTTGCTTATAGTGACAAAAGATTCAAGTTGGTAATGTACTAGATATCAGAATTTTTAAAAAATGAGTGGCATTTTTTCTATTTATTTTTACAACTTGAGTTCTAGACATTTTCTCTTACATATTGACATTTTACCAAAATGAATGTCCTCAAAATATGTTCAATACTGAGAAATAATTCCTTTCTTTTTTCTAATAAATAAAATGGGCAAAGTCTACATGACTTTTGTGTAGCCAAAGAAATGTCTGGTCTTTGACCTCATTTCTAGGAGGTAATATACAGCAAAAGTAATAGGAGTGTCCTGGTTTAGGGAGGGAATTGGCTATACTGGGTCTTAAAGTAGGATTGGCTATAGCTGATGAGTCTTAGGGTCCTTTCTCAGATACCTGGTAACAGAAATTGGGGGAAGTAAAAATGTAACATGTGACTTTAGTTAAAGTACCCAGATTTAATCACCAAAAGATAAGAGACATGGAATAGATTCTCTCTGAGTCTCCAGAACTTTGATATTAAATCTGTTTTAAGTCATTCACTTTATGGTAATTTGTGAAGGCAGCCATAGGAAACTAATAAATCATGCAATTGGAGGCCACATGTCACTAAACAGCTCTAAGTCTGACTACTTATTTCAAAGTGTGTGCAAATGTTATTTTACTGTCAAAATAAGCTTTAAAAATTGCATCAGAAAGGAACTTGGAACAGAGATCAGAAACAAGGTTGTCTCATTTATCTAGATTAGAAACCTTTTAAAGCATTATGTTACTGTTGAAGAGAGCTATAGAAACTGTTGAGATGCCTAAAAATATTTAGATTTCTGGGACTTTTCAAGATCCTCACACTTTAGTAATTACTTGCTTGCTTTAGGGAAAGTGCTTTCTACGGAGCTCTACAGTCACCATGTATTATTTGCTGACCAGAAGACTACTACCTACCTCTTTCTTGTTTGTCTGATCTACACTGCCTTCCTCTAGCAGAGACCTTCTCTCCTAATTTGCTGCTCTTAAAATCTGCTTTAAGAACCAGATTGTCAGAACTGTACTTAAAATTAGAGTAAATATACCCTTTTATATTGTATATTGTAGTAGTAAAAAGTACTACTGCTTAAAAGGATGGCCTGTAAAAGCTATGGGTATTCTAAGCTATAATTCCAGGATCAAATATATTCAGATAAAGCAGCAACCCTTCCTAACCAAACATTTATGATTCATGGGCAAGAAACTAGTTTTCCTGCCTAGCTCTTGCCAATATCCTGTTATGTGAACTGCTACAGTCATTTAAAGGGAATATTAGACTAAGTGGGCAAATAAGACTAACCATAACCTAGCCACTTAGAAAAAGTAATTCATGTATGTCTGATCTGCTGGTTTTCATAGCTGAAATGGAGCTACAGAGGCTGGAATATGATGGAGAAGTAAAAACTTCTGTCATTCAAACATTCACTTTTGAAATGTATTTTAGCTCTTCATCTACTTTGACTAATTACATGTCCTCATCAGATATCAGTACACCATATATTATGTAAAGGACTATAAGCATATCTGGTTAAAAGACATAAAGACTATTGTATAAAAGCATCTTTTAAAATCTGAAGCAACTTCCACCAATAGTAAAATTACAAACATAAAATTCTTCACTCCCTTAAAATGCTCAGTCTATAGACCTACATCAACTCCAAGGTCTAAAAGGTACTTGACTACGCTGATCATTCCACTAGAGGCTGCAGCATGAAGAGGTGTGTAAGACTTCTTATCCTTGCACGTCACTTCAGCTCCGTGTGCCACGAGTAATTTCACTACTTCAATGTGACCTAAAAATGTATGAAGAAAAAATAAATAGATTACCATATGGAAAACCCTACCTAATAAAAGAGTAATATGCAAATTGACTGTACCTCCACTACACCTACCAGCAAGTATGCAAATTAATCCAACCATGATGGCTAGAGCCAGAGAGAGAGCAGAAGGGAGGCTTGGTTTGCCCCTGGCAATGAAAGAAGCCAAGCTTTACACACACCCTGGCTGGCCAGGCCTCCGCTTAAGGCAACAAAGTTTCAATGGCTGTGTGAGCAGAAGGCTTGGCTCCGCTCCAGGCTACCAAGTTTCAATTGTAGAAGATAAATAAATCCCAGCTACCAGGGCCTCCGCTTGGGTTGCCAGGGGGCATGGCCGGCCTGCAAACCACCACAGACCCCATCACCCAGGCCACCCCACACCCTAAGGGCACACCCACCCTGATCTGGGACACCCTTCAGGGCAAACCAGCTGGCCCCCACCCATGCACCAGGCCTCTATCCTATCTAATCAAAGAGTAATATGCACATTAACCATCACTCCATACACAAGATGACTGTCGCCATCTGGTCAAAAGATCCTGCCCCCCTGTAGACACAAGATGGCCAGCAGGGGAGGGCAGTTGACAGGGACCAGGCTTGCAAGGGAGGGCAGTTGTGGGCAATCGGGTCAGCAGGGGAGGGCAGTTGGGGGTGACCAGGTCGACAGAGGAGGGAAGTTGGGGATGACTGGGCCTGCAGGGAAGGGCAGTTGGGGGGGACCCAGGCCTACAGGGAAGGGCAGTTAGGGGCAAACAGGCTGGCAGGGGAGTGGTTAGGGGGTGATCAGGCTGGCTGGCAGAAGCGGTTAGGGGCAATCAGGAAGGCAAGCAGGCGAGCAGTTGGGAGCCAGCAGTCTGGATTGTGAGAGGGATGGTCAGACATCCCTCAAGGGGTCCCAGATTGGAAAGGGAGCAGCTGGGCTAAAGGACAGCATCCCCCACTCCCTAATGCACAAATTTCATGCACCGGGCCTCTGGTATGAATATAATCCTGAACATAATTAAATGTTCTTCTCATATTTAATTTTTACCTTAAAGGAAGGTAAAAATGCAAATTAACTAGATAATGCATGACAAGTTACCAATAAATCACATTATAATCATAGACAGAATGGAAGAAAAATATAAAAAATTCAGGATACTCTTTTTAAAAAAACAAACATTTTTTAAAATATATTTTTACTGGTTTAGAGGAAGGAAGAGGGAGAGATAGAAACATCAATGATAAGAGAGAATCATCCATTGGCTGCCTCCTGCATGTCCCCTACTGAGGATCAGGCCTGCAACCTGGGCATGTGCTCTTGACCAGAATCGAACTTGGGACCCTTCCGTCCACAGCTGACGCTCTATCCACTGAGCCAAACCAGCTAGAGCCAGGATACTTTTAAATAAATGGTGACAGAGGTAATAATTATAAAAACATTTAATTATTTAATCCAATGATAACCCGGCAATCTTTAATTCTTCTTTTGCCTGGACCTTGTTGTCTTCAAAGTTGTTTTAATGCCTTTTCCAATTATGAGGTTATTTTTTTATGTTTAGTGTAAGACATTAATTTATGTTTCTCTTCCTTAGTGAAATCTTCTACTTGGAAATTTGGAAGTGACTTGAGGTTGTTTCTTAAGAATGCTAGGTATTTAGAACATAACAGTTAAAAATCTCTTTTCCTCTAGTATGTCCACAAGATGTTCTTAACCAACTTGGTTTGTTACTCAGGCATGTATCAATCAGGATAGGCTAGATTACATATACTGCATTTAATGATCAACTACCAAATCTCAGTGGCTTAATTAGCATTTTATTTCTTATTAAGACTATAATAGCTTGACAAGAGGTCTCTTCTCAGTCATTTAAGCACCTAGGTTGATGCAGCTGACCCCATTTTGATGGTGGTTGGTCACTGTGCCAGAGGGGCAATAGGCTGCAGAGTCTTAGAGGTGATATTGCTTTCAATTCATTAGTCAGAACTAGTCTCAGCACCACCCAACCACACATGGAGGCCAGGAAGGGAAACATGGATCTGGAAGATGGGAGAACCACTATTCTTCTTTTCTATCTTCTCATATTTAATCAGATTAGATTATACAGTGCCTTCTCCTTTCATTTTCCTTCCCACCTCTGTGCCTCTGTTTATGGGATTCCTTCATTGTGTGGAAGGTACTGCTTGGATGTCTCTTTTCAAACATTGCTACTACTAACCCTTGAAGGCCCATGTCAGTTTCCATCTTCCCTGATCAACCACCTCTCTTACCCAGAAGCCCTTTCAGCCAAAAGCATCATGTATCTGTAAATACTATCTACTAAGCATATAATATCTTATAAGGTTTCTTAAATTTGAGTAAGTATTTAACTCTTTAATTGCTTTTATGCATTAGCTTCCCAAATATCTATCTTCAGGGGAAAATACTAAATGCTCTCATGTTTTACTTCTTGCTATATTCCATGGGGCTGAGAATAGTGTTATATACAAAATAGTCACCCAATAATTATTTGCTACATTAAATAAATTGCTCATAATTTCAGTTTTTTATCCCTTCACAGGGACTGTTAATAACTGTAAAAGTGAAGCCTTCAAACATAGGCCCCCTTGCTTTACAAAATTAGGTAAGCATATAACAAGACACCCAGGGTCAAGCAGATTTAATTGTTTATATATAAATTATCAATTAAAGTGAATACTTTCACCTATTTTTTTTCCCCATCAGTAAGAAAAAACATTTTTAAATGATATTTTTAGGGGTAAAAAAATATCATATAAGAGTATTAACTGGTACAAAAGATCCCTCACTATACATTACTTTCTGATCCATGGGTCTAGAAAGATAGTTACTTGAGTTTATTGTAATGCAGTGAAAATCAAAACTTATAACATCCAGGATATGCAAACATAAACAGTTTTAAAACTATATATATTTTTATTGTTTCAGAGAGGAAGGAGAGGTAGAGAAAGAGAGAGAGTGATAGAAACACCAATGATGAGAGAGAAACACTGAATGGCTACTTCCTACACACCCCCTACTGGGGATTGAGCCTGTAACCCAGCACCATGGCCTTGACTAGAATCGAACCTGGGAGCCTTCAGTTCGCAGGCCGATGCTCTCTACACTGAGCCAAACCAGCTACAGCCAGTTTGGAAGTGACTATTTAAAAGAAAAAAAGAAAAGGAAGTTCTAGAGTGAAATAAGTGATATTGTTCTAGCTGGGTGAACCCTCTGCCTTCAAGTATATGTTTTTCTTGTTAATGTATGGAATGATGTTCTCAATGGGATTAGACTTCATTTATTTCATCAACGTGTATTTTAAAAAATGGCATCCATTTGCCATGCACAGTATACATAATTTGTAATGCTTTTAAAAAATTATATCTCTGCAATGTGAATTTGATAAATATAATCACTATGCTTCAGGGATTTTGAAAATTTCCTACTTTTTTCTTCTGTTTTCATGAATGTATAAGTAAAATGAGCTATGCTTAGAACTTTTAAGTTTTTATGGAAAGAAAGGGAGGGAGAAAAAATGTCATTTTAAATCCATTCAAATTATGCATTGCTTCAAGAAAGAAATAATGAGTTGCTAATCAAGGTAATTAATATTTATTCAGTACCTTTTATGTCTGTCATCACGGTAAGGTGACCTGAGGTAGAGCTTGGTTGGATATTGCTAAAAGTACTGAAAGCAATAGAAAAGATGAATGCTTAAAAGGGATTTTAAATGAAGGTTCGAGGTAGAAGCAAATATAGGGTAGGGAGTATAAAATAATCAATTCAATCTGGGGACAGAGATGGGACTGGGGAACACTGGACAGACAATTCAATAATAACATAAAGGTAAGAATAGACCCTAAAAGAAAAGTAAGGGAAGTGAGAGAGTAAGGCCAGGACAAATAAGGAAGCCTGTGGGAAATAAATTATGTAAGATTAATACATGTAATCCTAATGTCTCTTACCCCGATATTGACAGATTCT
The DNA here is from genome assembly GCA_011751065.1 of Lasiurus cinereus. Lineage (NCBI taxonomy): Eukaryota > Metazoa > Chordata > Mammalia > Chiroptera > Vespertilionidae > Lasiurus > Lasiurus cinereus. The sequence goes on from JAAGEH010000125.1 coordinate 17,539,252, forward strand.
CTGAATATAACCTAGAGGTGTCAATGAACTGGATTTAAGCTTGCTATTATATTAGGTCAAGAGCTCCCTACTTTCATGTTTAGCTCTCTTTAATCCTGAGTGCCTAGAACCGCTAAATAGCTTTAGAAACTGTGTGTCAATACTCCTCTTTCCATGCTAAAAGGAAGAGACAGGGAAAGAAGAATTATGAATTTCTGAATGTTTATGCTAAAAAATTAAATGGACAGTGAGGTCCAAGAAACACAGAATACCTTTTTCAATTCACAACTGGCCTGAAAAGTGACACTTAGGAGATCAAGGAAAACAAAGTCATCTCAGAGCTAGTGAGATATATACACCCAGCTATTCTGGGAGCTCCATTTTAGATATAACCTATAAAATTCCCTGGCCTTCAATTTCATGGAAACAGCTGTTTAATCAAGTTTAATTCTTTGGAGGTAAAAGGCCTAATGCACTTGCTTAATGTATAAGCCCTTTCACACGAGGCATATAATTTAAATCACACAGACTAGCTATTTCTAAACTGCCTTTAAGAATAAGCTACATCACAACATTCAGAAAAGTTTCTAAGATTAAAATCTGTGAGCTGTGAGGAGGGGAAATTAGAATGCCATGGGATACTTGCTTCTAGATGTACATCAAGCATGTCAAACTTGTGGCCCACGGGCTGCATGCCTCATTTATTTGGCCCATGTTAGCCTTTGAGTTTGACATGCTTGATGTACACCATCAGTGAGCAGAAGAATTACCCATCATTACATAACCAGAGGCACAAATCTTTGGTCTGAGATAAACACCAAAAGACCAAGATTTTCAGCTTTTGGCTTTCAAAACAGGGATCAGATGGCAATGATATTAGCCTTCATTTTTTGTCTTCCTTTACATCAACACTAACGGTTAGACTTGCTATTCAGGTTATTTCTACTATAAGCAAAGGATTTTCCTAGACCTTAGAGTTACTGATAACTGGTTTAAGTTGTTTTCTTACATTTTCATATTTCAAAATTTTAATAGTTTTGAAATGAATAATCTTCCTTTACTCTTTTATTTTTAAGTGAAATGTAAGAAAAGATAAAACATAGAGCAGCGAATAATGATGATAACGTAGGCCTGTAAGAAAGGTGGCTAGATAGATGGCAGGTATGTGAGTGGAAAATCAGGGAATACCAGATTTATACAGAAGATATGTCAGTCCATATATGATTCTTCCTAAGCCAGAGGAGCCAGAATAGTGGAAGCAGAAAGACAGACACCCTTTGGTGGGAAGAGAAAAAGCTCTGAGCTCCACAGCTGTAAAGGAAGGAGGAGTTCTTTCAGTTTTATTTCAAGAAGCTTGAAAAGTGAAAGCCTTTATCCATGGCTTCCTCCCAGAGGCACAACACCAGCCTTGTAGGACTTGCAAGGTTTGTGGCAGGCTGTACTTCTTACATGCTTAGAGATCCACTTTCACCTACAAGACAGCATTTCTACCCTGCTCTTTCTATGCATTTTAAAGTAAAGTATGGTGATCTGCTTCCTCACTGGCTGGCCAAGTTACTTCAAGAGCCAATTAATGTTTTTGTTAGTATTTTGGCCACAAAATTGCATAAGTTTTGGGTGGTCTGCCCCAGGACTATTTTCCGATGAGCTCTATTAGTTCGAGATGCAATTTTGCAAATCCTAAGATTTTTCCAATACCACATATATATTGTAACAACAGAAAAGCCTATACTGTTTCTTTCTGTGAAATTATTATTGGTGTCTATTTAACCCAGTGCTTGGCCCAAAAATAATAGGCTTCCTAATGTAACTTCATAATTTCTACCTAAATTCCCATAAAAAACAAGGATGGGTAGGAATATGGACTCTTATAAACACTAATTTAAATTATCCCAGGCTTGTGTTTATTATGTTGCTCCCTTCAAAAGTAAACAGAATTAATTTCAAACAGCTTTTAGGAGAACTGAACCTATGCCCTCCTATTCTGACAAACCTTCATACTACCAGGCTAGTTCCACTTGGGCATCAAGCGGAAAAACAAAAATGCACAATTTTCCTGAATACATAATGTAAAAGTATACATTTTAAAAGTACATACCCATATAAGCTGCCCAATGGATAGCTCGTCTATCTTTTTTGTCAAAAGCATTAATATTGGCACCTCTAGACAGAAGAAGTTTGACCATCTGGAATGACAATAAACACAGTTATCAAAATTCAGAAGTACAACTGTTCATGAATATCCTTTGTGATGAATACTCATCTTAACCTCCCTGCCACTGAATTTCTGCACTTCTATAAAGGAGCTATACTAAATGCTAAAGACCCTTTAGCATAATTCAATAAATGACAGGATAAAATATGAAAAAGGGTTCACTGTGGTTGTTTCAGTATCTTTTAAAGATGCCAATTTGTGTCCTGGTATTTTATGAACAACTAAGTACAAGTTTGTAAAAATGAACTATTTAAAAACTGGTTTCAACCCTTACTTTATAGCCCAAAGTGTTATTAAAATATAAAGCACATTTATTTCAGAAGTGCCTTAAATTTAATTCAAACACAAGTGTGGTGTCCATACCATGATTAGTCCTGAAGGTCCCCTACACAGTCTACTTACCTCATAATATACCAAGAATAATATTTCTGTTATGTCTAACCATATTTTCAATAGTTTCCCAAGTGCAAAGGGCATTCCAGATTCCTAAAAGGGGTGCATCTTGTGAACTGCAGTGGAGGCAAGAATTCTTTGTTGCAAAGGCAGAGAAGAATAGTGAAAATAACTCTGTAGTTATTAGCTCTCAGCCAAAGAATCTTGGGAATGTCACTTTACCTCTTTTAATTTCTGTATCTACAATAAAAATGAAGGACTAGATAAGCTGGCCTCAAAGGTTCTTCTAAATCTGTTTTGCTTTTTTCTAAGTCTTCCCTGTACACATAAACTCTACTCTTTGCTATGACAACACCTAACATTAGATAATGTTTGCTATATAAAACAATTAAATATTTATTTTCTTAAACTGTTTTCTTTTGATAGTCTGTCAACAAAGAATTCTTGACTAAATATTTTTCCCCACCCTATCCCCTTTCTTCAGAGATTCATCAGTCTGTTCCATGTTTCTCTTGACTAAATATTGATAATAAACAGTAAGAAAATGTCTTCTAAACCCCACCTTCCTTTGCTATTCTATTCCTGGGAGCACAATAAACTTTTGTCTTCCGAGACGATTTTTCCAATAATGGAACACAGTTTTCACCATTGTGTTATAGTTGGCAGTGTTCTCCTATCTCCCCAGGTTGACTATGAAAATCAAGTAAGTGCATGGGCTACATCTGATAGATTTCTAAATTTGAGAAAATTATATCATGAATTATGGAAGAAGTTTAAAGGCTTTCATAGTAAAATTAGACTAAATTACCAAGATAAATATTTTTGCTTGCTTTTATCATGAACTAAGGAATGGCTAAAAAGGCAAGTTCTCTAATAATTGGGGGGGAGGGAGTGGGAGGACTTCCCACAGGTTGAGAACCGCTAGCAGGGTCGCCTAAGACCATCGGAAAACACAGATATTTACATTACGATTCATAACAGCAGCAAAATTACAGTTATGAAGTAGCAACAAAAATAATTTTATGGTTGGGGGTCACCAAAACATGAGGAACTGTATTAAAGGGTGGCAGCATTAAAAAGGTTGAGAACCACTGACTTAGAGGAAGAGCACCACTGTCTAGCTGAATACCACCTACCTCACCATGTCCACTGAAAGCTGCATGATGTAATGCAGTTCTCCCTGCTCGATCAGACACGTTCACATTACTCAGAAGAGGTACCAAAGCTTCAGCACACTTTACGGCTTTATTAGCAGCAGCTATGTGTAAAGGGGTTTGCCAATTTTTATCTCTAGCATTAACATCTGCAGAATGCTTCAAAAGTACCTGAACTGCTTCCTAAAACACATGAAGATAAAAGTTATAAAAGACAAATGAGTTAACAGTTTTAGAAATGTTATATGTGAAATAATATAACATTTATTATATTTCTCCTGAGTAAACAAAAAGAAACTTACCACCACCCAAATATATATATACTTTTTAAATTATGTTTTATTGCTTTATCAAGAATACTCATTTTTTTTTTTTATTTCAGAGAGGAAAGGAGAAGGAGAGATAGATAAAAACATCAATGATGAGAGTGAATCATTGATCGGCTGCCTCCTGCATGTCCCCCCTAGGGATCAAGTCCTCAACCCAGGCATGTGCCCCTGACCGGAATCAAACCTGGGACCCTTCAGTCCGCAGGCCAATGCTCTATCCACTTGAGCCAAACCAGCCAGGGCACAAATATATTTTTAACTAAAGGCGGTACTCAGTCATACAGGATGCATCAAGATCAAACATTCTCTATCAAAATGTGCAAGAAGAAATAGTAACAAATATTCTTTAAAAATAATCATTATATCTAGTTTTTCTAGATGTGAGATAAAACTAATTGATACTTTCAACAGTTTTAAGATGTACTGCTTTGCCATTAAATATATGTAAATTGAAAATATAACCTTGTCCCAAAGTACTACACATGCTATATTTTACAAAATAAACAATTATTAGGATTTAGTTCATGATAAAGTGGGGGGTGGAGGGGAGGAAGGCAGAGTATTTGAAGTATTTGCTGTGAGGCTACTATTATCTGTTAGGAAAGTTTAATGTTGACAAAGCAATTTAAGATTTTATTCTCCAAAGGATTTGTCTCCCAGAAGCATAAGAAAAACTTCAACATCTCACAATAAGATTCTAAGGAATCCAGTATGCCACCAATATAAAGCAATATAAAGCAATATAATCAGAACTAAAAATAAAGTATTTTCCTTATAGTAATAATCCTATATTCAGTAGATGAATGATAAAACTCTGTATGAAATGTAAAGGACTAGAACCAGAATAGAAACATCTCAAGTCTAGTAAAACCAGACACTCAGTTTTCTTAGCTATAAAGAGGGAGTATCTTATTTGTCCACCACTCATCGTAAGTCTGCTATTCAGCAAAAAACTCCCTAAGGTAAATGAAAAGTGTTCAAAAGCGTTTTAAGCCTTAAAATATAGGAAACAGCACAAGTATTTAACAGGGCTAGCAAAAGACTGGATAGAAGCCCAGTAATCAATCAACATGCTAAGGAAGTCAGCCAGCTAATCAAAGATATATGGAGACCTACCCTATGATCCCACAATTCCACTCCAGTTATTTACCCAAGAGAAATTTCAGAAGACCCATCTAAGAATGTTTATAATAGCTTTATTTGTAAGAGCCAAAAAACCAGAAATGCAAATGTCCATCAATAAGAAAATAGATAAACAAACTGTTGTACATTCATACTATAATGAAATACTATTCAGCAATAAAAAGAATGAACCATTAATATACACAATAATATACATCTAAAAATGTTATGTTGAACAAAGTCAAGATACAAGAGTACATACTGTATAATTTCATTTTATAAAGTTCTAGGACAGGCCACATTACTCTGGTGAGAGAAATCGGAATATGGGCTGTACACCTGGGGACAAGACGGCTGATTGAAAAAGGACATGAGAGAACTTGCTGGAGTGATGGAAAAGATTACCTATATGTGTACATTTGCCAAAATTCAAGACTACAAAGTCTGTGCATTTTATGTAAAATATACTTCAATTTAAAAAAGAAATAGGGGGAAAGGATACATAGAAAAAATACATATTCTCTATATATTCTCAAAATTATGGAGAACTAGGCAGTGTCAGGATTCTCCATCCTCATCCTTTAAAAGGGCATATTGTAACTTGGAGAATAAAACTAACATAGTCTTTTATGGAAAATGTCAGTAGGTATGTTAAAGACATGAGCAAATAATTAAAAACAAGATGAAGAATTTATAATAGGATAAATTGGGCAAATATAGCATACTGTAGATGCCAGGCTTGCCTTATCATTCCCACTCTGGAATTCGTGATGCGTATATTAAAGCTTTGGAAAACTTTGGGAAATATTAGTTTCAATACCAAGAGTAAAAAAATCAAAACTCTTGTTTTATTTCACTGAAAAGCAAGAATAAAAGTAAGATGGCGCCTAAGGAAGGCTGTAATTACAGTGACTAAGACTCTAGAATCAAAAGAGAAATTTTTTAACCCCGGGTCCACTGCTTTGTACTGAAATGGTTACCCCCCAATTCATATGTTGAAACACTAACTCTCTACGTGACTCTATTTGAGGACAGGGTCTTTAGGAGATAATTAAAATTAAATGAGATCATAAGGGAGGGACCCTAAACTGATAGGACTGGTGGCAGAGAAAGATTTCTCTGCCCCTCACCTTTCTCCACCATGTGAAGACACAGTGAAAAGGTGGCAACTTGCAAGCCAGGAAGACAGCCCTCACTGGAACCTGACCCTGCTGGACCTTGACCTGGGACTTCTAGTCTCCAAGCTGAGAAAATACATTTCTATTGTTTAAGACACCCAGTCTTAATTTTGTTATGGCAACCCATGCCGACTACTATAGCACCATTTACTACTCAGAATAATGCCTGTCAGGTCACAGTAGCAATGATCTTTGAAAATACAGAGAAAACTAAAGAAATTTCTAATGACTGGAGATATAAAACAAAACAGGTAAATTTCTGGAAATTACAAAACAATGTGTCTGATGTCACATCCCAGTAAAATTCAGGATCATATTACCAACCTATTATAAGCATTTAGAAAGTAATGTAGGCATAATCAAGGGTATTTACATGGTTTCACTAATGCTGTCAGTGTGCCTTGACTTAGAAAAACAACAACAAAAAACCCAGCTAAGTACATATCCTATTATGTCCCATATGATTAAATATGGGACAATGACAACAGGTTAAAATATTATATCCAAAGAGTATTCATAGCTTGGGGTCAATTGAGAACAGTCCCTACAGCAGTAGCTGTTCTTGGCTTCACTCTCCCTTTTAAGCAATCTTACCATTGATTTGAAGTCAGATACAGGAAAAAGAGTTAACAAATATTCAAATAAACAAAATGGTTAGATGGACTGCTTCTTATCTCACATGATAATGCAATTTAAACTCAGTTATCTTGAGAGAATTAATATGTAATTCCTGGAGTTAGGCAATAAGTAAGTAAGTAAATAAATAAATGTACAGCCTCCACAGGATCCAGTAATGTGATGTGGACCCCCAAGGTTGTACTGGGCATTGTGTCAAATTTTGCTCTGTCAACTTAATATAAGATAGTGATTTATTAATACTTTTGGGAAATCTATCAGTAGAGCCAGGCAATTTAGATTAAAATAAATGTATTCTGTTTTTCTTTGGGCAACTAATTTAGTAGTCAATAACTAGTTACTCAATGAAAAAATTAAGCTGTTAATATAGGCATAGAATGTTCATCAAATTTTAACACAGGTTATTTTTGTGTGATAAGAATTTGGGTGATTTGCTGCTTTATTTTTAAAGTTTATATTGCTTGAGAAGTATGTAACAAGCATGCATAATTTTTATAAAAATATTAACAGCCCAGCTGGTGTGTCTCAGTGGTTGAGTGTTAACCTATGAACCAAGGAGGTCACATTTGGATTCACGGTCAGGGCTCATGCCCGAGTTGTGGCTCAATCCCCAGTGTGAAGTGTGCAGGGGGCAGTCAATCAATGATTCTTATAATCATTGATATCTCCCCCCCCCCCTTTCCTTCCCCTCCCTTCCTCTCTGACCGAACGATCAGTCACTATGACACACACTGCCCACCAGGGGGCAGATGCTCAACACAGAAGCTGCCCTCTGGTGGTCAGTGCACTCCCACAACCAACCTCCTGCGGCCCCTCCCCCCGATTGGCCAGCCCCAATCAGACTGGGTGAGATGGCCCTGATTGCTGGCCAGGCCAAGGAATTCCACCCATACCTCTAGTAAAAGTATATTAAAACAGTAACAACAACACACACACACATACCACACAAAAACCATCACACTCAGAAATTGATTCATTTAGAACACTCTGCACCAAAAGAGAGCTGAAGTGTATGCTATACTTGAAGAATGACAGTCACAAATCAGTGGTGCATACAAGCTGAGGGCAGCTTGCCAATATGACCAGGTGGGCGGAAACTCACTAAAGGAGAGCGGAAGAGGAGCTTGGGATATTTAATCTGAAGCAGTCAACCCAGGCTCCGTGAGGGAATTAAGCCCTCAGGCATCCACTGTATGTAATGAACTACCCTCTCTACCATGTACCCACAGTGGTGTTAGCTATATAATGTCCTTAGGAAGATTAAGAAAATAGTTACTTCACTCATCCTCTGTAGGGCTTACTTCTCTCATGGTATCTCAAAAACATAAACCGAAAGCTACTCACATTTTTTCCTTTTACAGACGGCTCTGTGGTTATGTTTTCTATTAAATGAAATAAGCTCTTATGCTCTCAGGATGAAATATGAATAATTAAAAGAACATTTATAAAATTGATAATCTTGACTACGCTTCCTAGCAGTTTTGCTAACTTATGAGATTGTGGTTTAAAAAAAAATGACCCCTAGGATTTAAAGAAATTTTATTTTTATGGAATGGTCACATTTTATAGGTGTTTCCCATAATCTTACAAAAAAGTAATAATACTGCATAGTCCAGTAATTTTTAGGTTGAAAATCAGACTTAAGAAACTTATTAGGGTTCTTGCTTTCTAATCTTAGCTTCCCCTTAAATTCAGACTAAGTACATAATTTTTTTAAAAAGTCAGCAGTCAGTCAAGTCTCTGGGTAGAATCTGAAATCTAAAATAATTAAAGAAAATCTTTAAGAATTTTTGGGTTGTTTTACTATCTCTGGAAATATACAGTGTTCTTTCTGATTATTTAAATGGGCAGAACTCCACTAATTTTAACTCATATTCCCAAGAAACTGGTAGGTATGACTATTTTATTAGTAGATTGCAATGATGATATTTACTTCTTCCTTGCTGCCTTTTATTTAAAGAAATGTCCTGACAAGAGGGCTAACCACAAACTTAATAGCAATACTATGAAATTTCAGTTTAAAATATTTTAGTTACTATATATCAGTTTTCACAATAATCCTCAGATTTGCCCCCCAAGATCACACAGCTAGAAAGTGGCAAGTGATATCTGAAGCCAGTTTCTCCAAACCCAAGTTCCATAGTTCACCAGCCATAGCACACCAAGGACCCAGACAAATAGAGAAATAATTTCTTTCTTGTAGGAAGTATGTTTTCTACTCCTCTCTACTTCAGACTCCACTTTGGTTGCTTTTCCTTCTTTTAAAAATACTGAATTTAAATATGAGCTCACAGGCAAGCCTACTTAATGCTTTATATACAATATATTTACTAAAAGAAATTTCATACCTCACTACAAGATGCAACTGCTCTGTGTAAAGGTGTCAACCATTTGCTGTCTTTGGCATTAACTCTAGCTCCTGCAACAAGAAGAAAAAATAAATTGAAATATTTTGCATAAAATATTTTAAGTAAATCTCCTTAAGTAGTTATATATAGTCCAAATTGAATAAATAACAATTGAAAAAGTAGTACTTCACTTTATACTTTCTAATGAATTACCCTTAAATTACAAAACAAAACTATACCTTTAAATTGATATAATTATCCAATAAGGAATTTGTTTTTTATCAAAAATAAAAGATCACAGAAAGGCTAGAAAAGCCACCTTTATACAGAGCATATTCAGAGTAAAAATCAGACTCCACTTTAGAATGTGTGTTAGGAACTCAAATAAATTAAACAAATAAAAATACCAGACATAAAATGTAGGCCATTAAGAAGTCTTCATTATATTTCTTTACTAATGAATATAACATGTTATAGAACAATATAATATCAAAATAGTTTTCCAGTGACAATTAAAAACTCATTAGTATTATAAAGTTACTGTATAAAATGAATATAATCACTATCAACTCAAAAAAATTGAGAAAGAGATGAACCACGTCTTTAATACCTAAAGGCTTAAAGAAGTAATAATTAAAAAAAAAATCAACTATGGATAGCTGTTTAAAAATCATTAAGTCAACAGACAAAAATTATCCTTAACAGAATGGAAATACACTTAGCAAGACAAAAAATGCATAATTTTAGGGGGGGAAATCTAGTGTCTCCATAAAATCCACTCATTTGGTACCCAAGTCCCAACCAAAGAGAAAAAGCCCTGGCTCTTTGAAGTAAGGAAGAACTGATGATAGGTCCTGCACTAACAGCAATCCTAGGTTTATACCCAAAATCTTAACTAGCTTTACATATCTAGTCCAACCTCCTTATTTTCTAGATGAATGACAGATAGAGTGAACACCACATTGTCAGAGTAAGCCAGCAGAACCAAGGCTAGAATTCAGACCCTTAATGTTTACATTCTGCTTTGAGTGTGAAGTTCCAAGGAATATTCAAGTGCAGTGACTCCAAGTATAGCTCTAAAAACTACTAGCTATGGGCCTTTAACTAATTGTGTGGTCCTAGTCATTAAAACAAAAAAATAAAATAAAATAGCAGCCCCATCTCAACTATTGAAGGTAGGTTAGTGGGAGACCCTATGGTAGAAGAAAGCTCTGCTGAGAAGACAATAAAGATAGCAATTTAAGGAATGTGGCACTGATGACTACTGCAAACCAACAATAAGAATAATACCTCTTATTGTTCTATAAAGAATAATACCTCTTAAATGCTAGGAGTATATCACCCTAAATCCAAAATGGTTAGTCCTAATAGTATAAAACCAAGTAACTTTCTATTCTAGACTCACCTTCTCCCATAAATCCATGTACATCAACAGAGCATGCCCTTAAGATTTGCAGCCTAAATCTATGCCATTGTCAAATATCTGAATTTAGATTCACCTTTCCAGAGCAGAGATATGATGAGATTTCTGATAGGTTAAAAGCAAAAGAGAATAAAACAAGCACATATCAACAGTAGGGTTACTCAAATAGGCTGTATCCATTTGATACCATAGTTAGGATATATAGAAAAATCTAGACAACTAGCTTCCTCTTTCCCAATTTTTCATTTAATAATTCATACATATAAAAATACACCCTGAAAGAATAGATATTTTAAATAAAAATGTTGTTTAAGGTAAGATTTTCAGAATTAGATAAATGTTTAGCTCATTTAGAAATAGACCAGAAAGTAATTTTAAAAAAGAAAAAATCTGATTATTTACATTATTCTATTTTGGGCTCTAGACAGCAAAGCAGTCGAAGAGAGGTCTGGATGTGTGGGGAGTCAGGGGTTAGTGGAAGGAGCCCAGGAGTGGGACCTGTGATCTAATAATGGCTCTGTAACCAATAGGCTGTGTGACCTGAGGCTGTTACCCATAGCATAGGACTTCATTTGTTGATCATAATCCCTGTCTCCTACATGTGTATGTGCATCTGTGTGGATTGTGTAAATGGATGGGGCAGGGAAAGTCGGGTGAGGGAGGATGGGCCTCAGGTTCAAACAACATAGAGAGTCCTATTTCTGCAAAGTGAGCTCTAAGAGTCAGGCACTAAATCAGAGTATTCCATTTGAGTCTAGGTCTCATTCTGCAAGATAACTGACCCACCTGCTGAATCCTTAATATACTCTGTCACCAACTGCCAACTTTTTGATTTGTGCTAAATGATCTGCAAGATCTATTTTCAGTTATAACATTCTATCCTATTCTGAAATACTCAGAATAAATTATCTCATATTATTAAATACCCTGCTGTACTTTAACATTAAATAGATGAGGTAGTATCTTTATAATTCATGCCAAGGATCTTCAAATTACAGCCCATAGGCTGCCTGCAACCTGTTGTATAAATAAGGTTTTACTGCTACAGGGTCACAGCTATTCATTTAAGTGTTTGATATGTAGCTTTCAAATTAAAGGAATTGAGTAGTTAGAGAGTGTCTGTAAGGTCCTTTACATAAAGATCATCCTCTGATCTAGGCTAAATACTTGACAGTTGATACTATTAAAGCTATTTCAATTTTTCATATGTGTTTGTAATAATTATAAATAGCACCACTAATAATTTTCTAAAACTTCTATTTGCAGAGAATAGTTCTCTTCTCTGCTTCTATGCCACAGAGCAGACAGTCTATAACCAGTGAACTGGGGCAGGAGCCAAGTACTTTCACTACTCTTCCCAAACTGGAAATAATGTTCTCCTTTGGCCACCTACCAAAAGCAGTGGCAAAGCTTCAGATTCTGTTTTCAGGTTGGGAGTGAAATAGACAATTACATATCCATTTCCACCTGTAATGTTGGGGGAGAGGGGGAGGAAACAACAGCAGCTGCACTGTATCATTTAAGAACACCAGATATTGTGTATTGAACTGTACCCACCGCCCCTCAATTCATATATTAAAGTCCTAACCCCAGCACCTCAGAATGTAACATTATTTGGAAATGGGGTCTTTACAGAAGTAATTAAATCAAAATGAAGCCATTAGATGGGTCCTAATGTAATATGACTGGTATCCTTATAAACAGAAGAAATTTGAACAGGCATGTACAGATGAACACAAGGAGAAGGCAGTCATCTATTAGCCAAAAAGGAGAAGGGCCTAGAACAGTTCCTTTTTTTTTTTTCGATTTTAAAACATTTTTATTTTTATTTATTTATTTTATTTATTTTTTATACATATCTCCCCATTGTCCCCCCTCCCTCCCAGGCATACCCCAACCCCCCAGTGTCTATGTTCATTGGTTATGCTTATATGCATGCATACAAGTCCTTTGATTGATCTCTTATCTACCTCACCTAACTTTAATCTTCCTGCTGTAATTTCACAGTCTGTTTCATGCTTTACTGCCTCTGTATCTATCCTTTTGTTCATCAGTTTATAATGTTCTTTATTACTCACAAATGAGTGAGATCAGGTGATGCTTCTCCTTCATTGACTGGCTTATTTCACTAAGCATAAGGCTCTCCAGTTCCAACCAGGTTGCTGCAAATGGTAAGAATTCCTTCTTTTTAATGGCAGCATAGAATTCCATTGTGTAGATGTACCACAGTTTTCTGATCCACTCATCTGCTGACGGGCACCTAGGCTGTTTCCAAATTGTAGCTATTGTAAATTGTGCTGCTATGAACATAGGGGTGCATAAATCCTTTCTGATTGGTGTTTGTGATTTCTTATAGAACAGTTCCTTCCCTCACAACCTTCAGAAGGAACCAACCATGACAATACCTGGATTTGGGACTTTTAGCCTACAAACTGAGAAAATACATTTTTGTTGTTTAAGGCACTCAACTTGTGGCATTTTGTTGTGGCAGTCCTAGCAAATTAATGTATCAGCATTGTGGGTTTTCAAGGGTCACACACTTTAGGTCTGATTTCTAATAACAAAAACATAATATTTGTATTTCCTTATCAAGAACTCTATCCTAATATATAAAAACCCAGTGGCTGTCAGAACCAAAACAACTGACGGACGACCGAACAGCAGGCTGTATAGGGTGACCAGGCCGGCACGAGGTTTAGTGAGAGATGACCAAACAACTGAACAGCAGGCTGCGTGTGGCAACCAGGCTGGCAAAGAGTGCAGTTGGGAGCGACCAGGCCGGCGGGGGGTGGGGGGGGCACTGAGGGGCAACCAGACCAGCAGAGGGGGACATTTGGAAGCGACCAGGCCAGTGGGGCGGGGGCAGTTGGGGGCGACCAGGCCAACATGCAGAGGTAGTTAGGGGTGATCAGGCAGGCAGGTAGGTGAGCAATTAGGAGCCAGCCGTCTCAGATTATGAGAGGGACATCCAAGTGCCCCCATACATAAATTCTGTGTACCAGGCCTCTAGTTTTCTATAAAAGGCCAATCAAATGAACTTGTAACTAAAGACTTATACAACACAGTTATTTAACCATCTAATATATGATAGGAAAAGTCTGAGATACTGCTAAACCTCTAAGTTTAAATACAGACATATCTTGTTTTATTACTTTATTGTACTTCATAGATGTTGCGTTTTTTTACAAATTGAAGGCAAGACCTTCTACCAACAAAAATATTATGACTCTCTTTACTGAGATACTTGCTTTATTGTGGTCTGAAACTGAACCCATAATATCTCTGAGGTATGCCTGTACAAACAGTAAATAAATAGCTCCCATAAAATTTTCTATACCTTTAGATAGCCAAAAAATTTAGTCTTTAAAACAGAAGTTCTTCACTAAAGTCACTGTCTATACAAATTTTACTAAATGCTGGGGCCAAAGGAATAATATGTGTGTGGGGTAAAATGCAGAGGAGAGGAAGAGCCATTCAGATTATAACGGAGTTAAGAATACAGACTCTATAGTCAGATGGCCTGGATCTGAATGCTGGTTCTAACTTTAATCAGTAGCACAACTTTTAGCCATAAATTTCTAAATGCTTTAGTTTCCTTACAATTAAGAGGGCAAATGAGATAAATGAAAAAACTAAATTTAGCATAGTATTTCAGATATAGAAAACAATCATTGTTTCCACTTATTTTATCCCATTCAATAATTGAAAAATTAATACTACTAGACTCTACTGTTACAGTGTGATTCACTGGTTTGATAACCTGTCAAAAATGAAACCCCTATCAACAAATCTCAGAGATGTATCAGGTATAAACATTTGATTCCCAATTAATTTAGTTCTGAACTTTAGGTTAAAGAGAGTATTACTCTTCTAAGTAACTCAATAAAATATAAAAGAGGATGTGAAGAAATATAATCTACAATAAGAAAATAGTTATCACCACCAACCAAATTATGACGAATTTCTACCAAATACAATGAATTTGTACCAAAATGAGGAAGGACACAGTCAAGTGAAGTGTCTTTGCATTCTGGAAAGACTACTGAGTCTTCTAAAAGAGTGTATTTGTGTTTATGTCCGTCTGTCCCCTTTTGTCTGCTGTCCGTATCCTAGAATTCCTAACAATCTTTCAAATGAGCGCTGTGGGTTCTACATAAGAGAAGCTCCCTATAGAACTCTAACTTTATAACACAAAAGATAAAGGTGGGGCAGTGCGAGAGGAGGAACCAAGCAGACATCTTTATTATTTCTGACTCAGCTAAAGATCAAGGGTAAAAGCCAATCTCCAGGAGATCACTTCCTAAGAACCTGTGATCTAAGGGGCTGCCAAGTCACCCCTGTTACCCTAAGTAACAAGAACTAGAGAGAGTCCAATGCTAGGACTGAGAGAAAACACATTTGGTTTGAGAGCTATTTAAAGAAAACAAACCTAACTGATGCTCACTTTTTGCCCTTCCCTACTCTATTCTTCAGCAAATAGCTGTTCTGGAGAGTATATTCCTCAAAGATATGTAAGAATCAGAAAGTATCAATCACAGGACTAGAAGAAAGATATAAGGGAGCAGAGTAAACTGAAAACAAACAAAGAACAAATACAGGTAATAGGAATATTTGAAAGAAATTATTTCAGGAAAGGAGAGAATGAACTTGCAAACTACTATCTATATACAACTTCTGAGAAATTAAGATCTAAAGAGAAACCTCAAGGAGGGTTCCAATAAAGGGGTAAGACAATGCAAAGAGATGAGAACTGACTGAGGACGGGGGGGGAGGGGGGGGAAGAAAAATAAAGCAATACAGATAAAAGTCTAGAAACAATAAAAAGGAGAATAAACACAACTTAAAACATAGCCAAGAATTCTGAAACCCCGGTCAGAGTGAATCTTTATAAATTATGTCACTCCATGATCTATCCAGTTTGGCTCAGTGGATAGAGCTTCAGTCCTCAAACTGAAGGGTTCTGGATTCAATTCCAGTCAAGGGTATGTATCTTGGTTGCAGGTTCGATTCCTGGCCCCTACTGGGGCGCAGGCATGAAGCAACCTTTCCATGTGTCTCTCACATGGATATTTTTCTGTATCTCTCTCCCTTCCTTCTAATCTCTCTAAAATTCAATGAAAAAATATTATCATTAATCCTTTCCTGATAACACAATATTACTGAAAATATGAAGACAAAAATAACTTGATGAT
Organism: Lasiurus cinereus; assembly: GCA_011751065.1. NCBI lineage: Eukaryota > Metazoa > Chordata > Mammalia > Chiroptera > Vespertilionidae > Lasiurus > Lasiurus cinereus. The sequence goes on from JAAGEH010000125.1 coordinate 17,555,221, forward strand.
AATGTCTATTCAACCAAGAGATGTCAAAATAAAAATCTTGGGAATAGACAAACTATGGATAAAGACAGAGGGCATGTGGAGGACTGGTACAGGGGTAAACTATATATATATATATATATATATATGCCTAAGTGAACATTAGGACCAAATGACCAGAACGACCAGACAACCAGCTGTTAGCTATGACTTGCACTGATCCATACCCTGCTGCTGGGGCCCCGACAGCCCTGAATCTGGTTCACCTGCACCCTAGCAGGCCAGGAAACCCTGCCCCCCCCCAAACTGGCACCAATCATTGGCCAGGCCGAAGGACCCCACCCATGCACGAATTCATGTACCAGGCCTCTAGTTATGATAAGACAGAATTTCTGACAATGAAAACACAAGAGTGAAACAAATTAGAGGTAATTTCCTAATTTCTCAACAGAAAATAATCCAAACCTAAACCAAAAATATGATAGAGCATGTTTTATAGAATGATTTTAATCTTTTTATACTCTATTTTTAATTTTAAAGAAATAATTTAGGAACAAATAATCTTGCCAGGGATACCAAAGTAGTTTTTATAATAAGAAATTATAGTAATTTACTTTATTGAGTGCTCTTACTGAAGCATATCATCAAATAATGTTAGAATAGAACTATGTGGAGATTATTTCACATTGCTTAATTTTTTTAAGATTACACAAGTTAAGGCTAACCAAATGTAACATGTTTTAGTAATTAAGGGCAAGAGCAATCTCCCCCAAACTTTTCTACATTGCTTGCTTACTGAGTTGCCTATTTTTATCTCCATGTACTTAATTATATTCTTTATTTAATTACTTAATTTAGAGCTTTGATTTTCCTTTTAAAAATGGCTACATGAGCTATTACCTCATGAAACTGGTAAAATACAATATTAAAAGTATTTTTTCAAAGGGTTGAAATAGCTTTTTATACAATAGTTAATTTTATATATAGTCTTTATTTGCATTATTCAAAAGACTTTAAGCTTTCTTTCAAAGACTTATTTCAAAGCTGACATATGATATTATCATGTTCATAAGGCTCACCTGATTATCATAAATACCAGGAAGTCAATCTTTTATAAGCAACTAAGTATCTTTGGTACAAACATTCTTTTAAAAGAAAGAAATTAAGTCACTGAGCATTGGGAAAGTTTCTCCTAGGTATAAATATTTTAAATGGGGTGTGGGGGGGAGACCCTCTATGTTGAGTCATAAAATTCTTATGTTAAAATGAAAATAAATGAACAGAATTCTGTGTTTAAAAAAAATGCACCATTAGAGTTCTTACCCAAAGTCCTAGACAGTAAAACTAACTAGAACTGTACTTTTCTAGCCTATTTCTTAACATAAAACTGTTTCTTGAACAATGATTGTAGAGAAAATTCCATATATTAACCTTTATCTCATTAATTTATATTAAAGCAGAAGATGCTTTAAGTATGAGAAAATGCAATTTTTCTCTTGAACCCCCTCAGTTCTATGGCTAGTAAATTTTAGGTGAAAATTAGTGAGTTAGCAGCCACAGAAGAATGAATATGTTCAAGGAAGTGCATTAGTGCTAACGATATTCATAGAGAAACAAACATATATTAGCTAGGTCCACATTTAATTATATTTAATTCCATATGATTATAAATTTGTTATTAAAAATCAGATTTTAAAAATTTTATGAATTTATAAAAGCAAAATTCTGTTTAGCCTGTAATTTAATAGGATTAACATTCAAAATTTCTCTCAGTGTTCCTTCTCCCAAATATCAAAGGAATGATACTATTTTTCCAACGATATTCATTATGCACATATTTGTGCAATTTGGTAACATAGGCACAATTTAAACACATTTATCCTTTCTCAATAAGTATCAGATATACAACAAAAATATTTCTAAGCTCTATTTGACTGCTTCTTTTAATACTATGGGCAATCTGACCACAATAGGAGCTATTTTATGAGAGGCAGTTGTATCATTACTTCATATTGTAAAGTCTTAAACAGTTTAGAAGAAATCCTATATAATAAAAGCCTAATATGCTAAGTGCCCAGTTGTTCATTCAACCAATCAAAGTGTAATATGTTAATGATATGCTAAGGCCGCTCAACCACTCATTATGAAAAGCACTGACCACCAGGGGGCAGACAGCTGACCGGTCAAACAGTTGCTATGATGTGCAATAACTGACCACTAGGGGCAGACAATCCAACTGGTAGGTTAGCTTGCTGCTGGGGTCTGGTTGATCAGGGCTGAGCAAGATGGCCCGGGCACGCCCTGGAGCCCTCCCGTGGTTCCTCCCCAGCCCCGTTCGTGCACCAGGCCTATAGTTAAAAAATAAAGCACAATTCCCTAAAATGTGTTTTACAGATCCTGAAACAGAATTAGATAAAAGCTATTTAAAGACAGAAATCTTGTTGATATATCACTTTCAAAATACTATCTATAATCATATAATTTCTTACCACCTCCACTGCTGTACTTGGACTAAGTGACCATCACTTGCCCCTTGGAGAATGTAATCATCTCCAAGTACCTATGTGGTCAATGAGGCCCACAATGAACAGTCTATTTAACACCCTATCTTATATAAGGCTCATTCACTTCATTATTCTCATCTACTTTTTCATTTTCCTATAGAACTTATTACCTTCTAATATACTGTAAAATTTACTTATATTTACAGCCCATTTTTCTTAAATAGAATATACTTTCCACAAAGGTGGTGATCTTTGGTTTTCTAATATACACTAACCTCTGAAACAGTACCTGGCACATTATATGAGATCAATGTTTGTAGAATGAACAAATGAGTTTCAGCTTATTAAACAAATATGAAGAAATAGTCAGTTAGATTTGATAGTAAGACAAAATATGCAAGATGTGCTCTTATTATATAGATCTTACCATACCAGATAAAATAAGCAGTTCAATGATTTCTGCATCTCCAAGATAGGCAGCAGCATGCAGTGGAGTTCTTTTTTCACTGTCCTGTGATAAGAAGGAAAAGTGGCAAATAAATTTTCATATAAAGTTCATTTTAATATTCTTTATTTTTAAAAAAATATATATTTTATTGATTTCTTACAGAGAGGAAAGAGAAGGATAGAGAGTTAGGAACATCAATGAGAGAGAGAGAGAGAGAGAGAGAAAGAGACATCGATCAGCCGCCTCCTACACACCCCTACTGGGGATGTGCCCGCAACCAAGGTACGTGCCCTTGACTGGAATCGAACCTGGGACATTTCCACAATTCTAGTCTAGCCTGCAAGTGGCTTTAAAAGAATGGTATAAAGTGCAGCCAAGAATTAAAGAAAAAAAAAATCTAAGATGACAAAAATAGCTTTTAAGCCCGGCTGGTGTTGCTCAGTGGTTAATCAACAACCTATGAACTAAGAGGACACTGTTCCATTTTAGGTCAGGGCACATGCCTGGGTTGTGGGCTTGATCCTCAAAAGGAGGCATGCAGGAGGTAGCCAATCAATGATTCTCTTTCATCACTGATGTTTCTATCTCTTCCTTCCTCCCTCAGAAATCAATAAACATTAAAAAAAAAAAAAAAAGAACTAGCTTTTTAGACTTCCTTTGAATAGATACCTAAGCTTCTGACATACACAGGCAAATTTTCTTTACTTCATATTGCACTACCCAACCCCCGTCAACATATTTTCATAATTTTACAGGTTAGAGAAGTGTTGACTTAACTAAATTAAACAATCTTAAGAAACCAAAATTTTTCCTTATGAAAATGTTTCCATAGGAGTGGCCATAATGGCAAAAAGGGAAATTACCTCTGAGGATCTGAAATTATCCCTTAAAACAGTCTTAAGGTTTTCCTTAAAGTTCCTGCCAATTCCATTTTTGGCTATAAGTATATATTTTTACCTTTCTAAATACCAAAAATACAGTTTTCCAAATCTTCCTTCAGGCCTATGTACTTCTCCCCTCAAACAATAATGCTCTCCCGTTTGAGAACCACTGTCTTAAAGTCACATTTCAGGATTTTTATTTCATATTTTCAACTCATCTAAAGTTACAACAGTGTTGCTGACTTGGTTGCATCTGAGAAAACTGTTCATTTAGAAATAATTATTTAGAAATTTGCATCCTTTTATTATTATTATTATTACAGGCTTTTGTGACGAATTGTTAAGCTGTTTCAGTAGTTCCTTTCCCCCTTTGTCCAGAGGAATAACGCTTTAGCAGAGAATACACTCCTAGGCTGCCTTGAAGTGCTGTTTACTTAGTGTGGAACAGTGGTATAATAATGGAAGTGAAATGCACAACTTCCAGGTCATCTTTAAATAAAGAGAACCACTTTAGAGATGGACTAATGCTTTCCCACTTCCCATAGGTTGGAAGGCAGATGTGAAACTAAGCCAGCTTTGACGATGCAGAGGTAGGCCAATATTCAAGAAGTGTCTAGAGCAGCGATTCTCAACCTATGGGTCGCGACCCCTTTGGGGGGGGTGTTGAAGGATCCTTTCACAGGGGTCGCCTAAGACCATCGGAAAATGCAGATATTTACATCACGATGCATTAACAGTAGCAAAATTTCATGGTTGGGGGTCACCACCACATGAGGAACTGTATGCAAGGGTCAAGGCCTTAGGAAGGTTGAGAATCACTGGTCTAGACCAACACGATCCCGAATGATCTTATGAAGCAGAGCTGCTCCACAAACCTGGACCACAATTTCTCTTAATAGCCTGGAAGTTAAACTTCTTCTTTGAATAGGTGTTATATTTTTGGGTCTCCTACCATATCAGAATATTACAACTTTCAAGATTTAAAACAATGAAAAAAATTATTTTACATAACCTTCTTGTTTGGCAATACCCTAATTACTCTAAGAAAGGATAAACTACTGAAAATAGATTAGGAAAAATACTGCTAGTCAAAAGAGGTTAAAAATGTTCATAGGCAATCAAAAAAAGGCTTAACTGTAATGTGTCAAGCTATTATAAAGCTGCAACAGTTATCACTGGCTCTTCATACACTTCTTCATATAATTTTAATATATTTGTGAGACTGTTGTTGTCCCTATAATAATAACAGGTGCTCCAGTACAAGGAGACTGGTCTAGTGGCTAAGAGTTCCTATCTCTCTAACCACAATGAATTTACACATGACCATGTTTTTTTATTCCTATATGTACCAGAGCAAATAGAATTCTTTGCACAGAAATTACTGAACAATTAGTCATTGAAAAAGCTAAAACCAACCACTAAAATATCAGACTTTATTGAAAGCTGAGTCCTAATTTAGTCATTTTAATAAAAGGATCCTTGGCTTAAGGCTTTTCAGTGTTAATCATTAAACAGCAAACTTCCCCAGAGTGTTTAAAAATATCATCAGACATACTCAAATTGAGAAACATGTCTACTACACAGGATATACCATGCACACAGCACACACAAAGTGGTCATTTATGTGTGAGGGATGTCTGGAATCCTATGACTAAATGCCTCGAATATTATTCATGTATTTAATGACTCATGGATAAGTTTTCCCGCTATAAAAAGCAATTTTAAAAAAAGGAATAAATTGTTCCATTAAAATTTAACCTGTCATCTTTAAATTTAATCCAGTTAAATATTAAAATTTGGGCAACAAAATATTTAATATTCCTTTCAATAAAATTTATTAAAATTAAGAAATGATTATCCCCTTATATACAATAATTCCATTTCATGGCACTCTTTTTAGATAAAGATATTTCTATCTTTGTGCAAATAATAGCTTAGGTATATTTACTGATCATCATAGAGAACAATATGATGGAGACAATTTAAATGCCCACCAATAGGGGAATGATTATCTAGAATATAAAACACAAGCTATTAACCAACCTTCATTTAACTGACTCATCTGGTCAAACAATATTTTCTGTTTCCTGAGTAAAACTAATGGAAACTTTGGCACCCCATGTATTTTGACTATTAGATTACCACTAATAAGACTGTGCACTTATAATGCAAGGAAATCAAAATTAAACGCCTGACAATGACTCCACATTGTCAATGAAAAGTCCATGCCCAATTTTTAAAAAATGCTGGTAAGTACACTTGTTACAGCAAAATGCTTAAAGATCACTATTTATGATTCCCTCTGTTAGACTTTGATAAACTTATCAACTATCAGTTCTGAATATTACCAGATGAGAGGTCTTGTACTTGTACAACCATATAATGAAATACCGTGTCGGCATTCTGTATCCAATTCCAATGTGTGGGGTTTCCCATCTGTACATCCAAGCCATGCTTCAACACAAACTGAGGGCCCCACGACTCAACTCAATGTTGACACTATCTCCAGGAGATAGTATCAGATCCTACAGATCAAGGCTTCAATCCTACAAGACTGCCACCCGCTCTTCAGACACCCATAGCAAGTCCAGGTTGTCACCTGTACAGCAGTCCTCCTTTATCCATAGTTCTGCTTTCCGCAGTTTTAGTTACTCACGGTCAACCTTGGTACAAAAATTTTACATAGAAAATTACAGAAACAAACAATTCATACATTTTAATTTGTATGCTGTTCTGAGTAGCATGATGGAATCTTGCACCACCCAGCCTGGGGAGTGAATCATTCATTCCTTTGTCCGCCACAGTTCAGCTCCCAGGCTGTTAGCCACTTGGTAGTTATCTCCATTATCAGATCAACAGCCTTGATATTACAGCGCTTGTGTTTAAACCCTTATCTTACTCAATAATGGCCCCAAAGCATAATAGTAATGCTGGCAATTCAGATGTGCCAAGAAGTGGTAAACTACTTCCTTTAAGTGAAAAGGTGAGTCCAGTACAATAAGATATACTGAGTTAGGAAGGAGCATGGAAGTACCCAACATAGTAACTGGCACATATCTATCAAGGCAATGAACCAACATAGATAACACGGGCAAAAACTAAACTGGACATTAAGAAAACTGGGTTCTTAATGCTATCGCTGCTAAATGGAAGTGACCAAATTAAATAAGTTCAAAGGGCCTTAGTTTCCCTTCATCTATTACAGATAGGATTTAACTTCTGGATCTCCAAGATCACTTTCCCAACGATCCTAAAAAATGGAAGGCATGGTTTTTACATTGGGGAAAATTCTATGTAGAGAACCTAGGTATTAATTCATGTTGTAATCTAGATATTGCTTCGTCAGTAGTCAAGATTAAAAAGAAAAATCTATAGAGCACCCTATTTTAAATACTAAATTTACTTTCTTCTACAAATTTAGCAATAATCAAATACTTCTAAGCCAAGGCTAACTTGCTTTTCATAATAAAACAACAACAAAATTATACATCAATACCAGGTCCTACAAAATAAAAGTAGAGGTGATACCATCTATAATCAGGCAATTTTAATTATCAAACAAATACAGATGTTTAGAAAAATAATATATAGAATTTCTACTTCAAAAATACTGCTGGACTATAATAGAAAACTGCCATTTCACAAAGCATGTGAACTGTAAGTCTGAAAATATTCAGTGGAATGTCAGTCAGCTGTTTCAATCAATAAAATGTTTCTCAATGGCTTTTACAGAGCTACGTACATTTTTAATAGGCATATTTTCCTGAGTTCTGGGAGAACACAGGAGAAAGAATTCTCAGAGTAACAGAGGGTAGAGGGTGGCACAAGCAGAGAATCCCAGAGAACTGTACAATATCCCCTTGTATACTAAGCTAAGTACTGAGCAGCACATGTATGTTAGACTACTACCTGAGACTAGTGAAAAGAATTATCCAAAATAATTCAAGCAGTTGTTTCCGACCACTTTTTCCTTATCATCCTGACCCAGGAGCCTTTTAAAATATTTTTCCCCTCCATTGACCCATGAAATTCTAATACTACTGTGTATCTAACTTGTACAACTTTGGTCCTCGGGAGGGCCACAAGTCACTGTAACATAAAAGATTTTTCTTACATATTCATTCATTCTCTCCAGCCTCCCCACCACCCTCCCCCCAAAAAAGTTTTGCTAACTTCGAGGTGATAACACCCCCAATGAGAACAAAAGGGTCAGAGGATCCTGTTCCTACCAGATAGGCTGGAAAAACGCTTTATTCCTAGAGCAATGGGTGGAGTACTATGAAAAATCTTACCTCAGCAATAGAGAATAAGTATATATTAAAATGAAATAATATAACATTTACAGTAGGAACAAAATTTATAAAATGTGGATATGGATAAATCTTCCAAAGATTAAAAGGCCACGCACAGTGAAATTACAAAATTTGCTGAGAAATTAAAAATTACTTGTTCCTGGGTCATAAGACTGAAATATTGTTAAGATATTAAATTCTGCCAACTTCATCTATAGATCAACACAGCCCCTATTTCTTTTTCCCCCTAGAAATTGACATGAATGAATCTTGAAATAATTATGAATTTTAAAATTCATATGGAAACACAAAGAATTAAAAACAGCCAAAACAATTTTGAGAAGAAAAAAAAAAAAGGTTAGCAATTTCAAGATGCGAAGTATCATAACAACATGGAATTGGCATTAAGCTAGACAAATATTAGTACATAACAGAGTCCATAAATAAATCCTCACATATATGGACAACTGACTTTTGATAAAGATGCAAAAGCAATTCAATGAAGAAAAGTAGTATAGCCTTTAAGTAAGTATTTTTTGTTGTTAAGCCTTACAGAAAGATTTTTTAAGAGAGAGTGGAAGGAGGGGGGAAAGAGAGAGAGAGAGAGAGAGAGAGAGAGAGAGAGAGAGATTCATTGGTTTTGGCATACTAGGTACATGCCCCTGCTCATGACCTTTGATCCACAAGCTGATGCTCCAACCACTGATCCAAACCAGTCAGGGCTAAGTAAGTATTTTAATAATTGGATATATCCATATATAATAAAGCAAACTTTGACATATGCCCTGCACCATATAAAAATACTAATTCAAAAAAGATTATAAATCTAAATGTAATATTTAAAACTACAAAACTTCTAGAAGATTTAAGAAAATCTGTGACATTAAGATTTTTTTAGATACAATGTCAAACCAAGATCCATAAAAGAATGTGATAAATTGGAATTCATCAAAATTTAAAACTTCTGCTTTTTAAAAACAATTCTTAAGAAAATGAAAATATAGCCAAAGACTGAGGACTTGCATCCAGAACATATGAAGAACTCTCAAAACTCAAGGGGAAGAAGACAAAACATAAGAAAAGGAATCTCGCAAAAACATTTGAAAAGACATTTCACCAGAGAAGATATGTAGATTGCTAAGAAGTATGTGAAAGATGTTCAACATTATTAGTTCAGAAATGCAAATGAAAACCCTAATGAAATATACTCTTTAATAGTGTTTAAGATGAGAAAACACTAATCATACCAAATATTTGTGAGGATGTGGAAAACCTGGAATTCTTACATTCTTACATTCTCTTGGTGGGAATGTATAATGAAAGGTACAACCAGTTTAGAAATAGTTGTACTGTCTTAAACAGTTAAATGTCAACCTACCAAATGGTCAGACCACATCACCATTAGATAATTACTAAAAAAAAAAAGGAAAGCATATGTATACAAATGCCCATAGTAGCTTTATCTGTAATAGATGAAAACAGAAACAACTGAAATGCCAATTAGTAGGGGAAAAAACAAGTTATGTATATCAATACAATGGAATACCACTGAGATTATGTGCACTCTGTACAATAGAAAGGAATGAACCATCAATATATGCCACAACATGAATGAATGTCGAAATAATTATGGTTTGAAAAAAGCTAGACAGCCCGGCTGGTGTGGCTCAGTGATTGAGCATCGACCTATAACCGGATCATGGTTCGAACCCAGTTGTGGTGCCTGGGTTATACTCTCAATCCCTAGTACAGGAAACAGTTAAACAATCATTGTCTCCCATCACTGATGTTTCGATCTCTCTATTTCTCTCTTCCTTCTTCTCAGCAATCAATAAAAAAAAGGATTTTTTAAAAAGCTAGACAAAAAAGGGACATATTGTATAACTTCACTTTTATAAAGCTTCAGAAAATACAAATTAATTTACAGTGACACAAAGCAGATCAGAGATTAGAGACAAATGAAATTGTACATTTTAAATATATGCAATTTATTATTTGTCAACTATACCTCAATAAAACAAAAAAAATTGCTAAGGTGCTAAGATCTATCAGATTATTTAGTAATTTCAGCTCAGTCTGATAGGGCATTAATTTATGACATTTTTGCTATAATATGATTATCATTTTATTTTATTTTATTTTTTTAATATGTTTTTATTGACTTTTTTACAGAGAAGGGAGACGGATAGAGAGTTAGAAATATCAATGAGAGAGAGATCAGCTGCCTCTTGAATGCCCCTACTGGGATGTGCCGCAACTAAGTTACTTGCCCTTGACCTGAATCGAACCTGGGGCCTTTCAGTCCGCAGACTGACGCTCTATCCACTGAGCCAAACCGGTTTCGGCATGATTATCATTTTAAACTTATATATAATTATAATAAATTCATCAGGATTATTTCTGAATATACAATAAAGATACTTTATTTCTATGGAAAATAGCATTGTTTACTCAACACTAAGTTTTATACATATGTCGAATAAAGTTGCTTCAAACAAAAAATGTAGAGGACTTTTAGTCTATTTGGAAAGTTAATGATATATTCAACCATAATAAATACAAACATTCTGAAATTTCTGCTTATCCACTAAAGCAGAATTTTTGTTTGCTTAGTGAAAAGATCCCATTTATTATTACCAATTAGCAAAACTAGTTTATTTAACCAGATCAAAGAAGGGACTTGGTTAAATAAATTATGCTATAAATACATAATCTAAAACTAGAGGAAACCAAGATGGCGGCATAGGTGAACACCTAAACTACTGCCTCGCACAACAACTTCAAAACTACAACTAAAAGACAGAACAGACACCATCCAGAACCACAGGCTGAGTGAAAACTCTACAATTAGAAGTAAAGAGAGGGACTCTTTTAAGACTCAGAGAAACTGTAAAAAGCTGAGGTACAGAGACATGCTCGTGGAGAGGGAGGGTGGAGGAGAGTCTGGCTGGCTTCCTCTAGCACAGTGGTTCTCAACCTTCCTAATGCTACGTCCCTTTAATGCAGTTCCTCATGTTGTGGTGACCCCCAACCATAAAATTATTTCGTTGCTCCGCACTCCTTCCTTTTCATAACAGTCCAGACTCCCCCTATGAGTCTTGCCTGGAGCTGGGGGTTCAGTGTTGTTGGTATCACTGGGGGGGGGGGGAATGGAGGAAAACAAATGACTGGATATAGAGTTCAAAAACATGCTTATAAGGTTTTTCAAGAATTTCCTTGAAAAAATGGATAAATTTAGCGAGACCCAAGAGGAGATGAAAAAGAACCAACTAGAAATTAAACATACACTGCCTGAAATACAAAATATTAAACATAAACCTAACAGCAGACTAGAGGATTACAAGAATCAAGTCAAAGATTTGAAATACAAAGAAGCAAAAAACACTCCACTGGAAAAGAAAAAAGAAAAAAGAATCCAAAAATGTGAAGATAGTATAAGGAGTCTCTGGGACAATTTCAAGCGTACCAACATCAGAATTGTGGGGGTGCCAGAAGAAGAGAGAGCGCAAGATACTGAAAACCTATTTGAAGAAATAATGACTGAAAACTTCCCCCACCTCATGAAAGAAATAGACTTTCAAGTCCAGGAAGCACACAGAACCCCAAACAAAAGGAATCCAAAGAGGACCATACCATGACACATAATAATTAAAATACCAAGGGCAAAAGATAGAGAATATTAAAAGAAGCAAGAGAAAAACAGTTAATTACCTACAGGGGAGCACCCATTCTACTGTCAGCTCACTTCTCAACAGAAACGATGCAGGCCAGATGGGAGTGGCAAGAAATATTCAACGAAATGAATAGCAAGAACCTACAACCAAGATTACTCTACCCAGCAAAGCTATCATTCAGAATTGATGGGCAGATAAAGAGCTTCACACTTAGGAAAAAAACTAAAAGAGTTCATCAACACCAAACCAGTATTATATGAAATGCTTAAAGGTATTCTTTAAGAAGAGGAGGAAGAAGGAAAAGGTAAAGATAAAAATTAGGAACAACAAATACATACCTATCAACAAGTGAATCTAAAAATCAAGTGAATTAAAAATCTGATGAACAGAACAAAATGGTGAATATAATTGAATCAGGGGTATAGAAAGGGAGTGGACTGATAATTCTCAGGGGGAAAGAGGTGAGGGAGGGTGCAGGGAGAGACTGGACAAAAATCATACACCTATGGATGAGAACAGGGGGGGAAGTAAGGACAGAGGGTGGGGTTGGAACCAGGTAGAGGGGAGATATGGGAGGGGGGGGAGAGGAACGACTGTAATAATCTGGACAATAAAGATGTATTACAATTAAAAAGTAATAATAATAAAAAAATAATCTAAAACTGTATGGCTATATAGAAGAACGAGGAAGCTCTCTATATACTAATCTGGGTGGGTTCCCAAAATATATTGGGGATGAAAAAAAATGCAGAACACATATGTGCTAAATAAGAAATTATATGAGTGGAATGCAAAAATAAGTCACCATCAGTTTCTAGCTGCCAAAACAGCCAATTTCGCCCTAGCCCAGTGGTTCTCAACCTTTCTAATGTTGAGGAACTGTATTAAAGGGTCATGGCATTAGAAAGGTTGAAAACCACTGCCTAGCTGGTTGGGCTTATTGGATAGTGTGTGTTGGCCTGTGGACTGAAGGGTCCTAGGTTCGATTCTGGTCAAGGGTATGTATCTTGGTTGCAGGCTTGACCCCCACTCTGGCCCTGGTTGGAGCACAAGCAGGAGGCAACCAATTGATTGATGTGTCTCACTTCAATGTTTTGCTCTCTCTCTCTCTCTCTTCCTCTCTGAAATCAATAAAAACATGTATATTAAAAAAAAAAAAGCTGGTTTCAAATTCAGGTAGAAATACAATGGTGGTTAACATAGGGAAACAGGTGGGGGTGGGGAGAGGACAAGAAAAAAATGGGTAAAATACGAAGTGACCAAAGGAGACTAGAATTCAGGTGGGGAGCACAAAATAGACTATACAGATGGTGTATTATAAAGTTGTACACCTGAATTTATGTTATTAACTAATATTGCCCCAATAAATATAATTTTTAAAAATACTAGCTGGTTTTATAACATAACACCTTTTTTATTTCAGGACTACCACAATAGCTATTTTGTCACAATGACAGAATATATACTCATTTATGGATTGTAGGTAACACCTGAATATTGGCAAAGAATTTTTTTTAAATGTGAGGCTGGAATCTAGAAACCCTAGTAAGAATAGGAGAGAGGTGCTGTTTCTAGACATGGAGCATCTATAGGGAAATTCTCTCCTGGGAAGAAGCTAAGGTGGGTCTCTCTTCTTTATACAGGAGCCAGCCAAAAGCAGGGTGGGTACACTTAAGATGGAATTGGAAGGTTGTGGCTTCTAATAACACTTTCTATAGGTAACTCAAAAAAACTGTATCCACATATAGTTTCAGGACACAGTGCACATAAGCTCAGGTTACTGAGTGAAGAGGTTTTAAGAATTTAGGAACATTGACAGCTTGGTGTAGTCAGCAGAAGTGACATATCGCCACAGAAAGATTTGTTAACAATTAGAGCATTTCTTGCTAATTTCCAGAAAAGACTAAAATGGTAAGGATGGAGGTGGGTGAAATTCAGGCAACCTGTGTAAACTTAGGGTTTACTTTTTGTTAACTGTCAACAATGTTACTATAATAAAACATAATTATCTGCTTGTGTGATTTACATATACATGTATTGTTTATATTTGCTAAGCATTTCATCTGAAAAAGTAAAATCAACACCATTTCAATAATCCCAGTAAGTTATTTTTGAAAAGTTAGATGTTAATAATTTAGAAGACTACTTTGGCAAAATCAATTCCAAAATATTTTGAATGACACTGTACAGTTAAAGGTAGCATTTTCAAAAATATTGTCAGAATCAGCCGAGACTGGTTTGGCTCAGTGGATAGAGTGTCGGCCTGCACATTGAAAGGTCCCAGGTTCGATTCTGGTCAGGGGCATGTACCTTGCTTGCGGGCACATCTCCAGTGTAGGGCGTGCAGGAGGCAGCTGATCGATGTCTCTCTCTCATCGATGTTTCTGACTTTCTATCCCTCTCCCTTTCTCTCTGTAGAAAATCAATAAAATATATTTAAAAAAAATATTGTCAGAATCTAGAGTAGCTCTTTAATCAACTCTGAGTTTAAGAAGGATCATTCATAATCTAAGCCTTTCTCTGTTTTAAACACACAAAAAAACAGTGTGAGCTAGGTTATAATTAACCCCAGTTTGATACTACTTTGAATGACATTTTTTATCTAGCTAAAAAAATAACATGCTAAAGGAAGTTTGTATATTCACTCATTTGCAATGCTAACGCCTGGCATTATAAAAATTAGAACCACATTTGTATTACAAGGTAGAAGTCCATAGAACATGAATATAACTTTTAGGAAAAAATCCATTTTCGAACCATTATTGCTTTATGACATTATCTGGCAAAAGGAAAAACATTCCTCTCTCTCCAATTTATTTTTTTATTTCCCCAGTTACCGTCAAGTCTGACGTGGGTTCAAATTCATGTTCTGCTTCCTTACTGATCCTGAAGACATTTAACTTTTCTGAGTTTCAGTTTTATCACCTATTGGTGGAATAAAAACGTTAATCTACCAATTTTACAAGATTCTTTTGTGAATTAAATCAAGTACCATAAAAAGGTTTGGGCATGTAATTGTCACTGAAATAAAATTTTACAATTAACACCAATTTATATCACTCTGAATAGAGAAAAAAATTTCTACTTCTAGAAAATAATTTTCTCATAAATTCAGAGTTTTAATCTGAAATGTAAAAAACTGTATCCACATATAGTTTCAGGACACAGTGCTGAAACTTAGCAAGAAATGCTCTAATTGTTATTAAGATCTCAGCTTGAATTATTTGGGCTCCACCACATGGCATTAAACTCTAATAGATCTGAGGGAAAGGCATTTTATTATTATTATTATTATTAACACCCTGAAGGCCATTAATGTAATCCCACATACTTTATAATAAAAGAAAAGTGAGTCCTAAAGAAGTTAAATGGATTTGCTCAAGTAGTACAGCTAATAAGACTGGGAAGATACAAATCTTTGATGTTTTATTTCAATTGTTCTTTTCACTATATATACCATTTTGCCTTTAAATTTTTGACTGTTTCACCATTTTGGTTTACAGTGCTTCTTCCACATCCAACTAGTTTTCCAAATTGAAAATCATTAAAAGTCTTCTATTAGGTTCCCTATCCAAACAACTATTTTCCTTTATTCCTTCCTATGAAAGTGCTCTTTTTCTCCAGATATGGAATATAATCAGTGATGATAAGCTCCTATTCTCATCTCAGCAGAAGAACCAGGCAACAAACAATGACTGATACAAGAAAAAGCTAATCCCAGTCTACCTTTGCTGGTGGCATGTTCAGAGTGGGCCTGTAACTAATGGAACCTTGGGGGAAGTGTTGTGAGGATTCTGAAAAAGATGTTTTGGCTTGATTAAAGAAAGAAAATGTGAAAGAAAATTCCACTTTCTTTGGTCTCATTATTGTTGTCATGAGTACATGATGCAACAGTCATCTCTTTAACTTGAGGAGAGAGCTGAGAGTCTCACAGATAACCTCACCCAGAGCTCTGACATTACTATCTTATCCAACCCCTAAATCACCTTGCTCTGGCTCACATTATTATATGATCAAAAAACCTGTATGTGGCCAGGTAGTCAATTATTTGTGGCCTAAAACCACAAATATAGAACTCCAGTATTTCCTAGTGAAATAATTTTACCTAGCTTCTACAAAAACTTCTTTCTCAGACCAAATATTATGAAGACATAATATTTTAAATTAGACTTTTGTTAAAAACCAATTAGGTATGTTATTAAGAAAAATGGTATTTAGTGGCTCACCATAGTCAATAACTTCAGGATATGACTGAAGAAACTAATCTAAAATAATAACAATGTTCATTTAACAGAATAAAAACAATCTGAAACTCTTAATTCACCCTCATTTTTTTTTGAAAAACGTAAGTTTCGAAAAGTCAGACATAATTCTCAAATACATATTTAAACTTATTTTAGAAAAACACCATTATCACACTGACATAAACCTTAAAAATATTTTATTACCCATCAAGTGTCAGTGGATATTATATGACAAAACAGTGTAAGTTTTATTACACAACACATTTCTTAAAACCCGATGTGATTCCTTATCACAGAGGGCAGAAAGAGAAAAAAAAATTATTATCTTGAATTAGAAGAACAGCCAAAGATTTAACAAATCTTACAATTAAGACAATACTCTAAACTAATGGGTCACAAGAAAAAAGGCCTAAAAGCAATCATTAAAAAGTTTGTCAAAATCCTATGAATCATCAAAAACAACTGAGTGGTCATCCTCAAGAAGGGCCTACTCATTTGAAGTACAGAACTAACTTAGCTTCCAGTTCTGACCCAAGTTTCAGAGCAAGGGAACAAGCTAGGAGATGTTGGTTAAAATTAAGTAAAGAAAGCAATCTATAAGTACAGGCTAAAAATCATAGAAGTTAGGGGACACAGAGGTAACACACTAGCTATCTATAATAATAAAAGTGTAATGTGCTAATTAGACTGAACGTCTTTCTGGATGTCCTTCATTCTGGACAAACCTGCAGTGGGCAGGGGCAAGGCCCTTGCACAAATTTCATGCATTGGGCTTCTAGTACATATGTAATAGCTTCCAGGGACATCACAGCAGAATAAACTGATGCTCAAAAATGATTCTGCATAAAAATGTTAAAATTTAGGATAATTTAATTAATATAATAAAAAAAGCAGTGTTGATTATGAGACTTGTAATGATTGACAAATTTAACCATTATGGTAAGAAGAATTATAGTCCAAACTTTCTCACCAAGATATGATTTGCTAGTACTAAAACAACAACAAACCACCACACACACACACACACACACACACACGCACACACACACGCACACACAAAACAAAAAACCTAGAGTTAAACAGAACAAAGTTGTTTTACTCCTTTTCGTAAGTCATTATTTTCTCTTACGAAAAGTAGACTCTCCAGGATATCTCAATTAGGTAAAGTGACCAGGCACTTCATTTAAACTAAAAATAAAAATTAAGAAAATCCTGAATTAGGTGCATATTTCCAATAAAAATAAACTTAAAAAGCTTCACTTAAGAAGGTTTAAGGGGAAAATGTTGGATGAAAGAAGGTGAAAGAATTCCTACACACAAAAAAAAGCATAACCCATAGACACAGACAACAGTGTAGTGATGGCCAGAGAGAAGAGGGAGATGGGGCTGGGTGGAAGTGGGGAAAGGGTGGGAAATGGGGGACATCTGTAATACAGCCAACAATTTTTCAATACAGTAAAAAATTTTAAAAAATTAAATAAAAAACTAAAACTTTGGGAGAAAATGTAATTTTCTTTTATGGATTAGGAATAATCTTTTAGGAAATATAATGATAGCATTTGATCAATACCCAATGCTAATGAACCATTTTAGCTAAAGATTCAAATCTATTCAAATAATCCACCTTTAAAATAACAAATAAATACTTTTTGCATCTACTGAAGATTAAGTGGTCACAGTAATGTTTCATGAAAGAATGGGAGAAAGATGAGAGTTCAAAATGAGCTTTCAGGGTTTTCTTAGAATTACCAATCCTTCCAGTCATCTGTTTTAGTGTTGCTATAGTGACTCTATGAATCATGATCTTCTCCCTACACTCTGTCATTCAGAGGACTAATGAATTTGACATTATAGTAAACTAGAGGCCTGGTACACAAATTCGTGCATGGGTGGGATCCCTTGGCCTAGCCAGCAATCAGGGCTGATTGGGCCCATTGGGACCAGCCAGCTGGGGTTGGGGGAAGGGGAAAACTGGAGAAGGTTGACCAGCAGTGGGAGGTTGGCATTGAGCATCTGCCCCCTGGTGGTCAGTACACATCATAGCTACTGGCCAGTCATCCAGTCATATATATATTTCAGCCTCAGTTCAGTAAGTTAAAGAAACTACTGGCCCACTGGAAAACACACAGAGAGGAAATTTATCCATATACTCATTTTTTTCTAAAATTCTCCTTTATGCCAGTTATTTTTAAATTTGGAGACTTTTCTAACAATGTATCTTTCTTTCTTTTACTGAGAGACTCTAACAGATGAGTCTTTGTATATGTTTACCAGAATCATTTACAAAAAAATCTGATCTTATAATCTAGTTAGATATAATATAAACTTAATAAAAATGTCTTTATTTTGAGTTCACAAAAAAGAACCCTCATTTGAAATACATATAAGAAATGAACAGTGAAGTGTCAAGATGTCTACAACTTACTTTCAAATAGGATTCAGAAGAAAAAAATATATGTATGTACATGTAAAAAAAATATATGTAATCTGTGTAAATTGGATAAAGCAAATTTGGCAAAATATATTCAGAGTATTTTTTTCAAGTCTTCTGTGAAAAATTTCAAAGTAAAAAGTCAGGGGAACAAAGGCCCTTCACAGGCTCCTAGTTCTCTTGTGTTTTAGTCATTTCTCTGAATATATGCCAAGTCCCTTCCTTTTTTGCCCCAAGATGCTTCTTAACCTCATTCAAAACAACTGTTACAGAATTATGTCTTTTTAACAAAAATCCTAACTTTAGGAAAAAGGTTTTAAAAGTAGGCTTAAAGGCAATAAATCAGTGAATTAATTGTTTTACCTGAAAGTTAACATCTTCTTTCTTAAATATTAGTGCTCGAACTTCATCGGGATCTCCATTAAAAATAGCTTGCACCAGTGATGGCTAAAATGTAAGAGAGTAATAAAAACATTAATCACAGCACATGGATGATTCTAAAGGTATTTCCACATAACTTTTAAAATTATTTTTTAATACTCACCCAAGGATATGTTTTTATTGATTTATTTAGAGAGAGAGGAAGGAGAAAGAGAAGTAAAGGAAGGAGGGAGGGAGAAAGAGAGAGAGACAGAGACAGACAGACAGACAGACAGAGACAGACAGGGAGAAACATCAATGTGAAAGAGAAACGTAGATTGGTTGCTTCCCATATGAGCCTCAACTGGGGATCAAACCCAAAACCTTTTGGTTTATGGGGACAATGCTCCCATCAACTGAGCCACTTGGCCAGGGCTCCACATAACTTTTCAATCTAAAAAATTTTCTGCCCTATAGCAACAGTAATCATTTGGTTTTTGATATTAATCAAAAGTTTCATGAAGTCAAATAATATGAAAATACATGATTCCTCCTTGTGGGGGTTGAAGGGAGGCCTAATTTTAAAAAATTAATTCAAAACTAGGTGATATGATAACAAGTGCAAGCCTTTTGTTTATATATATGGTAAAAAGAAAGTTACTGCCAAATACAAGGGTGAAATCTCAATCTCTTTTTTGGACACAACTTATCAAACAAGAAGTTTGACAAGTTTGAGGCTCAGCAAAGAAGACCTCTTTGAAAAGTTCTGTTTGTGGCATCAAAGTATTTGCATGGGTCAACATTATATATATAAAGATATAAATCTAAAGAAAAGCTGGCAATTGATGAAAATCACTACTATTCGGAGACCAAAAATAATTGTATACCTGATCAAGAGGCAAACGCGTGCATGTCTAAATATAACAATTTCTCAATCAACGACATAGCCTCTCTGATAAGATATCATATTATACTAGTCAAATAAAGAAGCTAATTGACAGCAATATTAAAAATAAGGTTAAGAATAAAGTTGAGTCTTTTCCTATAAGAAGTATTGCATGTAAATACATAAAATTAATTACAGAAAAGACCATGCCTTGGTGTTGCTGGCAGTAGTCAACCTTTCCTAAAATATAGAGCTCTTCATTCTTATTACATCAGTTTTAAAACCACAAAATAAAAACAAATGTGGTTGCCACAACTATTCTCAATTATTTTTTAAAGTCTTTTAAAAAGATTAAAAGATAACAAATAAAATCTAAAATGTTATCTAAACATCTGAAAAAGTAAAACTCAGAGATATGTGCATTTTATATACAATATTGCATACTTATACATCTACATTGCTTTTATTTGGGTTTTTAACGAAACTAGTGGAAACTAACTTTTCTCTTAAAAAATAAAATTTATTCTACTAGTTCAGTAGAATACAGAAACATAAACTCTCATATCTTACCAATACATTCCCAGAAGGTGGAGCATGTAGGGATTTATTTTCCTGTGGCAATTTAGAAATGAATGCAGGAGATTCATCTTCTACCTCCTCCAAAACAACAATACACACTCGACTCATTCGTTCTTTTAAAACACTAGATTCCCAGCTATGTAATAAAAGTCACAGTTGGAAGAGCACAAGTAGTTTTTCCTCCTCTTCTGTATGACACTTAGAATCATTCTCTGAACAGCACAGCTGGGTTTTTTAAAGTTAATAAGTACTACCGGAAAAACTGAAGTTTAAAATTATGACTACATAACTTATAACTTCCTAAAACCAACAAAATTCAGTTATTTTCTGATGGGTGATCACAATACTTAAAAGAAATTTCACATCAACATGTCAATGATCTAAAAAGGAGTACAAGCTCATTTAAAAATATTTTTCCTCTACCAAAATAGTCATATTGCTCTATCTCATAGAAATTTACTTGCATAAAAAGATCATTGTTTGGGGTGACACCACCACGCAATGCAGAATGAAATGAGAAACAACTGCTGTGACAGAGATAATTACAGCTATACCCACTCTTGCTTGCAAGGTCATATAGTTACCAGTAGCTGGCTTGCTTATAATTGAAAATTAAAATTAAACTCTCATCATTCTGTTTCCACTTCTAATTTGTCTTCATTTCTTCAGCTTCACTGGCTGAATACAGACACTATCCAGAAAAAGAAAAGAAAAAACATCTAGAGCTCAGCACAAAATTTTTAAATGCAGCTCAGAGGTTGACAATTCTTTCTGTGTTTGGGAAAGAAAAAAAACACAACACTCTGCATTAATAGCAAAGCTGCAGTACATTTACATGCGATGAGTCAGATCACAAGAGACAATAGGACTCTTGGTACTAGAATACAGCTTGATTAATCCAGATATTCCTTATAATAGAGGAAACACAGATAGCTTTATTCCCATCGATAGCATAAGCAAGGCAGAGCGTTCATTCTTTCTTCATCAGGCAGTTGTCTGTGGCTGCTCCAGCAAAAGGGCACAGACACTAGGCAGAAATGGTGCTAGCGGGAATCCTAATAGAACAGGCAGGCCGGGAAGGAGAAGGAATCAGAAGACATTTGAGCTCAAATTACCGCTTCAGCCTTTTCATTTAAAAAAGAGAGAAAGAAAACCCCAGTAGTTTATCATTCCAGTGTTTCCTTTGATCTCCACATGAATACAGCTTCCACTAAATAGTCTTCATTCAGAGGAAAAAACAGCAGACTGTGCATCTTCTTTGAGCCAACTACTTTATTCAATCATCTGCCTCGGTGCCAATAGTTTCCTTCCACTGTGAAAACCGCTACAGTTATCCTTTTCAGTAGATTTCAGATGCTTCCCTGGTACTCAGATGATCTTGCAAAACGCCATTGACATCTCCAAACGAGTAGATCCTTAAACAATATCTATAGAACTTCAGGACTGGCCCCACAGACGCATTCCAACTGAGCAACAATCTGAACAGCAAAGACTGCAGCACCGCAGAATGAAATGCCTAGTAATGCTCACATGTTACACTTACCAGAGATCTGAGCTACTGCTCGAGATGTAACTTCCTCTAGCAGTAGAAAAAACAGTGCACTTGGACAGCCCTCACAATTAGAAGGTTCATGCCAGTTCTGTGACTAATCCAGATCAAACTGAAAAATTCTATAACTGAAAAATAAGTGCGCTTTTAACATTTTCCACTAAAAGCCACAAGGAAATCTGCTGTACTGCCTCTGCTGACTAACACTGGTTTTAGCAAGTAAACAATTTCAAACAGATTAACTGTTTTTTTGTGTGCTACAATAAAGCAAATGTTTAACCCTATAATGACAGCTGCATTAAGAATGTCTTCAGTGAACCTAAATAAGAGAATTATAAATGAAGGAGAAATATTTTATGAACATATAAAAACCATGAACCCAAGATTTTATTTTTATTTTAACCAAGACCACTTAAAATCTAGCAGATGTATGTTATTTTCAAGGATGCAAAGAAGTTGAAACAAAATAAATTTAAGATTTACTAACCATTTTTATATCATGGAATTTAATCAAGTCATATTTTTAAAGAAAAAAATAAAGTTTTCTAAGTTAGAAATCCTAATTCTAAAATTCTATGGATCATATGAATTTTCACCAAAGAAATGAAATAATTCTACCTTCCCATCTGGAAATGGAATTAAGTCTTAAAATCTGTTAAAAATATAAAACTATTGTTTAAAGTCCCTGGTACAGAATTATCTATATTAAAGACAAAGGGTAATACCAAGAAAGCAAAAAATCTTCCATCCCTATAAAATATTCCCAAAGCTACAAATAAGTCTCAAAAAACTAGCAATTTATAGTTTGCTTTCTCCCTCCATTTCTGCTTACTCAATCAATGGGGTTATTTCCCAACAGAAAAATTACAAACGCAATACCATAGTTCCCCTTCAATCTTTTTTTCTTCTATCAACTAGCATTTTTATCAATAAACACTAGAGGCTTGGTGCACGACATTCGTGCATGGGGGGTTTGTGTCCCTCAGTCCAGCCTGCATCCTCTCCAATCTGCACCTGGTAGGATCAGGCCTAAACGGGCAGTCAGATATCCCTCTCACAATCCAGGACTACTGGCTCCCAACTGCTCGCCTGCCTGCCTTCCTGATTACCCCTAACTGCTTTTGCTGGCCAGCCTGATCACTCCCGACCACTCCCCTGCCAGCCTGTTTGCCCCTAACTGCCCTCCCCTGCAGGCCTGGTCACTCCTAACTGCCCTCCCCTGCAGGCCTGGTCTCCCCCAACTGCCCTTCCCTGCAGGCCCGGTTGCCCCCAACTTCCCTCCTCTGCCGGCCTGGTTATCCCTAACTACCTTCCCCTGCTGGCCTGATTGCCCATAACTGCACTCCCTTGCAGGCCTGGTCCCTCCCAACTGCCCTCCCCTACTGGCCATCTTATGCGTTGGAGCGATGGTCAATTTGCATATTACTCTTTTATTAGATAGGATAATAGTTACTTTGAACATTTATGATGTGCTAGGGTGCTGTACTTTGTCAGCACATTAACCTTGCTACATTCTCATATTATACAGGAAAAAACAGACTCAGAAATTAAATGTTTTATCCAAAGTCATGCAAATCAGTAAAGTTGTGCCTAATTTTAAACACATGCTCTTTCCAATCTAGTCTGCTCCCACTGAGTGTATGTTCTCTCTCTCTCTCTCTCTCTCTCTCTCTCTCCCTCTCTTTCTCTTTTGCTCTCTCTCTCTCTCTCTCTCTCAAGATCTTTGCAATCTATAATGGTTGTGAAAGGTTTGGGTAACAAAGGAATATGCTCTATGTTGCGATAATATTCCCAAACAAGTTATTTTTAAATGGGTACTTCAGGGCTAGTCTTATCACATTAATTTAAGCCAGTTTATTTACCATGGAGAAAACAAACAAACAAACATCCCAGCATGCTACAGATAAGTATGCAAGAATTTAAGAACAAAAACCATTAAATATCAATTTATGAAAAAAACCTATAACCCAGACATAGCTGTACCAAGATACTAAAATATGCTAATAATTTACCTAAATGTATTTTAAAAGATATAAAATGCTTTAAGATCAAATTAAAGACATGCAAATATTTTGACATACAAAAATGATGTTGCCAAAACCAGTTTGGCTCAGTGGATAGAGCGTCAGCCTGCGGACTGAAAGGTCCCAGGTTCGATTCCGATCAAGGGCATGTACCTTGGTTGCAGGCACATCCCCAGTAGGGGGTGTGCAGGAGGCAGCTGATCGATGTCTCTCTCTCATCGATGTTTCTAACTCTCTCTCTCTCCCTTCCTTCTGAAAAATCAATAAAATATATTTTTTAAAAAACGATGTTAACTACCTCCAGATAACCAAATAAAAAATATCATTTTGATATTTGAAATATCTGAAAATGAAAACAATATAGTAACAATACCCTAACATTCTAAATTCTGTTTATTTCTCCCCACCCCAAAAAATATTTTTATGGTAAATTTTAACCTGTTCCAAAGTATCCAATGTCTAAATAAATTCATAAGACTTAAGCAAACTAATTTAAATGTAGAAGTTGACAGGATATAAAACAACTAGAAGTCTGGTGCATGGGATTTGTGCACTGGTGTGGGGCTTATCCTGGTCAGCGGAGCAGCTGTGGAATTGCCCTGAGAGGCTGTTCCCGCTGCAGGAGTGCTGTTCATCCACACTGTGGGAGTGCACTGATCACCAGGGGGCAGCTATTGCATTGAACGTCTGCCCCCTAGTGGTCAGCACTCGTCATAGTGACTAATCAATTGATTGTTCTGCCATTTGGTCACTGGGCTTTTATTATATAGGACAGAATGATATAGGATGACATAGGATGACAGCTAAAACTAAGGGTTCAGGAGTCAGCCTATCTTGAGTTCAAATTCTGATTCCATTATTTATGTGTCTTTGGGCAAACTACCTAAATTTCCAGAGCCTATATTTTCCAAACCTTTTTATCTAGAAGAAATACTGTAGCCCTAGCTGGTTTAGCTCAGTGGATGGAGCATCAGCCAGGGACTGAAGGGTATGAAAAGGAGACAAGTAATAAATAAGTATTTAGGAAATTGCAGATGGAGAAACTACTTATAACATATTGACAAAATCTGTGCAAAGTTAAGTTCAACATTGTGTTGTTGTTTGTATGTTTTGTTGTTTTTTGTTTTGTTTTCAGTTAAATAATGGTAAGGGACTGTGGTTTATTTCTTTTTCTTTTTTTTTAAATTAAATCTTTATTATTCAGATTATTACATTTGTTTCTCTTTTTTCCCCTCCATAGCACCCCTCCACCCAGCTCCCTCCCCTCCCTCTGCCCTTAGCTCCCTCCCATTGATCTCATCCATAGGTGTATGATTTTTGTCCAGTCTCTCCCTGTACATCCCTCACCCCTTCCCCCCTGAGAATTATCAGTCCACTCCCTTTATGTGCTCCTGATTCTATTATATTCACCAGTTTATTCTGTTGATCAAATTTTTAATTCACTTAATTTTTAGATTCACTTGTTGATAGATATGTATTTGTTGTTCATAATTTTTTATCTATTACCTTTTTCTTCTTCCTCTTCTAAAAGAGTACCTTTCAGCATTTCATATAATACTGGTTTGGAGTTGATGAACTCCTTTAGCTTTTTCGTATCTGTGAAGCTCTTTATCTGCCCTTCAATTCTGAATGTTAGCTTTGCTGGATAGATTATTCTTGGTTGTAGGTTCTTGCTATTCATCATGTTGAATATTTCTTGCCACTCCCGTCTGGCCTGCATCGTTTCTGTTAAGAAATCAGCTGACAGTCGTATGGGTGCTCCCTTGTAGGTAATAAACTGTTTTTCTCTTGCTGCTTTTAATATTCTCTCTTTGTCTTTTGCTCTTGGTATTTTAATTATGATGTGTCTTGGTGTGGTCCTCTTTGGATTCCTTTTATTTGGGGTTCTGTGTGCTTCCTGGACTTGTAAGTCTATTTCTTTTACCAGATGTGGGAAGTTTTCAGTCATTATTTCTTTAAATAGGTTTTCAGTATATTGCTCTCTCTCTTCTTCTGGCACCCCCACAATTCTGATGTTGGTACGCTGAAAGCTGTCCCAGAGTCTCCTTACATTATGTTCACATTTTTGGATTCTTTTCTTGCTTTTCCAGTTGAATGTTGTCTGCTTCTTTATATTTCAAATTTTTTACTTGATTCTTGCGCCTTTCTCTAGTCTGCTGTTAGGACTCCGTATAATATTTTTTATTTCAGTCAGTGTATGTTTAATTTCTATTTGGTCCTTTATCATCTTTAGTTGGACCTTTTCCATCTCCTCTTGGGTCTCACTAAATTTATCCAACTTTTCTAGCATATTCTTGAAAAACCTTATAAGTGTGGTTTTGAACTCTATATCCAGTCGTTTTTTTTCCTCCATTTCTTTTGTTTGTGATCCCTTCCCTTGTCTCAGCATTTTCACTATGCCGGGGAAACTTCTGTGTTGAATTCAGCTTTATGATACCGGATGCAAAGCCACAGAAGCCTCTATTGAGCTTGGGATGGGTGGAGTCTCAGGGCTTAAGGGACCACCTTGCCTTCCAGTCGGCCCTGCCCTCCACGGCCCCTGAGTCTCACTTGACCGGGTTATGGCTGGAGCGGTCCTTGTGCACACGCGCACCCGCAGTGCCTCTAACCGCTGCCTTTCCAGCTCCCCTGCGCACTAGGACCACACGAGTCTAGGTCCCCAGGGTTTCGCCCGAAACAGGGGCCCAGTGGACTCAGAAGTGGCACAGTTCGAAGGGTCTGTCTCCCGCCCACTCGCGAAAGCCAGCGGCACAATCAGCAATCTGTCCCCCGCACAACACTGTGCGTGTGCGAGACCGGACCTGATCTTCTGCGACTCCCCTAAATTTCCGTGCACCTCTCCCTTTTCACAGTCCAAACTCCCCCCATATGAGTTTCGGCTGGATCTGGGGTTTAGTGTCGTAAGATAAGGGGTTCAATGCCGTTGGGAGTCTCCGTTTCCCTCCCGCCAGAGAAAGCCAGCCAGGTACTCCGGCACCCCCTCTCTCAGCGCGCGAGTCTCCGTACCTCGGCTTTTTGCAGCTCCTCTGGGTCTCTGTGAGCCCCTCTCTTTACTTCTAGCTGTAGAACTTATACTCGGCCAGCTTTCCTGTGGTTCTGGATGATGTCCGTTCTGTCTTTTAGTTGTAGTTTTGAAATTGTTGTGCGAAGCAGCAGTGTAGGTGTTTACCTATGCCGCCATCTTGGATTCCCACATCCTGTGGTTTATTTCTTGAGGCACTTACTTTTTAGGCCAAATTATATATACGTACTGTGTTTAGTAAACCAACAATTTGTGCATGAAAAGGTACTTAACATAATTAAGCATCAGGGAAATGCAAAGCCAAATAATCCTTCCATCATTAATCTCCTGTGCTTTATGCTAAAATGTATCCTATCAAAAGCTTACTCCTACTCTTTACCAAATCAAGGAATGGTAAAATGCATTTAACCTTCATTTTACTGATAAAATTTAACATCCTGAAAGATAATTTTAGGTTCCTAATTTTTTTGACACACATGATTTTTTCATTTTTGCATAGAAAGTCCATCCAAAGCTCAATTTATCTCTTACAAATCTGTGAACCCATGTTGATTTTCCCAGAATAAAATACTTTACTTTAGGATTAAGTAACTACTCTGGGCCAAGTTAGTTTACATGTATTGTGGTAAAGAATAGTAAGGAAGTGAGTTCAAACCATGTTTCAGAAACATTTCTCATAATTCATGAATCCTAACCAATTATCTTTTAAAAAAGTTTTTTTTATTGCTTTTTTAGACACAGAGAAGGAAGAGGGAGAAAGAGAAACATCAATCAGCTTCCTCCTGTCTGCCCCCTACTGTGGATGGGGCCCACAACCTGGACATGAACCCTGATCGGGAATCAAATAAGCAACCTCTGAGTGCATGGAATGACGCTCAATCAATTGAGCCACACTGGCCAAGATCTAAACTGTCATCTTGAACTATATATACTTCATCTGTGTACTTTAGAAAAAGACTTATGAACAGATTTAAAAGAAAATGGGATAGAAGGAGGGGGAAAATTAAGAAATTGTTGCTTTCTATTGATGTTGGTCAGATTTCCATGTGATTAGTACAGCCACTGCAAAAATGTCACACAGTTGACCCTTGGACAACACAGGTTTGAACTGCACAGGTCCATTTACATGTGGGCCCCATCCCCACCCCCGCCCCAGCCCCAATAAGTATTATAAATGTATTATCTCTGCCTTGTGCTTTTATTAATCTTCTCTCTAGCTTAGT
>JAAGEH010000125.1:17583323-17623448 GCA_011751065.1 Lasiurus cinereus
GTATTATCTCTGCCTTGTGCTTTTATTAATCTTCTCTCTAGCTTAGTTTATTTTAAGAATATAAACCATAAAAACATGTGTGAATTGACTGTTTATATTATCAGTAAGGCCACTGGTCAATAGCAGTCTATTAGTAGTTAAGCTACTAATAAGAGTCAAAAGTTATATGTAGATTTTCAACTGTTCAGGAGAGAGGGAAGGTCAGCATCCCAATCCCACATCATTTAAGCGTCAGCTGTGTATTTAAAAAATGATGAATTAAAAATCCTTTTAAAGGGTCCAATTTAATTTTCCTCTTGTAATGAATTTATAACCTAGGTCATTTAAAAACATTTACCCAATCATATTTCCAAAATGGCTGACAACCAACATTACCTGAAGATCAAATGGTTTGACTCAACTGTTATGTTACAACTAGCTCGGTGCACAAAATTTGTGCACTGGAGGAAGGGGAGGGTGTCCCTTAGCCCAGTCTGCACTCTCTCCAATCTGGGGCCCCTCGGGGGATGTCTGACTGGGATCCCACAGGGATTGGGCCTAAACCGGCAGTTGGACATCTATCTCACAATCCGGGACTGCTGGCTCCCAACCACTCGCCTGCCCACCTGCCTCATTGCCAACTACTGCCTGCCCCTGCAAGCCTGGTCCCCCCAATGGCCCTCCCCTTCAGGCCTGGTTCCCCCCAAGGGCCCTCCCCGGAAGGCCTGGTCTCCCCCAACTGCCCTCTCCTGCCAGCCATCTTGTGGTGGCCATCTTTGACCACATGGGGGCTACCATCTAGTGTGATAGTGTGAGGGTCAATTTGCATATCACCTCTTTATTATATAGGATGTTTAAATAGTAAATGGTTAATCCTTCCATCATTAATATTATATATTGCATATTATTAACACATTATTAGTATTACATATTATTAATCTGATGTGTTCTTTGCAAATACCTATATTCAGCATCCATTCTTCTCATCTCCCACCCTACTAAAACATCTAGTTTTTAAGTAAGTACAGGGCCTCACAAAGAACCCTACACTTCTCAGCTTCCCTTGCAGTTGAGAGCCACATGACAAAATTCTGACCAGTATGTATTTTAAATAGAGGTGTTGTGTAGCTTCCAGAAAACATAAAATGACAAATGGCATATCCACCTTACTTCCTCAAAGAGTAGGCATCTAAATCCCTGAGGACTGTGAGATAGAACTGCCATGAAGCCCTGGAGAGCATATGTCCCAACTTTTAGAGAGAAATAGTTCTGCCTTGTTTAATCATTGTAATTTTCTGTTTCTTTTACTTGGAGCTGAATCTAACTCTAAGCGGTAGTCCTTACTCTTCCTTTAGTCATTAATCAGGAAGTATATATTTTTCCAGTCCTGTTCTTCCACCCTCCACACTCTAGTACAGAATAACTGCTTAAGTTTTCAACAAATAAAATGAATTACAAACACTAGCTGCAACAAATTGTTACAGAAACAATAACTGGTCAGAAAACAGCTCAAAGAACAATTCACTACATTATCCTGAGTAAGCAAAGAAAAATCAGCAGAGGTAAAAGAAAATAAACATTTATCACAAATATTCTCACTAAATTCTCTATCAACTCTGGTGGGTACTATTATCCAATTTGTATCCAGGAAATAGAAACTCAGTAACATCTTGTCAGTCAATGACTCATCCATTTATCTATATTTATTCATCATCTACTATGTGCCAGGATTTCTGCTAGGCTGAGGAAATTAAAATGTCAATCCTTGTTCTAATGGAGCTTACACACAAATAAATATTATATAACTGTAAACTGTAATAAACTATTGAAGAAAAAAGAATTGGAAGGGAAGGAACTACAGGAAGGTCCACATGGCTAGAGCAAACAATCATGAGGGACAATGGCAAATGTAGCTGGAGAAATAGGTAAAGTCAGATTATACCAGGCCTTGTAAGCCAAGTTATAAAATTTGTATTTGTAACTAATCAATAAGTCATTAAAAAATTTTAAGCAAGAATGTCATCACACTTTGATTTGGACAGGATGTAGGAATGAGGGAAGAGGGGTATTCACAAACAACTCCCAGGTTCTGACTTAAGCAATTATTGCCTACTAGAGTTTAGGCAATTTGGGCCTTCTTCAGCTTCCAAATTATAAATTGAAGAATATGATTTATTATATTAAGTCGAAAGTCTCTTTAAGCTCTAAATCGGTTTCAAATCTTAATCTAAACTCTGTATCTTAGCATCTACCCTTATGATTTGAAAACAGTGTTAGCAATCTTAAAGTTGCCTAATTCCAGGAGGGTGTAAAAAGTTCCCAAAGGATAGTGAAATATGGTTCAATCCTCCTCAAACTCCAGTACACTGAAATAACATAAAAACCTTTGGTAAGAATACCTTGTTTTTAAAATGTTCACCAAAATTACAATAGCGACTGATTAAACTTATATTTAATATTAATATTTCCACTCTAGTATAACTACCATGCCAAGATTTTACAAAATGTCACATATGACCTTCACCTTCAAAAGCATTGCACAACCTAGTGACTTTTTGAGTGAAATCAAAAAGCATAGGCAACAAAAGCAAATATAAACAAGCAGTACTTCATCAAACTAAAAAGTCTGCACAGCAAAGAAAACCATCAGAAAAATAAAAAGACAACCATGAAATGGAATATTTACAGTCCATAAAAGTGGTCATGGATTAATAGCTAAAATATATAAGGAACCCATACAATTCAATAGCAAAACAAAAATAACAAAAAACCCCACCAAAAAAATATAAAATAAAACACAGCTGACCCTTGAACAACATGGGCTTGAACTGCACGGGGCCATGTATATGCGGAGTTTTTTCAGTAAATATACACTTGGCCTTCCATATCCTAGCAAGCATGACATGCTTGTAGAGGTTCACATTCAGATTCAATCAACCAGACTGAACAAACCCTTCCAACCCCGCAAATATATTTTTATTGTTTTCAGAGAGGAAGGAAGAGGGAGAGATAGAAACATCAATGATGAGAGAGAACCATTGATCAGCTGCCTCCTGTACAACCCACACTATCAAGCCTGCATACCAGGCATGTGCCCTTGACCGGAATGGAATCTAGGAACCTTCAGTCCACAGGCTGATGCTCTGAGCCAAATGGCTAGGGCTTAAACAGGTCTTTTAACATGAGAACGGAAATCCACAGATGCAAAGGGCTAACCATATACATTGTACTATACCATTTTATATAAGAGACTGGAACATCTGAGGATTTTGGTAAGTGGGGGGTAGGCGGTGCCCTGGATCCAATCCATCACGGAAAACTGAGGGATGACTACAATCAAATCTTGGTAGAGTCAAAAGTTATCTATGTAATTCAGACTGCTGGGGCAAACCCCCACATAGTTCAAGGGTCAATTATAACTTGATTTCAAAAATAAGATACTTTTCTCAAGAAGACATACAAATGGCTAATGTGTACATGAAAAGGAACTCAACATCATTAAACATTAGGGAAATGCAAAGCCAAACCACAAGATTTTACCTACTTGTCAGGATGGCTAGTATAAAAAAGATAAAGTAATAAGTATTGGCAAAACTGTCCTTTAAAAATGAAGGAAGAATAGTAACTTGCCCAGACAACCAGAGCCGAGTTCATCACTAGACCTGCTTAACAAGAATGCCAAAGTTATTTCTTCAAGTTGGAATGAAAGGATGCTAAATATCAACATGAAAACATACAGAAGTATAAAACTTGCTGGTAGCCAGGACCGGTTTGGCTCAGTGGATGGAGCATTGGCCTGCGGACTGAAAGGTCCCAGGTTCGATTCCGGTCAAGGGCATGTATCCTGGTTGCGGGCACATCCCCAATAGGGGACATGCAGGAGGCAGCTGATCGATGTTTTTCTCTCATTGATGTTTCTAGCTCTCTATCCCTCTCCCTTCCTCTCTGTAAAAAATCAATAAAATATATTTAAAAAAATAAAATAAAATAAAATAAAACTTGCTGGTAAAAACAAAATACAGACAAATAAAAAATATTGTCATACTGTAACGATGATGCATAAATAATTTCTTTTTATCCTCATGGAGGACATGTTCATTGATTTTTGAGTGAGAGAGAGAAAGATATATACAATTAGCCTCCTCCTGTACACACCCAGACTGGGGTTGAACCTACAACCTTTTGGTGTTTAGGATTACTTTCCAACTAAATAAGCTACCCAACTAGGGCTAAGTAATTCTATAAAAATATGTTAATAGATATACAATATAAGAAAATGTAAACTGTGACATCAATAACGAAGTATGTAGGGAATTAGAAGTGAAAGTGTACAATTTTTGTATGAGATCGAATTTATCAGCTTAAAGTAGAATATTTATAATAAGGTGTTTTATGGAAGCCCTGTGATTACCATAAACAAAATGTTAATAGAACAAAAGAAAAGGAATAAAAGCTTACCAATTCGAGAACGTCAATGAAAGAGAAAGAAAGGTAGCAAGACAGGAAAAAAGGAGCACACCACATACTACAATACAGGAGCAAAACCAATGAACAAAATGACAATAGTCATTTCTTCCCTAGCAACTAAGCAATCAAGAGTCAGAGTTGCTGAATGGGTTAAGAGATGCAAGATACAACATATGCTGTCTATAAGAAAGTCACTTTAGATTTAAGGACATACATAGGCATAAAGTAAAGCAATGTAAAAAGATATTCCATGAAAACAGTTATGAAAAGAGAGGAGAGATGGCTGAACTTGTATCAGACAAAATAGACTCTAAGTCAAAACTGTCACAGACAAAAAAATAAAATAAAATAAAAGGAAAATATATAAATATCAAAAGGGTCAATTTATTAGGAAGATATAACAATTATATAAATGCACCCAACATTAGAACACATAAATATACAAAGCAAACACTAACAGAACTGAAGGGAGAAACAGTATTATAAAGATAGTAGCTGACTTTAATATCCCACTTTCAATAATGAATGGAACAGCCAGACAGAAAATCAACAACGAAACAGTGAGCTTGCACAACACTATAGATCAAATGGACCTAACAGACATTCTACCTAAGAGCAGCAGAAAATACTTTCTTCTCAAGAATAAATAGAACATTCTGTAGGATAGATGGCATCTTAGGTCACAAGACAAATTTTAACAAATTTAAGATTGAAATCATACCAAATATCTTTTCTGGCCACAATGGAAAGAAACAGTAATCCATAGCAGAAAAATTACTAGAAAATTAGTAAATATGTAGAAATTAAACAACACACGCTTGAACAATCAATGGATCAAAGAAGAAATCAAAAGGAAAGTTAGAAAATACCTTGAGGCAAATATAAAATAAATAATATACCAAAAGCAGCTGTATTAAGAAGGAAATTTATGCTGAAACTGGTTTGGCTCAGTGGATAGAGCATCCACCTGCGGACTGAAAGGTCCCAGTTTCGATTCAGGTCAAGGGCATGTACCTTGGTTTCGGGCACATCCCCAGTGGGGGCATGCAGGAGGCAGCTGATCAATGTTTCTCTCTCATTGATGTTTCTAACTCTATCCCTCTCCCTTCCTCTCTGTAGAAAAACAAAAAAATATATTTAAAAAGAAAAAAGAAGGAAATTTATAATGATAAACACCTACATTAAAAAACAAAGATTTAAAATAACCTAACATCTCAAGGAACTAGAAAAAGAACAAACTAAGCCCAAACTTAGCAGGGGGGGGAATTATATATATATGTATATATATATGGATTAGAGCAGAAATAAATGAAACAGAAAGCAGAAAAACAATAACAAAACAAATTAACAAAACTAGAGTTATTTTTATGAAAATATAATTTATAATTTGACAAATCTTTAGCTAAACTGTGATAAAAAGAGAACTCACATATAAAATCAGAAATGAAAGAAGAGACATTATAACTGACTAGAGACCTGGTGCATGAAAATTCATGTCCTACAAAGGGGGTGGGGGGTGTTCCCTTAGCCTGGCCTGCTCCCTCTCACAGTCCGAGAGCCCTCATGGGTGGAAGGCAACCTGGCGATCAGGGGAAGGTGACACCCCCATCACACTTCTGATGCTTCCACTGCCAGCAGCGCAAGCCTTGGCCGAGCCTGGTTACCTGAGCTTCAGGCAGTCCTGGGCAACTGGGCAGCCAACATCTGAGGCTTGCCTACACCTTGGGCCAGACATGGGTAGCTGGGCAGCTGAGAGGACTGGGGGACTCCAGTGGCAGCCACGCATCTTGTGGCTGTGGGCGCCACCATCTTTGAGGGGATGGTAGTCAATTAGCATATTCTCTCCTTAGTGGCTGTGGGTGCCACCAGCTTTGTGAGGGTGTAACAGTCAATTAGCATATTCACTCTCTATTAGATAGGATGCTAAAGGGGAAAAGGAGATCATAAATATATGCCAAAAAATTGTTCAATCTAGAATAAGCGGATACATAAAACTTAACATGACTGAATCATGAACAGAAATTTGAGCAGACATGTAATTTATAAGGACACTAAATTAGTAATTAAAAAACTCCCACTAAAAAAAGTGCAGGACCAGATGGCTTTACTGGTAAATTCTACCAAACATTTAAAGAATTAATGCCAATCCTCAAACTCTTCCAAAAAATTGAGAAGAAAGAAACATTTCCAAACTCATTTATGAAGCCAGCATATTCAGCATTATCAAAACCAGATAAAGAAAGACTACAAGAAAATTACAAGTCAATGTTCTTGATGAACTTAGATGCAAAAATCCTCAACAAAATACCAGCAAACCAAATTCAGTAGCACATTAAAAGGATCATGTACCATGATCAAATGGGACTTAAATACTGAAATGCAATCATGATTCATCATACAAAAATCAAGTAATGTGACACAAGACATTAAGAGAATGAAGGACTTTAAAAAATCACACATTCATCTCAGTAGATATAGAAAAAACATTTGGAAAAATTCAAAACACTTTCATGATAAAAACTTGTAACAATTAGGAATAGAAGGAAATAAGGAAATGACCTTAATATAATACAGGCCATATATAAAAAGCCCACAAATCAATGATGAAAAGATTGAAGGCCTTTCCTCTAAAGCCATGAACATGAGAAATATGTTCACTCTCACTATTTATTTTTAACACAGTACTAGAATTGGAAAGAAGGGAGGGAGGGAGGGAGAGAGGGAGGGAGGAATGAGGAGGGAGGGAGGGAAGGAGGGAGGGAGGAAAGGGCTTCCAAATCAGAAAGGAGTAAAACTATTTTTATTTGCAGATGACATGATCTTACATAGAAAACCCTTAAGATGCCCCCCTCACACACACACGTTAGAACAAATTAATGAATTCGGCAAAGGTGCAGGATTAAAAAAAAAAAAAAATCAACAAAAATTAGCTGTGTTTCTATATGCGGAGAATGACCTATCTGAAAATAAAATTTCATTTACAATAGCATCATAAACAATAAAATACTTTAGAAATAAACTTAATGAGGTAAAAGACAAAGAATTATGAAACACAGATGAAAGAAATTTAAAATGATATAAATACATGGAAAGATATCCTGTGTTCATGGATTAGAGATGTAATATTGTCCAAAAAGGGGGAAGGGGGGAGGCAGGATACAGGACAGGGGAATAACTTAAAAAAGAATAATGGATAAAGAAGGATCACACAGATACAGAAGAAAATGGGGGGGGGGGTAGATTTTGAAAAGAAATTGGAATAATCATCTTGAGTTATAAATAATGGATCTTTGTCCTCAAAAACAAGATGTTGATGTAAGTTAGTTGGTGGAAGAAAATGGATAAAGTTGAAAAGGAAAAGGAGTGTTTAGCAGTTGAAAGTAATGGGTTATGGGGCCTAGGATGAAATAGCAAAAATTCAGAAGTGAAGATAATTTCAGTACATGAGACAAGTTGAAAGATGTAGTCATCAGAGTTATGTAGCTTGAGCCAAATGGAGAGGCTCATGTTGTGGAGGTTGTTAAACAGTAAAATATGATGTTCAAAATGTCATCTACAAAGAAATGAAATCACCTAAATGGCTGAGACAACTATGACCCAGATGTAGCAATGGGGAGTGAAATTTGACAGACAATAGCAACAAGTAATAGAAGGCTAACCTAGACAGATGGTATGCCCCTCCAGAGAAGGAAGGTTTTTATAGGAAGGTAGACTAGTAAACAGAAGACGAGAAAAATGCTGACTCCACTCCCCTCCCTCCTCCCAAAACACACACACACACACACACACACACACACACACACACACACGGAGGGAAGGGAAGGGAAGGGAAGGAAAGGGAAGGGGAAGGGGAGGGAGGGGCGGGGGGAAGAGAGACCCAAGATAGACTTGGCTCTGAGTAAAGAAACTGTTGAGAAGACATCTGGAGAAGCATGTACTTATGAAAACTATGTTTCAGTTAACACAGGAGATGGCTTTCTAGGAAGAGTGTAGATTCAAGTTATAGGAGAACTTAAGGACTAAATCAATATTCAAATGACTGTTTTCAGATTTGAGTCTTGAAACAATTATGTCTTTTCAAAAGTATAAAAACAAAGAATGTTAAGCCAAATATAACAATAGATAGTTTCCTAAAATATACCCAATATGCCAAAACTAGGGAAAAAGTAGAGGTGGGTTGGAAGGAAGAACTACTTGGTTATCAAGTATATAGCACTGTATTTAAGCAATATTTTTGAAAGTTAGATTACTTTCTTCAAATTTTAATTACCTCAAGAAGTAACTTGAAATTAAGCAAAAATACTCTTCATTCAGACTTGATTGAAGGCCAGACTGAAATGGAGTTTTTTTTAAGTTGTGTTACTTTCAAATATCCTATGTGATCTGTCTTCATCAGTATAATTTTTGACTGGGACTTATGTTAGCTACCAGCATCTATGCCATATGACTTATATACCCAGGCCCAGGATAAACACACTTCTGAAACATAATTACATTAATTGCAAAATTCAAAATTACAAATTAGTATAGTGTAAAATTTTTATTTTAAACAGGATGAGTTTCTGCCTTTCCTTTTCAAAGATTGAGGAAGGGTATTTCCAATTCATTCTAATTTCTACAGTGTGGTGGCACCAGAGTAAATGTGTCAAGTTATTGGAATTTAAAGACTAAAGGGAGAAAATTTTCAATTTAAAAATAAGTTGCTATGGTCACCCAATGTTTACCTTTATAAGCAATAATTACATGAGATGTCCAAGGAATTCCCACAAGTGCAGTAAGATCAGTAGCTGAAGTGTACACTAGTTATTCCACACACAAATTGAGACTGTATACGCCAAGTCCATTTCAAAGTAGTTATAGTTTGGGAAATTCTAAAGAAAATGATTCACACATCTTTCATTTCAAACCATAGAAGGGTGGAGACAAAAATACTGAACATAACTATTTTAAAATCCAAGTGATGACTCAGATAGTTTAGAACACTTTTCATATTTTTGTTCCCTTAATTAAAGAACTAGAGGCCCAGTGCATGAAAATTAGTGCACTGGAGGGGGTTCCCTCACAGGCCTGTCCCCCCTCACAGTCTGGGAGCCCTCAGAGGATGTCTTACTTATGATTTATGCCCACTGGCCTCCCTCTGCAGGAGGCAACCGGGAGGATCAGGGGAAGACACCACTCCCATCATCTCACTGCTGCTGCCAAAGTCAGTTCCCTGGGCTGTCAACCCTTGGCCCTTGCTTGTTAGCACTGGTCTCACTCATCACCCACTTGTGTGTGTAGGGGTGATCTGGGGCTGGGGCTGTGGGAGGTTGAGGTACTACAGTTGCACCCTGTACAGCCTCTATAGAGGATCCAAGAAGGCAAGCTGCCCCACCTCCCCTAGCACCAACTCTGTGGAAGGAAGGGCCACAACTGGTGCTGCCCTGTCTCTCTCCCAATGCCTGCTCTGTGGACAGAAGGGCCCCATGGCACAGGAGGACCGGCCCGGGCCCACCGGCTCTGCCCTGGCTCTGCCCTGCCTCTCCCGCGCTACCAGCCCTTGGCCCTCGCAGCTGCTGCTGCTTTGTCCAGAAGGACATCTGGTCTAATTAGTATATTACCCTTTTATTGATATAGATTCTATCTAAAATTATCGTTTTGTCAATTGCTATTGTTGAAATAAGGAAAAGGTGTTTTTAACATATTTCTGGTATGAAATTTGTCTCCATAAATAGATTTTAATGCCCTTGATAAACTTGTGAAAAGCTATGCTTATAACTTAGTTACTTCAGAGTAAAACAATGTCAATTCCTTTAGCTGTAGTAAATTTTTAACTTCTTAAATGTAAAGAAGGGTGGCTGTCAGAATTACTAGCTCATTATTGACTAACTCGGTAGTTATTGCTTGTATGTGCTACTATTTCATTTTATATTATAGAACTATTTCATTTTCTATAATAGAACTTCTTTGTCTACTTTGTTCACAATTAGAACATTCAGTACGTATTGGGAGAATACCTATAAAACTTTTGACCCCAATATAATTCTAATGGGATTTTAAAATTACAAGGTTTATCTTTACATGATGATGGGCCTTCCACAACGTGTCTATTTTTCTGCATAATGGATGTTTACTTTTTACTATTAGGGCTATCCTAAACTAAATTAAAACAGCATGTTACCCTCAACTGACTTAAACAATAGATTTATCATCATAAATGACATGAAGTGAAATAAGGTGGCTCTAAAATGGCTGATTCAGTTATCCAATGATATCACATAAGGACACCTAGGCTCCTTCCAGCTTTATCAGATTCAGCATGAAACTCAGGACAATTCCCTTCATAGTTACATGATACCTGACAAACTTCAAGGCATCATGTCAGACACATATTGTGCAGTAGAAGGGGGACTTTCTCTGGCATGTGACCATAGTTGGCACATGTCCCTTTCTAAACAAATCCCTACTAAGCAGAGTAGGATTACCATAATTAACTCACACTATCAGGGATTTCTCCAAGTCCTGTGGGATAAAGGTGGGCTTTCAAACAAAACTGAGGCCTGCAAGGAAGAAAGCAGGTTATGGCCAGTGAGCAGGCAACCAACAGTATGTTATGTACCACACCAAGCATGCCAAAATCGTGGCCCATGGGTTGCATGACTCGTTTATTTGGCCCGTGTTAGTCTTTGAGTTTGACATGCTTGTACTACACTGAAAAATTAAACAATGGCATTTTATTTCGATAGATTAATTTTCCCATCATTATGAATTAATCTCAACACACAAGTAATAAACAATATTTTGAGGACTCTTGAGATTTCTTTTTTTAAAGGGGAAAAAAATCAGTCATCAGTAATTTACTTTAAAATGGATGAAAGGCAATCATTTGATAAATGTCACTGATGAAAGAGATTAGTACACCTTAGAAAACTAAATAATGAAATTATACTTTAATTAAAACAAAGGCTTTATCCCAAAAATGTTTCCTAATAATCTCACTTTTCTAGGAAAAGTAAGGCTAATGACTAGACATAAGACAGACTGCATCCAGAGTATTGAGATGAGAATACATTAAAAGAGGGTAGGATGAGAGTGGATCTAAAAACCATGTCCTAGGTGTCAATGAAGCTGAAAGTATTTTGTTTAGAAAGGAGTCAGATGGAATATGATAGCTTTAAAATATCTGAATTGTTGTCATTGTGAAGCAATACCAAGTTGTATAGTTCTGGAGATAAGGATTAGGATCAATAGGCCTTGGCTGAGCAACTCAGTTAGTTAGAGCGTTGTCCTGATATGCCAAGGTTGCAGGTTCCATCTCCAGTCAGGGCACATACAAGCCGCAACTAATGAATGCATAAATAAGTGGAACAACAAATCTATGTTTCTCTCTCTCTAAGTCAATTTTTTAAAAAAGAATTAGGATCAATGAACAATAAATAACAAGCAGGAAGATAAAATCTGGTTCAATATAAGATAGTACCTTTATCTAGC
This sequence comes from Lasiurus cinereus, assembly GCA_011751065.1. Taxonomy (NCBI): domain Eukaryota; kingdom Metazoa; phylum Chordata; class Mammalia; order Chiroptera; family Vespertilionidae; genus Lasiurus; species Lasiurus cinereus. The sequence goes on from JAAGEH010000125.1 coordinate 17,595,240, forward strand.
ATTATTTTACCTGAAGATGGAACAAGGCTGACTGCTCACGTGGGGCAAGGATGAACATTCATCCCAGCCAATTTAAATACCTGATGGCTCTATGCACTTTATGTGTAGTGAGTTGTAACAATTTGCCTGCAAAGTAGTTTTAAATCATAATTTCACACATAAAAATCTGGCTGGACAAGTCAAACATTGAAAAAAATCACACGGCTAAGAAATGGAGAAAACTGGATTCTAATCCAGGCCCATCTGTCTTCAAAGCTGGCTCTTCCCACACATCACACACCTTTGAGAAGTTAAATTAGCAGTTGTTAAGGAAGCATATGGGATTTCTGAGTTGTCAAAAACAGAGTATCATCTGATTTGAAGTCCCTTTCAAAGTTAAGATGCCAGAAATGAAAAGTATTACTTCCTTCCATTTGTAGGAGTATTTCCTACTTTGAGAATACTCTCACATCTAGTCTCATAAAAAATATTTTAAGGTAAGTAAGCAAGGAGGCATTATCTCTTGGCATTCTACTTCACAGAGAAAGTGGACAACAAAGATGAATTCCTTCAACTTCCAATTTACTTCCAAACATATCTGTGTGTATTTTCAACTTTCCCCTCTGATATTTCATTCATTGATCATTTATTAAGCACAGTTGTTTTTTTTTTTGTTTGCTTAATTCTCACCCAAGGATATGCGTATGTTTTTAAAATTGATTTTACAGAGACCGGAAAGGGAAGGGAGAGAGAGGGGAGGAGAGAGGGAGGTAGAGAGGAAGGGAGGAAAAAGGGGGGAAAAGGGGAGGGAGGGAGGGAGACAGACAGACACACACATCGGTGATAGAGAAGCATCACCGGGTTCAAACCCGCAACCTAAAGTATGTGCCTTGACTGGGAACCAAACTCACAACATTTTGGTATAAGGGACAATGCTTCCAATCAAGTGAGCCTGGGCCAAGCATGTTTTAACATGCCAAGTACAAACCTCAATGACTTCACAATCTGACAGGAAGAGCTTGTATTCACAGAGGAAAAGTTAAGTTTATTAAAAATATTTCCATCTTCTTAGAGACCTTACATTTATCAATTGTGACTCTTTTCTTATATCACGTTGATTTATCCCTTACTGCTATCTCTGTTCCTTCCTCCTGGCCTACAGAAAACTTCTTTGCCTCCCTAACAAGCTACCACTCATTTATTACTTGTTTCACCTAATGCGATCTGACTTCCATACTCACCATTTCAAAACTGCTCTAAGATCACCAAGAATTACCTACTGAAAAATCCTCATTTTCTTCAACTACTGTATACAACTGGATACCAACGCTCTTCTTGCTACTTCCATAAAAGTATCATCTATTTTTCCCCATCTTCTTCTTTGGCCCACTTTTGTCTTTTCTTCAGTCACCCGTATTTAAATAGTGGCTTTCCTTTCAGCTCTACTGCAAGGAAAGCCAATACTACAATCTCTTTCTAGACAATCTCATCAATTTCCATAGTATCATCTATTAACTATGTGATACTTCCAAGTCTTTGTTTCCAATCCTAACCTACAGACTCAACTTACAAATGCTCAGTAGGCCATTTTACCTGCATATTCCCTATTATCTCGAATTCAGCATGTCAGGATTCACTTTATCACCTCTAGTCCAGTTCCCCAAAGTATTCTTTTTATGAAATTCCTAGACTGGCTAATAGTAATGGCACCACCAATATACAGGATCCAGAACATAAAAATAATTATCTGAAAGCTTTATCTTACTTCATCTCCCACTCTAGTTAGGCACCAAGTTCTAGGAATTTTACCAAAACTTTTCCTGAATTCTCTCTTCCCTCACAGTGAACGAGTTCAGACTCACTTCAGTCTTCACATGAGTTATCAAAACCATCTCATCTCAACTCTTGGCTCTCTTTTCTCTATTTTTATCCATCATAGTAGCAGACATAGGTTATTTCACAAGAATCTCTTTCTTTATGGAGTACATCTCATCCAGACAAATATAAGAGGCCCAGAACTGGCCAGAGTACCACCTACCTACTCTTAGCTGCATGTTCAAGTAAGAACACACACTCACAGCCTTCCTCAGGACTTGCTTTCCCACCTAGGCTATCGGGAAAGATAATCTCTTTTCGTTTGGGATTATAAGTAAGAGCAATGTAAACTAAACTGCCTGCCTGTAAGAGGAAAAACAGGACAAAGTTTAAAAATCTACTATCACCAAGTTCTGGATCTAGCTTTGCCTGATCATTCCTATCACCTGACCAATAAATTTCCTTTTGCGGTTAAGCTACTTTGAGTTGTGATATCTGTCATTTGTAACCAAGAGTCCTGATGAACAATGCTCTATACCACCCATTACTTTTATAAACCATACATAAAATGTTATTTGCTCGCTTTTACTTAGTCAACTAAATTTTATAACAGTATACTTTATTGAAGACATCTACCACCACCTTGTCTTCAGTAACAACGGATTAGTTAAATCAGTGGCAGGATCATGGGTAATTTGTTCGTTCCTTCAGAGGTTTACACATTTGTGTTTGTATTTTAGCAACACCACTCCTTAATCGTAATTTGCTAACCTTAATCACTACTTTACAGGTAAGAAAAATAAGTCCTGGAGAGGTTATATGACAAAGTTCACATTCCAATACGTACTAAGAGTTAGGACCAAAACTTAAACACTCAGAGATGAAAATTCCATTATGGGGCAAACCTGTAATTTAATCCACAGCTCAAGAGAACTTAAAATAGTTGGGTATTTAACAGAACAAGGCTGTTGAGAATTTAAACTTGCTAGGTTACAACAGCCTCTGAATTCATACCGCAAAAACTATCAGATAGCTAGTGAAGAGCAGATTACAAGAAGTTGTAATTTTAAATGCTTGTTTGTATAACTTCATTTTTCTATAAATAATCCTTCAAAAAACAGAAAAGGAAATGACACTAGATTGCAGAAAGATGGCCTCAGAGAAAATGTTTCAAGAAAATGATGTTCCAGATTCCATACTTGATTTGCCCTTTAAAATATTAAGTGCATGATTTATTACATCAGACTATTATTTCCTTGAATTGGGATCTCCACAACCTTGTTACAATCCCAAATAAACTTTACAGACTTAGTTATTTAATTCATTCAAGCATCACCCTAGCTGGTTTGGCTCAGTAGATAGAGCATCAGCCTGTGGACTGAATGGTCCCAGGTTCGATTCCAGTAAAGGGCACATGCAGGAGGTAGCTGGTCAATGACTCTCTCATCAGTGATGTTTCTATCTCTCCCTCTTCCTTTCTCTCTAAAATCAATAAAATATATATATTATAAAAAAATAATTCATTCTAGCAGAACTACCAAAGGACTTGTATGCAGGCATATTAGCATAACCAACGGGCACAGACACTGGTGTGATGAGCACTTTTGCCCTCGCATGTGGAAATGGCTGGAGAAGAGGTCAATCAGGAAAAAAGTTTTACATATGTAAAACTTTAGACAATAAAAATAAATTAATTTTTTTAAAAAAAGTTATTTGGTGCCCAGCCAGTGTGGCTCCTATCCTATGAACCAGAGGTCATGGTTCAATTCCAGGTCAGGCACATTTCCTGATTGCAGGCTCAATCTCCAGTAGAGGATGTACAGGAGGCAGCCAATCAATGATGCTCTCTCATCATTGATAAGTCTATCTTTCTCTCCCTCTTCCTCTCTGAAAACAATTATACACACACACACACACATATTTAAAGTCACTTGTTAACTAGTAAAAAAAGAATTTGAATATTATATCTGTGAAATAAAAGGCTTCAATGAGAGGATTCTTCTACTGGCTAGGAGGAGAATGGTCATCAAGGACAACTTCAAAAACCCGAGCTATCTGTATTTTTTTCTAACACTACTAATTAAGAAGTTGTGTTTTATTTAAATGTCATTTAAATTATAGTACCACCTAAATCAAGCATGTCAAACTTAAAGGCTAACACAGACCAAATAAATGAGGTATGCAGCTTGTGGGTTGCGAGTTTGACATGCTTGACCTAAATAACCAAAACATCTAAACTGTTTCTAGGGTGGTAGATTAAACATTGTATTAGAAAATATAGTCAGGTATATAGCTCTTAACCATTTTATATACAAGGATTTATCATTTTAAAAATAATTATTGCACATTGTATCCAAATGATAGTTATGTTTCACTAGTTTTAATTTGCCCATCTATATACCCACTATGTTAATTTCACTATTCTAAGTGATGGATTTTAAAATGATTCCTTATGTGAATTTAGAAAATTTGCAGAAACCAATGCAAATACACCATCCAGTGGTAAAAGATGAAAATTACAACTTATACAGCAATCACAGCAAAAATAATTGAATTTGTGACTCTACCTGGTCTCCAACACACATTTCCAGAAAAAATAAAATAAAATAAATGGGCAAAATATGATGTTGACTGTGTTTGCTATTTGTTACCATTTTCCAATTAAATGTTATTCTTATTATCTTAAGTTCAACTTTTCTTTTTCTGATTTACTCACCCATTACCCAAATGCTTAATTGAATTAGGATAAGAGTATTTCAATATTCATCCAAAGCTTTAATTGAGCCAAGGTTAGGAAAGCAGTACATAAAGAAGAGAAAGAAGGTGTGGGGGTGAATGTCCAATGGCATTCTATTTGGTAAAAGCCATTCAAGGTAACAACAAATGAGAGGCATGAGTTGTTGTTCTTTTTAAATTTGGTAGACAACTTTGAAAGGCCAGGTAAAGATTCAGAGTTGGCTAATTCATACATAATTCAGAATTTCTAGAGACTATTAATTAATCTTTAATGACAGAAATTATACTTGTTTCAAGAAAACCTCGTAAATAATGTTTTCCCAATATTCAGCTCCCCCGCTCCCAAAATAAAGATGGATAAAATCTTTCAACTTTCAACACAACAGCTTTCTTATGTTCTCTTCTTTAAAAAGGTTTAATTAAAAACAAATTGTAACCAAAAAAACAACAGCCACAAAAAACCCCACAACCCAATAAGTGATCTTTTTGTTTTGAAATACATTTGCATAAACCTAGTTAATATCAAATGGCATTACGATTTGATAAAAAAATATTTAACAAAAAGTGTAGTCTGTTGCAGGCTGGATTATAGTTTCTTCCTTTCTACAAAATCTTTCAATATGCTATAGATTTTAAATTAGATTTTAAGCACTCTCCACTGAAAATCTATATTACTAAGTTGCTATATTAAGTTTTCCAGAAATACATGGCCTACCGCACTTACTATGGGTACCGGTTAATAATACGATTTTTTTCAATAGATGGAGTTACTCATATGTTGATATATATGCGATTTGATATGTATGCTATTTTGACAGTAAGCTTCAAAACTTCATACATCAAATTTGCTGACGGTGTTAACATTAGAGATACTTTTACACTTAAAAATGTTGAATTTTGTGCCCAAAACAAAAAAGCCTTTTTGGGAAGTTTTAATTCATTCCTTTATTTTGAGAAAAAGTGCTGAATACTTTGGGAAGCTTATGGTGAACATGCTCCATCTCAAGATACTTGTGGTTTAAACCCTTTAAAAGTGTTTATTTCTATGTGAAAGACAAAGAACGTCCAGGTCAAACGAAAAAGTTTGAAGACCAACAATTACAAGCATTTTGGATGAAGATGTGTGTCAAACTCAAAAACAATTTGTAGAAAGATTAAACATTGCTCAGCAACAATTTCCGATCATTTAAAAGCAATGGGAAAGATTTTAAAGGGAGGAAAACGGATGCCACATCAACTGAACGAAAGACAAATAGAAAACCGAAGTCATCAGTAAAATGTTGCTTCAACGGCATGAAAGAAAGTCTTTTTTGTGACTGGCGATGAAAAGTGGATTTATTTTGAGGATCCCAAATGCACAAAATCATGGATTGATCCCAGTCAACCATCAACATCAACTGCAAGGCCAAATTGATTTGGAAAGAAGATAATGCTCTGCGTTTGGTGGGATCAGGAAGGTGTGGTGTATTATGAGCTTCTAAAAACAGGTGAAATCGTTAATACTGATTGCTACCAACAACAAATAATCAATACAAACTACGCTTTGATCGTGAAACTACCAGAATGTTCCAGAAGACACAGCAAAGTAATTTTGCTTCATGATGATGCACCACCACACATTTCAAAACAAGTTAAAGACATGTTAAAAGATCTTGCCTGGGAAGTATTAACCCACCCGGTGTATTCACAAGACCTTGTTCCTTCAGATTACCACTTGTTCCGATCGATGGCACATACACTTTCTGAGCAGCACTTCAAAACATATGAAGAAATGGAAAATTTGGTCTCTGAATAGTTTACCTCAAAACAAGTAAAGTTTTATTGGGATGGTATCCACAAATTACCTGAAAGATGGGGAAATGTGTAGCTAGCGATGGACATTATCATGAATAAAGCACTTTTGATGTTTCTCTTGAAATTATTGTTTTTTTTATTACAAAATCCGCATTAACCGGTACATCTGATATAATAAGTCTAAAACAAAGGATTTTAGCTTATACTAAATATTTTTCACACACATATATGTATAAAAGCGAAGTTTGAGTTACGAGGAGACATAAATAGCAACAAACTAATAAATCACAAGAGCTACCTATATTACTGCAGAGAGACCACTGGAAAATAACCTACCATAATAGGAATCCCCATACTATTTTCCTCTGGTGGAAGCTGTAGTTGTATTGTTTCAATTCCACTCTCAGGCCTGTAGCAGAAAACAGATATCAAAAGCAAGAATATGCTGACACTAGAAATGAAGGGCTATGTTATAAAAATAACTAGTACCTTTAAACATTGAATTATTGGATAATATTAAAAATCTTACTAATTCTGAACTTGGTCTTATCTTTCTATCAAGAAGAAAAATTTATTTACCTGTATAATAAGACAGTTTTTTAAAAAAGTTTTCTTTATATATGAACCAATTCTTACTGTATTCTCAGAAGAGACTCAAAGTGGGGCTTGAGTCCTAGAATTGCTAACAACACAATTTTTTCATATTTTTAAAAATAACTATTCAAATATATTCACTACAATAATCAAATAATCCCATGGGGGTGTCTTAATCTATGAAATTATCTATAAAGTATAAAATATTCAATCTACATAATTTCTGAATAATATATAAATTTTAGTAATATATAAAGAAATCACAATATCTCCCAAAGAGAGATATTGTACTTAAAAAAAAAAAACACGTGATAATTACTGTTTAATAACTTATTCTCCCCATCTTCCTGCACTTGACAATGTGGACTTTCCCCCAAAACACTTTCAATGATTATATATATAGTTTACATTTAAAAGTATTATGTTACTGTATTTAACCAATTTCCTAAGATTAAACATTTGGGTTGCTCCTATTTTTTTCTTATATAATAATTTTTCCAGAATCTTATCCCAACAGTTATTTTTAGTAAAATAGATTGCCTTCGAGTAAATTAAAATTAGGCCTAAAATATTTTGGAACCATAATTCTCAGACGCAATGGACTATAAAGAACAAATGTCAGAATTAAATTCCCTGTATAGAGCATGCTGTCAACCTAATTTCTTATTAGTCTGCAAGAATCACCAATTTTTACTATCTTTGTCAATGTGATTATTGCTGTGTTCTAATATGTCTTTCCAGTATGTTAGAAGATAGAAACCATCCTGTCCACTCTGGTGGGTAGCTACGATTCTAAACACATTAAATTTGTTTTTCTCCTCTTGTCAAAACTCTGTATGAACAAATTAACCTCATAAAAATATTAATGGGCCATTACTTTTATTACTACCATATATTAATGTAACAGACAGTAATTTTATTAATTTGCCATTTGGTGGCAGCAAATACAAAAGAAAGTAAATTTGCCAAGCACTTCTATTTATTATATAATTACCAATATAAAGTTAGTCTTCCATGTATTTTAAATAAGAGTAGTTTCAAATGAAAAATGAAGCTTTATAGGTTTTAATAGTTAATATTAAATCTTATGTTAATAGTCAAGCTCAAAACAATATCACGAGCAAAGTCCAAACTGACTGAAAATAATAGCCTTGTATTACTATAGCATTCACAATTATCTCAGAAAACTGTGACCATGATGTTTATTAAAAAAGTAATTGCAAAAGTTTCATTTGTACCGATGCACACACACATACACACACACAGAGGGGTGGGCAAAAGTAGAACAATAATAATAATATAATAATTAATAAATAAAACAAGAATAAACTGTTTCACAACTGTAAACCTAATTTTGCCCACGTGTGTGTGTGTGTGTGTGTGTGTGTGTGTGTGTGTGTGTATGATGTAAAAATTACATTTTCTTACTCTAACAAACTTCAGCTGGCCTGGCTTCCCACCCCATAAATAACTTACTCAATAATCATTTGCTAATAACTACTTATGGGCTAAGTACAGCAGTAAAGAGAAATAATTTCTAGCTTCATGAGGCTCACACAAAATCTCCCATCTATGCCTTTTCCCAGGCTTGTAATATGGGATAGTAAAAGACCAGCTTGAAAACCTAAATATTATATAAATATATATATAACCAAAAAAATGTATAGTTTCCTTCTACATATAATTTATAATAAAAAATAACCACACAAAAATATTAGAGAAGAAAATACAAGACTTTTTTATTTTTTGTATGATTTCCTTAATGTCTTCTTTCTCTTCTTTTGAACTACCTAGTTATTTAAAAAGGAAAAATATTAGGTGCCTTTAATTTACTACTCTTTTTATTACTCCCCCCCCAAAAAATATTAAGTGACTAAAATAATTGAATTACATCAAACTGAAAGTATATTTAGAGTATCTTTTCACAGAATTATCACACAACAAAGTATGTCAAACGTCTCAGTAACTTATTTATAGAAATCATTGCCAAAGTCTTATAGTCCAAGATGTAAAAAAAAAAAAAAAAAAAAAGGCAGGGGCTAGAATTAGGAGTGAATTAAAATTGAAACTAAATTTGTGCATACACTGACAGATTAACCATATAGTTAAACACATCTGAATACTGTAAAGACCCAGTCTTCTACAGTAAGAAGGGGATATATACCATTTACATCAGTATATCCAGCTCTACAGCTCTGCTTATTAATTACTAGCACACAACAGTGATGAACAATGTCATGCAAGAATATTTCTCATACTGATGATAGGATCTTATTAGAAGAGAATTTTCATTTTCTTTTTTTTTTTAAGAAAGGGGAAAGAAGAGGGTAGAGAAGAGAAAAAGAGAGAGCGAAAAGGAAAGGAGGTCGGGAGAAACATGGATGTGAGAGAGATACACTGAGAGAGAGACAGTGATGTGAGAGAGATACACTGATCAGTTGCCTCCCGTAGGCACCTCATCCAAGGATCAAATCTACAACTTGGGCATGTGTCCTGACTGGAAATCCAACCCATGACCTTCCAGTACAAGGAACAATGCTCTAACCAACTGAGCCACACTGACAGGGCTTCATTTTCTTGTTTTTGTTTATGTCAAGAAGATACTAGATTTTACAGGTTAAAAATTAACATCGGCAACTTCACGTAGTCCAATCTAATACCAGTTATTCACAATGTAAGTTCCTTGAGGGCAAGTACCATTTCTTATTCCCCTCAAAATACGCATTTATAGTAAGGGAGAAAGGTAAGTAAAATGTAAACTGCCAAGCAGTGCAATAAATGCTTTGATGGGGGGAGGAGGGAGAGAGAAAGAGAGAGAGAGAGAGAGAGAGAGAGAGAGAGAGAGAGAAGAGACAGACCCACATATGGTGCATTAGAAATGATAATGTATACTAGTCAATGATGAATGATATCAGGAAAACTGGAAGCTACCTGGAAAATAAAGTTAAATAGAATTCCTTTGCTCAGTAATCAATCACTATATTGAGATGTATGAATTTAAAGAAATATAAAAGTCCTAGAAAACTAATGACTGATTTTCCTAAGATGAGAAACAAGGTAGGAATGGTCTATTCTCACACCTCTCCTATTCAGTATCATACTGAAAGTCCTATAGGGCTATAAGAAATAACAATTTGGAAAGAAATACAAATTGGAAAAAAATAAATAAATTTGACTCTGTTAGCAGACATCATTGTCTATGTATAAAATGCCATAGACTCTCCAAAAAGTTCCCAGAACTAATAAATTTAACAAACTCATATTTCAACATACTACCAAGGACTGGAAATAAAAAAGTTAAAAGGAGTACCATTTATAATAGCACCTTCAAAATGGTACAGCCCCTTTAAAAAACAATTTACAGTTGCTTACAGTTATTCATACAGTTAATGTATAACCAAATAATCCTATACCTAGATATTAACCCAATAAAATAAAAACTCAAACTCAGCAAAAATTTGTATATGAACATTTACTAGTATACTGACTTTATTTGTAATCTCCAAAACTTGGATACAATCCAAATATCCCTCAACTGGAGAATGGAAAAATGTTCTGTGATAATAAATCCATATAACAGAATACTTACTACTCAGTTAATAGGAAAGAACCCAAAATCTGAACACCCCAACAACATGGACAAATCTTAAATACATTATATGCTAAGTGAAAAGCTACATACTGAACAATTCTATTTCTTCTGCAAAAGACAAAAGCTTAAGGACAGCAAAGAAATAAGCAGTTGGTAGGAGCTGCCGATCTGAGAAGGGGATAAATACAAAGGGCACAGAGGATCTTAGGGTAACGGAAGTGTTCTGTATTTTGATTGTGGTGGTCATTGCACGACTACGCATTTGTAAAAGCTCACAAAACTGTATACTAAAAAGAGTAAATTTTACTATTATTTAAATTACACCTTGCCCGACTGGTGTGGCTCAATAACTGAGCGTTGACCAATGAATCAGGAGGTGACAGTTCAATTCCCGGTCAGTGCACATGCCTGGATTGTGGGCCAAACCCCCAGTGTGGGGCATGCAGGAGGCAGCTGATCAATGATTCTCTCTCATCATTGATGTTTCTGTCTCTCTCTCCCTCTCCCTTCCTTTCTGAAATCAATAAAAATATACATATTTTTAAAACACAAAATAAAACCAAATAAATAAATAATGCCTTAATACAAAGAGAAAAATTATAAATGTATTTGAAGAAGCCACACAAATTTTTAAAACATAATCTCATAATATGAAAGACAAAAATTGAAGACATAAAAAATTTCACAAATTTAAAAATATTAAATTTCTACAGTGAAGAAATAAAACCACAAAGTGAAACAAATAACAAACATAAGAAAGGGAAAAACCCAATCCATTAGCAAAATAGAAAAAAAAAAAAGAAACAAATAATTCATAAAAAACAAATGTCTCTTAAATATATAAAGAGATGCTCAATCTAATGAGAAATTCTAATTAAAACTATATGGATATACTATTGTTCATCTCTTAAACTGGCAAAAATCAAGAAGTTTGAAACTGTGCAGGTCATAGAATGAAGTATTAATATAATCTCTGTGGGAGAGCAATTTGTCAATGTCTAGCAAAATTGTGAATGCATATTCTACTGATATGGAAGTACATACATTTTCAGGATATATTTTTAAGTGGTAAAAGCAAGATATATAATGGTCTATATTGTATGATACCTTTTGTGTAAGAAAAAAAGAGAAAGAAGACATTTGTATTTGCTTTTATTTGCATGTAGAAACACTAAGGATACAAGGAAACAAGGGTACTAATCTGGAGTGGGTTGCACAAATTTTACTCCTGGAACACAAAGTGGGAGAAAGACTTCTCAGTTATAGTTTTATCTGGTTTTGATTATAACTTCATGTGAAGGTGGAAGAAAAAGGGGGAGAGAAGAAAAGGAATTAACCTAATATATTTGCACATGATATATGTAGGTGTTATATGATAAAGAAGTTGTCTGGTCTTTGTCCTACGTACCTATGAGCTTCTAAGCCCTTGGAATTTTCTAAGTGACAGGAATGTTGGTTATTCATGTTGAGCTCCCAGAAACATATCTGGGTTTTTACTAATGAGGTGACTCACTGTAGGACCTTAGATTATTCCAGATTGGTGCTGGCCATGCTGGAAAGACCCACCATGAGATAAGAGGGTTGGGGCTGTGAGCTATGTGATGTTAACCTGACCACCTAACCTCCTGACGAGGAGGGGAGGGGGGCTAAATGGTTCAATCTTGTACCATAATTCAACATGTCTATAAATGCAGGACCTATAAATCAAATCACCAATAAATAATTTTGACACAGATGTTTCCAGAGGACATGGAAACTTCAAGTCTGAAACCCTCTAAGACCTCACCTTGAGTCTCTCTCTCCCTTTTGGTGGTTCAATTCTCCGTCCTTTATAATCGTAAGTATATCACTTTCCCGAGTTCCTGGAGTCATTTTAGTAAATTATCAAACCTGAGGTGATAGTGGGAAATCCAGAACTTATAGCCAGTTAGTCAGAAGCATGGATGGTGTGGAACCCAGGAGCTGCAGGTAATATCTAAAGTGAGGAGGCTTGGGGAAGACCAAGCCCTTAACCTGTAAAGTCTACAGAACTGCAGTAAAGTAGGTGGTAATTCACTGCAGCGTTATTTGTATTAGCAAAAGTACAACTTAGATTTCAACATGAAACTGAGTATCTAACAATAAAAGACTAAACAGCCAATACTCTTTAAATACTAATGTACAATGAACTCAAGATACTGGAAGTAGAGAGAGCAAACAAAATACACAACCGTGGTGTAGTATATTAAAAATCTCTAGGGATAAATAAGAAAATAATCGTTGGCTATAGTTAAGGGAAACCAGATGACTACTTGGGGGTGACGGGGCTAGAGGTGGAAGGGACAATATTTACATTATATACTTTTTATTTCTTTTAAATTGTGAATCATGGTTGCCTGTTAAAATTAAATCCAAAAATATACACAGATGAATCAGATGCATACCAAAGGTGACAATTACTTAGTACAGTGACCCACAAACAAACAAACAACCGAAGGGTATGTAGACTCACTTTACTTTGCCAGCCTTTTCCCCTCCAACCCAAAGGTTGACAGACCAATTAAGCTACAATTTCCTGGAGGTGGGGCCTAGAAATCTGTACTTTTAAATTGTGATCCTAATTCAGAACCAAGATGTAGATTTTTAGGCCAAAGGACTGTGCTAGCCAAACTGAGTTAATACAATAAAAATATTCCTTGCCCTAAAAGACACAGAGCAAATAATCACGATACACTGCTTCATAAATGAAACATTAATTTGGACACACAGTATTGCAGAGAAAATAATTTAAGAACAATCATCATTTCTGCCAACTCCCAATGAAAACATTAGTTGAAAGGATGAAACATGATGGACCCAGATGACATCTGTACAGATTAGTGTACGTATCACTAAGAATGGGACAGCCCAGCACCATGTGCCCACCTGCTGTGAAGCAACATAAATTTGTGTTGTATATGCATATGTATCAACCTAAAATATGCATACAGAGAATAAGTAGTAGGTGGCTATATGTTGTATACATCTGCTTATTATATGACATATTCTTGCTTTTGGGAAAAAAAAAGCAGAGGTCTGGAGCACCGCGTGTGCGCACAGAAAGGGGTGCAGTGATTACACCGAGAGACATCTAATCCCACTTCTAAATCTACCAATTTACAGAAGGAAGTAAGAGGTAGAGGAACATGCTAAAGGTCACTATGAGGATACAATTAGTCAAGCTAATATGTGGGAAATTCTACAAAACAAATGAATTTCTTTAACAATACATGGTTTTGTTTTGTCTTTAAGGGAGGGTGACTTAAGAAACCAATCATATACAATGTTCAAAGTTTGTTTAGAATTAATTTAGCTAACTTTAAAAAGAATCTGACATAAAGAAAATATAACATAACAAATATGCTTTAAAACACTCCAAAAACATTGAGGAATGGTAAAAATGTTGATAATTGTTGTAAATGAATAATCAGTTTGCAGGGGTTCATTTGTATATTCTCTGTGTGATAAAGTTTAAGAATTAAATTATATTAAAAATTTTTTAACTAAAGAAAATCAATTATATTGTGATATTTTTTAAAAAAGAGAGAGAATCCAAGATGGCGGCATAGGTAAACACCTAAACTGCTGCCTCACACAACAATTTCCAAACTACAACTAAAAGACAGAACACACATCATCCAAAAGCACAGGAAAGTTGGCTGAGTGAAAATTCTACAACTAGAAGGAAAGAGAGGAGCTCACAGAGACCCAGAGGAGCTGCAAAAAGCTGAGGTACGGAGACGTGAGCGTGGAGAGAGTGGGCGGCTGTGTGCCTGGCTGGCTTCCTCTGGCAGGAGGGAGATGGAGACTCGAGACAGCACCTAACCCCTTATCCTATTGCATGAACCCCAGCTCCAGGTGAGACTCATATGGGGGAGTCTGGACTGTGAAAAGGGAAGAGTGCACGGAAATTTTGGGGAGCTGTGAAAGGACAGAAGTCTGGGGCGCACAAACCAATGCACGCAGAGAGGACAGACTGCTGATTGTGCCACTGGCTCTCTCTGGTGGGCGGGAGACAGAGCCTCCAAACTGTGCCACTTCTAACTGCCCTGAACGCCAGTTTCAGGTGAGACCCAGGGGAACCCAAACTCATACGGGTCCCTGAGCACAAGGGAACTGGAAAGGCAGAGGTCTGGAGCACCGCGTGTGCGCACAGAAAGGGGTGCAGTGATTACACCGAGAGACAACTGAGACCCAGGGGCAGAGTAGGGCAGGGCTGACTGGAAGCCAAGGGTGTCTCTGCTGAGCCCTGAGACTCCACCCAAGCTGAACAGAGAAGCTTTTGAGTTTTGTAAGTCTTGCATCATAAGGCTGATTCCAGCACAGAAGTTCTCCTGGCATAGTGAAAATGCGGAGACAAAGGAACAGACCACAATTGAAAGAAATGGAGGAAAACAAACTGGATATAGAATTCAAAACCACAGTTATAAGGTTTTTCAAGAATTTCCTAGAAAAGATGGATAAATTTAGCGAGACCCAAGAGGAGATGAAAGAGGACCACCTAGAGATGGAAAAGGACCAAATTAAACATATACTGACTGAAATACAAAATATTATATAGCCAGAGAAGTTCAATGGATCCAATCAAGTGTAGTAGGGTGAACTGAGTGTGTATGTGCATGTGTGTTGTCAGATATCACTTTTGCCAGGATGATGGTCTTTAAGCAAGGATTTGGACAAAAAAGACAAAAAACCATCCTATATAAAAAAAGAGAAACATGCAAGTTGACTGTACCTCTGCTATGTATGCCAGCCAATCAGGAATGAGTATGCAAATTAACCTGACAAAGATGGTGGAGCAATTTGCATATGCAGGTGCTGGGTGGAGAGCAGAACAGGAGAGCCAGCGGAGAGTGAAGCAGTTTGAGAAACTTGGCTTCCCAAGCTGCCAGACAGAGAGCACAGAACGAGAGCTGGAGGTTTGGAGTATTTGGTAGAGCAGGAGGCTGTGGGACAGAGACAGAGCAGGAAGGGAAAACCCAGAGTGTGGGGAGCACCAGGAATTCTGGGAGTAGTAGTTCTGGTGGCAACTACAGGACCGGAAGTGGAAGCTCAGAGCATGAGGAGCACCAGGAATGCTGGGAATTGTAGTTCTGGTGGCAGATGGATCTCCTAGACATAGAGCAAAATAAGCCTGGAGCAAGTTACTGTTGTGGTGGGGGATGGAGGGAAAGCCAAGGTGAGAGACATAAGTAAAATTAGAGTGTCTAGAAAAAATTAAAGGGAAGATATTCTAAAACTTCCAGGAAATCTCCACCAATGAAGCAAAGAAAAAAAAAAAGCCTCTATTATTCTGTGAGCAACAAACCAAACTGGGTTGGGGTCTCAGACAATTTGCTCATATGATTGCAAAGACAGACAGAAACTCCTGGATTGAAGAGAGCTACCCTGAAGGCTCCCTGATTAAAAATTATAATTAGGAAGATTTTATGTAGCAACTAAGTGAATCCTGACCAGTATGAGGGACACGAATCTTTGTGCACCAGGCCCCTAGTTTGTAATAAAGAAGACAGGATGCAAAACAATAGAAAGAGATACACTACAGGTGGAAATATAAGTTGATATAGCCTATGTGGGGGGCAACTAACTAGCTAGTAAAATCTTTTCCAAAGATTTCCAAAATATATCCATTGGGGGGGATGAGGGGAGAAGTACACAATAATCAATTAAGTCATCTTGTGGGTTAATACAGGGAGGAAAATAAGAACAAATTTATACATGCCTGTCTATTGTAAATCGCACATCACCAATACCTGATTCTATAGTCTCTTCTGCATTAGAGGGCAGAAATCTGGAACTACATTTCCCAGAACCCCCTTTCCCAAAGGATTCAATGGTAGTGCATGCCAACAAAGGACTCATGCAAGATTTAATGAAGAAAATGAGAGCTATCATTGTCTGATAGCAACTGTGAGTAAATATACAAGAAGACAACAGGCATGAGGTTTGAAGTGGCTGCTGCATGACAATCATCTGCTTTTCCAGACTCAGTATTGTACAGCAGATCCTTGAACAATGTCATTTCATTCAACATTGCTTTGTTACAATGTTGATGAGATGCCATAGGAACTTAACTGTTTATATCAATTAGTCTACGGTAAAAAAAAAAAAAAGTTTCATTGTATGTTATTTTGCTGCAGTTTTAAGAGCTTATCAACCATGTTAAAGGATTTACAATACAATGTCAATTTTCCAAATCAAATCCATAATTTCAATGAAATAACAGTTAAGTTAAACAGTTTCATGTCAATTTGAAATTGTCAAAAAGGTACATAGAACATCAAAAAATAAAGTAAAGCTGGAAAAATTGAACTTCATACCATATACAAAAATAAAATTCCAGGTAGTAAAAAAAATAAGTGGGTAAAGATACTACAAATTTTGAGAAGAAACAGTATTTTTAGGAACTTGATGGGTTTCTTACACAAGAAAGAAAAGAGATCATAAAAGATTGGTAAGTAAGATTATATTACAATTTAAAGTTTCTGAACAAGAACAAACAAACAAAATAAAAGTGGGAAAGAAGGGGGGAGATAAAAAGGGAGAGATAGAAATAGGACTAGAGAATTCTTCATACAGTTATGTAAGCCTGATATGCTTGTGAGTCCTTTTCTTTAAGGTCTATATTGTTGAAATATTTGTGCATATTCACTAAACCAGCTATTTCCAACTGGTGTGCCATAAGAATTTTTAAAACATGCAATACTAATTATTTAGTCAGGGGCACTGACCTCTTTTCCCTTAGATTGTAAAATAAAAAAATGACAACAGCCGAAACCGATATGGCTCAGTGGATAGAGCGTCGGCCTGCAAACTGAAAGGTCCCAGGTTTGATTCCGGTCAAGGGCATGTATCTTGGTTGTGGGCACATCCCCCAGTAGTGGGCGTGCAGGAAGCAGCTGATCGATGTCTCTCTCTCATCGATGTTTCTATCCCTCTCCCTTCCTCTCTGTAAAAAACCAATAAAATATATTTTTAAAAAATGACAACAGCCAACACAACAATAACCATCTGATGTAAATATATCAAAAACATATCTTTTTAAAAAAACATTTATTTCCTGCTAATCCTCATCTGAGGATATTTTTACATAGATTTTGAGAGAGAGTAGAAGGAAGGGAAGAGGAGAGACAGAGAGATAAACATGGATGTGAGAGAGACATATCAATTAGTTGCCTCCAGCACGCACCCAACCAAGGCTGGGATCGAGCCTGCAACCGAGGTACATGCCTTTGACTGGAATTGAACCTGGGACCTTTCAGTCCATATGCCAACATTCTATCCCACCAAGCCCAACTGGCTAGGGCTACCAAGAGTTAACTAAGACCAAGACTCTAAATCAATGTAATCTTGATTAAAATTTTTGTAGATTAATTTTATATAGATAAAAAAACATCTGTGAGAAATCTCTTTCCCCCTAAATCACTTTCAATAAGGTTCTTCTAGATTTTGCCTAAAATTACTTCCATAGTAACCAAGAAACAATTCACTCAAATAAATCTATAGCTTTATTTTCAATGTTTATAGAAACAGAAAACCTATGATTTCCTCATGGTTAGGTAAAGCTATAATGTAAATAATTAATATGCTCCTATAATAATATTCCTGTGTTATGGGTATGTGCATCTCTTACATTTATGGTGTTTGCTAAACCTCATTTTATTTCTCTAAGACTCTCATAATGTCTTTTCATAAGAAAATGCCTTTTTTATGATCATTTGCCTATTGTAACCTATTTCTTTTTTCTTTTCTTTTTTACCATTTCCTATAATTCTGCTGGACATTCTTCCAGATATATAATTCTCCACTCATGCTATTTTAGCTATATGGAGTCAAAATTTAACCATCATAAATTCTGCTCTATATCTTATACATTTAAAATATACCCTGGTTGAAATAATAAAAGACAGCACTTTTCATCAAAACCCAAGGAATTTAAATCTTCTAGCCCAATGGTTGGCAAACTCATTAATCAACAGAGCAGCAAAGCGGCTCACTGCGGTTTGCCAACCACTATTCTAGCCTATGGTAGCCTAACTCAGCAAGAGACAAAAAACTTAGGTTCAACAGTATCTGAGGGACCAATATCAGAAAGCTATTAGTTCAAAATATTTTTGGTCTCAAAATCCTTTCACATTTTAAAATGATTGAGGACCCTAAAGAGTTATGTTTATGGCAGCTATTTATTTTTATGTCTACTATATTTAAAATTAAAACTCAAGAAATTATTTAAGTATTTTTAGTCTACTAAATGTTACATATTAGTATAAATAACTATGAAAATAATTTTTTTTTAATTAGTGAGAAGACCGACACTATGTTTTACATTTGTACAAAACTCTTTTAATGTCTGGCTAAATAGAAGATAGCTAGAGTAACTTAGTCGCTTCTGTATTCAATATGCTATAAGTTTTCCTGCTTTAAGTATATGAAGAAAATCTGTAACTCATAACTACAGAAAATGGAACTATATTTATAAAAGCCTTTTCACATAATTATGGATATTCTTCTTTGACACTACATTAAAACTTGACAAAATGGTCTCTCTTAAAGGTTGGTTGCAATGTGAAATGTGAAACTAAATCAATGAGCTTTTCATGCTTTTTCACATTGAAATTCAAGTACTTTTAATGTATCTTTAACAGTGGGTGATTTATAACATCATCAGTCATTTAAAAAATGCTGGTTTACCAAGATATCAAAATTTTAATTGTATTAATATTTTTTTCTATTCTAGTACTCAGAAAGATTGTGACATAATTATATGCCTAAATTCCTTGTTACCTGTTTGGTGTTGGGCAAAAATGCAGCCCTTCCTCTCTAGAAAATTTTAAGCTCAAGACTAAAAAGGTAAATCACCCCTCTTACCCCCCGTTTCAATTCTAACTTCCATCAGTTTAATGAAACACTGTTAAACTTTTGTAAATGGTAAATGATTTTTTTTTTAATGAATAATAGGGAAAAAAAGGTCCTGCACTCCTAAAGGCAACTGTAGGCAATACATGAGAATAGTATAGAAACAAGGTCATCCTCTACAGAAGTTGCTCACAGGAAAAAACATCCATTGACAAGTTGACAATCACAAGGATTGTTTACAACAGAATCTGGCAAGACTGGGGGAAGGGAACCTTTTTCCTTTCATTTTATACTTATGTGAAAAACTGGTAGCAAAAACCTGGAACAAATAAGTTTTATGCTCTTCAATTTTTCCTGAGAAGCAAACAAAACCACACACACACAATTTTTAAAAGTAGTGAGTACCAAATAAGACGATCAAACACTTCTCTGTCATATCAAAACGACTAAAAGGTACTGCATATCTCTAACCAGCCTTTAAGAATTAAAAAGTTTTTTAAAAGGTCAGCTGCCAAAAGAAGTTTAAGTTTCAATACACATTCCATCCCACATACACGAACAGTAAGCAATTTGTTCATCCGATGACAGTGGTTCTCAAACTACTGTTTCACAAACTTCACAGACAGCTCCATGGTTCCCATTCTACAAACTAAGTACAACTCTGTAAATATTTTATGCCTGCAATCAAGTAGCTACTACTTGGATATAAATAGCTTTTAATCGCCTACAAGAAGGAATTTCAGAGAATAAGGCAAATTCACCTTCACCTGCCAATTCTAAAATAGCCTTCAGAATCCAGGCTTTCAAAGTCCTTTCCTCAAGGCTCAAACCTGATGACAGAACTCTGCATAAAATGTTTCAATGGTCACTCCCCACAGCTATGAGGTTCAAATCCCACAGCATATAACCTAAGATAAGATACTCTAAGGAATTGGCCCTTACTTACTTTGTCCCAGCCTTATCTCCTGCCATCCTTCTCCCTTCTCAATCCTCACTCCCATATAAAATCATAAAGAATATAATCCTAATTGAGAGGATGCGAGGGGGCTCACTAACTCTAACATGTATGCTTCAGGAGATAGACATGAAAAATTCTTTAGGATGAAAAAGTGACATCCGATAATAACAGGAATCTACATAAAAGATAAAGCACACTGGTAAAGGTAATTACAGGCAAAGAAAAAAATAACATTATCAAAGACAGTATAATTTTTTACCTTTTTCTCTTGATTTAAAAGATAACTAACTGCCTAAAACAATTATAAAGTTGTTAGGCATATATAACATATAAAGATGTTATATACAACAATAATAGCAAAAATAAGAGAGAAAAGAGCTACAGGAGGAAGCAAATGACACCAGACGGTAACCAAAATCCACAAGAAGAAATAAAGTATCAGAAATGGTAAATATGTTGGTTAATATAAAAGACTATAAATATTTTTCTCCTTTCTCCTCCTCTTTAAGAGACATATATTGCTTAAAACACTGTATTGCTGGATTTATTAAATAAATGAACATAATATAGCTTTATATATAAAAGCCTAAACAACTGAATGATGGGTTGACCAGTTGCTTTGAGGCATACTGACCACCAGGGGACAGATGCTCAACGCAGTAGCTGCCCTCGGATGGTCAGTGTATTCCCACAGCTAACCTCCTGTGGCTGGCCAATCTCCCCCACTGGCCAACCTCCTCTTGTCCCACTACTGGGCTGGCCATCTCTCCCTCTCCCTACTCCCCCAACGGCTCCAATTGCTGACCAGGCCAAGGGACTCCACCCATGCACAAATTTGTGCACTGCGCCTCTAGTATGACAATAAGCACAAAGGAGAGAGGAGAAAATGGAGATATACTGGAGCATTATTAGTAGTAATCTGAAGTAGATTGTGATAAATTCAAATGTAATCCCAAGAACAAACCCTAAGAAAAATAACATTAAAAAAAAATAAATTTGTAAAAAGAAAATACAAAAGGTGACAGGAACAACAAAAAAGACATGAGATATAATAGAAAATAAATAGAAAATGGGAGATGTAAATTCAAACCTTTTCAAAAATAACATAACAGGAAAGGATTAAACACTCCATTAAAAAAGATTCAGTGTGATGCCGTAGTTTGCTTTTACATCTGTTAAAAGCCAGGTGTTGTTAACTTTCAAGATCAACTAACTTCATTTCTCCAGGATGTGGTTCTTGCTTGCCTAGCTTGTTTATAGTTCTCCCAGGGACACTTTTCCCTCTTGGCATGACCCACTCTGACTCTGTAACTACACACTGAATAGGATGTAAGCTTTCTGTTTACCCATCTACACACACACACACACACACACACACACACATCTTTTAAAGTCCTGTTTGAATTATCTGATTTTATCCTAATTATACTAATAAGAATACAGTGGTGGGCAAAAGTAGATTTACAGTTGTAATACAAATAAATATATTAACTAAATATAATACAAGAATAAACTGTTTTAGATACTCACAACTGTAAACCTACTTTTGACAACCCCTAAAATAGGTCGAGTTAGGTCCCTTCTTACTCTCACCATTTCTAATCCAAAAGTTCCCTCAAAAAAAGGGGGGAAGGGAGGAGAAAATGCAATCAATAAGATATTCCTTTAAAAAACACACACACACAAAATATCCTTTAGTTGACTGCAGGAAAGTTTAATAATATAATCTGCATCAAAACTAAGAATTGCCGCCCTAGCTGGTTTCGCTCAGTGGATAGAGCATTAACCTGCAGACTGAAGGGTCCTGAATTCAATTCTGGTCAGGGGCACATGCCTGGGTTGCAGGTTCGATCACCTGTGGGGGAATGTGCAGGAGGCAGCCAATCAATGATTCTCTCTCATCACTGATGTTTCTATCTCTCCCTCTCCCTTACTCTCTGAAATCAATAAAAACAAATAAAAAAATAAATTAAAAAAGACTAAGAATTGCAGTTCTCCTATATGAAGTATTTGATTTTTTTTGGTGGTAGAGATTAAGAAAAAAAACTATGCTTAAGTAAAATATCCTCATGTAACACAAACCTACCAAAAATATATTGTTTATTCCTCTAAAAGGGTTTTATACAGACAATAGCTTTTGTCTACTAAGGATGAGAGAAAACAATATTACAGGGAGAACATAAATAAAATCTCATTAAAAGAAGGGCCCAACTCTATCATGGAGTTCAATTAGTCTTTTCTCCCTTGATGGTCTCAAAGCACAGTAAGATAATTGCCCTTATCTCACACTAGAAGGCAGAGACTTGCTAAGTGTCCAGTTGTTGTTGTTAAATATTCTTTTAATTGATTTCAGAGAGGATGGAAGAAGGAGAGATAAATAGAAACATCAATGATGAGAGAGAATCATTGATCACCTGCCTCCTGCACACCCTCCACTGGCGAAAGACCTGGCAAGCTGGGCATGTGCCCTGACTGGGAATCAAACTGTGATCTTCTGGTTCATAGGTTGATGCTAAACCACTGAACCATGCCAGCTGAGTGAGACTGTTTTATTTATCAAGACTAGAGGCCCAACTGAAACCGGTTTGGCTCAGTGGATAGAGTGTTGGCCTGCGGACTGAGGGGTCCCGGGTTCGATTCTGGTCAAGGGCACGATCCTTGGTTGTGGGCACATCCCCAGTGGGGAATGTGCAGGAGGAAGCTGATTGATGTTTCTCTCTCATCAATATTTCTAGCTCTCTCCCTCTCTCTCCCTTCCTCTCTGTAAAATACCAATAAAATATATTTTAAAAAACCCAAAAAACTAGAGGCCCAGTGCACGAATTTGTGCATCAGTGGGGTCATTTGGCCTGGCCTGCGAGATCGGGCCAAAACTGGCTCGCTGACATCCCCCTAGGGGTCCTGGATTGTGAGAGGGCACAGGCCAGGCCAAGGGACCCCACCAATGCAGGCTGGGGAGGTTGGGCAGTGGGGGAGCACCGCAGGATGGCTCCAGGGTGTGTCCAGCCTGTCTCGCTGAGTCTCGATAGGCCAGATGCTAGCAGCAAGCTCACCTACTGGTCAGTGCATGTCATAGCAACTGGTCGACCAGTCGACTGTCTGCCCCTGGTGGTCAGTGCACGTCATAACAAGTTGTTAAGTGGCGTTAGCATATCATTAGCATATTACGTTTTGATTGGTTGAATGGTCTACTGGACAACCGGACACTTAGCATATTAAGCTTTTATTACATAGGATGTATCCTAGTATTAAGAACCAGCAGGTAGTAAGCATACAAATGTTTGTTACTTAATAAGATAAGCAGGATATTAACTATAACCATTTCCGTGAAAATTATTACGAAGAAAAACCTTATATTTACATATAAGGTCTAGAAATCAACAGTGGAAGACTAACCTACAAACCAAGGGCAATGATTCCCAAATCAGAATTTGAATAATAATAACCTAAGAAGTTATCTTGGTTAAAGAAACTGTGCTATCCTATATAATAAAAGGTTAATATACAAATGGACTCTTAACAGCAGAATGACTGGTCTGGTCACTATGATGCACACTGACCACCAGGGGGGCAGATGCTCAATGCAGGTGGTCAGTGGGCTCCCACAGGGGGAGCTCCGCTCAGCCACAAGCCGGGCTGATGGCTGTGAGCTCAGTGGTGGTGGCGGGAGCCTCTCCCATCTTCTCTGTAATGCTAAGGATGTCCGACCGTGGTATAGGCCTGTACCCCGCAGTCAGACATCCCTCAAGGGCTCCTGGGCTGCCAGAGGGATGTCTGACTGCCAGCTTAGACCCAATCCCCCAGGGAGCGGGCCTAAGCTGACAGGTGGACATTCCCTGAGGGATCCCGGACTGTGAGTGGATGCAGGCCAAGCTGAGAGACTCTTCGGAGTACACAAATTTTCGTGTACCAGGCCTCTAGAAATAGATAAATACCAAAACTGTGGAATAACATAATAGTTTTTCTCTTATTTTATGCTTACACAAAGACCAAAAATCCACATTAATGATTATCTGGGGACAAAAGGAAACTGGAAATGACCCAAGGCTGACAGAAGTTCTCTTGGACCTATCATTTCCAAAGTTGCTCTGGCAGACAATCCAACCAGCAGGTAAAGGAAAGAGCTTTGTTCAAGGAAAGTTTGTATTGCTTGGGGTGAAAGAAACATTCAACACTTCTCTGCTTCATTCCTATGACCAGACCTCAATCATATGGACTATCCCTAAATGCA
This sequence comes from Lasiurus cinereus, assembly GCA_011751065.1. Classification (NCBI taxonomy): domain Eukaryota; kingdom Metazoa; phylum Chordata; class Mammalia; order Chiroptera; family Vespertilionidae; genus Lasiurus; species Lasiurus cinereus. Next base: position 17,619,813 of record JAAGEH010000125.1, read on the forward strand.
AGAGAGGCTAGTAAATAAATGTATAAATGATTTGGGAACTGAGAAAAAAAGGAAACAAGCTTGGTGAAGAGCAAGCCAGTCTTTACCAGAGGTTTTAAAATACAGATTCTGAATCATTACCTCAAGTGATCCTCATTCAGCTCTAATAGGACTTCCAAATTTTGTACTTAAGTTAGCTAAGTGATTCTGATGCCAAGTTAGGAGCTTAGGAAGTAAAGAACTTGGAGCAAACAGAAAAGAATATTTCCATGGAAAAGCTGCAAAACAATATACTGGATAAAAAGAAAACTAAATGATGATTAAAAAAATTAAGCCTTGTGTCTAAGACAATACAAGGGTAACTTGGGAAATTCTTCGCCCCTTGGCCTGTGATAGTCTCTCATGGCTCTCTTCCTAATTCTGGTAGCTTCTTCCCAGGCTTCCTTTCCTCCACTCATTTCACATTCTCCACTCATGGCCCAGTGCACAAAATTCATGCATGGGGGAAGGAGGTCTTCCTCAGCCTGACCTGCACCCTGAGATAACTGGCAGTCGGACATCCCTCTCACAATCCAGAACTGCTGGCTCCTAACCGCTTGCCTGCCTGCCTGCCTGCCTGCCTAATTGCCCATAACTTCTTCTGCCTGCCATCCTGATTGTTCTTAAGTGTTCCCCTGCTGGTTTGATTGCCCCTAACCACCTCTGCCTCAGCTCCAAATCCTAGACCCAGAATTTCCTCCTTCAACTGACCACAGGCACCCGGGATCTGGGCTTCTTTCCCTCTGGTCAGCCATAGGCATCCACAGGGGATGGTGGGCAGGTGGCTTTGCCTGGGCTGCAGCCACAAGTGCTGGCGCCTGGGGCTGCGGGATGGGCGGCTTCTCCGTCTTCCCTGGGATGCAGTATGGGATCATGGAGCAGGTGGCTTCGTCTCCCGGGCCACGCCCAGCCTCAGGCACTGGGGCCCGGTTTCTCCGTCTCCCCTGGGACGTGGGACAAGTGGCTTCTGCAGCTGGCTGTGGCCTGGGATCATGGCACAGGCAGTTTCTTAGTCTCCCGGGCCGCACCCAGCTTCAGGCGCTGGGGCTTGGTTTCTCTGCCCCAGGATGTGGGGCAGGCAGACATGAGGCTTCGGCTGTTGTCTGTGGTCTGGGATCAGGGAGCAGGCAACTTCTTCGTCTCCCAGACTGCCTCAGGTGCTGGCACCCAACTTCTCTGACCACCACAGGCCCAGAGCGGTGGAGGGTGAAAAGGAAGGGGAGGCAAGGCTGCCGCCATGTTTTCAGGTTAATTTGCATACTCACTCTGATTGGCTAGTAGCATTGCGGAGTAATGGTAATTTGCATGTTTCTCTTTTATTAGTGTAGATTATCCCTTTCTTGACTATAAGCTGTTCTCATTCCTTGAGTGACCTCATTCAATTACCACTAAAAACACTTTTCTGAGTCCAGCCTCACATTTAACTGTTTACTACAACATTTCTCTATTTAAATGTCCCACTAGGACCTTAAAAAAGCCAGAACTCAATTCATTTTAGCCTCAAACCAGCTCCTCCTTTTTGCATGCCCTATCCACTTAGGCCCTACAGTTACAACCCTAGAAGTCACTGGTAATTAAAAGCCTTTATGTTTCAAAAAATACCCATCAAGAAAGTAGAAAGATAATCTACAGAATGGGAGAAAATTTTTGTAAATCACTGATCTGAAATATATAAAAAACTCCTACAACTCAATAATAAAAAAGACAAGTAGCCCCAGCCAGTTTGGCTCAGTGGATAGAGTGTCAGCCTGCGGACTGAAAGGTCCCAGATTAGATTCTGGCCAAGGGCACATGTCCAGGTTGCAGGCTCAATCCCCAGTGGGGGGTGTGCAGGAGGCAGGCGATCAATGATTCTCTCTCATCATTGATGTTTCTAGCTCTCTCTACTTCCTTCCTCTCTGAAATCAATAAAGAAATATATTTTTTAAAAAGACAAGTAGCCCAATTAAAAAATGGACAAAGGATATGAGAAAAAGATAATTGATATCATTAGCCATCAGGGAAATGCAAATCAAAACCACAAGGAGATATAACTTCATACACAGTAGGATGACAATAATAAAATGTTTTAAAAAAGACAGATGATAACAATAGAAGTTACTGAGAATATGGAGAAATTATAACCCTCATTCACAGGGAAGCTGGTAACTTTTTTAAAAAATCAGTATCCTATAAAGCAGGTGGATGAATCACCTAATAGTATAAGAACTGAGGTTGGGGAGCAGGAATGGAAATTAAATCTAAAATACTTGGAAACTTTAATCATTGTATACACTGTATACAATGCATAATACATTAAAACATTATTGTATACAACGTATATAACATGTAACACATTAAATCATTATTGGTTTAAGTAACTGGAGATTTCATTAATTTTGCTTTAAATGAGAAGCATTACTATGTGACTCATATGATGTGAACTGTCCATGAGATGCATTATCCAGAACCAAAAGATTGAATCCTGAACTATTTTCTTCAGGCATAGAACATTTCCCAGGAGCATCTCACTCCAGCCCAGGCAGAGTGCATTCACTGAATATAAACTTCACAATAGACTAGAAAAATAAAAATGAAATAATTTAAAATTCAGGGAAACCTAATGTGACCCAAATCTTAACTACTCAAACTATCTGCTCTTTTCATTACTACCACTAGTGGCCTGGTGCACGAATTCATGCACATTGAAAGGAAATTAATTATAATATTTTAACATCGCTATTCGCCCTTTCTCTATAATAGATGTGTCAACCAAATTCATGATCGACAATGACAGATTGAAACACGTGTGCGATTGGCACAAGATATAGATAGATAGATAGATAGATATCGCGCATGTGCAAGTCAACTTAGCCTTGTATATATATATATATATATAGAATAAACTTGCTTAATTTGACCTGCTTTCTGATTTAGCTAAACTTTTTCCAGACCAGTAAGGCAACCCAACTTCTCTATCAGCCAACTGTCAGCAACATAGCAGTAAAAAGCAACATGAAGCAGATTATTATTGCAGATCATACAGGGAGAACAAAGGATAAAATATTTAACTGCAGCAGTGTTTGACTATATTCAGAACAGTGAGAAAACCTGAAGTCATTTTCAAGGTCTACCATTTCTTACTTCTTTTCAGTCAGGTCAAGTTTCTAAGCTTTCTAAATCTCAGCTAATGAAAAGAAAATAGGTTTCCACCGTGTCTCCTATCTACCTACTAAAGAACTTCTATGAGGATCAAATGAGATGAGGCATGGGGAAATGCTTCACAGACATTTGGTTACAATGTAAAATGTTTCTACCTAGCTATAAAGCAAGTCCTGTTCCTTGGCTGAAGAAACTCCAAATACACTAGTTGCTAGGGAGAGGAAGCTGGACATTGCTATGGGACATCATAACTTGGACAGACATTTAGCATATTAGCTTTTTATATTTATAGATAACCAATGTTTAATTGAATTTCATGTTTAATTTACCCTAGTGGAACTATGCAACAAAAAAACTGTCAATTGTAACATGAACATAAGACACTCTTAATTATACACACAAATGAGCCATTAATATAGCTATGAGGATCCTTTAAAGCAGTGGTTCTCAACCTTTCTAATGCCGCTTACCCTTTAA
>JAAGEH010000125.1:17623848-17695223 GCA_011751065.1 Lasiurus cinereus
GTAAGCGGCATTAGAAAGGTTGAGAACCACTGCTTTAAAGATATGTTAATTCCCATTAAATGTTTGCTTAGTACTTAATATACTCAGTTGGTACTAAAATGTCTTACTATTACAGCAGTAACCACCTAACTGATCTGGATGTCCCCATTTGTCTTATATAATCTATTAGAAGCCCAATGCACGGAATTCACGCAAGAGTAGACCTTCCTTCCCCTGGCTGCGAACACTGGCTTCCCTCTGGCACCCGGGACCCCGGCTTCCCTTTGTCTGGAAGGTCGTCCAGTCTAATTAGCATGTTACACTTTTATTATAGGTTCTTCTAAAACCTATAGTGGTTATTTAACTTTTGGATGTCATGGACACTCTGGACAATCTAATAAAAGTTATAAACTCTCTTGAGAGAAAAAAATATATATGCACATTTCTTCTAATTTCTTTCAAAGACCGTAGGTTAAGCTACAAATCAAGTCCAAACTTTTTAGCCTTGCATTCAAAGTACTATTTCATAATGTAGTCATCGTTAATTTAGCTACTCTATCTCTTATCCTTTCCAAATACACATACCAATCTGGTCTATCTCCTAACTATCCTACCATAGATATACTATCCTCTCTTTCTGGCTTGCCATAGCTCTCTCTTGTTGCTTTCTGAATAACTACTTGCTTTCAACAAATCTTTCCTTTAAACCTAAAATACCTCCTTTGCCATAAAAGGTTGCTCTCTGCCTATGATCAGATCATCTGATCCAATGTGAATTCTGAAATAGGTTACCTGTATCTCAACGAGCTTTCCACATTCTACACTTCATCTTACAAGGTCTCAAAATAAAAAACAAAAATGAACAAATATCAGGAAATATACAACACACAGTTTTGAACTATGTTTACATTTTAAAATAATATGTTCCAAATGTTTTCCTTAAACCCTCTTCATGTGAAGTGTCTCAGTCACTGGACATTTACATGTATCTTTTGTCCTTTTCTAACCAATAAGATTCTTAAGGGCAGAGATGGTTAACTACTGCACCCTGTATCCCATAATGGTTACACAACTAAAAACTACACTTAAAAAGAGTGAATTTTATGGTAAACAAATTATCTCAATTTTTAAAAGTTTATGACCATTTGGGCTATTTTACCTCAAAAGTTTTGTTTTTTTAAATAGGAATCTTATTTTGTAGTTTGTTTTCTCAAACTGATCTAAAGTAGCGGTTATACTAGTAAACTGGTCCTCTACTAGTCCCCTTTTAAAATCAGAGCTTTAAATTTTTGTCAATGAAAACTACCAACTTGCCAATATTTATCAATATATTTTTCATCAGAATACAGAATTCTGGCTTCCTAAAAAACAATCTGGAATTCTAAAAATACTAGGCCATCTGCACAGCAACTATGGCCCAGAGCTGAGTAGCAACTAACACAGTTGGTCCTATTTGCCATGCTCTACACCACTTCTTACTGTCTTTCAGATACTAAAGCCTCAAGTTAGTTGCTATTTAAGTTTCCCAGTTGTATGTTATTCCTGATCTAAACAAAGACTACCTACATTTCCTTTTAGGGTATACTATGAATCACTACTGATAAAATGTAATCATGAAATTGGTCAAAAGGTACAAATTTCCAGCTATAAGATAGATAAATTCTGGAGGTCTAATGTACAGTATAGTGACATACTGTAATAGTCATACAGTATGTAATATTACATACTGTAATATATATTTAAATGCTATCTCCACACACAAAGAAACTGGTAATTATGTGAGGGAACAAAGTGTTAACTAGTCTTATTGTGGTAATCATGTCACAATATATACAAAGATCAAATGATCATGCTGTACACCTTAAACTAACATGCCAATATCTCAATAAGGCTGGAAAATAAAATTTAAAAAAATTTATGCAAAGGCAAAAATCTTGAAAGTGACACCTGTTAAATAAAGCCCTATAAGTTTTATAAATTCATGTAATTTAAACACTTTGAGAAAAACATCTAGGGAAAAGTTTATGTTTCTACTACAAACAGAAAATAATTTCCATTTCATTTATAATTAAAAATTATTTTCACAAACTAAGCAAAAATAGTAAAGTAACTACTTATCCCCCTATTAGATGTTGGCACAAACTGAGGGACACTGTTTTATTCAGATTATTGATTGGATACAAAAACAAACTGCTTTAATCTGATTTTATGTTTTAGCCATCTAGAACCCCTCCTCCCATGCTTATGTGCACAAAGGAAAACAACTATTAATTTATAGCTTCTGTGTATTAGACCACATTTGTAAAGCTAGAAGAAAACAAAACACAAGGTAAATATGAAAATAACATAGAAAAGTAGATTCTACTACTTCCTATCTCAAATATAATGGGGATCAAGCTAAATGCTGTGTCAAGTACTTTCCAGTTTTATTTCTGTGTACTTCTCCAGATTTCCTCTCCTCCACAGAAAATAATTCATCTAGCTCAGTGGTCGGCAAACTCATTAGTCTACAGAGCAGCAAACCGAGGCTCGGGGGCCGCAGTTTGCCGACCACTGATCTAGCTGAACTGCTAATCCTATAAATGGGAAATGTTAAAACAGTATTTGTATTCCAATTTATTTTTACCATCATATCTAAAGCTAATAAAATATCAACATGTAAGATGAGTTCTGAAAGCCATTCCCCTTAGAAAAAAACAAACTCACTTCTCAAAGTCTTTCAAAAGAGAGACCAGATGAGCCAATTAATAGTCAGAGGTAAACCTCAATGTTCCACCCACTTTGGGCCATGCCACGTCATTAACTTGTCCAAGTATCCTCGAGTTTACAGGTGACATTTCACACATCACCACAACTGAGTATAATAGGCACTATATAAAACTGGAGTAGCATCACAATTGCTTCATAATTGCAATTCCTAAATACACAAATGCAAAAGTACAACTGAATTTTATGTCTGCCTAAAAACAAAATTCTGAATAAAATGGGATGCTCTCCTAAAAGTTCACCAAATTTCTAATGTATGCAACGATCCAAACGTTTTCAAAACAAAAATAAATTACTACCTCAACCATAACTTATGGAAGCACAAAGTGCCATTACGATTGATAAAGATTAGTGGAGAACATGATCTTGAGTTTCACACCATCAAGAGTATAAGATGAGTTTAACTGTCCAGGAATGAGCAGAAATTGGTTTATGCTTTAACTGTGGTTTATCTTTTATTCTTTAACAGTGCTGTCCCATAGGACTTTCCGATGATCTAAATCAGAAATCCTTTATCTGTGCTGTTCAACACACAATCGTCAAATGTGGCTACTGAGTATGTACCTGAAATGTGGCTAGAAATGAGAAACTTAATTTTTTATTTTATTTTAATTAAATTTAAGTTGCCACATGTAGCTAGTAGCCATCATATGGTGCAATGCAGTTGTGGGATTTGAAATACAATGCATAAACTTCATTAAACAGCAGAGTTTTTCAAAGTACCACGTCCTGACGATGTTAAAGTAAAAACCTTCCGCCTCAATCATCAGCCTAAACATAAAATAAAATTCACGATGACTGCCTACATGTAAGATTCACTATGAAATAAGAATTCACGATGCTACTTAGCTTCAGAATTTAAGGTACCATATTCACAAACAGACAATATAAAAAAAAAAACACACATCTAAAATGTTCCCCATTGTTTTTACAACAAGGGTAAAAACTTTCCGAATAGTTTCCCGACGCACGCAAGTTACTTTCCCTTCCTATCTAATTCAATATCTTCTGTGCAGAAAAACAAGGGGTAAAAATAAATGTTCAGCATTTAACACGTTAATTTATTCCTCTTTCCCTTAAAGGAGAGGTGTCTGGACACTGCCGCATGGTCTGAAAGCCTTGCTACCTTATTTTTCCATGTTTTCAGGTGCACAAATCACTCTGATCGTTACAATTTCGTTGCTAGACACAAAGTTTTTTTTTTTTTTCCCAATTCAAGAGAGTATCTACTCCTGTCGGCACTATAGACATTTTTTTTTCTTTTTTTTGGACCAGCTCTTCCCAAATCATGAAAAGTCACCAAGATGGTGCACAACATGTCAAGAGGAAAGCCTGGGAACTTGCACATTTGAAATCAGCGGAATCAGCCGCCTCTGACCCCGGAGAGGGGGAGCCCCGAACTAGCCGGCGAGGCCAACGGGCGGGCAAGGTCGTGACCCCGGGTCACGGCCGCCGGCCCGGCCCCCGCCCCCGCCCCCGCCCCGCGGCGGGAAGCCACCTGTTAGGCCCGAGCCTCACCTGGCAGGAAGGCGCACGCCCGGCGGCGCGCAGGACGCTGACGCCCCGGCGGCGAGCGCGGGACCCGCCCCTCCGGCGGCGGCGGCGGCGGCGGCGAGCCCCCCGGCGGCACGTGGGCTTCACCCGGCCCGGGCTGCGCTGACAGGAGGGTCGCCCGCGGTCCCCGGCCCGGCCGCCGCTCGCCCGTCGCCGCGGCGACACCCAGCCGCCCTCGCCGCCACCCCGCCGAGAGGGCGCCCGGGCGGCCCGCACCGCTGGCCCGCCCGCCCCCTCTTCCTTCCTCCCTCCCCAGTCGGCGCGATCCCGCCCCGCCGCCCCGCCGCCCCGCCGCCCCTCACCTACCTGGTCACGGAGTTTAAGGAACGCCATGGCGGTCGCCGCCGCCGCCGCCGCCCCAGTAGCCTCCGCCGCTGCCCGGGGCCGGCGGGTCGGCGGCCGGCTGCGCTCCGGGGTCCGCGGGAGGGGGCGGCACCGCCTCCCGAACCGCCTGTCGCCGCTACCGAGAGGTGAGGATCCCGGCCGGTCCCGCCTCCTCCTCGGAGGACTCCCCGCCCTCTTCCTTCCTTTCTTTCTCTTTCCCCGGGCTGCCCGCACACGTCGCCGCCGCCGCCGCCGCCGCCTCACGCCTCCTTCCCGAGATACCCTGGCAGCCCCCGCGCCGCGCCGTTCCAGCCCGCGGCCGCGGCGGCATCCAAACTCCACTCCACAATATTACCACCACCGCCCGCCGCGATTGGCGGCCGCGCGGGGGAGAGGCCAGAGTAAGGCGCGCGCCCATTGGCCACGCCGCCGCGCTCGCCGGGGGCCGCCCCCGCCTCCCGGAGAGGGCGGGGGCGGGGAGGGGGCGCGGAGCACGGGCGCGCGCGGGGCGGGGACGGGGCGGGCGCGGAGTCGGAGGAGGGGCGACCAGGTGCTCCGGGGCTAGCGCCCTGAGCGCGCTGGGCGGAGCCCGAGGCTGGAGGTGAGGGGGTTACAGGGAAGGTGCTGGAGAGCCCCCCTCCACCCCCTCCCACCCCCCGATTTGCACGTGGAGGTAGAGTGCAGACGCTCCCCAAAGCCGGGAAGGTGGAAAGTACCGGGTGAAAGGCCGGAAGGGGCGTGCGTGATGGGCACCTGGAGGCTGCCGCCTTCCTGGAAGCGTGGGGGATTGGGGCAAAGCGGACTCGCGAGCGGAGGGAGAGTGGGGGTGCGCTCTGGGCTTGGAGAGGATGAAAGAGCCAAAGGGAGTGGGGTGAGAGGTGGTCGCCGGGAGGCTGTTGCCCTCCCGGGGCGGGGGGTGGGGGGGACGGGGCGGCGGGCAGGGCCAAAAGGAGCGGGGGAGGGGGAGGGGAGCCTGAACTAGGTGGGTCTTGCACGGCGCAGAAGGAATGCCTTCGAATCGGGGAGGCTGGAGGAGGTGCGGAAAGGGGAGAGGTGACGCCGGGCAGCCACCTTGCGGGAGGTGGTCGATGTTGGAACTCGGGCGGAAAGCAGCATCTTTGGAGCCAAACAGGTTGCAGACGCCCGAGCCTTTCTCTACCCGCCGTGCCAGTCCGAAGCGAGGCTGTGGTTCTCTCCAGGCTTGATTCTTTTTTTTTCTTCTTTTCGCATCTGAAAGGTTTTGCCTCCCACTCAAGATAAAAGATATGCTGGATTTCCAATAAAGAGCACCTTTGGATGTACAAGAGGAAGGACTCCCTCACCCTGCTACACACACACACACACACACACACACACACACTCTCACACACTCACACATACCCCACGCCACCCCACAGCTCGGCAGCGGCTTTTCTTCGGCAGCCGCGCACTGTTACTGTTACCATTCCCGGCTTGTGTGGGAGAAGACTGTTGTGCGCCTGTGTCTGTCCGCCAGGGCAGCTCCAGCCCCTGGTTCATAAAAAAGGTACAGATGGTTAAGACACAAATGTGTGACGTCAGGCCCGGTTTTTTAAAAGTCCCTTGTTCCCTACATCAATTGTGTCTCTTGAGACAGATTATTCAGAGGATCCATTGGAGTCTAATGGCAGTCATGAGAACCAGGGACCCATGCCAGGACTCAGTATATTGCAATGCTGTACTTATAACAAAAAGTTTATCTTTTAACACATAAAGAATGAAAATGTCAGAGTGCAAAATGATCCTATAGAAACAATTTCTTATCTAAAATGACATTCTTCATCATAAATTATGTGTTATACTTAAAATGGAGGGATTCTTATAACGGGGGGCTAACAATCATGTTGAAGTTAAAAAAGTAATACTATCAACAATAAAAATATATTTAGAAATATATAAATAAATATAATTGGAAAAATGAAATGATTGTTATAAATTTGTTTTTTAAATTATCTGTCTATGATTAACTCATTTCATTTGGAATTTGCTTTGACACCCCTCCCCCCCACACACACAAAAAGTCTGTGCACAGTGGGAATTCTTAAGAAATGAGGAAATCAAGTGCACAGATTACTTTCAAATGAGTGAAATACTGTACGAATGCTAAAGTTAACAACTTAAGCCGAAACCGGTTTGGCTCAGTGGATAGAGCATCAGCCTATGGCCTAAAAGCCCCAGGTTCGATTCCAGTCAAGGGCATGTACCTTGGTTGCGGGTACATCCCCAGTAGGGGACGTGCAGGAGACAGCTGATGGATGTTTCTCTCTCATCGATGTTTCTGGCTCTCTATCCCTCTCCCTTCCTCTCTGTGAAAAAATCAATAAAATATATTTTAAAAATAAATAAAGTTAATTTATGAAGTTGGAATATTACCTTTATATGCATTTAAATAAAAAAGTGTTCTTTAAAAAAAGTCAAAATATTCTCGCATCACATTATCTTGAGTAAATCTCTTCATTGCAGCAGATAAAATAGGCATGTATACTAATCGTTACTCAGCCTCTACTTATCAATTCACTGAGAGTAAAAGAGTTAATGTTGTGAAAGCATTTGAGATCTCCAAAACAGTTGTTATGATAATATTAAAGTACTTTGTGATTGTAAGTTACCTTTGTGAAAATTTTCCATGTGCTATAACCAATAGAGTTCTCTTAGAGTGTAAGAATTTACCTATTCCATACATGAGCCTGGTAAGCACTGTGGATTTCTGGGCAAGAATTAATACATTCCTCTCTCCTGGGTCCCACTTCCAATTATCTCTCCTTTAGGTTAAAAGTTCTAGAATTTTGAAGCACAACAGGAACTTGATTAGGAACAGGGCAAAGATTAACTTTTGGGAAAACACAAGTGCATTTGAGAGTATGAATTTAAATTGTGGAGTATGCATTTTACTAGATTTTAAAAAAAATGTATTTTACTGATTTTTTTACAGAGAGGAAGGACATCAATGAGAGAGAGACATCAATCAGCTGCCTCCTGCATGCCCCCCACTGGAGATGTGCCCGCAACCAAGATACATGCCCTTGACTGGAATCGAACCTGGGACCCTTCAGTCTGCAGGCCGACACTCTATCCACTGAGCCAAACCGGTTTTGGTGCATTTTACTAGATTTTATGATTGAGCTAGTAAAACTTTTTAGAGATCTTCTGAAAGTTTCTAATGAACAATAATTATTGAAAATTATTTAGTCTGGCCAGCATGGCTCAGTGGTGGAGTGTCAACCAGGAGGTCAAGGTTTGATTCGAAGTCAGGGCACACGCCTGGGTTGCCAGCTCCATCCCTGGTGTGGGGCGTGCAAGAAGCAACCAGTCAATGATTCTTATCATTGATGTTTCTGTCTGTCTATCTGAAATCAATAAATATATTTTTAAAAAATGATTTCTAATGCACCATCTCTGACAGTCTTGCCAATTGTATTCTCTGAGCTCTCCTGATTGAGAGTGCCTAATACCTAGCCAAGTTCTTGCCCTTCTACACTCTGAACACCATTTGCATCATCAATTCACCATTCATAGAAACTGAACTTACCGTTACCTAGACTACTCATCTCACCCAATCAAGTAAGATAATACTATGGAAAGTGGGAACTCTGCAGGACCATTCAAATTTAGTATTGCAACAACTACATTTCCATAGCTGGAGAAAGTGTAATAACTATTTGAAATAAAGGAATAAGAAATCTATATAATTAAGCAATAAACTGAAATTAGATTCATCTTCAAATTCTGATATTTTAAAATCTGTATTAAAAGGTATTTCTGGCTGAAACCGGTTTGGCTCAGTGAATAGAGCTTCGGCCTGCAGACTGAGGGGTTCTGAGTTCGATTCCGGTCAAGGGCACGTACCTTGGTTGCGGGCATATCCCCAATAAGGGGTGTGCAGGAGGCAGCTGATTGATGCTTCTCTCTCATTGATGTTTCTAACTATCTCTTTCCCTTCCTCTCTGTAAAAAGTCAATAAAATATATTTTTTAAAAAGGTATTTCTGCTTATTATAAACCATTCAAATGTTAAAGGAATCTATAGTATTGAAAAGTCCCACATCATCAGAACTAATGAGGCCAGGCACTTGAATAGTGTTAATATCTCTCCCATGCTTATTTTTCCTCCCCCTTTTCTAAATGTTTCTTTCTCCCACAGGACAGCCAGCAGTTCTACTCACTTTTTAAGTATTCACTCTGCAGTCATAAAACTTCACATTTTAAGAGTCTCAGTTGGACTAGGTTCATGTGACCATGCCTCAGCCAATCACAACAACCAAGGAATTGATAACTTCCATTCAGAATTAATGTCTAAAATGGTGGGAGGAAAGTTGTCATATAGGTGACCACCAGGGAAATTTCTGTGAGCTAGGACACCACTTCAAATGTTATTTACTATGCTACTATGTTGTGTACTTGTCAGCATCTTATATGCTTTAACTCAAGTTTTTCAGTAATCTCAGTAAGTTCTTTGTGTTGGGAAACGCTCAAAGAAGTTGTGTGTCTGTAGTTACCCAACTAAGCAATGGCAGGGTCTGTATGCATGAGGGCCTTGGAAGCCAGAGAGTAGCTTAGGTGGTAAGAAGTAGACAACTATTGATGACTTTTGAATGAAATAATCCCTACATTATAAAAATTATTTCTATGAAGAGCCTGAAATACATGGAAAGGCATATACTAAACTGCCAAAGCAGGAAAGGTAAGTTTGAAAATGTAGAAGATAGAATTAGAAGACCTGATATACATCTAAAAGAGTTTTTGGAGGAGAGAAAATAGAGTATGAAGTCAAAACAACATCAATAGAGATGATGTGTGAGAATTTTTCAGACTTGGAAAAGAATGTGAGTTTATCTGATTAAAGGAAGATGCTAAGGCTCCAACAGAATAAATTGTTTTAATTGGAACCTGTACATCGTAGTGACATTGCAAAATACCAAACACAAGAAAATTTTAAGTGACTACTGAGAAAAGGAAATTACCCTAAAAGGCATAACAGTCATCCTGTCAGCAGATTTACAGCAACAATAGGTTACAAAAGACAATGGAAAACATATCCAGAGTATTAATAGTCCATAACTGAGAAACTAAAATTCTATACCTAGCTAAACCATCTTTCAAGAGAAAGAACAATAAACACATTTACAAACTTTAGAACTTACGGAAGTTCAGTAAAAGAAATACTAAAGAATATACTCAAAAAAAAAAAAAGCTGAACCCTAAAGGAATAAGTGAGATTGGATAAGGATAAGTAAATAATACGTAAGTAAATACCTTGGTTAATATAAGTAATATCTTTTAAAGTATATTTTTATTGATTTCAGAGAGAGAAGAAGAGAAAGATAGAAACATCAATGATAAGAGAATTATTGATCAGCTGCCTCTTGTACACCCTCCACTGAGGATTGAGCCTGCAAACTGGGCATGTGCCCTGATCATGAATTAAAACACTACCTCCTGTTTCATAGGTTGATACTCGACCACTGAGCCCTGCCAGCCAGGCAAATTAGTATTTTTTTAATGTACCAGTATTCTGGAATTTTTAAAACCAAGTTAAATTAAAATATTAGCCATTAAAAATACCGTAGATGATGGCAGAAAAGAGTTCTGAGTTAGTGAATAGACTCCTTTTATTAAGTGAGATATTCCTTAACTTTAGATTTTAACAAGTTATTTTATTGGTTAAGGTTTGTGGTAGCAAAGAACTGAATTGAAGCAAGAATTTCTTAAATTGATATTCAACAACTCCCAGAGTTATCGGGAGAGTTGGAAAGAACCCAGCTCGGGTTAAGCTTCCAGAAACGAGTGCCCAAAGCCATGCAGCAGAACATCAACTGCTGCTGCCCCCATCAAGCATCAAATGCCGGGAGCTCAACGTTTCTTCATCTACTCCTGCTGTCAACATCAATTCCAACTCTGTCAGAGACTCGACTGTGCCATCACCGCCACTTCCACAAACTGGATCTACCTGCACCAGGAAAATGGAAGCTGACTGCCTAGTTTGTATCCCCCCATTTCCACGGTGCTTCTTAATTAGAAGAGCCTATGTCATAGGCCTGCATCCCAGCTACGACACAGATAGGAAATTAGAGTTCTGAATCCAATTTTATACTGGGGAGGTAGAATCTGCAACCAGGGAATTATCCCAACTTTAGAAGATTACTACATTAAAAAGATAAAAAAAATGAAATATTACCCTTTGTGACAATGTGGATGGATCTTGAGAGTATTACGTTAAGGGAAATAAGTCAGACAGAATAGGACCAAAACATTGGATTTTACTCATGTGGAATATAAAACAAAAAGTAACATGAACAAACAAACAAAAAACCTCATAGATACAGACAACAGAATGGTAGTTACCAGAAGGGGTGGGGAGAGGGTCAAATATATAGTTAAGAGAAAGAAAGCAGGCTTTGGGTGGTGAGCATGAAATAAAAGTACATAGATGTCAAATTATGATGTGCACTTGGAAATTACATAATGTTATTAACCAATATCACCCAATAAATTTAATAATTAATAAAGGTCATTGCTGATATCCATGTTAAACTTTGAAGGATATTCACCAAGATAAGAGAAATAGAGTGTATAGCTTCCACAACTACAGGGGTGGGGATGGGAGGTGGGAAAGGTGGAAGTGAAAACTTAGTTACTGGATCGGCAGGCAATAAAAAAGAAATAAAAAAGCAAATTAAAAGTAGGATAAATAGGAAACTCAAATACGATTATAGGAAGAAGTTCAAGCATATTATTTATTACTAGTGGCCCAGTGCATGGATTCGTGCACATTGAAAGGAAATTAATTAGAAGGTGACTGGCAGGGCAGGACTGGGAGAGAGGGCTGGACACTCCCTGGAGCTAACCTCATGCAGTCCCTCCCAGGCCTGCTGCACCTAGGGCAGCACCACTGCTGGAAGGACACCTGTGGTCATCGCAGTTCAGCAGTAAATTAGATTCAGGCCAAACAGTGCCCCAGCAACAACATAACTCCTGGCTGAAGGTGGAATTGCACAGACCCAGGCTTCCTCCTCTCTGGGTTTGTCACCTGAGAACTGCTACTGCCACCACAGCTTGGCGGCTCCTGCGTTGAGCATCTGCCCCATTATACCTACTCTACAGTTGGGGTAGTCTGCCAGTCGCTTACCCTTTTATATATGTATACAATTATTTTAAATCCTTATCCAAGGATATGTTTTCATGGATTTTTAGAGAAAGCAGAAAGGAGAGAGAGAGAAAATAAAAAATAAAAAAACTAAAATAAAAAATAAAACTCGATTGGCCACCTCCCATTCACACCTCAACCAGGAATCAAACCTGCACCCTGACCAGGAATCGAATCCACAACCTTTTTTTTTTTGGTGAAGGGGATGACGCTCCAACCAACCAAGCCACCTGGCCAGGACCAAACATATTATTAATCACAATAAGTACAATAGTTTAGGATATTTGATATTTCTACCTCTCCCTCTCCCTCCCTCTGAAATCAATTTTAAAAACATATATTTTTAAAAAGAGTAAAACCCTGTGTGTGTTTTTTAATTACGTACATTTACAGATGAAAATAAGAGTTTTAAACATTGTAGCAAAAATTTTTATGCAGCAGTTGTAATTTTTCCCATTGACTATTAAGATTGCTTTGCACACTTTTAATTTGCATGGTCACGTTTCTGCTCCTGCACTACCATGCAAAGTAAGGACTTCCAGTGTATCTGTAGAACAAGAAGAAATTCAAAATGATAAATTGTACTAATGCTTTGGCAAAGTAAGTGTATTTAAAATATAATCGGAGTTTGAAAAAAGATAAGAGGTGCAATAATATTGTAGACACACCTGCCAATGCAAAACGGTAACTCACATAGCTATTTCAAAGGTGTGTGGTACATTTGAGACAGATTATCGGGGTGCTCATTTGCCCAGAGGGCAGAGTGTAAAAAGGAAAGGATGGAGAGTAGGTGTGAATCACTATCTATATAATAAAGAGGTAATATGCAAATTAACCTTCACAAGATGGCTGCCTATGACCAGATCAGCAGGGGGTTAGTGAGGGATGACCAAACGACTGAACAAGCAGGCTGCATGGGGTGACCGGGCTGGCAGGGGGGTTAATGAAGGATGGCCAAATGACTGAACAGCAGACTGCGTGGGGCAACCAGGCTGGCGGAGGTGTGAGTTGGGGGGGCAGTTGTGAGTGACCAGGCCAGCAGAGGAAGCAGTTGGCAGTGACCAGACTGGCAGGGGGATCGGTAAGAGGCGACCAGGCCAGTGTGGGGAGTGGGGGGTGAAGGGGCAATTAGGGGCCACCAGGCAGACAGGCAGGTGAGCTATTAGGAGCCAGTGGTCCAGGATTGTGAGAGGGATGTCCAGCATTCAGACATCCCCTGAGGAACCTAGATTAGAGAGGGTGCAGGCTGGGCTTAGGGGACCCCCCTCCATGCATGAATTTCATGCACCAGGCCTCTGGTACTAGTATAATGCCTCATCCTCAGAAACGTGTCAGCTAACGTCGAACTATATTAATGTTTGCTGTTTGCTTTTTTAAGGAATAAGCCTGCACCAGTTATAAGGCCATTGGCTGCAAGTACCTCAGGCCTTCAGCTTTTTTTTTTGCTGGGCATTTTCTCTTGGCTTTGCCTTCTACTTGCCTATGGGCTCTATTTTAGGCTGGCAACAAATCGTGACAGCTGTACCACGCATCACATCCAAATGCCACGTTGTCCAGAGGCAGATAGGGGCTGTCTCTCCCGGAGTCTCCTCAGAAGTAAGGAGAAGCCCTCTAGCCCAGTGGTCGGCAAACTGCAGCTCGTGAGCTACATGCGGCTCTCAAGCTGCGGTTTGCCGCTCTGTTGACTAATTAGTTTGCTGACCGCTGACCTAGACTCTCGATTCCAATAATTACAGGCTTTTGTTGTTCCTTGTGATTAAGCCCCTAATCTATTGGCCAGAACTGGACCATGTACTACTGTATCAGTCAGGATCTAGGATGGAAAACTAATGCCATTCTATGCACATTTGGTATAAAGAACTGAACACAGAATTGGGTGTATACATGCCTTCTGGGAAGAGCCAAGGAAGTTCAAAAACTCTACCCGTAGGCCTAGCTGGTTTGGCTCAGTGGATAGAGCATCGGCCTGTGGACTGAAGGGTCCCAAGTTCAATTCTGGTCAAGGGCACATGGCTGGGCTGTGGGTTAATCTCCAGTGGGGGCGTGCAGGAGGCAGCCAATCAATGATTCTCTCTCATCATTGATGTTTCTATCTCTCTCTCTCCCTCTCTAAAATCAATTTTTAAAAAAAAACACCCAAAAACTCTACATTTGAAGATCAGAGGAGTTGACCCTCAAAGAGTTTAGCCTGAAACACCTAAGTGTGTAATTCCACAAGTTTGTGCCAGAAAGCTGCTAGGAATTTCTCAACTGCTCACCTACACAGCTACCAACATCTCTAGAGGAAATAACAAATTTTGCCCTCTTATGAGCAATAATCTGGAACAGGACAGAGACAGCGACTCTAGGAAGCACAGTCCTAGACTTGGCAGGAAACAGTAGTGGTACCACGGTGGCAGCACACCCACTCTGAAACCATCCCCCACAAAGGGGACCAGGCCCCTGGGCTTGGCTTAGGTCACGTAGGAGTTCCCTTTCATGCTGGAGGATAGGGGAAAGTCCCTCAACGGTGTCCCCTGGAGGAGGATTGACACTCAACCCCACGCCCCAAATCAGTGCTTCACTAAATGAGAAAAAAGCTGTTTGGACAACCAGCAGTGCCTGCTACATGCTGTATCACACCATACTCATAATTTCTTTGCAAATAAACACATTTGTGACAAAATTAGCTAGCTATATATTTTAAAGGAATATGTTACCTGACATTCACCGTACATGCCTGTGATTACCCACAAGGTACAATCTCCTGCAAGCCATTCAAATGCCAGGCTAAATTGTAAAATTATAGTCAGCCCATTAGTAATTTATAGTGTTATAGCGTTCAGTAAAAAGTTAAAGCTCCTTTTAGAAAATTCCCCCATTAGCTCTTCTCCTCCCAGTAACCAGCCAGATTTATTCGTCTGCTGCTTCTTTATATGCCTCACCAGCACCCCAAGCACATCCTAGATTTAATGCACTTATTTGCAGGGCTCAAATGTATAAGGTTGCCACATACACCCCTCCCCCCCCCACTCTTCCTGCTGCTCATCTTCCTGATCTCCATTCAGCAGTTGTTTTACATCCCAGTTATCGCCACTCCAATTTCCTTAGGGACTGTGGGACCAGTTTGCCCCTGGGAGAAGGAAAGCTGATGGCTGCCAACCCATTTGAAGGCCCGAGGAAAAAAGAAATACAAGTGTTAAGGATGCTACTTTCTGATTCTCTCACTAGGACTGTTTACAGTAAATCCTTTGTTATAAGAAAGCCCTGAAAACAAGCCTTAGTTGGGGGTATCGGGAAAGTTATGTACGTGCAGGTGCCAGGGAGTGGCATCTGTTCTAGAAGGGCCCTACAGATCTACGTTTCCTCCTACATGCCTCCTCGACTATGCAGGCTGCATATGTATTTATAACTCTGCCGTTAAAAAGTGAATTTTATTAGCAGAGATGACTGTCTTAATTCCAGCGACTGCATTCTGTAGAGCAACCAGAGACGATAGGCACCAGGATTACCTGTGTTCTATCAAATCTTGTGCAAATGGAGGGGGATTATGAGTCATTGACTGGGCATAGAGAAGGATGGAGGCAGGGCTAGAATTGACTATCTTTGTGGGGGACTCTGGAGGTCCAGACACATGTCCAAACGCTTCTTCCAGGGAGTGACTATGACCTTGAGCTTAGAGACCTCACCATGCATTTTTGCATCCACCCATCCTGGTGGCAGCCCCCTCAGTAAATGTTTGTTGAGTGAATGAGTGAATGAAATGTTGACCCTGGAATGTCCAATGGCTCCTGAATTGTTCTGTGTGTGTGTGTGCACATCTCCCCTTTCCTATTCAAACATTTATTCTAAATCAGCGGAGCCACAGCTGTACAATTAAAGAGTCCCACTCACAATCTCTGTGAGCCAACTGAGGCTCTGAGCCCACGGTTCTCAGCCTTGACTGCACATTAGAATCATTTTAGGGGAGGGGAGGGGAGGGGAGAAGGAGCATTGTTTGAAAATCCCAGCACCCAGACCTTACCTCAGACAATTACCACCAGAATCTCTGGGGCTGAGGCCTAGGCAGCGGGTCTCCTAGGCCCAGAACCAACCTAGCGTGGAGACTGCTCTGGCTCAGGAGCGAGGAGACCTAGATGATACCCCTCAGTACAGAAAAGCTCCAGGGCCACTTTCACCGAGGTCCAAAGTGCAGGCAGAGAAGAAGAAATTCTGATGGGACTCAGGAATGAGTTTTTGTACTCACCTGGAATTTGAGGAGGGGAGGATGGGTCGCATGTCAAGGGGTGTATGTGGCAACCCTGTACATTTGAGCCCTGCCAATAAGTTCATAACACTTCCAACAATAAAATGATGCCACCCTGTGAACTGAGATGGGAAGCTATTGAATATCCCGTCCTGCCCTGGTTAGTGACCCCTCTCTAGCCTTCAAGCCCCACCCTGCCCCCCACACTATGCCTGCAGCCCAGCAGCCTCCGTGAGGGACCCAAAGTTCTCTCTGGGGACTTCATACTGTTGCTGGGACAGGTAGGTTTCTGTTTGGGTTGTAGACATCTCGGAGTGGGGGGTGGCTGAGCTCGCATTGGGGACAGGGGAGCTATGACTCAGGGGAAATTCTAAGTTGTGACAAGCTACAGCAAGCCTGTGTCGGTGGGAGGTGAGAAAGGCAAACAGAGGGCTGAAAACCGTGCCAGGAACCTGCCTAATGGATCATTAAAACTTGGCTATAAATAACCAATGGACCCATGAACGCGTTAGCGAAGCTGTTTTCTAAAGCAGCATATAGGCAAAACGAGTGCTCCCCGTGAGTAAACCCTCAAACTGCTCCAGAAGGCCAAATAAAACTACAGAACACCTGTCTGCTGGCGGTGCCTTTCCAGAAACGGCTCCCCTTTCAAGCAAACCGAAAGCTACCTTCACAGACACCAAAAGAGCCCAACATTTAAAAAAAATATCTTTTTATTTTTTTTTTTTTTTTTTTGCAGAGAGGAAGGGGGAGAGATAGAGAGCTAGAAACATCGATGAGAGAGAAACATCCATCAGCTGCCTCCTACACACCCCCAACTGGGAATGTGCTTGCAACCAAGGTACATGCCCTTGACCGGAATCAAACCGGGGGCCTTTCAGTCCACAGACCAGCGCTCTATCCACTGAGCCAAACC
The DNA here is from genome assembly GCA_011751065.1 of Lasiurus cinereus. Classification (NCBI taxonomy): domain Eukaryota; kingdom Metazoa; phylum Chordata; class Mammalia; order Chiroptera; family Vespertilionidae; genus Lasiurus; species Lasiurus cinereus. The sequence continues at coordinate 17,640,774 of JAAGEH010000125.1, forward strand.
CGTTAGGGTGAGAACCCAACATTTTAATTGTGTAAAGGAAATATTTCTAAAGTGGGTTCTACTCCTCCCGCGGGTGGTGAATAGAGTGCAGAGTCATTTGCTGGCTGTTTTTTGGTGTTCCAGGAAGCAGAACTCAGATCTGCTTCCGAACCAGCCTTCTCCTAGACCTTCCGTGGGGCTCCAGCGGTGGGCGAGGAGGCCTCGGCGGCAGCCACCGGAGTGCCTGTTTCCCCTGGCTCCAGGCCCTGGCTCCAATGCGTGGGCTCCGTGACAACTATTCCCCTCGCTTTGGGGCCTTTCTGGCTCCCGTGCACTTAGATATATTTTGAATAAATACACTGACTGCAAATCTGGTCTGTATAGAAGTGAAGAGTACTGAAATAAATTTATTATTATTTCTTTTAATACTTTAAAATTCACGTTTTTTTTTTGTTGTTTTTTTTTTGTCTCACATCCTCAAAAGACTCATAAAACTTCCTATCCCATGACCCAAGAACACTCTACAGAGGCACAGCATGAGGAAAATAACCTAAAATAAGCCATATCTCGTTTCTGTCTTATTTCTCAAAATGTTTTGTGCACAATCCAATTATGCCTCGGTGCCCTAGACCCTGCAATATTGACATATCCGGAGTGGCACAAAGTAAAAATAAACTGTCGTACCTTTTACTCGGCAGTCAGCGTAGAGGAGGCTTGCATCATTATTGACCTTTCAGAGAAAACTGGATTGTGGGAAATTCTGTACAAAACCTATGTACCTGACTCAGCTGTGAAACGCTCCCAGACCGGAAAGTTTAGAGTTGAGGGTGAAATTAAGCCACTGATGGATCAAGTCCCGGCACTTGGTTCATTGCAGAGCTGGCGAAGAGAGGTGGGATGCTATCAGAAGCTACCACATTAAGACACGACAGGGAGAGAGGCAGCAGCCGAGTCACTCCCAGCTGTAGAGACATGAGAATGGGGAAGACAGCCCTGTAAGCTTCACTAGGCCCGGCTCTGAGGACCTCATCATTATAACCCAGAAAGACAAATGAGGCTCACAATTACAACTTTGTGTTACTAAGAAAAGCCTACAGGATGGCCATATGGCTTTTCTTTTTTTTCTGAGGTAGGGAAAGGTGCAATACCTTTCAGAAAACTTTACAGCCAAGAATGGCTAGGTTTGAACATTTAAAATGGCAAATTTGAACTAATCTGGGGAAATCACTTCTGTAGATTCCTCAATTTCTATTATTAGGATGGAAAATTTTTTTAAAAAGAGAAGACCAAGCTTTTTAGTTCCACTTGTATCATCAACTAGTTATGTCTGGGAACTCGGTGTCCTCCTCTTTAAAATGGGAAAGCCTAGATGAAAGGCCCCATAGGGTGCCCACTTGCTATGTACAGGTATTTAAGTTTAAAAAAAAATTTTTAATCACTTTTATTGGAGAAGGTGCACAGGTCTATGAATTTTTTAAAAATATATTTTATTGATTTTTTACAGAGAGGAAGGGAGAGGGACAGAGATTCAGAAACATCGATGAGAGACATCGATCAGCCACCTCCTGTACGCCCCCTACTGGGGATGTGCCCGCAACTAAGATACATGCCTTTGACCTGAATCGAACCTGGGACCTTTCAGTCCACAGGCCGAAGCTCTATCCTTTGAGCCAAACCGGTTTGGGCGGTATTTAAGTTTAAAAAGGTTAAAACTAAATAAGATGGAAAGTTCAGTCCCTCAGACACATTTCAAGTGCTCAGTAGCTGACATGTGGCTATTCTAATGGAGAGGGCAGAGTTAGAACATTTCTATAATCACCAAAAGTTCTGCACGGGTCTAGAGACTAAGGAGAAAATGCTTCATCTCCTTATGCCACTGCCTACTGATTGATCATAGCAATGGACAACATCCCTGTGAGCCCTCCCTTCCTCCCTGCGACAGCTTCCCATTGCACAGGTGTGGGCACTTGGTAGCTCTTTCAAATGCTGTCACCTCTTTTCTGATTATGACTGATTGGGCCCAGAGTGGTCACCTGACCCAAGCACAGTGACTCAGCGTCTCTCCCTCAGAAATTTGATACTGAGATTCAGATCCAGTCTCTCGAGGAGACTGTCCCGGAATAAGACATGAGTGCTATGAATGGCCATCTGACCTCAAGCAGTTTGGAGACAGAGAAAACCCGAGTGCAGGTAGAAAAAGGGACACAAGCAAGCAGAAACATGTGAAGATAAGGGTCACAGTCCTGCTGACGTCTGGTTCCTGGTGCCTGAGGCCTCCCTGCATTATTGTTCTTGACTTTTTGGGGATTCTGTATGTTCGTATGAAATTCCTTATTTACTCAAGGTGGCTCCAGTTGGTTCCTGTTACTTGTAGCTGAAGAGTCCTGTCTAAATCAGTCGTAGTTTCCTAGCATTGAGAAGAATTCTGAAGCTCTCTTCAGACGCAGCAGAAGAACACAGTGATTGATTGATGATGTTGGTCATGGGCCCAACTGGAGGAGTTGAGGCATCTGTGCTAAATACTTGCCATCCTTGATTGGTCATTTTCTGAAATGATGTTCAGTTCTCAAATTCCTTTTGTTTCTCTGCGGAATTCTTAGTGTTTTTTGTTTTGTTTTTCTGATAATGCTGGGCGAATAACATGTTATTGTTTCATTTCCTAATGTGTACTATTAACTGTTTCCATCGGGGAAATAAAGTATAATATAATGACACTTTAAGATCTTAGAAAGGTAATAAATTGGAGCTATTAAGTATCAAAGTCTCCAAATTTTACATAAAATGTGAGCTCTAAATCGAAACGCGCTTTCAGCAAAATGCAATTTTTAGTAATGCCAGCCAAATTCCCTAAAGCTGGTATTCTACAGGTTTAACAAAATATCACAAAGCTGAAAAACAAAAAAGCTAAATGATGTCAAATTTATGAAGGCAAAGGGCAATTAATCAAAAAGTGTTTCTTAACCTAAAGAAATGTAACCAAATTTGCCTGTTTAATAATTATGTTATGTTTGACCCATGAGCTTTAGCCTTTTTCCAGATGACAGTTATGATCAAATATATGAAAACTGAGGGAGGGAATTAACTGAAGAAGGTTATCAGTGTGGGACCAGAGGCAATAGCTGTAAGAATGCAGAGATAGGGCAAGGCTGCATAACAAGCTAGGGAGAGCCTAAGACTGAACCAATGGTCCAGAGATAGGTAAGACTGTCTTGTCAAAATGCACACAAATATGACAGGCCAAAAAGTAAGGCAAAAGTTCAAAATCAGTCAGGGTAAGTAAGTACAGGATAGATCTTGCTTGCTTTAGGACAGGTTGGTATAAAGGAAAGAATTAGAAATGAAGCAGTCCTTTCTCTCACACCTCAAAGCTTTTGCATCTTTTACTGTTAGGCCTGTTAGTACATTCCAGAGGCTGGTGCATGAAATTCATGCATGGGGGAGGGGGATCCCTCAGCCTGGCCTGCACCCTCTCACAGTCTGGGACCCTTTGGAGGATGTCTGCCTGCAATTCTAAGCTGGCAGTCAGACATCCTTCTCGTAGCCCAGGGCTCTCATAGTCTGGGACCCCTCACTCCTTAACATCTGCCTGCAGTGGTGGAGGCAGGAGAGGCTTCCACCACCGCCACTGCACTTGCCAGCTGTGAGCCCGGCTTCTGGCTGAGCAGCACTCCTGCTGTGGGAGTGCACTGACCACCAGGGGCAGCTCCTGCGTTGAGCATCTGCCCCCTGATGGTCAGTCAGCATTATAATGACCGGTTGTTCTGCTGTTCAGTCAATTTGCATATTAGGGTTTTGTTATATAGGATTTTCCCTCCATAACCACTGTGGTGAACAAACCTTAGTTTGGCCCCATTTTTATGCCCTGCATAATCTCTTCTCTATGAGTGTGGGTGGGACTTGTTCCTGATAGACTATCACATAAAGGAAATGAGCTATCACTCCCATGATTATGGTATTATGTACATATGTAGCTGTCTTGCTGGCATGGAAGGCATGTGCAGAAAACATTCCTGCCTTGAAGCAATAAGCTGCCATGTCAGGAGAGGGCTGATGGAGGGGGCCACTTGGCATGGAACTTTGGGCAGCCTGTATTGGCTTCTAGAGCACCCCCTGCTGACAGCCAGTAAGATAACAGGCTCCCAGTGCTACAACTGCAAGGAAATTAATTCTGTCAACAACTTGAAGGAGCTTAGAAACAGATCTTTCCCCAGTCAAGCCTCTGATGAGACCACAGTCTGAACCAACACCCAGATTACAACCTTGTGGGGCTCTGAACAGAGGGCAGAGCTATTGTGCCTGGACTTTTAACCTACAGAAACTGAGATAAAAAGGCGTGTTGTTTTAATGTACAGCACAGGGAATATAGTCAATGATATCAATAATGACTTTGTGTGATGGCCAATGGTTACTAGATACATCATGATGAGCAAATCATAAGGCATATAAATGTAGAATCACTGTGTTGTATATCTGAAATTAATATAATATTCCATGTCAACTATAATTTTTAAAGTATATTATTTTAAGCTCCTAAGTTTTCAATAATTTGTTATGCAGCACTATAAGGCCAATACACCCATTTTGACCATGGTCTATCACAGTAATTTTCAAGTCTTTATTTTAGCTGTGGAGACCAAAATTTAAGCAAAGCACACATGAACAATATGTATCAAGAAATACGTTGAATGCTGAAACCAGTTTGGCTCAGTGGATAGAGCGTCAGCCTGGGGACTGAAAGGTCCCAGGTTCGATTCTGGTCAAGGGCATGTACATTGGTTGCGGACACATCCCCAGTAGGGAGCGTGTAGGAGGCGGCTGATCGATGTCTCTCTCTCATCGATGTTTCTGGCTTTCTATTCTTTTCCCTTCCTCTCTGTGAAAAATCAATAAAAATATATTTTAAAGAAAGAAATGCGTTGAATTGCTTCATTTGTAACTGGCTACAGGTTATGGAGCCCTTACCGGCTGAGTTCTCCTGAATTCAGGGACTCAAGAAGAAACTCTGTAGAGAACAGCCTGAAGCCCATAAGATGGACTGAAGAGAGAACATCAGGCTGCTGATCCGTATACAGTATTCAGCTGCAGGGAAGAGATGGACCCAGGTGACCTCCCGTGATGGGATACAATGGATGCTGCTGATGCACACCCCAGATTTCTGAAATGTCTTTACTATTTCTGGTCACTCTTCCCCTGGCTTCAGTGTGCTTTTGGCTTCAATGGTCTGTACCTGTAACTCTTCTTCTGAGAACTACTTTTGGGGCTATAAGAGCCACTTCACCTAGTATGGGAAGAAACAAAAGGTACCTAGGAGTGTTTACCCTGCTAAGGAAGCCTGTGACCAAGGTGAGGGACTGTGCAAACCAACCTTTCGCACATTGAGGTGGGACAACCTCTAAAGTGCAATTTATACTCCAGAATCGTCCACCTGGCTCAGGCTGAAGCGACCCATTGCAGGACTGCTGAAATCACCCCATGCCTGGCATCCCCTCTCCCTGTCCTGCCTCCCCCACTTCCTACCAGCTCCTTCTGGGAATACTTCCTTAATAACTGCTTTGCACATTAGTCCTCATTTCAGTGTCTGTTTCTGGGGAACCCTACGTACAACATGGGGGTTTCTTTTTTTTTTTAGTTAAAAAATTTTATTGATTGATTTTAGAGAGAGAGGAAGGGAGAGAGAGAAACATCGATTTATTGTTCCACTTATTTATGCATTCATTGATTGATTCTTGTATGTGCCCTGTCTGACTAGGGATCAAACACAAAATCTTGGTGTATCAGGACAATGCTCTAACCAACTGAGCTACTTGGCCAGGGTGAGGCATGGGGGTTTCTTAAGAGGACATACAGACAACTGAGACATTTCAATATCTTTGGGGCTCAGTTATTGATTCTTAGTATATATGAAATTCCTTTTTAAAAAATATTTTATTGATTTCTTACAGAGAGGAAAGAAGAGGAATAGAGAGTTAGAAACATCGATGAGAGAGGAGCATCGATCAGCTGCCTCCTGCACACCCCCCAGTGGAGATGTGCCTGCAACCAAGGTACATGCCCTTGACCAGAATGGAACATGGGATCCTGCAGTCCCCAGGCCGACGCTCTATCCAGTGAGCCAAACCGGCTAGGGTAATATATATGAAATTCTTATTACATATATAATTTTTCATTTTCTAGTAGTCACATCTTAAAAGAAGAAACAGATCAAACTGATTTTAATATTTTATGTAACAAAATAAAAAAATATTTCAACATGTAATCAATATTTAAAATATGAGTGATGTCTTTTACATCATTTTAAATACTATATCTTAAAACACAGTGTATGTCTTTTAAACATATAACGCATCTCAATTTGGATGCTAACTTTTCATTGACCTGTATGTAGGTTTCATAATATTTATAATGGGCTATATTCAGTGTTTCAGTTGCACTAGCTGAGCATATTTCAAGTGCTCAGCAGCCACCTGTAGCTAGTGACTACCATTTCAGTGGTGCAGGTGTAGAGCCTCATCCCTCTTCCGTGGATGTGGCTCTGGGGTCCCTGTGCGCTGATGGGAGCAGAGCAGATACCCCAGTGTAAGTCACATTGAGCTGGTGTTGAGAGGGTGTTTGGTGAGCACTTGGGATCCCAAACACAGGAACCTTGTTCTGCTACTTCTCCACTAAATGCCAAGAGCACTTAGGTCAGGTTCCCTGGAAGCAGAACCTGGAACAGTGCTTCAGGTGCATATAATTTACAGAGGGAAGCCCTGGAAATAACACAGTAAGGGAGTGATGGAGGTAGGGTAGGCTGGAGAATGAGTGGAGCAGGGATGCAGGCTCAGGTGAATTCTAGCCTTGGCCGGATCCATGGGGACAGTGGGACTCTGGACTGTACGTTGCACTACAGCGTCGTCCACCTTAAGGCAAAGGGACTGGGCTTTTGTGCACCTGTACTCATCAGCCATTGTCTTCTCCGGGTGAGAGTGGGAGTGACATATTCCCCTAGGTGGGAGCTTTCAGCCAGAGCACTGGCAGCAGCTGGTAGATGAGTGTACTGACTAGTGAAGGAGACCTGGGCCGTGACCTGAGTATAGAAGACCAAGCCAGGACCAGAATACCTTATGATCGCCTGGTAATTTGGCCTGAAGCCTCAGTGAGGAATCAGAGAGAGTGGGCTGGCCTGTGCAGGATCTCAAGGGCTCCCTTGCATGGAGGCTTAAGGTCTAGAATCCTAACAGGTCAGGCATTTTCCTTGGCCTTTTCTTCTTGACTGACATTAAATCCCAGCCTCTGCATCACACATTTTGGGGAGCAAAGAAAAGGAAGAAAAGGCAAAGCAGAGGAGATATAAACCCTAATACTGTGGCTCAGTATGAAGCAATTCTTTGTTCTTCATTCATTGCCCCAAGGAATATGTAGCTGAGTGCCCGCACTGGGCCACCAAGGCACTATGTGAGGTTGTGAAAGCAAATTCCAAGAGCAGTTCCAAGGCCGTTGGGAGCAATAGCAGCATGACTAAAATAATTGCTGCTGTAGGGTTTTCGGTGTCCACAAGAACGGACCGGCCAAGAGAGGTGTGGCTTGGGGACAGTCTAGGTCAGCAGGGAGTGCTGAGAAGTATAGTAACAGGACCCAGCCAGCCTGCCAGGGACTCCAAGGAGAGCGCCGAGGTCAGTCTGGGGCACCAGCCAAAGGGCACGGTCTGAGTAAGCAAGTTCAGGTCAGCCTTCAGAAGCCCCGGCCAGAGAGAAGGGCTCAGGCAGATGGAGACTGGACACAGAAGTCTGGCATTGCCAGGCGCCTGGTGAAGGAAGATGATAGCAAATTTAGCATCTCGTACTTGCCAGGCACTTTGAATGCGTTTAATTCTCACAATAACCTTGCAAGATAAATCTGATGTTCAGAAAGATTAAACAGTGCTTCTCAAACTTTAATGAGCATACAAACTACCTGGCATCATGTTCAAAGGCGGATTCTGATGCAACAGCTCTGAGGGGGGCCCAAGACTGTACATTTCTAACAGGTGCCAGGTGATGCTTTAACTCATTATGGATATTGGTGCAAAGGCTTATAGAAACACTTCTTAGGGGCCCTGATATTTCTTAAAATTATGATAATGGTAATTGTGGTAATGAAATGCTGAAAGGTACTCTTTTAGAAGAGGAAGAAGAAAAAGGTAAAAGATAAAAAATTATGAACAACAAATACACATCTATCAACAAGTGAACCTAAAAATTAAGTGAATTAAACATTTGATCAAAAGAATAAACTGGTGAATATAATAGAATCAGGAGCACAGAAAGGGAGTGGACTGATAATTCTCAGGGGGAGAGGGGTGAAGAGTGTACAGGGAGAGACTGGACAAAAATCATACACCTATGGATGAGGTCAATGGGAGGGAGGTAAGGGTAGAGGGAGGGCTGGAAGCCAGGTGGAGGGGAGCTATGGAGGGGAAAAAAGAGAAACAAATGTAATAATCTGAATAATAAAGATTTAATAAAAGGAAAAAAAAAGAGTTCCATCCAAAAAAAAAAACCAATAGTAATTGCGGTAAACACTGGTTTTCAGGATCTTGTGTTGCTCCAGTGTGAAGCTGGGTGTGAACCATGCCTGGCTGATTGAGGACAAGAGGTTACAGACAGAGCGAGGCAGCGGGGAGCCACATGTTACATCATGGTGCCTGTGGCACCACAGCCCCCTGAAGAGTCTGTGAGATGCACACCTTGGGCATCTGAATGTCAAAGGAAACTCTAAGCTTGTGAGTGATGCCTCTGACATTGTCAGAACAGACTCTGGAGCCAGGTGGCTTGGATTCAAATCTAGACGCCACCCCTCACTGGTTGGGCAAGTTATTTTTCATTTCTCTGATCCTCGTTTTTCTCGTCTACAAAATGGGTATGATCATAGTACCTAACCTAATAGGATTGTTGGCAAGGCTAATTGAGCTAATTCAGAAAGTGGATTTTAGAATCCTATATACAATAATAATTATATTAAAACAAATTTAAAACCCTGCAGGGTCAGTGTCCAACCAAAGGAAGATTTTTGCCAAAAATGTGTAAAAGTAGAAGGTTGAGGAGAAGTTTACCTGTCTGCAAGGTATTTTTGCATTTTAGTCTCACCAAGAATCAAACTCATGTGGTAAAACTTGGTATCAGTAAATCGGTATTTAAGGACAACCTGCTTTAGCTCTTCCAGGGAGAATCTCTCATGATTTAATGCCCATTTGATGATTTTCCAAAAGAGAAGTCAATTCACTTGGTGCTTGACTAAATATTTGAGATGTATTTAGTTTAAAAATATTTTCTAAAATCTTATTTTCTCCACTGGCAAAATTAGGAAACAATATTCCTGCACGACGACATTTTTCTGAAGAAGAAACATAAAGTGTCTGGCACATGGTGCTCATTAAATATTAGTTCTCATTATTATGTTTATGATTTTACCTCTGAAAAATTTGACAGGATTATACAAGAAAATATACTCTCTCTTTTGACTGCTTTGAGGAATTAGATTCCACTTTTGAATAATTAGACTATCCGCCTGTTAATAAATATGAGATTTATTTATATAAAACAGTATTATAGATGGAGGTATATAGTACTACTAAGAAATTATCTTAGTAGTACTTTAAATATTAAACCTTAATATTAAACTTTAATCAAGTTTCTAGATCTAACTACCAAGATACAGAAGACACAGGGGACATAAAAACATGTTAAATGATACCGTGAAGATACAAGCAATAAAATCCAGAATGTAGGTGTTATGGACTGAATTGGGTCTCCCGCCAAGCTCTACCCACTTCATATATCAAAGCTCTCATTCCCTCCCCTCTCCCCCCAGTGTAAGTGAATGAGAGGGTGGGATGCTCTGGAACCCCCAAGGGACTTGCACAGGGGAGCCACATGTGATTATGGTTAGCTAACACGTATATTTCCATTTTTCAGAACGGAGTATTACATCTGAGAAGATCTGAAGTAGCTGGGCAGCAAACAGAGTTCTAGAGGCTACTTGGGCAAAATAAAAGAGAGAACTTGAGGACACTGACAGGAAAGGCTTCTAAAGGGACCAAAGGCATCCAGTGGGGAATTGGAGATGTTTTTGCTTTGTGGTGTGTGAAATCTCCCTTCCCTCTAACAAAATCATCAGTGAATGGTTTCTTCTGTGAATGCCTATGGATCTGTTTTGAGGGACCCACCGAATGCTGAGTTAGGGGGTTCATAGTGAGAACATATTGCCCAAGGGAGCCTGTCCATACTAAGAAAACGAAACAACAAAAGCACAACTAAGCAAATGAATGAATGAATGGATGGATGGATGGATGGGTCCTGGAACTTTTGTGACCCCACACCAGCTAATTGTAATCCCTGGCAATGCCTGGAATCACTTCAATCAACCCTCCAGCTAAATTCTGGAACTGGCAAACTGGCCTGCTCCATTTCCTGTTACACTCTATTTTAACTTCCCTTCTGCTTTCTTTTCTTTCACATTGTGGTGATTGAAGAGATTTCTATAGCATGAAGTCTCTGTTCATTTGTCCTTTAATTCACTGATGTGATTTGAATGCTGTTTTAGGTATAGTGCTGTGTGCAATGGAAAATTCTCAGAAGAGGTGGAATTCATAGCAAGAGTACTAAGACCGGACTATTCTGTGAAGCAGGAAAAAGCAGCTGCCACAGAAGAGACAAGAGTAAAATGTTCAAAGATGAGGTCTCAGTTGGGGCAGTGGAGGGTAAAAGGAAAAGAAAAACTTAATTTAATGGTGGCATGTAAGCCAACCCTTAAATGAAGGCTGACGTTTGAACGTGAAGAGATAAGGATTTAGGGGATGGAGATTAGGTGAGGAGGTAGTTCCTGAGCTACCCACTCTGCCCTCCAGATCCCGGTGGATCGTTCCTCATGCTTTCCTGGCTCAGAAGGAAGCTGCACTAACAGGTTAAAAAGAAACTGGCCATGGGCTTTTCCACCACCCCTCAGACATCCACAGTTCCTTTTCCACCGTGATCTTCTGGGAACAGCTCTCCATCTGCTCACCAAATCAGAGAAGAAAAGAATTAGTGTTGAGCCTTGGCCTGTGTCTCAGTGGTTAGAGCACTGGGCCATCCACTGAAGAGTCTCAGGTTTGAGTCCTGGTCAAGGGCACATACCTGGATTGCCTGTTCAATCCTTAGCCCCTGGTCTTGGCGCTTGTGGGAGGCAGCCAACTGATGTGTATCTCTCACACCAATGTTTTTCTCTCTGTGTTCTTCCCTGACCCTTCTACTCTCTAAAAAGCAAAGGAAGAATATCCTCGGTGAGGATTAACACACACACACACACACACACACACACACACACACACACACACACTAAAATTATGAAGAAAAAAGAAGAAAAGGGGAGGAAAAAAAAGAAAGGAAAGAAAACACCATAAAGGTATTACCACTGGCCAGAAAAAAGAAACCAGTAATGTCAAGTTGTTATCTTTACTGAAAAAAACCCAGAAACTTTGCCTGTAAAAAAATAAATTCGGTGAGGTCAAAAGCAGACTTTTTATAGAATAGGAAAAGAGCACAGGAGTTGTGGTTTTCTGTGAAACTGCCACTACTTTTAGACAAAACCACCTGCTGATCTTCCTTGTCAATTTCTATTGCCATCCCTGGTAATTACCAGGAGCTACCAATTAATTCCGCCTGAAGTGTAAGATCCTACAAAATTCATTATTTTATTTTTAAAATATATTCTATTGACTTTTACAGAGGGATAAAGATTTAGAAACATAAATGAGAGAGAAACATGGATCAGCTGCCTCCTGCACACCCCCTACTGGGGATGTGCCCGCAACCAAGGTACATGCTCTTGACTAGAACCGAACCTGGGACGGTTGAGTCTGCATGCTGATGTTCTATCCACTGAGCCAAAAATGGTTGGGGCAAAAAATTCATTATTTTCTTGATCACTGATGATGTTCCAGGACTAATGGAACAGGAAGAATTGTTGGGATCTTCTGTCCAGTGTATGCTTATATCTGGCAGATGAGAACAATAAGGAAGGATTGCATATGTTCATACAGAATCAATCCTCACTATGGTCCTCACTATGTGCTCAGTAGTATGTTGGCTTTGCATGGAATATAGTTATGGTTTTATTTCTATTCTTCAGAAAACCAGGATCTAGTAGAATGGTGTGGTGAATACACACAAAATGAACGACATAGCCCTTAGATTAGAGCTTTTGAGCTTACAAAGTGTTTTCCTATATAACATTTCATTTGATTCTTTTATAAGAGACTAGAGGCTCAGTGCATGAAATTTGTGCACTGGTAAGGTCCCTATTGGCCGCCGGCTGCTGGCCAGGTACTCCCTCCTTTACCCCAGCCACCTGCCAGTGCCAGGGTCTCCTTTCCTTCCTCCGGCCAGCTCGCCCCCTGGTCAAACTCCTGGAAGAACTCTCTCTAGTCAAGGAAACAATTTGCATACTATGCTTTTATTATACAGGATTGTGAAAATAACACCTAGTGGCTTTAGCAAAGTAAATTCTAACCTTGGAGCTATATCAAAAGATTGGACCATAAAGGTACATGTAAATGCTTTACAATAAAATGTTAAATGCATGATTTTTTATGATTTCCTAATCTTTTCAATGCACTTTACTTATTACTTATTTTTTAAATAATGTATTATGTGTACAGCTGCTGGCTGCTGGCCAGGTGCTCCCTCCTTTCCCATTGCCCCCTCTTGTCACCTCACTCCCATGCATGCCCTAACCCCCCAGAGTCTTGTTTCCATTGGTTATGCTTATATGCATGCATACAAGTCCTTTGGTTGATCTCTTATCTACCCCACCTCTCCCTAACCTTCCCACTGTAATTTGACAGTCTGTTTGATGCTTTACTGCCTCTATATCTATCTTTTTGTTCACCAGTATAATGTTCTTTATTATCCATAAATGAGTGAGATCCTATGGTGTTTTTCTTTCATTGACTGGCTTATTTTACTTAGCATAATGCTCTCCAATTCCATCCAGGTTGCTGCAAGTGATAAGAATTCCTTCTTTTTTTATGGTAGCATAGTATTCCATTGTGTAGATGTACCAGAGTTTTCTGATCCACTCATCTCAATGAACTTTTTTAAAAAAATCACTTTAAAAAATATTCCACATACATACTACATTTCTCAATTTTGTTACATAAGTGGGCTTGTACTGAACTACATCTACATGGAGCCTAAACAGGGGAGAGTTAAGAAGAGTCATGAAGAATTAATGATGGCCTCCATGGTTGTCCATTAGAGAGAGGAGCAGACTGAGATAACTGCCTCTTCAGGCTTTCTTTGAATGGAAGTTATGGCTGGTTGAGCTCATCATAGATTGATGTCATTGGCCATTGGGATTGTTCAACATTCCTTTGTGACTTCCTCTTCACCAAGACATCCTCTATCTACAATCCAGCCATTCAGTGCATTTTCTCCTAGAAGAGAATGTGCTGATAAGAAAGTCCAAATTCCTGAAGTTATTAACATTTTTAAAATCTCTATCAACCTTCTCTATCCCTTCTACCACCCTCTGCCAAAAAACTAAATAAAAATTAAATGAATTACTGCTCATTTGAATAAAATCAGTTAGTGAAAAAACCAAACCACATAAAAAAAAACACACTGATTGGTAAACCAATACACTAAAGATATCTTCCTAAAGCCTGAGGAAAATATTCTGCCATGTCACTGATTCTTCATGGCCAGGTGTACCCTGTACTGTATGATAGGAGCATGAGGTAGTGATAATCTGGTGAAATGCAATTATTTGGAGAGAATCAGGATCTTAAAGAACTGTTGTTTTTTAACCTTAAGTATAAATGATTTTGTTTAGAATAATCCAGAATGCCTGCTACATAGTCTGGAATTCATCTAGCCTTCCATCCATCCTTTATGTCTTCCAGGATTTATTGAGTTCTTACTGTTTTTAAAAAAATTATCTTTGTTGTTGAAAGTATTACAGATTTGTTGATGATAGCTATTCTGACAAGTGTAAGGTTGAATTCTTTCTTTATGACAGGCTAAGAAGGTACTAGAGATGATGAGGAGGTAGAGCTAATCATTCTGCAAAATGATAGTGTGTTGTTGGAGTCAGGTCTTGACCAGAGTTGGGGGCACACAGTCACAAGTAGTTTTTTTTTTAATTAATTTTTATTAATTTTTTATACATATCTCCCCATTGCCCCCCATCCCTCCCAGGCGTACCCCGACCCCCCAGTGTCTGTGATCATTGGTTATGTTTATAAGCATGCATACAAGTCCTTTGATTGATCACTTATTTACCTCACCTAACTTTAATCTTTCTGCTATAATTTCACAGTCTGTTTGATGCTTTATGATTTTTGTCCTCCTGAGAATTATCAGTCTACTCCCTTTCTGTGCTCCTGATTCTATTATATTCACCAGTTTATTCTGTTGATCAGATTTTTAATTCACTTAATTTTTAGATTCACTTGTTGATAGATGTGTATTTGTTGTTCATAATTTTTTGTCTTTTACCTTTTTCTTCTTCCTCTTCTAAAAGAGTACCTTTCAGCATTTCATATAATACTGGTTTGGAGTTGATGAACTCCTTTAGCTTTTTCTTCTCTGTGAAGGTCTTTATCTGCCCTTCAATTCTGAATGATAGCTTTGCTGGATAGATTATTCTTGGTTGTAGGTTCTTGTTGTTCATCACGTTGAATATTTCTTGCCACTCCCGTCTGGCCTGCATCGTTTCTGTTGAGAAATCAGCTGACAGTCGTATGGGTGCTCCCTTGTAGGTAATAAACTGTTTTTCTCTTGCTGCTTTTAATATTCTCTCTTTCTCTTTTGCTCTTGGCATTTTAATTATGATGTGTCTTGGTGTAGTCCTCTTTGGATTCCTTTTCTTTGGGGTTCTGTGTGCTTCCTGGACTTGTAAGTCTATTTCTTTTACCAGATGTGGGAAGTTTTCAGTCATTATTTCTTTAAACAGGTTTTCAGTATCTTGCTCTCTCTCTTCTTCTGGCACCCCCACAATTCTGATGTTGGTACGCTTGAAGCTGTCCCAGAGGCTCCTTATATTATCTTCACATTTTTGGATTCTTTTCTCTTCTTGCTTTTCCAGTTGAGTGTTTTCTGATTCTTTATATTTCAAATTTTTTACTTGATTCTTGCCTTCTTCTAGTCTGCTGTTAGGACTCTGTTTAATATTTTTTATTTCAGTCAGTGTCTCTAGTTGGTCCTTTTTCATCTCCTCTTGGGTCTCACTAAATTTATCCATCTTTTCTAGCATATTCTTGAAAAACCTTATAAGCGCGGTTTTGAACTCTATATCCAGTAGTTTTTTTTCCTCCATTTCTTTTGTTTGTGATCCCTTTCCTTGTCTCGGCATTTTCACTATGCCGGGAGAACCTCTGTGTTGGATTCAGCCTTATAATACCAGACTTGAAAAACCGAAGAAGCCTCTGTTGAGCTTGGGATGGGTGGAGTCTCAGGGCTTAAAGGACTGTCTTGCCTTCCAGTCGGCCCACCCTCCATGGCCCCTGAGTCTCACATGACTGGGTAATCGCTGGACCGGTCCTTTTGCAGGCGCGCCTGCAGTGCCTCTAGACCGCTGCCTTTCTGGCTCCCCTGAGCTCCAGGACCACACAAGTCTAGGTCCCCAGGATTTCACCCGAAACAGGAGCTTAGTGGAGTTAGAAGTGGCACAGTTGGGAGGGTCTGTCTCTTGCCCACTCGCGAAAGTCAGCGGCACAATCAGCAATCTGTCCTCTGCGCAGTGCCGTGCACGCCACCAGACCTCTGATCTTTTGTGACTCCCCTAAATTTCCGTGCACCTCTCCCTTTTCACAGTCCAAACTCCCCCTGTATGAGTTTTGGCTGGATCTGTGGTTTAGTGTCTTAAGATAAGGGGTTCAATGCCTTTGAGAGTCTCCGTTTCCCTCCTGGCAGAGAAAGCCACGTGCGCGCGTCTCTGTACCTCAGCTTTTTGCAGCTCCTCTGGGTCTCCGTGAGCCCCTCTCCTTTCCTCTAGCTGTAGAACTTCCACTCAGCCAGCTTTCTTGTGGTTCTGGATGATGTCCGTTCTGTCTTTTAGTTGTAGTTTTGAAATTGTTGTGTGAGGCAGCAGTATAGGTGTTTAGCTATGCCGCCATCTTGGAATCTCCTCCACATGTAGATTATTTTGAGCTGAAGATGTTCAAGGCCCAAAAGATTTAGGAAGAGCATTATACCTTCCCCTTAACTGCCTAAAAGAGTTTAGATTAAGGGTTTGGTTCAAAAAGGGAATTATTACCAGCGTTAACTACCAATATTATTAGCTAAGCTAGGGAGAACTGGGCAGGACCTGTTCAAATTCTTCTCTGTGTCCCATTTTCTTTGAATGGCATGGTAAACATTTGTTTACCAAGCATTTGCTCTTCCCATCTTCCTTTAATAAAAAACAACACAAAATACACACACACACACACACACACACACACACACACACAATTGATTTCAGAGAGGAGGAAGAGGGAGAGAGAGAAATACCAACAATGAGAGAGAATCATTGACAGGCTACCTCCTGCATGCCTCACACTGAGGATTGAGCCAACAACCCAGGCATATGCCCTGACAGGGAATCTAACCATGACTGGTTCATAGGTCAACCACTGAGCCATGCCGAACTGCCTAGAACAAGCTTTTCTTAACTGTTGCATCATTCTTTCTTCTCTATTTGTGTTTCCATCCCTTTCTCTTATAAAGCTTTATCTGTATGAAACATACTATGTCATATTTTTCTATAACAAAAAATGTATGTAAACTCAGAGTCCAAAAGTCCTTAAGTGTTAAAACATTTCTTTGTTGTTGTTAATCTTCACCTGAGAATATTTTTTTCTTTGATTTTTTGAGAGAGAGTAGAAGAGAGGAAGGAAGGAAGGGGAAGAGAGCTCGAGAATGAGAGGGAGTGTGAGAGTGAGAAACATCGAATGTGAAAGAGACACAAAGATTGGTTGCCTCATGCTCATGCCTCGAATTGGCTGGGAATAAAACCTACGACGTAGGTATGTGCCCTTGACCGGGAATCAAACCTGAGATCCTCCAATGCTTGGACACTCTAATGACTGAACAACACTGGCCAAGGCAAGTGTTAAAACATTTCTTAATACAGTAATTATTGGTATATAATTAATGAAAATAACACAAACATTTGTTTTGGTAATTATTATTATTAAACAAAATTTTTGTTGGAAATGGAACTTTTCAGAGGTGGATAGATTTTTTTCTTTTGTTTGCTCTACTGTTTATTTATTTATGTTTTTATTATTTTAAAAATATATGTATTTTTATTTATTTCAGAGAGAAAGAGAGATAGATAGAAACATCAATGATGAGAGAGAAGCACTGATTGGCTGCCTCCTGCAGACCTCCTATTGCAGATTGAACCCACAACCTGGGCATGTACCCTTGACTGGAATCAAACCCAGGACCCTTCAGTCGATAAGCTGACACTCTATCCACCTAGCCAAACCAGGTAGGGCTGTTTGCTCTACTTTTCAGAAACACTAAAAAAATAGCGTATTCACATTGACTATTTCTTATTGCTAAATAGAATCAATATATGAGTATTGATTTATTAAATAAGGATCAACACCCTATGTTTTATTATTTTATAGATGTAAATGCTGATAAATTTTTTTCATATTTAAACAGTGGTTTTGGAAGTTTTGTTATAGAAATGTCATTTAATTCTTTGAGTTATTTAAAAAATTTTCTCGACATTATTTTTAAATAACTGTCAGTGCATAATCCACACCTCCAACTTCGTTGAGAGCAGTGAATCAATACCTTTTTTACTTGTGAAAATATTTGTACCCAGTTATTAGAGTCACTTTCTCATAATAACACCAGTATTTTGAATTGTTGCTTTGCTTGAGAGCTTGGAGGTTTTGCAACCTGAGGCAGAGCCCCATTGTAAGTTGTGAAATGCAAAGAGGGGAGCCTTTGTTCAGCAAAGTGGGAAGAAGTTCATTGTAAAAGGGAAACTTACAACGTTGACCTCCCTCTTTCTTAGGTAGATTTTAGAAAAAGAGTAAAAACAAGCTTTGAGTGTCTGGAAATTAACTCCCTTTAGACTACTCAATGGAAAGTCCTCCTGACTCTTGCTACTTGGACTGTGGTCTGTGGACCAGCAACCTTGGCATTACCTGGGAGCTTGTTAGAAGTGCGGAATCTCAGGTCCACTCCAGACCTACTGGATCAGGACCTGCATTTAACAGAATCTCAAGGTGAGTCATAAAGATATGAAAATTTGAGAAGCACTGGACTAGACCACTGCCACTCCACTCTCCCCCAAAAGTTGGCTCTGGAGTGGGTTCCTTCCCGGTGTAGGAAATCGTGCTTCTGGCTTCAGTTCTCCAAGAAGTCACCTGCTTCAGCTTCCAGCACCTTAGGAGACTGGGCTTGGCTTTCTGACTCTGCAAATAATTTGAAGACTGCTTATAAGAAGCTGGATGGTCCTTAAGGGGCCCTTGGTAAGTACTAGCTGATAGGTCTCACTTCCTTCTCATTAACAGTCAGATTCGGGTAAGAGACCTGTTTTTCTCTGACTGTCACTGCTGCCCATGGGTTACTGGATGTTAAGACTGGCAAGACCCACGTGTGTCAAGGAGAGGTTTCCTACTATCATCCCTGGGAACTTTGGAACCTTGTCATTAAGAGAGCTACAAATATAACAGGGTTCTTTGTTTTTGTTTTTAAGGTAAATAAAAGCCTATTCAAATAAAGGGTCAAAAGCAACTGGCTGTGTAGCAGAAAGAAAATGGCTGTAATTGTTTTTGAAATGTTTTTGCCTTTCCCTGCAAAACGCTGTGTTGACAGCTGTGCCATCCAAGCTCGGCCTAGCCCTTTGCCCGCATCTTGGCTCTGTGTTCACTTCTCATGTGTGTGGGATTCAAGATCTGTAAACAAGAAGGCCTGGCGCCAGCGCCTCCCTCTTGGGTGCAAACACCCAAGTGTCAGTGGTGTTTGGAAGCAGCCAAGCAGTCCGTGGGAGTAAGCGTTTCCTTGACATCATTCTGACTTAGCTGCTGCAGGAGGAAAGTCTCTGGTATGCGACAGAGTACAGACGGCTTATGGTTCAAATCCTGCTCCATCACTCATTAGCTGGGCAATGCAGGCAAGTTACCTAAACTCGCTGAACTTCCGTCTCTATGTGTAAAATGGCTATAGGAGAATAACCTGAGACTTTAGTGTGACAGGGACTTCAATATTAGGATTTTTGTTTGTTTTGTTTGAATCTGTCTGCTTGCTTGCACTGGCCCAAAGAAATGCACTAGCAGGAGTGTGCAGGATAGAGAGAAAAATTGCTTAATATTAAATTGGTCAATCCAGTTAAAAGTAATGTGAAGAACTTGACTTCTTGCCGGGCCAGCATGGCTCAGTGGTTGAGCATTGAACTATGAACCAGAAGGTCACAGTTCGATTCCAGTCAGGGCATATGCCTGGGTTGCGGGCTCCATCCCCAGTGGAGGCAAAAGGCAGCCAATAGATGATTTTCTTTTACCTTTGATGTTTCTATCTTTCTCTCCTCCTTTTCTCTCTGAAATCAATAAAAATATATTAAAACAAACAAACAAAACAAAACACACACCTTGACTCCTTGATGGTGTATAGGTTACAAATCATATAGGGCAAAATTATAAGACACCATGGGCTAGGTAGGGATGGTTCTGGGTTGTGCTGGGAGCTGATTGGTCGGAAGTGAGGCAAGACTAATAAATCATTTCTTTCTGTCTTGAGGACAGTTCTCAGGTGTGCTCCAGCATTTCTCTGTCTGGTGTCAGGGAACAGTATCCAGGGGGTCCTTCCACCTTAAGGATCAGCAGCTGAAGCATAACTTAGGTGAGATGTTATCTTTTCTGCCTGAGGTCCAGACCTTGTGACCACCAGTCAGGTCCCAGCCACTGTCTTCTGCTGCCTCAGGGGTTGCTGATTATCTGGGGCAGTGGTCGGCAAACTCATTAGTCAGCAGAGCCAAATATCAACAGTACAACGATTGAAATTCCTTTTGAGAGCCAAATTTTTTAAACGTAAACTTCTTCTAATGCCACTTCTTCAAAATAGACTCGCCCAGGCCGTGGTATTTTGTGGAAGAGCCACACTCAAGGGGCCAAAGAGCCGCATGTGGCTCGAGAGCCGCAGTTTGCTGACCACTGATCTGGGGGGAAAGGCTAGATCTCTGAGGTGTATAGAGAGAGTGAATATGATTTCTAGAGCTAAAATATAAAACTAAACTTAATCAAAGATATAAGGACCCTCAATTTCGTTAGTGCATCAGTGAGTAAGTGAAAGAAGAAAAAACTCTGAAAAGTTATTGTCCTCCTTCCAAAAACAAATAGACAGGACTTTTCTTTTTTTAAAAAATTATCTTTATTTTTGAAAATATTACAGATGACTCCCCTTTTTATTCCCATTGACCCCCAACCCCCAAAACAGGTCCTCACCACACTATTGTCTGTGTCTATGGGTTATACATATATCATTACTTCATGAAATTACCAGATTTTAGGCTGGGGCAAGTTCTTAAAAATCATCTCATTTTCTCTTGAAACTGGAGGGAAAAATTATCTGCACTAATGAGACAAGTTTCAGATTTCACAATAGCACCTCTGTGCTAATGATAATTTAGACAGTGGCTAAGAAGGGACATATTACTCTCCAGGTGATTGGCCACAGATCAGTGCCACAGGTTATGAGAACTAAGTCAGAACATGAATAGATTAGAAGAGAGATAATAAAGTAGAGCAGAAGGGGGAAGACACTGAGAGACCTCAAATGCACTTCATTTGCCGCTGTGAGCAGCATTCTGAATAGCGAAATGATGGACTAGTATCAGGGGTTCCCAAAGTGGGATCCCTAATCAGCAGCATTAGTATCCCCTGGGAACTTGTTAGAAATGCAAATTCTCTGCCCTCAGCCCAGACCTCCTAAATCAGAAACCCTGAGAATCGGCCGGTAATCAGCGTTTAGCAATGGGATTCAGATGCACAGAAGAGGTAGGGAGTTACTGATTCACGTTATAACAGCTTACAACCACCTTTTCCCAATGTGAAGTAAAATGTTTTAGCATTTTAAATTCCTCACCTCCTAGACATTTACTGGGAAAATTCCCAGATGCCATTGTCTGCTGATTCTGGCGTAGATATGCTTGAGCACAGTCACCAGAGACACCTTCCTCCTGGGCCTTGGGTGGGGTTTGTTTAATCACGAATCAGTAACAAGAAGCATGATTTTGAAAGTTAAGCAAGCGACTCTGATCTCACTTCTGTTCTCTGGAAATATCCTTCCTCTGGAGTTATGCCAGGTTTATAACTTTATTACAAATTATACATATCACTAGGCTTTCGTTTCCACACCTTAGCAATTCCATCTCTAGATGCAGATACAATGCGGCCCTGTGTCGTGTGGAACGTGACAACATCTTGGCACGGTGATGTCCCACCGGCAGAGACGCTGGGCCCTTCGGGGGCTGTCATCACTCAGTCCTCCCTTGTGCTTATTCTGAATTTTCTGTTTCATGGTTAAAAGTCAAGGGAAAAACCCGAAGTTTAAATAAAGCCTGTACTACATTGTGCCTCTAATTCGTCTTCTCTTATCATTGGCTGTTAGGTGTCTGTCTCAGGCCCCCCGATTGTGTAAGTGTCATCAGTTTAATTCCCGGTCTACAAGGTGGACATGGATGGGAATAGATGCTCGTGCATAGGACTACAACGGAGGCCCAGCGAGGCTGAGACTTGCTGAATGAAGGCTGTGGAGCTCTTCGGAGGGTCCGTGGCAACTCTCTATTGCTTCCTTTATGGCACTTTCTCTGTTTATTGTGTGGGTGTTTATTACTTCCTTTATTTCCACGTGGTATTCCCAAGAGACTTTGTAAATGATTGACTGTGTTCATCCCTAAAAACTCTGCAGAGACCAGGCTTTGTAGAGATAGTGGAAGACGGGGAGACTCAGAGCAAAAAGCTTCCTAATGAGGACAACTCGAGCGTGTTATTTTCAACATTCAACTCCCAAGTCTGAATAATTCATGGGGAAAAAAAAAATCTGTTCAACTAGAAATGACTGGGCTATTTTAATGAAAGTACAGATTTGGAATGTGTGAGAGCCAGAGATTACGGGAGGGAACTGAAGGCAGGGAGAGAAAGTGACCAGCCTGGCAAACAATGAATTAGTGAGCTCAGGTTCCCCCTGGCCAGCATGCTCATTGTCCAGGGATTCATTGCAGGTGCTGCCATTACACGGGGACTGGTGGTTAATGCAAAATCAGAACTCCGACCTCCAGATGAATAAATATGGCCAGCTCTTTCCACTGAGCTACACAGCCTGCTGTAAGACACTGGGGGTGGGGGTGGGGATCGAGGGGGTGTGTCAGGCCCCAGGTCCTTCTCTTTTGCTTTGCTGGGCCACAGAACACACAGGGAGATCATATTTCCTTTTCCATCTTCAATCTAGCCCTGTTGGTATCAACTGGCAGCACATTAAAACCCCCTGGGGAGCTTTTAAAAAATCTGGATGCCCAGAACCCGCCCCAGGCCCATGAACTCGATTTCTAAGGATGAGGCCTAGCACGCTGTGTTTTAATTTTTAAAAATTTTTTATTGATTAATTTTAGAGAGGGAGAGAGAGAGAAAGAGAGAGACAGAGAAAGAGAGAGAGGTTAATTTGTTGTTTCTTGTATGTGCCCTGACTGGGTGTGACAGGATGACACTCTAACCAACTGAGCTACCTGGCCAGCAGCTTTTTAAAGCTTCCTAGGACCTAGTGATTTCAACCACTACCAAGTTTGAGAAACATCGAGTCTAGCCCTTCTCCCTCTTGTTCTATTCTCTTCAAGTCCAGAATCCTTCTCTTAATCCTCTGGTTTTCTTTTTGCTAATGCTCAGGTTTTATCACTATGTTCACACGGTTTACATTGTAGGTGCTGCCATTCTAAGCCATTTAAGTTATTAGCAAAAACTTAGCCTCATCTACCCCCCCCTCTCTCTCTCTCTGCTGGCTGTGTCTCTGTGTGCCTCCCCTGGCCTACACAAGGTCACCCCCACAGGGCCTCACTCTCCAGGAGGGGTCCTTTTCTGAGCCCTTCTCTGCACCTTCTCTCAAAGCTTCCCTCCTTGGGTTCAGCCTGTGAAGGCTGTGAGGCTGGACCAGAGGAACTGGGAGCCCGGGCTGGCCAGGGAAGCTTAGGGAGGACTGCTCTTGTGATGATTGGTCCCGGAGGGAATGATTCTTGCAGCAGCTCTTCTTTTCCTCTTGCTGGCTAAGTGTGTGGGTGTGCAGCAGGCATTTGCTAGGGAACATTGGCAAAAAATAAAACTTCTCAAGCTTCAGTTCTGTAGACAGATTGAGAGGCCTCCCAACAGTTCAGAATTGCCGAATCTGGCTCCATCCACCCACTTACCCCCCAGGAAGTGGTAGGTTGGGTTCGATGTGTTTTGGTTTGTTAACAGTGGCCTAGCTTATGGGGGTTTAAACCATCAGAATGGTACATGAAGATACACCAGTCAACAGACAGTTATTGAACACTCACTGCATGCAGTGCACTGTGCCAGGCACGAATAAAACCAAGTGGGAGGTCACCTTTCCTACAGGTACTTTATGGTCAATGGAGGGGAAGGAAGAAAGGGTTGTTGGGGCAGAAGTCAGTTTGAAATTCAAGAAAAGCAGAAGGCTGAGAGTCAGTTCCTGACTAGGCAAGGATAGAAAGAAAATAAAAGGAGTCATAAAATGGGGACAGTGTAAGTGGCAAGATGACAGCTAGTGTGTTCAACTTCCTAGGATTTAAAGTCCTGTAACTATTTGCCTCTCCCATGCTCACCAACTATATTGCAGCCTCCATATTGCTTTAATCTTGCCATTTTGACCCCCAAGACATTCAGACCTTTCAGAGTGCTTAGCAAACACGATCCCAAGAAAGCAACAGCTTCTTTCTCAATCTGTTTCTATCTCTCTCTGCCTGTGTGTCTTTTTGTCATTTTCTGACTCCCATACTTTATCTCTTCTGCTCTCTCTTAAATACATGGTTCTCCTCTCCCCCCAAGGATAAGTGAAGAAATGAATCCATGTTCTCAGCCTTTTATCAAAGTAATAATGGATATTACTGATAGAAATAATCATCACAAAATAAGATTAACACCAGCTAAAACTACATACAGGAAAACAGTTATTGACTAAAAATTGCCTGAAGAATCAAATTTGATAAAATGTAGGCATTTTATCTAAATCTGATTGAAAAAAACTTGGATTTGGTAGAAATAATAGATTTGGCCACAAAATGAAACTCACCAAGTTTTTTCCCAATTAGATTTAGATAAAATCTTGTTATAGCCTGAATCACATTCCTCCAAAATTTATACATTGAATCCCTAACCCCCAATGTGACTGATTTTGGAGATAGGAACTTAAGGAAGTAATTAAGGTTCAATGAAATTGTAAAGGTGGGTCCCTAATTCAATAGAACCAGTGTTCTCAAAGAAGAGTAAGAGACACCATGAGTGCATGGGCACAGAGAAAAGGTGGCCATCTGCAAGCCAAAGGGAGAGGCCTCAGGAGAAACCAAACCTGCTGAAACCTTGATCTTGGACTTCTAGACTCCAGAACTTTTAGAAACTAAATACTGTTAAAGCCACTTCGTCTATGGGATTTTGCTATGGCAGCCCTAACAAACTAAGACAAGCCTTTACGTAGAGATAAGTACTGAATTTTTTATGAAATCTCAAACGATGTCTGAGATTTGCTTTAACATATACCAGAAATAAAAATTGAGAGTTGGGTATAGATGAAACACAACTGGTTAAGAATTGGCAATTATCTGAGCTGAGTAACAGGCACATGGAAGTTCCTTATACTATTCTCTTCTGCTGTAGAATATGTTTGTAAATATCCAGGTAATTTGTAAAAAATTAATATGAACAATTGCACAGGTGATTTTTGTGCACATCCAAGAAGATTATTCCTGAGAAAGGATTTCCCATAAACTGCGTTCTACCTGGGCTGCGTTCTATTCCATGGCCTGGAATACATGTGTTACTAACATATAATAAAAATACAATTTTAATTAAATATTAGAAGGCAGTAGGGCAAGGAATCAAATGCCAACTGCAAGCAGTGGAACTGTGTGCAAGGGACAAGCAGACAGGGAAGATGGAATTGGCATTTATTGAGTGCCTAATGGATACTAGGTGCTTTGTCACATTATCTTTGGATGTTCACACCGATCTATGAAGTAGACTTAAAAATTTTTAATCTTTAATAAAAGTTTTAATGTGAAGAAACTAAGGCCCAGAGAAGATGAATGAATTCCCAGCATCACACACTAGGGAGTGACTGAGCTGAGATTTGAATCTCATCTGTCTGCCTCCAAAGCTATCATTCTTTTTCCAACCTGTTACCTCCCACCTAGATCTTACCAAATGCCAGATCAGGAAGTCTGAGGAGGATGAGGTCATTGAGAGATGGGTTTACAATAACTAACAAAGAACTTGGGTTGGATGTAGGTCCTGGAGGTAAAGGACATGAGAGCATCCCAGGTGTGGGGAGGGTGGCAAGATGCAGAAACTTGGTAACAGATAGAAATTGAAGTGAGAATGACAGTAGTCATGGCTCTTGGGAAGATATTGTGAGGGCAGGATTGAGTTATGGGCAGTGGAATTGAAGAGAAGGTATCCCAAGACTTGGACCTAGACAAGATTGATAAAGATAACAGACTTCAAACCTAGGTAGGGGACACCAGGAGGAAGGAGGAAAAGATTGAATTCAGTTTGATCATATAGAATTGGAGAAGCCCAGATGGCAGTTGGGTTGACAGAATTTTAGATTTGAGAAATCATCTGGTCTACCCCTTTATTCAAGAGCTATGAATCCAGGAAGTAATCAGTGAGTGCCCTGGGGACACAAAGAATATTTACACTGTGGTTCAAAATGTAGTCATTTAGTCTTTGTGTGCCTACTTTGTTCCAGGTGTTGGGGATTCACCAGTCCTGGAAGTAGGTAAATTACCTGTATTATTATAAAGGTCTTTTAATTGGCTTTCCTGCTTCCACCCTGGCATCTCCTCCATTTTATCTCAGACAGTAGCCATTAAAGTTGTTATGTTACACGATATAGTCTATGTAAGTGGACTAAAGGTAAAAGGAACCCCCTACATTTTGTTGTGAAATGCGCACCCGTGTGGCTATATGTCAGGTCACATCACTCTTCTCAAAAATCTACAGGAGCTCTTCTCTCTGTTCCCTGAGCATGTGAGTCATGCTAGCCTCAGAACCTTTGCACCGGCACTTCCCTCTACCTAAAAAACTCTTCAGCCAAATAGCCTCTACATTTCCCTCAAGGATTTACTCAAATGTTACCATTTCAATGAGGCCTTCCTTGACCACCTGTTTTTTTTTTCCTTTTTTTATTAATGTATTTCATGTGTACATATCTTCTCATTGCTCTCCCCACCCCACTCTCATGCATGCCCTACCCCCCCCAATGTCTTGCATCCATTGGTTATGCTTATATGCATGCATACAAGTCCTTCAGTTGATCTCTTATCTACCCCACCTCTCCCTAACCTTCCCACTGTAATTTGACAGTCTGTTTGATATTTTTCTGCCTCTGTATCTATCTTTTTGTTCATCAGTTTATAATGTTCTTTATTATCCCCCAATGAGTGCGATCATGTGATGCTTCTCCTTCATTGACTGGCTTATTTCGCTAAGCATAAGGCTCTCCAGTTCCAACCAGGTTGCTGCAAATGGTAAGAATTCCTTCTTTTTTATGGCAGCATAGTATTCCATTGTGTAGATGTACCATGGTTTTCTGATCCACTCATCTGCTGACGGGCACCTAGGCTGTTTCCAGATCTTAGCTATTGTAAATTGTGCTGCTATGAACATAGGGGTGTGTATATCCTTTCTGATTGGTGTGTCTAGTTTCTTAGGATATATTCCTAGAAGTGAGATTACTGGGTGGAATGGGAGTTCCATTTCTAGTTTTTTGAGGAAACTCCATATTGTTTTCCACAGTGGCTGCACCAGTCTGCATTCCTACCAGCAATGCACAAGGGTTCCTTTTTCTCCGCATCCTCGCCAACACTTGTTGTTTGTTGATTTGTTGATGATTGCCATTCTGACAGGTGTGAGGTGGTATCACATTGTCATTTTGATTTGCATCTCTCGGATAATTAGTGACTTTGAGCATATTTTCATGTGTCTCTGGGTCTTCCTTCTGTCTTCTTTTGAAAAGATTCTGTTTAGGTCTGTTGCTCATTTTTTATTGGATCATTTATCTTCCTTAATAAAAGTTGTATAAGTTGGCTGTAGATATTGGAGATTAAACCTTTATCAGTGATAACATTTGCAAATATGTTCTTCCATACAGTGGGCTTTCTTGTTTGTTTTGTTGATGGTTTCTTTTGCTGTTCCAAAGCTTTTTATTTTGATGTAGTCCCATTTATTTATTTTCTCTTTAGCTTCCATTGCCCTAGGAGCAGTATCAGTGAAGAAGTTCCTTTGGCATATGTCTGAGATTTTGCTGCCTGTGGATTCCTCTAATATTTTTGTGGTTTCCCGTCTTATGTTTACTTCCTGTATCCATTTTGAATTTATTTTTGTGTATGGTGTAAGTTGGTGGTCTAGTTTCATTTTTTTGCATGTATCTGTCCAATTTTCCCAACACCATTTATTGAAGAGACTGTCTTGACTCCATTGTATGTTCCTGCCTCCTTTATCAAATATTAATTGAGCGTAGTGGTTTGGTTTGATATCTGGATTCTCTATTCTATTCCACTGGTCTATATGTCTGTTTTTGTGCCAGTATCAGGCTGTTTTTAGAACAGTGGCTTTGTAATACAGCTTGAAATCTGGTATTGAGATTCCACCTACTTTATTCTTCTTTCTCAGGATTACTGTGGCTATTTGGGGGTCTTTTTTCTGTTCCAGAAGAATCTTTGGAGAGTTCTTTCTAGGTCTGTGAAATATGCTATTGGTATTTTAATGGGGATTGCATTGAATCTATATATTGCTTTGGGTAGTATGGACATTTTAATGATGTTGATTCTCTCAATCCACAAACATGATATGCTCTTCCATTTGTTTATGTCTTCCTCTATTTCTTTTTTCAGTGTCCTGTAGTTTTCTGCATATATGTCTTTTACCTCCTTAGTTAGGTTTATTCCTAGGTATCTTAATTTTTTTGGTGCGATGGTAAATGGGATTGCTTTTTTAGTCTCTCTTTCTGTAAGTTCACTATTAGTGTATAGAAATGCCATAGATTTCTTGGCATCCTGATACATTGCTGAATTCATTTATTAAATCTATTAGTTTTTTGATGGAGTCTTTTGGGTTTTTTATGTACAGTATCATGTTATCTGCAAATAAGGACAGCTTTACTTCTTCTTTTCCAATTTAGATGCATTTTATTTCTTCTTCTTGTCTAATTTCAATAGTTAATACTTCCAGTAACGTGTCAAGCAAGAGTGGTGAGAGTGGGCATCCCTGTCTTGTTCCTATTCTTAGGGGAAATGGTTTTAGTTTTTGCCCATTGAGTATGATGTTAGCTGTGGGCTTATTATATAGGGCTTTGATTATGTTGAGGTATGATCCTTCTATTCCCACCTTGTCGAGAGTTTTTATCAAGAAAGGGTGTTAGATATTTTTCAAATGCTTTTTCTGCATCAATTGATATGACTATGTGATTTTTATCTCTCAATTTGTTTATGTGATGTATCATGTTTATTAATTTGCGGATATTGTACCATCCTTGCATTCCTGGGATAAATCCTACTTTGACCACCTGTTTTAAGTTGCAATTATCTTTATCTTCCCCTGCTACATTCCCAATCCTATGCCCTGCTCTGGCTTTTCTTTTTTTTCCTTATTAATTTGTTTCTTTTCCACACAGTATTTATTTTAATTATTTTTTTAAATATTTATTTTAATTTTTAACATTGCCTGTGTACCTTCATTGGAGTAGAAGCTAGACAAGGGCCAGGGCTTTTTGTCCCATTTGTTCTCTGCTCTAACCCCAAGAAATAAGAACAGTGCCTGGCTCATAGAAGGTGCTCAAGAAATGAATGAATTCATTGTTTCATAAATGAATTATAGCAAAACATGGTAACTGATAGAATAAATACATGGACAAAGTACAGAGGAATAAAAATGGGGTAGCAATTCAATCTATCTGAGAGTGTCAGGGCAAGTTTTACAGAAAAGGTGACACTGAAAGAGAAGTACATGGATCAAGGCAGTTGAGTAGGCTGAATAATGGCTCCCAAAGTTATCTAGGTTCTACTCTTTTGGAGCTTGTGACTGTTACTTTATATGACAAAAGAGACTTACAGATGTGATTAAGTATCTTGAGATGGGGAGATGATATCCTTTATTATCCCAGTGGATCCTAAATACAATCATAGTAGCCTTGTAAGAGGGAGATAAAGGTAGATTTGGCAGCACCATAAGTCAAGGGGACAATGAGGCAAGTTGCTTCGATGCTGGCTTTGAAGATGAAGGAAGGAACTACAAACTGAAGAATGCAAAGAATGCAGCCCGAGAGGTTGCAAAAGACAAGGAAACAAATTATCCCTCCATATCCCCCAAGATTTATGAGGGGGCATGGTCCTGCTGACACCTTGATTTGGCTTAGTGAAACTGATGTTGGACTTTTGACCTCTATGACTATACGAGAGTAAATGTGTGTTGTTTTAAGCCACCAAGTTGTGGTAATTTCTAAGGACATCCTAATAAGAGGGAATATATGTGCAAATCAGGGAAAATGGCACCACATTCAAGAATCCCCTGAGAAGTTTAATGTACCTGGATTAGAAAATAGAAAATGGAGAAAGATGGGGTTGGAGAGATAGCAGGGGCTAGACTGTGAAGAGCTTTCAGGTCATGCAAAGGAGGTAAGTGGTATTCTGTGGGTAAGAGAGTGCAGTGAATGCTATTGAGCTGCCGAGACCTCCTCCCCTGCTGCTCTCTCTTCCCGCCACTTCAGTACTGAAGAGCTTATTCTCTTGGCTTCAGGAGTGCTGTTGGCAAATGGCCTTTCCTCTCAGCCCTCTTCCACTCTCTTTTCTGAAGATAGATTTCTTGCCCAAACTCATTCCAGTTTCTTGGGCAGCCTTCAACCAATGGCTGGTCTACAAAGGAGTCTAATGACTCTGTCAATCTCACTCTAATTCATGTGAACTCTGAAGGGCCATTCCAGCTTCAGAACTCCCCCTTGATTAGCTGAAGCCTTGTTGCAATGACTTATCCATGTGTCCCATACTGCCTCCTTCCCTTCCTTCCACAAGGGTTAATTTCAAGAGCCCTCCCTTATAAACATTGGATATGCTAGTCTGTTTCATTCTGCTTCCCTGGGAACTCCACCTGCCAGTGTGAGCTCAGAGATCTTTAAGCAAGAGAATGAAAAGTAAGATTGGCTGGGTGGTGGTGATGATGATCACTCAGATCAGTGTTAGGATAGGCTAGGTTGGGGAGAGACTGGAGGAGAGAACAGTTAGGAAACTGGGTTGAAATTCCAGGTGGGAGGTAATAAAATCCTGGATAAGGGTAGAGGCAAAAGGAACTCTATGTGTGGTCATCAGCTCCTCCATAACAGCCTCATGGGGAGAAGGACATTATTTTTCAGAGAAGCCCAGTCCACTGCATGGAATGAAAATAAGTCTTTCATCAGGATGTCCCATTTTGCCCTTCATTCTAATCTGGTTTTGTAGAACATGTCTGCTTTCTTACTAAAAATATGTTCTCTGTTCCCCTGGTAAAGAATCAGCTTTGGGGGAGCAACAGATTTGATCAACCATTCTTCTCAGAAACAGAGGCCTACTGTATTGGAAAGCTGATACTCGGAAGTGTTCTTTTAGTTTCTCGTTGAATACCTTCAACATTAGGGAGATCATTATTTTATCACAAGGCCATGTTTTTGTTATGCCCAGAGTTCGGGGTCCCCAATAATCAACCACTGGGGAGCCTTTTCCGATGCAAAAGCAGAGTCTTTATTCAAACTCCGGTTTGGCTCCCAGCCTCTTTCTGGCGCAGCAGTGAGATGAGAAAGTGACCTGGGGCGGAACAATGAGTTATATGAGGTAGGATATTGGGAGGGCTTAGGGAAGTGATGAGGGTTACAGAGAATGGTCACTTGAATTAGGGTCTTTCTGTGGTTTAGCATAATTAGGATCCTCGCTGTGTTCCTGGAGCTTCATTGGTCCATTCAGGCGGTGATCAGGGAAGTTAGGACATTGCTGGCACACCTGTGGCCACTCCCAGAAAAGGGAGGGAGTTTAGGCAGGAGGCCCAGCCCTATAGGACAAGATGGAGGGGAGTTCGTTTCTACTTTGTCCTTTTATTTTCTCACGGGTAGGCCTGAAACTGCCCATAGCTTTCACGTGGTTCTAGCTCCAACTGAGACATGATCAGTAGCATGGAACTCAATGTTAGAGGCCCTTGTTTTGGAGTTAAACAGAACTGGGTTCAGATCCAATTTCTGCTCCTTATAGTGAACTTGGCATATTTATCTCAGCTAGTTTGCTCAACTGTAAAATGGGGATAACACTATAAGCTACCTTATGAGATTGTTGCTAAAAAATGTTTAGAGCATAATATCTGGCACATGGTAAATGATTAATAAATGATAGGTAATATTGTGGATGTTAGACGTCAAAAAAACCTTACAATATGATATATGCTGTTTTCATAGAAGAAAGAAAGAAATGTAGGGGTGTGTGTGTGTGTGTGTGTGTGTGTGTGTGTGTGTGTGAAAGAGAGAGACAGAAACAGAGAGAGAGGTCTCCTCATTGAGTTATAAGCAGATATGCACCTGGACTTTTTGAATTAAATGTATGTTAAGCACAGATCTGGTGTGTGGACTCTTATTCAGGACATGTGAGGGTTATAATCAAGGTGTCTCCCAGGGCTTATTTCTGCCTACTTAGAAAGAGAAAGAATATGCTTTCCATTTGCCAAACAGCAGGCCTGCATAATAAGAAGGGATTGATTTTCTCAGCATTCCATTAACTCTGGGTCTTTAAAGAGAGCATAATGCACTCCAGTGGGGAGATAAATTACGTCATCTGGGAGCTGGAAAGGGACAGGGAGAGGAATCAGGCTGGAGTCATAGATTTCAAAGGGAATAATCCTAATCTTCTCCACATTTAGTATATACTTTTAAAAGAATTCTTTAAAGTCTGGCAGTTGATTCCCACATTTCGATCCAGACATACATTTCATAACCAGCTTCGCTACTGACTCAGTTAAATAATAATGAGTGATTGTCATAATTGTAAACGTTCTCTTTCCGAAGAACCCAGCAGAAGAGGCTGCAGGGTGGTGGGAGGGGAAGTCATCAGCGATGTTGAAGCCATTTGATGCACAAGCTGTCTGCACACCAGCAAACCACCGGTGGGGGAGAGAGAAAAATTCAATGAACACACTGGTTGTTTTGTCCACTGGCATCCACCTGGAATCCACGCAAGTGGAAGATAGAAAATGAGAGAAGACCATGCAGCTTTGGAGAGAATTCAGTGATCATTTCCCCCCTTGAAGAAAGTTGCTTACAGGAGGTTTTGGTTGAAAATATAGCATAACCTGTGGTGAGACGGTAAATGTTTAACAACAGACTGGGGTGGAGGTTGGTGGAGAGGAGTTCTGATTTGTAGAAAATTGCTTGTTCCGGTGGTGTAAATACTTTCAGCATCATCTGCTTCAAGCTTCCAATGTGACATCACTGAATGTGATATTGGGAAAGGCTGTGTTGTAGCATACCATTTTATAGTGTTCCCACTGTCCGGATACAATAGATGTAATGAAATTCAAAAGCATAGATAATATAGTAAAATAATTGTGAAGTGGATAATTTTTAGTATTATTACTGTTTTTTAAAATATATTTATTTAGATGTAAGTTTATATAAGTTAGTGTTTTAATTATGGCTGTGTTTGACAACCAGCTCTCAGAATTCCCAAAAATGTGAGTCAATACAAGTAGTTCTAGCCCACCCCAGACCCTTGTGGCACTTGAAGACAAAATAACACATTTTCCTTGGGTATTGGGGATGGGAGACATTTAAACTTCTCTCAGGTTCAGCCATTATCCCTACCACTTACTCACTTATCTTTTGTTTATTCAATAAACATTGATTGAGCATATGTTGGGCACTAGAAATACTGAAATGACCTCTAGATAGACAAGGCAGCTGATTATAGAGGAATGTAATAAGATATGCGACAGAGATAGAAATGGGCAAGGTGACAGGGAGGAAGGAAGAGTGGCCTCATGGACGCGGGGAGGCCTACTAGCCACTCAGTCACTGGCTGCTTCACTAGAGGTTTGACCTCCAAATCTTCTTGACCCCGTAGATCTTTCCCCTTATTGATAAGCTCTCTCTTGGTTTTCCTCTGACATTGTTAGTTGCTTCTTTTCAGTCTCCTTTACTGATCTCTCCTTTCCTCCACAACCTCCAAAAGTTACAGTACCCCAGGTTCTAGCCCTTGGACCTCTTCTTTTTCCTCCCTCCTTCATCCAATGGTGATATACCCAGTGTCATGTCTGTAGATCATCCACTTCCAGCTCTGACCCCTCCTCTGAACTCCAGACTCATCTATTCAATTGTCCACTTGAAAACCATACTGGATGGGTAATTGTAATCTCACACTTAGCATGCTGAACCCTTGACCTTCTGTCCTCTGAAATCTGATCTTCTTCCATCTTCCCCATCCCAGGACATGACAACTCTATCCTTTTAGTTGTTCAGAGGCTCAAAACATATAAGGTACTCGTGATTCTTCCCGTTCTCTAACACTCCAAATCCACTCCATTGGTAAAGACTGTGGGCTTTATCTCAAAACATTCAAAATGCAAAGGACTTGTATGCATGCATATAAGCCTAACCAATGGACACAGACACTGTGTGTGTGTGTGTGTGTGTGTGTGGTTGTGTGTGTGTGTGTGTGTGGGCATGAGTGGGGGGGGGTTGGGAAGGTAATGGGGGATAAGAACAAATATGTAATATCTTAGTCAATAAATAAATTTAAAAAATAACATAAAATAAAATAAAAACAAAATACAACCTCATTTTACCACTCTATCACCTGAACTATGGATCCAGCCATTATCATCTCTCAGCTGGATATTGCAATAGTTTCCTGTACATCTCCCTGCTTCCACTCTTGTCCACACCCCGCACCCCATCCTCATCACATATGTAGTCAATTCTCAACATAATAGTCAGAGTGGTCCTGTTGAAAAAAAAAAGTAATTTCAGAGGATTGTTATGCATATTACCTAGTGTCTGGCATATGGCAAACATTCAATTTTTATTAACTATCATTGTTGCAGTTAAATTTACAGGCTATTTATCATAATATGAGATACCATGATTTCTAATACCAGATTTTGTTGGTTCTCCAAGACAAATAGCTTGTGCTGAGAACAGG
The DNA here is from genome assembly GCA_011751065.1 of Lasiurus cinereus. Classification (NCBI taxonomy): domain Eukaryota; kingdom Metazoa; phylum Chordata; class Mammalia; order Chiroptera; family Vespertilionidae; genus Lasiurus; species Lasiurus cinereus. The sequence goes on from JAAGEH010000125.1 coordinate 17,675,163, forward strand.
GGATCCATGATTGTGCAGGCAGCTGAGCAAGTCTTAAGTTTCAGAGTAGAGATGCTGGGCTATAATACAAACAATGCATCAGAGAGCTATTTTAATAACCGAGACTAATTTAGTTGTTTTATTTAGAGAATGAAAACCGTCCAACTTAACAAAATGAAAAAGCAAGTTTCCCTGTGTTTTTTTTCTTTTACTTAGCAAACATTTATTCAATATCTGTGCCCATCCCTGTGTTCACTTTTCTAAAATTGAGGTATAATTTATTTACAGTGAAATTCTCCATTTTTAGCATATAGTTCTGAGTTTTGACAAATGTATACAATCAGATAAGCACCACCACAACTTGACTGATAGAGTTTACATCACTCTTGAGTAAAATAGAGATTTCTGGATATACCTATGTTATTGAAAAGCATATATTATAGAATATTTTTAAATACATGCATAACTTGCTCAGCTGGCATAACTCAGTGGTTGAGAGTCAACCTATGAACCAGGAGGTCTTGGTTCGATTCCTGGTCAGAGCACACGCCCACAGTGTGGGCTCTATCCCCAATGTGCAGCATGTAGGAGGCAGCCGACAATGATTCTCTCTCATCATTGATATTTCTATCTGTCTCTCTTTCCCTCCTACTCTGAAATCAATAAAAATAAATTAAAAATAAATAAACAAACAAACAAACAAATAAATAAATAAATGCAGTTAATGGACATGAAAGCATATTTTGCCATTTTCTTTACCTTAGTGTCTGGCTGGATATGAGGAGTGAGGATAGTGTTCCACTGCCCATTTCTAGAAATTTGTCTTTGTAAAGGGAAAACTTGACATACTGAAACAACTTGTAAGGTGGCACATTTTGGTTATGCTAGGATACTTAAGTGGCTAAATGAACTCAAGGCTAAAACTAAGGCTTATTAATAACTCAGAATTTTATGTTAAGATTATTCATTTGTAGGTATTTTTTTTCCCCATACAAAAAAGTGTGAACAAATGTAAAGAAATTTATTTAGCACCAAATCCTGTGATTTATGTGTTGGGGCAAAGTGATAACATGTCCCAATTCTCACCCTTGATCTGAAGTTGTAAACCAAGTGTTTGGGCCAGAGAGGGACAATGTCTACTCCTGTTATTATTGTCTCCTTGTGGCCAATAGACATACCTTTGAGTGGTCTTAAGCCAGTTGTGGACTATGGATCCTTGGGGAGGGGTAAAGTTATTCAAGGGTAAAATGTCCCTGAATCCCTTTCAACTCCCAAAACTTTGTCTGTAGAATGAAGAGTGATTATTTTTCAAATCTATCCCGGCATTGTTGTTATGAACCAAACACAATTTTATTTCAAAGCCTTGCTGAACCCATAGTGTCGTTGGGTTATCAGAGCCTCTGTATGGTTGCAACAGTTGTCCTCTGGCCGAGAGCAGCCAGTTGAGGGGTCTCATACAAGGGCTGAGAACCAGCCCCAACTTCTTTCCATGAGCCATTTATCCCATTCTGGGCTTGAGCCAACCCCTTGAGCCATCTAGAAAGACCTCTTTTGCATCAATGTCATAAAGACACATACGTACCAATGGGGCTCTATGGGCATTATATCTGTTCTCTATTGACATATATTAGCAAGCAACTATGAGAGTAGTACAGGTGTCCAAGTATTTTGACATCTGAAAAACTGGTCTTTATGTAAAAAAGAATTAGAAAATCCTGGGTGAGATTCTCATTCTGTCTGGATCAGCATTTTCAATTTCTGTCTGAGTTTTGTATTTGTGTGTGTGTGTGTGTGTGTGTGTGTGGTGTATGCCTATGTATCTGTGTGTATGTGTGTGTATATGAAGTTGCAAAGCTCACACCCTAATAGAGACCAGATTAACAGGAGTTTACCAGTCTCCATTCTTCCCCAGATCTGGTGAAGATTCTACTAATACATGGTTGTCACAGACCCACCCATACTCTACCAGTTAACTTCTGCTGCACAAGATACCCCAAAACGCATGTTAAAACAATAAACATTTGTTATATAAATTATTAATTCTGGGGGTCAGTGGGCCTGCTCAGATGGAGCTGGATGGTCTAGAAATGGCCTCATTTACAAGTGTGGTGGTTGACTCCATGCAGTGGGGGGAAATGGGGAAAACTTGGCCACTTATCATCATCACCCAGCAGGGTAGCGTGGCCTTATTCACTTAGTGTTGGCTGCTGGATTCCCAAGAGCAGCAAGAGCGTAAGCCCTGGTGCACAGCAGGGGGACAGCCGCTGCTTGCATCATGTTTGCTCAAGTCCCATTGGCCAAGCAAGTAACAAGTCCAGCCCAAAGGGCATGGATAGAAATTGTGGTCATGGTTACAAATTACCATACTCACTGATTTTAAAGAAATTAATGGAATAAAAACCATACTTCCAGTTTCCATTAGAGAAAAATATTGTTTCCTACTTTGCCTAATATTGCGGCTAGATAATTAAAAACTTTTTAGTAGCTACATTAAGAAAAATTAAAAGAAACATAAAATTAATTTTCATAACGTATTCTATTAAATGCAATATAGCCGAAGGCTTTATTTCTCTTTCTACTATACCACACTGGCTGCATTGACAGGCATGCCTTTTTGAGCGACTGGGAAGCTTGGAGACGTGGACTATTTCCCTTTTCCTTAGTCCACTGCGTCTATCTTTGACTTTCACGGCTCCACTAGGTAGCCTTTCCTCTACTCATTCATTCCCACTGTTTTCCTTTCATGGCAGTCTCCCTCCCCATCCTGCACACTTACCATGTTACCCCGGGAGTTGGGGGACCAATTTAATTCTTGCACTACCTATATTTTGGGTCTTAGTTCATCAATTGTTTGATAGGTGTGTGCTCTTCTTTCTTTCTTGGTGTCGCTGTATCTTCAGGAAAGTTGTGAGGTTCTGAGGAAACTTGAGCTATGTCAGTGAATTTTCTCTTATCTTCCCCACAGCATTTCTGGGTAGTGAGAGTTCAATAAGTCAGTGACCCATCGGAGCTGCCATCAGAGGAAGGATCAGGACGGCTCAGAAAAAGGATCTAATGTCCCCAGGAACATTGGATGATGGCCTCAAAGGCACCCTCTTCCTCTGAAAGGGAAGAAAGATAGCCTGCTGACCATGTGACCATGCTACAGGCACAGGGCTGCCTGGTACATCAAAGGCTCTCAATGGATGTTTTGTTGGAAGAATGGATCAACTATACTTCTCAGCTAATTTGCGTCCAAGCAAGGAGGGATTGACAGACAGACTGCCCACCACACCCACAAAACTGATAAACATAGTATTTGGAAAGCATTAAGTATATTGTAAGTGAAACCATGGTGGCAGAATAAAAATGGATATTAATGATTGACAGTCAAAAACTGTTCAGACTCTGATCTTTTCCGACATGATATCCATTTTTCTCTATAAAAAGAGTATATTTTCCAAGTTATTGTGCTCCTCTGGTTAAAAAAAAGAAATCCTTTTCAACATCTTACCTACTTTTCTGCTTGAAGAAAGTATATTTTTCGGTTCCTTTTGTTTTGCTCTGATGAAACACAAGAACAGTTTGGGTTCTTTGTGTTGTTTTCTTCCATGTAATTAAGCTGATTAGTATCCCATATGGAGTGGAAACAATTGGTTTCACGTATGCCGGTGTACAGTTACCCACAGAGCTGCAATTGTTTACATCTTTCTCATTTCCTTGTGGAAATTTTTAGACTTTATTAGACAAAGATCTGGCAGACGTGAATTCTGTGAGCATTACAGCCTTTGGTTATCAGACCTGGCCGTATCCTGTTGAGTGGTCTCTGGGATAAGATAGATATTCTATAATTTTGTACAGAATGAATTTTAAAGATGCCTACCCAGCATCTATTCCCTCCTGCCCTTTCTGGCAGCATCCTGGTGCTTGCTCAGGGATACTTCCACGCCCATGCAGGCATGAGGTTTAGGGAGGCTAATTCTGCCTCGAGTTTGCAATGTGGGCTTGACTGGTCTATGAATAATCCTGCTCCTTTGCCACAGAGATTAGTTTAGGAATTCACACCTTAGATATTAGTGTGTGGCACTTTTTAGGCCAAGACGGTTGGTTCAGAAGTGGCCCTGTGACCAAATTCTGGCCAATGAGATGAGATGGAAAGTTTGGTAGAAATGGAAAATTTCTGGTTAAAGGAGTTCCTGCTTTTGAGAGTGTTAGTGGAGGCCCGGCCAGTGTGGCTCAGTGAACCTGGAGATCATGGTTCAATTCCCGGTCAGGGCACATGCCCGTGTTGAGGGCTCAATCCCTGATAGGGGACATGGAGGAGGCAGCCTATCTATGATTCTCTCTCATCATTGATGTTTCTATCTTTCTCTCCCTCCCCCTTCCTCTCTGAAATCAATTAAAATATAAATTAAAAAAAAAAGAGTAGACATTGTTATGGCCAGACTATAAGACCAGGAAATACTCCAATCACCATGCTGCCAGCTGAGTATTTTGCCAACCCACAAAAGGCGGGGGCAAGCAACTCACAAAGAGGCAGACCTGGAGGCTGACGGAGCTGCACCTGACAGCTACCCACATATGGACTTTTTCAGTTACATGAACCAATAAATCTCCTTCAGGGAATGAGTCCGTTGAAATGGAATTTTCTGTTACTTACAGCCAAAAGTGCCACTACTGATAGAGACAATTTTACCAACGGAATGTGAATAAAGAAGTGAGAACTCAGTCTTATGAAAGAAACATAAATGTGTGCATACATATAGGAAATAAAATATAGAGCAAGCCTGGATATAGAATAGACCTTCCTTTTTTATCCTTCAAATGAATAAACAAATTCAGAGAGTTTTGATAAAGCCTCTAAGCAGCAAAGCCAGGATTCCTGGTGGGCTTATAAACCCTAGATAGTAACAAAAGCTATACTTTGACAATTTCCTTTAGAGAAGCCACATGGGCAACTTAATACTAGACCCACTTTCACCTAATTTCAACAGCAAAGCCCAAGGCCTCCTACTCTTTGGCTATAGTTTTTTTTTTAATGTATTTTATTGATTTTTTTACAGAGAGGAAGGGGAAGAGATAGAGAGTTAGAAACATCGATGAAAGGGAAACATCGATTAGCTGCCTCCTACACACTACCTACTGGGGATGTGCCCAAATCAAGGTACATGCCCTTGACCAGAATCGAACCTGGGACCTTTTAGTCCACAAGCTGAGCCCAAACTCTATCCACTGAGCCAAACTAGTTAGGGCTTTTGCTATAATTTTTGTAAAATATTTGAACATAAAATATTCCTGTGTGCCTCCTGGTTTTGTACTCCAGGCTCTGTCTTGATAACCTTGCCATTTTTTTCAAGTGATGTAGTGTTTCTTTATGAGGAAAGGATTATAAAGTTAAGCCTCCCACTTACCTAGACATGAGCATGCCATGCTGATACAAACAGTATAATCAAATTCTGTCTGAACCTCAGTCACTGTCCCTACACCATTTGTCAAGATATTTTCCTAAATATAGATTGTTCTCCTGCCAAGAATTCTGGTGGCAGGTAATAAAACTGGAGTCTCCTGGCTATAAATGAATGAATGAATGAATGAATAGTCTCTTCACTGGATTGATGACATCAGACTGTATAGATTCACTGGTACTCTTTAAAGAATCTATTGCAGCCTTGTTTGAGAGTGTTATTAGCTTTATCTTTTAAAAGGGCTCTGAACTCTCTGAAGTTTACAATCAGAATAAATATTTAAGAAACTCGCCTCAATATTCAACAATGGGCATTACATCATCTTTTTACCATGTAGATAGTATTGTGGCACATTGCAAAGCATTGATAATATGGCCACAACAGAGTTACACTTGCCTAATCATTTAACCCTAAAGTTTCTTTTTTAAAATTGACTCATAATTCCATCAGCATGTAGGATTTCAGAGGAGAAACCATTCATTGTAGCCTAGGAAATTTAAGAAGAGTTCAACAGTGAGATGAGAGTTGACCAGGTAGGATTCAGATTGGAGGGAACGCAGAAAGGTATCCTGATGTGGGGAAATGGTGAGGACACGTGTGGTGATAGGATCACATAAAGCATGTTTTCGGGTACAATGAATTGTCCAGTTTGGCTGGAGCAGAGAAAAATTGGGAATCCTTTTCAAAAGGTAGAGTTGCAGAAAATTTTAAAACCCAAACTAAGAGTTTGGAGGCAAGGGAGGAGATGAGGATGGCAGGCTTTATGAAGAGACTGAATCTGGTCGCAGCATGAATGACTCTCGAGTGTGGAGCCCATCTCAGGTGAAATGAAGTGGTCCATGAGCAACTGGACCAACATGACTGAAGAAGTGGCAAGAAGAGGGGAAATGATGAGCCAGAGTGGAAGACGTTTGGAAGACCAAGAATTGACTGCTCTTGGGGACCAATGGAATAAGGAAATCCAGACAGAGAGGCCATCAAAATGATTCTGAGGTTCGTAACCTCTATGATAGGTGAATGAAACTACCACTGGAAAAGTCAGGAACCAGTACTGGGGGATAATAAAAGGCACTTGTTCCCTACCGGACTGAGTTTATGGCGACAGGACAATGAAGCAGTGCTGCTCAACAGGGAACTGGGGAGGTGCAATTCGGGGTGAAAGCAGCCAGGGTTGAGAATAAGGATCTGGGAGCTGCTGCCTCCTTAAACAGCTATTGAAACCTGTGTTTGGCTGGCAACCCCCCAAATGAAGAGGATAAATCATGCCTAGTCTAAGTCAAAATATGGTGCTTATTTCCCTTTGATTGGTCAAGAGGTGAACATGTGATCGGTCCTGGCTCCTGAGGCTCAGGGACTTCTGGGAAAGATTTTCTTCTGGATAAAGGAGAAGGCCCGTTGTGGCTCCATCTCCTTCCTCTCTGCCTGTGACCCTGTCAGGAGAGACGGGGCGTAGCTTAGCCATCGTGAGAGATGTGGCTGACACACCGACGGTGACAAAGCAAAAAGGTGGTGAGAACCTTGGTGCCTCTCTTAAGCTGCCGACCAAAGTCTGGAATTGACTCCCTCCAGACTTCTTGGTTCCCAGAAGTTTATGAAATGTCTTTGTCATTTAAGTCACTATTAGTTTGCTATATTATTATTTTCACCTGAAGGTATCTTAATTGATACAGATGTAATTAGTAATGCCTGTGAGAATGGATGTGACTTGAGAGGGAGGAAGTAAGAAAAAGGCACAGCCTGGAGAGAGATCCATATTTAGGAGATGAAAGCTTCACCCTAATTAAACTTTAAGAATTTTCATTAGAAAGCTACATAGAAAACTTGTTTCAATCCTGAACTTGTTTACACACACACACACACACACACACACACACACACACACCCCTACACCTCCCTCCTCATACTACATTTTCCAGAGAGCATATGTTTCAAACAAAAGGTCAAAAGGGAGATCGGTTTCAGTTGGGAGCTACAGGAAGGTGATTATTCTTCTAATGTGATTTGCTTCCTGTTGCTAAAACGGAGTCCCTTCAAATGAGATTGTTTGCTAAGTGAGGCGTCTCCATCCTTGTTCTCCCTGGGATAAATCAAAGAGCTGGAGGAATCGTTCTGAGGTTCCTCACTGTGATGGATGAGGAGCTCTATTTAGTCCCTGTGGCCAGTGGCCTACCACCAGAGAGGCCACAGGCTGCAGCAAGGAGCTGACTCAGGGTAGGGAGAAAGTGGCCTGGATCTCTGACAGAAGTAAGCAGTGTCCAATTCCGCCTGGGGCAGAGGGGAAGGGAGGGAGGGAGGGAGAGGTCATGGCAAAGAAAGCCGTATCTATTCCACTGGGCAATTAATGCCATTATTTTTCTTGAAAAAGCATTTTCTCTTAAGCCAATGAGGGTGATTTAGCCCACATCGTGACAGAAAGTACTAATGACTGCTAATGGATACATTCTTTTAATAAATGAAGAGGCACAAGAAAATTGCCCGATATTAAACAGAGTCCCACGTGTCTTATCTGAGTCTATAATGGCCCTATCAAGTGACCTAAGTGAGAGAAATATGACTCTTCAGGGGTTAAAGGAATCTATTTTTCCTTAGTGCAATATAAATTCACTGCAGGGAAGAACAGTAATTCATTGGTCTATCCTAGGAAATGTTTAAAAGGGGGCGGGGGGAGATATCTCAAGTTAAATGATGCATTTCCGATTGGTAGCAAAGAAAAGATGAGATAGAGCCTCTGTGCACTGTGGATTTATGTAAATAGTCTCCTGAAAATAGAGCTTAAAGTTCTGTTGGGTCTCTGACTCTGGGAATTTTCAGCCAAGAAGTCAAAGAACCTGTGTAATTTGTTGTGAATGTTATTCTTTTTTTTCAGTATCTTCCAGGGTATTTTTTTGTTTGTTGGTTTGCTGGTTTTAAATTCTATTAATGGAAATGTTCCTCAAGATTCAAGTAATTGCCAGTACTTTAGTCTTGGAGGTAATGCTAAAATTTATAATGAATTCTAATAAATTAATAAGAAAAAGAAATCTAGAGGAGAATCCAAGATGGCGGCATAGGTAAACACCTACACTGCTGCCTCGCACAACAATTTCAAAACTACAACTAAAAGACAGAACGGACATCATCCAGAACCACCGGAAAGCTGGCTAAGTGGAAATTCTACAACTAGAAGGAAAGAGAGGGGCTCACAGAGACCCAGAGAAGCTGCAAAAAGCTGAGGTATGGAGACGCCCGCGTGGAGAGAGCGGGTGCCGGAGTACCTGGCTGGTTTTCTCTGGCAGGAGGGAGACCGAGACTCTCAATGGCATTGAACCCCTTATCCTACGACACTAAACCCCAGATCCAGCTGAAACTCATACGGGTAGAGTTTGGACTGTGAAAAGGGAGAAGTGCACGGAAATTTAGGGGAGTCGCAAAAGATCAGAAGTCTGGTGGCGTGCAAGGCACTGCGTGCAGAGGGCCAAATGCTGATTGTGCTGCTGGCTTTCACGAGTGGGCGGGAGACAGACTCTCCCAACTGTGCCACTTCTAACTCCATTAAACCCCAGTTTCGGGCAAAACCCTGGGGACCCAGACTCATATGGTCCTGGAGCGCAGGGGAGCCAGAAAGGCAGCAGTCTAGAGGCACTGCAAGAGCGCAAGCGCACGGGACTGCTTCAGCGATTACCCAGTCACGTGAGACTTGGGGGCCGTGGAGGGTGGGGCTGACTGGAAGGCAAGGCGGTCCCTTAAGCCCTGAGACTCCATCCATCCCAAGCTCAATAGAGAGGCTTTTGCGGTTTTACAAGTCTTGTATCATAAGGCTGAATCCAACTCAGAAGTTATCCTGGCATAGTGAAAATGCTGAGACAAGGGAAGAGATCACAAACAAAAGAAATGGAGGAAAAACAAACGACTGGATATAGAATTCAAAACCACGCTTATAAGGTTTTTCAAGAATATCCTAGAAAAGTTGGATAAAGTTAGTGAGTCCCAAGAGGAGATGAAAAAGAGCAAACTAGAGATGGAAAAGGACCAACTAGAAATTAAGCATACACTGACTGAAATAAAAAATATTATACAGAGATCTAACAGCAAACTAGAGGAAGGCAAGAATCAAGTAAAAAATTTGAAATATAAAGAATCAGAAAACACTCAATTGCAAAAGCAAGAAGAGAAAAGAATCCAAAAATGTGAACATAATGTAAGGAGTCTCTGGGACAGCTTCAAGCGTACCAACATCAGAATTGTGGGGGTGCCAAAGAAGAGAGAGAGCAAGATACTGAAAACCTGTTTAAAGAAATAATGACGGAAAACTTCCCACATCTGGCAAAAGAAATAGACTTACAAGTCCAGGAAGCACACAGAACCCCATATAAAAGGAATCCAAAGAGGACTACAGCAAGACACATCATAATTAAAATACAAGAGCAAAAGACAAAAAGAGAATATTAAAAGCAGCAAGAGAAAAATAGTTCATTACCTACAAGAGAGCACCCATATGACTGTCAGCTGATTTCTCATCAGAAATGATGCAGGCCAGAGGGGAATGGCAAGAAATATTCAATGTGATGAATAGCGAGAACCTACAACCAAGAATACACTATCCAGCAAAGCTATCATTCAGAATTGAAGGGCAGATAAAAAGCTTCACAGATAAGAAAAAGTTAAAGGAGTTCATCAACTCCAAACCAGTATTATATGAAATGCTGAAATGTACTCTTTTAGAAGAGGAAGAAGAAAAAGGTAAAAGACAAAAAATTATGAACAACAAATACGTATCTATCAACAAGTGAGTCTAAAAATTAAGTGAATTAAAAATTTGATCAACAGAATAAACTGGTGAATATAATAGAATCAGGAGCACAGAAAGGGAGTGGACTGATAATTTTCAGGGGAAAAGGGGTGAGGAGTGTACAGGAAGAGACTGGACAAAAATCATACACTTATGGATGAGGTCAACGGGAGGGAGGGATGGGAGCTGGGTGGAGGATGAGCTATGGAGGGAGGGAGCTGGGTGGAGGGGAGCTATGGAGGGGAAAAAAAGAGAAACAAATGTAATAATCTGAATAATAAAGATTTAATTAAAAATATTTTGTGAGCCATGAAAAAAAAAGAAAAGGAAATCTAAAAGAAAAACAGACAAAAGATATGAACCAGAGACTCAAAGAAGATGATAATCATCTTCTAAATAATTATATAAAAAGATGAATGATCTATATTGTCATCTTCTTCAGCTTTCTGTTTTTGATCCAACCCAATCCATGGCACTGTGTGTAGCAAGCAACATTCATTTTCATTGCTTTGATAATGTTTCATTGGGTATTTCACAATTTCATTCTCCCTACAATACATGTAGCATGCCACCTATATTTATAAAGCTCACGAATATGAAAATAAGTACCTAAAAGAATAAATATTACATACCTAATAGAACTATGTAAAAAAGCGACATAATGATAGAAACTTTCAATATACTATTTTTTTGGGGGGAGAGGGAGAGATTGACATTGGGGATGGGTTGGGAGAATGTATCAGTTATCTATTACTGCATAACACACGACCCCAAAACTTAGTGGCTTAAAACAAAACCTAATTATCATTGCTCATGATTCTTGGTCAAGACTTCAGGCAAGGATCATCGGGGCTGACTTGTCTCTGCTCCACATAGAATCCTCTGGCCCACACATGTGGCTGTATTCAAGCTGGGCTAAACTGGAGAGTCAAGATGTCCTCATCTGCAAGGCTGGATGCCTCAGACCCTTTCTACATGCTTCTTCTCTCTATGTGGTATCTCACCCTCCAGCTCCTCTTTTTCCAAGTAGCCTTTTCTTCCAGCAGGGCAGCCTAGAGTTCTTTACAAGGAAAAAGCACCCACCTCTTACTTGTGTAATTAAAATATGAAGACAATGAGAATATAAGAGCTAATGAAGGAGTGCTCTGTGGTCAAATACTTTTTGGAAATGCAGATGGCATCCCCTCTTAGAGATTCACCATGCAAAAAATAAGCTTGCTAAAGGCTATGAGAGGTCCTGCAAGGTGCAAAAAAGGAAGACTTTCTTTTGGTGAAAGGAGCTGGTGAGAAAAGGCAGAGAGGCTCCATCTTCTCTTTCCTCAGGGATCTGTAATGAGAGGGCTGAAGTAGAGAAAGGCAGAAGGCTTGGGCTGCCTTATGCAACCCTGAGCTCTGCCATTTCTACCCCCACCAACGTCACCCTGCACCTGCAGGCAGCTCTTTCTGACCGCCAAAGCCTATTTGCACACAAATAAGGCCTTGAGAGTAGTAGTAGCCTTGATGTCAGGGCATCAACAGGGCCCTTCCTTTGGCTTTAATGCAGGGCACTTCGGTGGGCAATACTCCAAGGGAAGGGCAGGGGTCACTTATATCCCTGCCCTTCCCCACCGCTCTGCCATGACCTGGTCTTGAATGAGCTCACCTTCCTGACTCCTGTCTTTTGTTTGCTTTAATCCTTCTGACCTGCTTTGAACAATTATCCTGACCTATTTGTACTTGTTGACCTTCAGTTAGTCCCTGATGCCTGGTGACCATCAGCAACTTGGACTTCCTTTTCTCTCTTTCATTCCTCTTATTTAATTTGAAAGTTAATCCATGCCATTTTAACAATACCCCCCAAATGAAAGCTTCCCTTTGTCTATTCCGATTCCAGAGTCCACTGTCAACAGTCGTTTCCTTCCAGATGATTTCCTATGTTTATATGAACCTACACTGGTGTGCATGTTTGGACAAAATGGGTATGAATACAGGGAAGGGCAAAAGAAGGTTTACAGTTATTCATAAGGAAAATAATGCAATGATTAGTAAATAATACAAGAATAAACTCTGTGCATCATGTACTCGAAACTGTAAGCCTACTTTTGCCCCATCCTGTATATGGATGCGGTCTGATGTAACTCTTTAATAACTTTAGGACTCCACAGTGTGAAAGTTCCGTTATTTATTCAGCTGTTTCCCTCTTGATCAACATTTATGTGGCTCCTTCTTTTCTGTCAGCTCCCGCTGGGCCAGCCTTGCTGGAGGGCATGCTCTGCCCCACGCAGCCCGCTGCCCCTGACTGAGAGGGGGGGATGGGGTGCTAAGTGCCCGCCCTTTGGCTTTAATGCAGGGCACTTCCGGTGGGCAATGCTCCAGACTTGGCTGAGGTGCATCCCAGTGCAGCTTCTTCCTGCTTCTCCTTTTCTCTATCCTGGGGTTGACCCCTAATAGACATCTTGCACCCCAAACTGTACTTAAGTGTATTCTTCTGGAGAACCCAACCTGTGACCCCTGTATCAGGCACAATCGGGAGCCAGAAATCACAGCAGTTTGTGTTTGTAACAGAGAGGATTTAATAGAAATAATTGGTAACTGAAAAGGCAAACTAGGACTCTTAAGGCATCATGGAGGTAGCAGATACAGGGAGCAGCGGCTGCTTCTAGGACGGGGTGTGTGTGTGTGGGGGGGGGCACTAATGAAAAGGGGAGATTGAAATGATAAAACTTAGAAACTCAATGGAGGGTTCTGGAGACTGGGATCCAACCCTCTGAGGCGTGTGTGCTATGGGGCAGGTGCTGGTGTCTCTAAGGGGCGCCCTGAGGTTGCTCTACAAGTGTTGAAGAAACTGCAAACTGCCTGCTCCAGCCTTGCCGTCTCCCTCTAGCGCCCCCTATTGGCAGAGTCTGGCAGGGAACCTCTGAAAAAGCCGGAATTCCATTTGGGGTGTCCCTGCCCCAGAGACACAGAGCTGAGTACAGAAGGGTAGGTTTGGAGTTAAGAGACAAGCGCTTTGACTAACTGGCAAATCTTCCCAAAGAGCCCATCATCGAGGAGCCTGAGGAAGAAATGGCCTGTGACCTGACCAGCCCAGGCTGACTCAGGAACAAGTCAAAGGGAGAAGAAGCAAGACAATCCCGCAGGCCCCGCTGGTGACTGGATCTTCAGTTTGCAAACAGGAATCACAGCAGGATTTCAAGAACGTTCTGTGATGGGCAGGAGCATTGCTAGAGCTACTAAGAAGCTGGGACTATTGATGCAGTAAACATGTTTCCACGTCCTCCCACCCAGCCCCCATCCACCACACACATTGTAGCCTCTTGCTCTGTTGCCCTGTCTGTATTGCAGAACACAATGGTTACTTTCAAACACCTCCCTCAGTGACATACCACAGAGGTCTGTCTGGTCCTGAGTTAAGTGTGGATTCCTTATCTATTGTTGCATCACAAATCACCCCAACATTTAGCAGCATAAGTCAACCAACCTTTATTATCAGTAAATTTATCATCACAGTAATGGTTTATTATCTCACAGTGTCTGGGGGCCAGTTCACCTTAGATTCAGAGCTTTTCACAAGGCTGCAGTCCAGGGTCCAGGGCTGCCTGCATCCAACTGGGGAGGATCCTTTTCCAAGCTCACTTGTGGGGCTGTTGGCAAGTCTCAGGTGCTCGATGGCTGTTGGCCAGAGGCCTCCCTAGTTCCCTGCCATGTGGGCAAACAAGCAAGACAGCAAGACATCAACAAGGGCAGAAGTCACAGGCTAGGTTTCAAATGCCTGGGCATCATGTACTAGATCCAGTTTCCACCAGAGGGGAGGAGATTACACAGAGGCACGAATACCGGGACGTGGGGGGTCTTTGGAGCCATTGCAGAGACATTTCTCACCAGACTCAGGACTAAACTGTTGCACTAAAATTTTAGGAGTAGCAGATATCTATTTTGCCTGAGTAACACACAGTAATACATTATAAAGTCTCAATTCTTGTCTCCTGTTTTAATCAAATTACCCTTTATGCAGGAGTTAATTTAAGGCATATATAATGATACATATAAGTATTATGGCACCAGATGGTCATTAGGCATCTGTGGTAGAAGGCTTCCCAAAATGACTGTAATTAGTATTTCTTCTGCATAGCCAACCTCATTTAACTGTTCTTATTTGTTTAGGCCGCCAATATCTATTATTAGCCTCCATGTTGATAGTTTTATCCTGATACCACCTACAACTTAATTACTACCCCACATATGAGCGCTGACACTCACATAAACTCACAAATAACAAAGATCCCAGATATTACCATGCCATAGTGGAGTGCTTTGTCTTTGCCTCTTTTTTTCTTTAATTTAAATTTTATTCTTCAATTACAGTTTATTCAATATTATTATGTATTATTATGCAGGTATACAGCATAGTGGTTAGATAACCATTCACTTTACAAAGCGTTCCCCCTGATATTTCCAGTACCCATCTGGCACCGTACATAATTATTACAATATTGACTGTGTTCCCTATGCTGTACTTTATTTTTTTTAATAAATCTTTATTGTTCATTTTATTTTAGATGTTCCTCTTTTTTTCCCCCATAGCTCCTCTCTACCTGATTTGCCACTCCCCACCTCATGTCCTTACTCCCCACCACTGTCCTCATAGGTGTAAGATTTTTGTCCAATCTCTTCCTGCACCCCTCACACCCTGTCTCCCCCGAGAATTGTCAGTCCATTCCCTTTCTATGCCCCTGATTCTATTATATTACAGTTTATTCTGTTCATCGAATTTTTTATTCACTTGATTTTTAGATTCACTTGTTGATAGGTATGTATTTGTTATCACTTTATTGTTCATAATTTTTATGTTTACCTTTTTCTTCCTCTTCCTCTTCTTAAAGAATACCCTTCAGCATTTTATATAATCCTGATTTGGTGGTGATGAACCCTTTATCTTTTTCTTGTCTGTAAAACTCTTTAGCTGACCTTCAATTCTGAATGATAGCTTTGCTGGGTAGAATAATCTTGGTTGTAGGTTCTTACTATTCATCACTTTGAATATTTCTTGCCACTCCTTTCTGGCTTGCATAGTTTCAGCTGACAGTTGTATGGGTACTCTCTTGTAGGTAACTGTTTTTCTCTTGCTGCTTTCAAAATTCTCTGTCTTTTGCCCTTGGCATTTTAATTATGATGTGTCTTGGTGTGGTCCTCTTTGGATTCTTTTTGTTTGGTGTGGTCCTCTTTGGATTCTGTGTATTTCCTGGACTTGTAAGTCCATTTCTTTCACCAGATAGGAAAAATTTTCAGTCATTATTTCTTCAAATAGGTTTTCAGTATCTTGCTCTCTCTCTTCTTTTGGCACCCCCATAATTCTGATGTTGGTACCGTTGAAGTTGTCCCAGGGGCTCCTTACATTATCTTCACATTTTTGGACTCTTTTTTCTTTTTGTTTTTCTGGCTGGGTGATTTTTGCTTCCTCGTATTTCAGATCTTTGGTTTGATTCTTGGGGTCCTCTAGTTTGCTGTTAGGTTTCTGTATATTATTCTTTATTTTAGACAGTGTATGCTTAATTTCTGACGAGTCGTTTTCTGTTTTTTTTTTTTCATTCTCATTAAGATCCTTGAAGGTCTCACTAAGTTTCTCAGTGGTTTGTAGAAGATTCTTGAGTAACCTTATAAATGTGGTTTTGAACTCTATGTCCAGTTGTTTGCTTTCCTCTATTTCTTTTAATCGTGACATGTTTCTTTGTCTCCACATTTTGGCTGCTTCCCTGTGTTGATGGAGTGGCTTTGTGTGCTAGTGGTCATTTATGGCCCAGTAGCTCTGCCTCCCTAGTCACCTGTGGTAGACACTCTTGGTGTACCCCTTTGTTGGCTGGGTACACAGTCTTGTTGTAGTTAAGCTTTGATTGCTATTGGTATACTGGGAGGAATTGACCTCCAGGCCAATTAACTGTGAGGATTAGCTATGTCTATTAATAAAAGAACTGCTGTGCTGGAGACACCCCTATGGGGCAGGACTTGCTTCAGTGGGGCTTTGGTGCCTCTTGAGTGTGTCACTTATATATGTGAGGAGTTGAAATCTAGTGTCATCTCACACTGACCTCTAGGTACACTGGTTCCTGGATTTCCAAAGGAGGTGCAAGTCAGCTAGTGTCTGAGGCCGCCCAACAGGAACTACAGGGAGATCTACAGATTTCTTCTCTTTGCTTGGAGTTTGGAAGTTTTGGAGTTGTCTGATCCAGTTGCAGTTTGTTAGGTTAAGCTGTTAGAGGACAGGTCATTCATATGCAAAAGCCGTTGCACAAAGCTGGGTGAGTTTGTAAATTGGGTGGGGCAGGGTCTCAGAGAATTGTTAGGGCATGGCAAACAGCACTGGCTGCCAGTCAGCCCTCTCTGTGTCTCCATATTTCCACATCCCCATGTCCCGCATCCCACGCCCCAGCACAATAAACAATGATTCCTGTGCACACCTCTGCAAGAAAGCCACCCTCCCTTTCTGTCCCAATGGCAGATAGTCCAGTTTCTCCCTGTATGAGTCTGGGTCCCCAGAATCTCACCGGAAACTGGAGTTCAGAGCAGTCAGGAACTTGTAACTCCCCCCCAACTGAAAAAAACAGTGCACGCAAGCCCGATTCGTGCATGTCTCTGTATCTCTGCCTTTCTGAGCCTCTGCATATCCTACCAGGTCTCAGTGCACTTTTTTCTTTCCTTCTAGTTGTAGAACTTCCACTCCGCCAGCTTTCCTGTGGTTCTGGGGGATAGTCATTTGTCTTTTAGTTGTGGTTTTGGTGTGGTTATGAGAGGCATCACGTATAGGTGTATACCTTATGCTGCCATCTTGATTCTCCCCTATGCTGTACTTCATATCCCCATGACTATTTTGTAACTGCCAATTTGTACTTCTTTTATTTTTTTAAATATATATTTTTATTGATTTCAAAGAGGAAGGGAGAGGGAGAGAGATAGAAACATCAATGATAAGAGAGGATCATTGATTGATGCCTTCTGCACACCCCACACTGGGAATCAAGCCCACAATCCAGGCATGTACCCTTGATTAGGAATCAAATCTGAGATCCTTCAGTCCACAGGCTGATGCTCTATCCACTGGCAACACCAGCTAGGGGCAATTTGTACTTTTTAATCCCTTCACCTTTTTTACCCAGCCTCCTCTTCTGCCTCCTTCTTCCCAGTGTTTTCCATTTCTCCCTGCTCCCCCAACTTCTGAGCAGGAGCAGGCTCAGGTAGCAACACTGAGATCCAGAGTCTGTGAACTGAATTTCTCAAGGGAGGCGTTGAGATTGTAGGTGGCTTGGTGAGAATAGCTCAAATCCCCCAACACCACAGAATTGTCCACTTGTATTATGAAAGTAGGTGGCCCGATATCCTACCCCACCCCCCAACACTTGTATATGGCTTGGGGTATAATTAGCAGGGAATAAAGTCTTAAAAATTTTAACAACCACAAAAAAAAGTAAACACCCAAACTGAAGCAAGAGAACATATTGGTGTTGAATGAACTTCAGTGATTTGGGACCTGTTGTTCAGATCCTTTCTGGAATTGAAGAATGAGGAAGGAGGGCCAGAGAGAAGAAATGAAGAAGGAAAATACCAGGGGCAGGAGTGGGGTGGGACAGGTAGAGAAACCGAAGAGCTACAGACTTATAAAGTAGGCTTGTCAGATAAAATAGAAGACATTCCAGTTAAATTAGAATTCCAGCTAAATCCATGTGTAAGTATATCCCAGGTAGTATGTGGGACGTACACTAGAGATACATCATTTGTTTTTTTAATTTACAATTCAAATTTAACTGAGAGCCTTGTATTTTTATTTGCTAAATCTGGCAAACCCTGCTATAAGATCAATCTGTCACACGTCCCTTTTGTCCCAGAACTTGTCATCACATTTGAGGGTCGAATTGCTGGGGGACCAAAAGGGCTTCAGATCCTTTCCGATGGCCATGATCCTGGTATTAATACTGCCCTCTCCTCCTGTTCTTAGCCTCCTGCCTCCAGGGCCCCAGGCCCCACAGCCGCTGTGCTACCAGCGTCAGGCAGCTGCAGGGAGACGACCCATTCATCTGGGGTCTCCCTGCTCCTCTCCCCAATGTGCTCCATAGCTCTTGGCCCCCCACCTGGCCTTCTGGACTGCTGTGTCTCCAAGTCTGTAAGCACCCACGATGTGCGTGTAAATCCAGCGTGACAGACAGATTGTTAGACAGAAAGGGACTCACAATATGGGTTTTAATGTGGGCAAAACATTTTCTTTTTGCTGAGCAGTTCATGTTGAAAGGGATTTAGATTGCCCCTTGGCGAGCAGGCAGGGAGGGTAGCTGGAAATCCACCATGAAGGGCTTCTTCAAAAATTGCTCTTTCAGGTTTTACAGTATCATGAATCTTATTTCAGTGGCCACTTTTTTTTTTTTTATTAATGAAGCTGATGAAACCACAGAAGTATTCACTTTTTCATGTGAAAGGGGTAAAAAAAAACTTGGGTCTTTAGGGTTTCTAAATAGGTTCCCTGAAATGCTAGACTCTTCTAATTTCCTCGTTATCCTTCTATCTAATTGCAGTATGCTGCCTGCTGTGGGGAGCAAGCTATTCTTGTTGCCAGTTGTCCAAACAATGGAAATGTCCTGGATTCTCTGCTACAGTTTTTTCAAAGTTAATGGACATATGCTGACTTTTTAAATGCTAGCTATTACTAGGGGCAAAGAAGAAGTACAAGCAAAAAATGCTTACCTTCTAACTCTTCCATGTAGGCAAATATTTCTTCCTAAAGAAATGGATAATGATGACAAAAGTGCCCATGTTGCTCTTTGTAAATCATGATGCCAGTTCTCACACGGCAGGTGACTAGGTCCCAGGTGGGATGCTAATACAGGGAGCATAGAATGAACATACAAGAAAGGATCTAATGGTCAGAACTGGGGTCCGGTGTTGTACTAATGAGTTTAGCCTGCTGTTCCCAGGCCAACCCCATCCTTCACCTCTTCTTTCTCCTTTGCTCCAGCAACCTGACCTGTTCATTGTTCTCTGAATTTTCAAGTTGCTTCTCCCCTCTGGGCCCACACCTTTGCCATCTCTTTGCCCAGCCATCCCAATTTCATTTTCCTATCTATTAACATTCAACATGGGAAATGCCTCCTCCAGGCAGCCCCCCTCCCCCACCCTTGACATGTCCAGGTTATGTTAGGTGCCCTTCCAGTGTGTGAATCACAATCCTATCTAATAAAAGAGTTATATGAAAATTGTGGGGGTGCCAGAGGAAGAGAGAGAGCAAGATACTGAAAACCTGTTTAAAGAAATAATGACTGAAAACTTCCCACATCTGGTAAAAGAAATAGACTTACAAGTCGAGGAAGCACACAGAACCCCAAAGAAAAGGAACCCAAAGAGGACTACACCAAGACACATCATAATTAAAATGCCAAGAGCAAAAGAGAAAGAGAGAATATTAAAAGCAGCAAGAGAAAAACAGTTTATTACCTACAAGGGAGCACCCATACGCCTGTCAGCTGATTTCTCAACAGAAACGATGCAGGCCAGACGGGAGTGGCAAGAAATATTCAACGTGATGAACAACAAGAACCTACAACCAAGAATAATCTATCCAGCAAAGCTATCATTCAGAATTGAAGGGCAGATAAAGAGCTTCACAGAGAAGAAAAAGCTAAAGGAGTTCATCAACTCCAAACCAGTATTATATGAAATGCTGAAAGGTACCCTTTTAGAAGAGGAAGAAGAAAAAGGTAAAAGACAAAAAATTATGAACAACAAATACACATCTGTCAACAAGTGAATCTAAAAATTAAGTGAATTAAAAATCTGATCAACAGAATAAACTGGTGAATATAATAGAATCAGGAGCACAGAAAGGGAGTAGACTGATAATTCTCAGGAGGA
>JAAGEH010000125.1:17695623-17712206 GCA_011751065.1 Lasiurus cinereus
ATATACACTGAGTGGCCAGAGTGCATTCAGAGATCATAATACTCTGGTCACTCAGTGTATATGGATTGAACAATGAGTGAACCACTGCCCTCGTTCTTTTTGCCTACGGTGAGGGCAGTTCCTGCAGTTGTGGGCCATAGGGCTCCAGTAGGGGAGAACGGGATAAACTGGTTTCCTTGTAGTGTCTGGCAGCAAGAGAGGGCCGAGGGACTTGGGGACTGGATGCATGAGCATCACACCTCAGCGACTGTTTTCAAGGCTTTATGTTCGGGCTGCTTAGTTTCTGGTTGGCTGGATTCACTCTTATCACTCAGCTGCACAATAATTTCTGGGCAAAAGGAAGCTTCTAATTAAGAGTTCAAATCCCCCAGCAGCCATACGCCAAGCCACATATGTGGAAAAATCCCCACATGCTGTCTTTGGTGTAAGAATGATAGCAGCTAACTGGCATGATGTTCTGGGCCAGCCAGGCCTTTAACCTAAACAAAACAACAACCACCAAAACAGCTACAAAATCCTGCTGCAGCTGTTGGTTCTAGGGACTGGGCTTATTCAAGATTCCATCTTCCACAAGTTACTTTACATCCTTTGTTGTTGTTGTTGTTAGAACCTGGGATATTTAAGGTCTTTGAAGACTCTAGGCCAATTTCACTCTATATTAAGTCACTTAAATTCTACCTAATCCTACATTAAGTCTAATGCATTTTGTTCTTGCTCTAAAACGTTTGAAAGGCTTTTTTCTTTTTCTTCTCTTTTATTTTTTTTTTTGGTTAGCTAAAGCTGTGTAACAAATGATCTAAAAATTTAGGGCTTAAAACAATAATGCATTATCTTTCATGGGGTATTTCTCCTGCTCCAAGTGGGGTTAACTGGGACAGCCAGTGACTGCAATGATCTGAAAGCCTGACCAGGAGCACAGTGTGGTTGACATGTCTGGAATACATGGAGTCACATGGAGCTTAACTGGAAGTTCAGATGGGGCTGTCAGCTGGGGGCCTTGGTTCTTCTCCATGTGGGCCTCTACATGTGGCTACTTGGACTGCCTCAGAGCGTAGTGGCTGAGTTCCAAGAAGAACTGTTCCAAGAATAAGCATTCCAAGAGGGAACACACAGAAGCTGCCAGATCAATTAAAGTCTAGTCTTAGAACTGGCATAACATTGCTATCTCTATATTTTATTAGTCAAAACTAAGCAGTGACAGGCCTGGCCTGTGGGCCACATTACACAAGGGCATATATGGGGTCATTAAAATGACAATCTGCTACAAGTTTCAAAATAACTATTATGTTGCTATCTCAATAAAATTGAACATAGAAATACCACATGATCCAGCAAGTCCACTTCTGAGTATATAACCCAAAGAAATGAAAGCGAGAACTTAAGTGAATATTTGTAAATACACATGTATTGAATGAGTGTTTGTAAATCCCGAAGCATTATTCACAATAGCCAAAAGGAGAATCAACCCAGGTGTGCGTTGATGGATGAACAGACGAACAAGATGTGGTACTGACATACAATGGAATGTTATTCAGCCCGAAGAAAAAGTGAAATTCTGATACATGTTACAACACAAATGAACCTTGAAGACATTATGCTAAGTGAAATAAGCCAGTTTCAAAAGGACAAATATTGTACGATCCCACTTACATGAGGTACTTCGGGTAGTCAAATTCAAAGGGACAAAGAGTAGAATAGTGTTTAGCAGAGGCTAGGGAGAGGGGGGAATGGAGAGGTATTGTGTAATGGGTATGAAGTTTCAGTTTGGGAAGATGAAAATGCTCTGGATGATGGTTGCACAACATTATAAATGTCAGTGAACTGTACACTTGAAAATGGTTAAAAGGGTAAATTTTGCTATGTGTATTTTACCACAATAAAAGCTACTATTTGAGTTGTTGTTGTTTTTTATATAAATTTCTTTATTGATTTCAGAGAAGAAGGGAGAAGGAGAGAGACAGAAACATCAACAATGAGAGAGAATCATTGATTGGCTACCTCCTACACGCCTCCTCCTGGGGATCGAGCCCGCAACCCAGGCATGTGCCCTTGGCCAGAATCAAACCTGGGACCTTTCAGTCCACAGGCCAATACTCTATCCACTGAGCCAAGCCAGCTAGGGCTTGAGTTTTATAAATATAAAATATTTATATTATATTTTTTGTATCTATTATATTTGTGACTATGTAAAAACTGAGTTGAGCTGCGGTTAACTATTTATTTGCTATTCCAAGTGTGACCATGGGTTAGAAGTCTGGACATCACCTGGGAGCTTGTTAAAAATGCAGAATCTTGAGCCCCGCCCCAGCTCTACAGAATCAAAATTCGTATCCACACAATATCCCCAGATGTTTTGAATGTTCATTAGTGTTTGAGAAACATTGAATTACTTGACATATGCCAGGTTCTATGGACACTAAGCATTTATTAATTTTGATTATACTATAATTTTGTTTTGCATTTAGGAGTCCTTACACGTTTCTTTAAGCCCTCAATTCCACCTTCCCCCTCATAGGATTTTGAGACACTCGCAGGCCCTAGACACCGTGCCTAGAGTGTCTAAGGGATGAACTTGGTAAATTTTACATGTGGTCATTTCCCCTTTGGCTCCAATCCGTGACTTTCTCCTCCACACTTCCCGTTCTTCAGATCATTGACCTGTTTTCTTTTGTTAAGTATATTTTTATTGATTTCAGAGAGGTAGGGAGAAGGAGAGAGAGAATAGAAACATCAACGATGAGAATCATTGATTGGCTGCCTCCTGCATGCCCCCCACTGGGGACGGAGCCTGCAACCAGGCATATGCCCTTGACCGGAATCAAACCCAGGACCCTTCAGCCTGCAGGCTGATGTTTTATCCACTGAGCCAAACCCGCTAGGGCCATTGACCTGGTTTTTATATGAGCTTTCCCCTGAGACACTGCTAGGATGACTCTCAGGCTTCCTATAGGTCCCTAGTCTTGAAAGCAGCCCAGGTATCTAGGGTACCATATCCCAGGGGGTGGTCGGCTGGCCAGGGAGGCAAAATCAATGTTGTCTACTCCAATTACTATATGACCAGGTCAATCTTAAGTCTTAAACTTCCCCACAGAAGAAGAAAACCTCAATTTAGCTTCATTTTTTCTCTATTTACTGACGTACAATACACATGCAAAAAAAGTACACATACAAGTTTAAACTCAATACATTTTCACTGAACACATTTTTTTTGCCAGTTTTTAGAAATGTTTTTATTGATTTTTAGAGAGAAAGGAATGGAGAGGGAGAGAGAAATATCAGTGTGAGAATGCAACATCAGTGGGCTGCCTCCTGCATGCCCCCTACCAGGGATCGAGCCTACAATCCAGGCATGTCCCCTGACCTGGAATCAATCTGGCAACTTTTCAGTACATGGGACGATGCCCAGCCAACTGAGCCACACCTGCCTGGGTTAAACATGCTCTTGTAACCAACCCACAGATCAAGGACCAGAACATGACCAGCATCCAGGAAATCTTCCTTGTCACTACTGTGCCCCCTCCCCCAAAGTTAACCACTATTTGGACGAATTCCATAGATTAGTGTTCACTGATGGTTGTTTTGATATAAATAGAATGTTACTCTACATCCTCTTTTGTGTCTAGCTTCCTCCGCTCAACTTTACATGAGATTCATCCACACTGTTAGGTGTAATGGCAGTTTGTTTTCACATAGTGTTCCACTGTATGAATTTGACACAATTTTAAAATGTCTTTGTATTGTTGATGGCCATTTGGGCAGTTTCCAGTTTGAGGCTGTTATGATAGTGTAGGTAGGCACATCTTAGTACCTTGTGGGAAAAACATATATCATGTTTCTGTGGGAATTACCTGGGAGTAGAATTGTTGGGTCACAGGGTATGTCTTCAAGTTTTCCTAACTGTTAGCCCTATTCTTGATCTAAAAAAAAAAAAAAAAAAAGGAATTTCCTGCCCCTGACCTGTCCCTCAGAGTTGCAACAAATCTCAAACATGACATTATTTCTCAAAGGCAAGATTTACATATTTCTACCAAAACATTGGCGCTAACATTTCGAAATAAATAAATGGGTCCACGAAGTCCTCTGCAGAGTGAAAAAGCAAAGAATCCAGATGACAGCTATAATGCCCAGAGGCTCAGACTGTTTTCCTTTGTTGCCCAGAGGGCTGGGAGCCTCTTGCAAAAGCTGCTGCCAATCAGGCTTGCAGATCTGTGCAGGGCTAATTAACAGCACTTGGGCTAGCAAGGGGGCGGGCGCCTGCAGGGTGATGCCAATGGGGCCATCCCAGGGCTTAGGACAATTAATAAACACAAAGAGCATGTAAAGGGTCTGATTTAAAGAGAAAGAAATAATATCCAAAACAAAACAAAAAATATTTTCATAATTCGAATTCCAGCATGCTTGTGCCTGCCTGGCTTTGGAGGAGGGGCCAGCGTAAATCTCCTGCCACAGATAAAAACCACAGTGTCCTATGGGCCCTGCAACCACCTTCCCAGGCACCCGCGTGGAAGGGCTTCCTTTGTCCTGCAGGAGTTGAGGGAGTGTGTCAATTCCATTTCCAGGGGTGTCCTGGCCCCAGCACGACACTCCCTTATTCTCATAGAGCATGGAAAAGCAGATTGGGGTAATGCAGGCTGGTGCAGAAATGGGTGGGGTGGGACTGTATGATGAAGCCTTTATCCCCATTAACTACACACTGCTAATAATCCATAAGGTATGCAAATCAGGCCCAATTATTAGCACTTATTAACATCTCCTGGAGTGTGTCAGGGAGAAGCTGTGGATTTTTTTTTTTTCCCCCAGAGAGGAAAGCCACCCTGTGCACCTCTTTGCAAAAGCTTGTCTGATCAGGCGAAAACCTTGGGCTTGCCGGGAAGGAAGAATGAGGCTGAGACAGAAAGGCTGCTGTGGTGCCCTCGGGTCATCGGGGAGAGTGTCTGCACAGCTCAGGCTTGTGAGTGATTTGATGTGAGAGGGAGGAATCAGACAGGAGCCCATCTCCCTGCTTCCCCTTCCCTGGGGCACTGCCTGGCCCAGGCCCTAATGAGTTCTGAAACCACGGGTCCTACCGCCAGCCTCTGAGAAGAGCCCGGACAACTGAAGAGCCCAAAAACACTGTCAGAAAGGGGCTAGGCTGGGGGAGGGGAGCAAAAGAAAAGGAACTATTATTATTACTTCTAAGGACTGTGGAAAGCTGTTGGCACTAAGAGTTTTACACACTCTAGAGCAGGCGTCTTAATCTTACCTGACCCATGTGTGTGTCTTTTTGACAATCTCTTGAAGCCACCAGACCCCTTTGCAGAAAAAAAAAAAAAATTCTAAATGCATAAACTATATTAAAGTATATTAAGTACAACTATCAAAATATTTAAATATAATACATGAAATATCAAGATGCAGGAGCAGAACCGGTGTGTCTCTGCTGGACTCTTGCTGACTTCACTGTGTCATGCTGACATTACCTGCCAGAGGCGACAGGTATTCTGAGGGAATGCCCAGATGAAGTGCCCTCAGCAGGGTAGATGAACAGGGAGTGATGAACTTGATCTGGCTGTGGGCACTGCAGGGATTAAAGAAAGGGTCCCAAACACAAGTCCAGAAGTTGTGAGTTAGACAGTGTCTCTGGATGCTGGATGCTAGCGACAATAAAGATGGCTACCGACCTATAATTAGCCCTCTTAATCACAAAGCTCTAAAATTGCCTTCAGAGAGTCAGAGGCTGTCACTCTGGACTTACTGGTACTTACTTTTTGGTACCAACTTTAATGATCCTAATCCATACGGAGTTCCCTGGACCATTCAAATGATGATGAATTTTCCTTTATGGCAACAATGCTCCTGTTTTATTTTAATTCGGTGGCTCCTGGAATATTGATCCCTATATCATTTGCTGTTCAAACTCAATTTTAGCTTCTTCAATGACATGGTTTATCATACTATAGCAATACTGGTTCAGACAGGGATAAAAATCTACAGAAGTGTCTCTACAATATCCTTCCTTGTGCCTCAGTCAAATTCCAACGGAACACTGTAGGCTTCCTTTGAAACTATAGGCGGGCTGTGTGTCAGTCCACACTGCAGGCCAGAGTGTCAGAAGATGAATACAACTCTTTCCCTGGAGTGGCTCGCAGCTAGGATTGATGGGATTTGATAGGTATGAGTACCCTGGCTCCCCCTCCCTCCATGGGATAACTCTGAGGCCTGTGTTCTAGGTGTTTCCTGGTTTCCTCCCTCCAGGAAAGTGATGAACTTGACCTGGCTGTGGGCACTGCAGGGATTAAAGGAAAAAAAAAAAAAAGCCCTGACCACCCTGGGAAATGCACAGGGAAGAGCTCTGCTATTTCCAAGTTTCATTGACAATGGAAAGAGGGCTCCAGCCCAGGAAGTGGCCCCCGAGAGAGTCTGCCAGAGGGAGAAGTGTCAGAGGGCTGATGAGCAGCAAGCCATAAACAATAACATGAATTATTTATTCTCACTGGCTTTGCACTCCACTCATCATTGAACTGAGTCCGTCCAACGACTCTCTGAAGTAGCTGTTATCATCTCGATTTTTCTAAACGAGGGAATGAACATTCAGAGAGGTTTTAAATAGGTTGTCCAAGCTCAATGAGCATCTAAGTGGCATGGTCCAAATTCAAACCAAGTCAGTTTAATTTCCAAGCCTTCATCATTATACTGTACCCCTTCCTCATGGGCTGGATTCAACTGCTTCGTGGAAACCATGTAGCATCGTTCTTAGAAAATGGGAAGGGCATATGCAGACAGTGGAAGGACATACTTTAAACAATATATCTATATTTTTATTGATTTCAGAGAGGAAGGGAGAGGGAGGGAGAGATAGACACACCAACGATAAAAGAGAATCATTGATCAGCTGCCTCCTGCACACCCTACACTGAGGATTGAGCTGGCAATCTGGGCATGTGCCCTGACTGGGAATGGAACCATGACCTCCCGGTTCATAGGTCGATGCTGAACCACTGGGCCGCACCAGCCAGGCAGTAGGACATATGAATAGATGTCTGGCGTGGTTGGTCTTCTCTGCCATCCCCAGGGAAGTGGGAATTGGTTACTAGCGTGGCCATTGCTCCCCTGAGCTTTCGGGCATGCTTTTGTCTGAGCTCTGATTCTCTTCACCTGTCCAGCCTGTGGGCAAAGAAGGCTTGTGAAGGTTCCCAGGGCAAGCTGTCACATTTTACAAAGCCCTCAGGAGCATCCCTTGGTACACTGACTTCTGAACACAGAGATGGGCGAATGCTCCTTTGCCCATCCTGAGAGCAAGCCCACTGGTGCTTGGTGGAGGCATTTTGAAGGAGTTTTTAAAGCATCGGCTCCCAGAGACGTGAGGTATATTTTAGAAGCTGCTATCAGGGAACGTAAGGGTTTTGCCATTTCAATTAGCAGCAGCTTCCTCTCCGTGGGTTTTGTCACATGAATGTCTGAAGGATGAAGCATTTTTCCTGATTGACACTTTAGAAGCATTCTTTGTGGCACAGTCACCAATATTCCCAGGTCTTGCTGGGCAGAAAGATGCCTGAGCCACCGGAGACAGTCTCTCCAGGCCTCCGACACAGTGTGTGAGGTCAGGCAGGGGTGAGCGCCCTTGTCGGGGACACAAAGCCGAGGCATTAGCTGCTCTGTGGGGAGGCCCATCACGCTCAGCCTGCTCCGGAGGAAAACTGACACATGTGGGTCATTCCTGGGAGCCTTTTCTCCTTCACACAGCAAAGCAGGGCTGACACTTCCGGAAGAAAAGGACACTGGAAGCACTCACACAAAGGAGAGCAAACACTTGGCGAAGCTCCTGGAACGCCCTTTCTTCATGGACTCATGCCAATCTTTATTTCACTCACCTTAGCTAATCCACTTCTATTTTTTTGTTCCTTAATAAAGGAAAGTTAATGGCCATGTATTGAACTCCTACTGTGTGCTAGGACCAGTAGTGTGCTGAAGATGGCTTGGGCAGGTTAATGAGAGCCAATGGTTCCATTTCCAGAAATTTTGTTAAACATAGCCATTATTAAAAATCGAATTAAATGAATTTATACTTAAACACATTAAAAAGCAAGAAAAGTAAATCCTCAACATTTTCTACATATGTTACTACGCATTTTTACTCTTTTCTGTTACTGAATGCTCTGTAGGGTATTTGTATCCATTGTATTAGGTTGCTTGTCACTATTGTGCATCTATTTGTCACATTGATGGCTTGAATTTGGCTGTGGTGGGCGTGTTCATACCACAGAAATCAGCAAATGCTACAAACCAGGGCTCGATTTGTTGTTTTCTTGATTGTTTATACTTAAGAAAATGATGGAGAATGTTAATAACAAATTAACCTTTAAAAATGTGTTATATCTCTGTTATAGTATGAATAGCACCAAGACTTAAGAAATAGTCTTCCAGTATTTGAAACTGTTATCCAACTCAGCAAAAAAGTTGCTCATGCCATCAGGCAATGAGTAAAGTTGTGTCATGCATTGTTATCTCACTTTTATCTTAGTCATGAAGATAAACTAAAATATCAATAAACATATCTGTGTCAACTGCAACAATAGTTGGCTATAGATAGTTCAACAAAAATCAATAAAAGCATTTTATGAGAATTAATGGACTAAATGAAATTTGCAACAGTGAGTACAGTTTATTATATTATTTGTAAATTGTGTGCTATGCATCCTTTCTATCAGTAAATTTTATAATCCTATCTAATAAAGAGGGACTATGCTAATTGACCCTCATGCTGTTGCAAATATGGCGGCATCAACAGTCAATGAGGAGGGAATATGCTAATTGACTGTCCCGCTCTCAAACATGGTAGCACCCACAGCCAATAAGGGGGGAATATTCTAATTGACAGCCCCACCCTCAAACATGGTGGCGCCCAGTCCCCTCAACCCCCCAGACCCCCAGGGCTGCCTGAGGATCAGGTAACCAGGGTTGGCTGATGCTTGTGTGCCGCAGTGGCAGCAGCAGAGGTGTGATGGGGGCATCATCTTCCCCTGATAGCCCAGTTGCCTCCTGCCCCTGAGGCCTCCTG
This sequence comes from Lasiurus cinereus, assembly GCA_011751065.1. Taxonomy (NCBI): domain Eukaryota; kingdom Metazoa; phylum Chordata; class Mammalia; order Chiroptera; family Vespertilionidae; genus Lasiurus; species Lasiurus cinereus. Next base: position 17,704,661 of record JAAGEH010000125.1, read on the forward strand.
GAATGGGAGACAGAAAGGGAGAGGGAGAGAGAGAGGAAAAAGAAGAAAAAGAGGGAGAGGGAGAGGGAGAGGGAGAGGGAGATTGTTGTGAGTGAGACACATCAACTTGTTGCCTCCCGCACAAACATCTCCACCGAGGGCAGGGCGAGAGCGAACCTGCAACCCAGGTGCCTTTAACAGGGATTTTCATGCACTGGGCCTCTAGTACATTTATATACACATATATTTATTTTGGAAAGCCAATTGAATTATCTATTATATCCTCTGCTATACTTCCCTCTTTATCTCACCTCCCAGACCCAGAAGCTAATATAGTTCTTCTTTGGGGTCCTTTGTTGCAGCCCTTGTTCTGAGTGCTCTAGGGTTCTGTGTAGTTTCCTCTAACTTCTAGAACAAATATGGTTGAAGGGCAGCAGCCTTGAATTATTCAGCTCTGAATCTCTAGAGCTGAGCTCAGTGCTTGGTACAAAAAAAGTGTCAGTTGATATAAACAGCAAGTGTCTTGGGGGCTGAGGTAAGGAGAAAGAGGTCACCTATATACAAAGGGACAATAAGGAACACTATAGACCACCTTTTTCTTAAAGTTCCTAAAGGTCTGTATAAACTGCAGCAAACTTTGATTGGCCAAACCACAACGAAGAAGAACCCTTGAAGAAGTGGATTTGTTTTGGGATGATCATGTGAGTAGAGGAATGAGATGAGTCACAAGGGAACCAGCTCACTCTAGGCATTTGATGCACTTCCTTGAATGTGGCAGGCACTGGGCTTTCCATGAATCATATGTGAAGGGAATGACCATAGAACATCAAAAGCCCAGCAGGACTTGCTCTCCTGCCAGCCCACATGACCTGCTGCATATCTGGTTGCAAGCTCCTCCCCTTACCTTTTTGGAAGGGGCCTGGATGCCAGCGCTCTTAATTGAGCGTTATTTTCTGTCTTGAAAACCCAGCCATTATTGACTGGTTGGCTGAGTTTCCTGTTCCGAGTGCACAAGCACTCAGTTCCCCAAAATACACATCCAGCCAGGATCAGATTTCCCAGGGCCAGCCAGCCACTCCTCTAAGATGAACAGTTGCCTACAAACAAGGAAGGGAACAGTCTCCCTTCCTCCCTATCTCCATCACCTTTGTCCTGACTCCCAGGAAAGGTTGGCGGGGACTTGCCCAGCCTCCAGACATAGTCCAGTGCAGAGTCGGTATGTCAAAGAGAACAAGAATGTCCACCTACATTCCTTCTAGTTTTTCGCCCAAGTCTTATGTGCCATTTACTCAACAGAGCTTCATAAGAGGCAAATGAAATAGTCAGAGCATGGATTCTCATCTCTTCCCTGGATTGTTTTCCTTGCTGCCTATAAGTCTATTCTCAATTTAGAGGCCAGAGGAGAGGGGTCCTGGTAAAAAACACATCAGAATATGTCATTCTTTTGCTTAGAATGCTCCAATGGTTTCCACTTCAATCAGAGGTAAAGCCAGACCTTATACTGGCTGAAGGTTCTACATGATCAACACCTATTCCCTCCAACTCCCCCAACTCCTATATATCTGATTTCCCATTAGTCTCTCCTTTCTTCACTCCTCAGCAGCCACAATAATCTTATTGCTCTTCCAACTCACTAGGCATACTCCCACTTCAGTACCTTTGTTCTCATGGTTCTCTCTGCCTTCAAATATCTACCTGGCCCACTTCCTCTCCTCCTTCAAGTCTGTGCAAAGGTCACCTTTTCAATGAGGTCTACTACCTAAATGGGTATGATACTATTTAGCATGGCAAAGGGCCCCCTCCTCCCATAATACTGTTCCTTCTCATCATGTTCTTTTTTTTTTTTCAGTAAAATGTATCACCTTCTGTCATATCACATAATTGACATATTTGCTGTTTATTGTATGAAGGTAAGATCCAAGAGAACAAGGATTTTGTCCTTTTTGTCTACTTTGTACATCAATGTACGTCAAATATCTAGAACAGTGTCTGGCCCATGGTAAGCACCAATAAATATTGCTGAATAGATGACTCATTTTAAATATGAGAAATCTAAGACCTACTCAAAGTCACAAACATTACTAAGGCAACCGGGAGTAGAAATCAGTTTCTCCCATGCCAGAGCCCACATTCACCATCGAATCCTGGATTTCCTTTCATCGAGCACTGAATTCAGGGGCAAAGTTCCAAGGAATTTTCTAAAGGGCTGAGTTGGGTGCCTTGGGGTGTGCTGCATTTACTTGTCCATCAAAGTCAAGAAAGTCATGTAAAAATTCTAAAATATGGTTTTTCAGCTAAATTCATTTTCTTAGAAATGGTCTTTCATTTGAATGATTTCATATGCTTTCAGAATAAGCCTCAAGCAAGGAGTTTTTGTTGGTGGTGTAGGTGGAAAGAGGGAGGTGTGGTTGAGGAGGAGGGATATAGAAACATTAGCTTAATCATGCGCACTGCTCTAATAATAAAGCCAGTGTCTCCTTTATGACAGAGATCCCTGCGAAACCAAATAGACAGCTACTTTCCTTAGTTTAAAGAGACAGACTTACTGAGTCATGCTCTCTGAATTCCCTCCATTTCTTCTCACTCAGACTGCTGATGATTTCATTTCTAATCTAACTAAAGGGGTTTATGAGTCACCATAGAGATTTAGGGTTTCCAGAAAGTCCTCTATCACTAAACACTGGCGTCACCTGTTGTAGTTATCCATCACTGCGTAATAAACTATTCCAAAACGTGGTTAAAACAGCAACCATTTACTTTGCTGACAATTCTGTAGGCTAGGAATTCAGGCAAGGATTAGCTGGGTGGTCTCTCTGCTCCAGGTGATGTCAACTGGGATTATTCATTTGGCTGCGTCTAGCTGGTGACTGGGCTCGGCTCTCAGTTCGGCTTCCTGTACACCTCTAGTGCCTTGGTGCTCTTCCAAATGCTTTTCTCCAGGGACTTGGGTCCTTCACAGAATGGTGATATTAAGGTTTGGCCTTGGAAGTTGCACAGTAGTGGCATCTTGACCATATTCTGTTGGTCAAAACAGGACAGAGAGCCTGCCTAGTTTCAAGGGGAGGGCATGCTATTTCCCATTGGGAGGAGTGGCAAAGAATTTGTGACTGCATTCATCTGTCACATAAATACAGCCAGCCAGCTTCCGCTTCCAGCTGTGCTGTGTATCCCTTCTCTTCTTAACAAAAGAACTTTGAGCATGTGAGTACCTAAATTGTTTATGCATCTCCATTGTTCATGAATGCTCCTACCTCAGTCAAGCATTCACTTTAGGAATTTCTCTGCCTTCAACTATGTCCTGAAATAGGCACTACTTCTGCTTGGAAGTAGTCTGACTTCCCAAAGTTTCTCCCCAAGTCCAAGATTCCCCATCATCATGAACCCCACTGTGCCTGAGGTCCCTGGGAATCCTGGGCCTTACTTCACTCAGTCCTGGCAGCTTTCCTAAGGTCTGTCTGACTTTGGAGCATTCAGTCTTGAATCCTCTGATACAGGTCCCTGCATCCCTACCCCTGGTGAACTCCCCTGCTAGCTCTCTCAGCTGCCGTCTGAGACCCATTGGGTCTTTTTTTGGTCAAGGACAGTCCTACCACCATTTCTACTCCATGGTGATCACAGCATGTTGACATTAACCCTTGAGAGTTTCCTTCTTCCTAGGGCTTCAAGGGAGACCTTCAAACCTAGGTCCCTCTTTCTCTCTTCCAAGGTTTCAACATTAAGAGAGGGCAGGACTAGAGTCCCTATTTAGAAACATTTACCTGTATCTAACTTTCTTACATTCTCTGCAATCCTCCTTCCTATCATATGTACTTAATCCCTTTTAGTATAGAAAATTGATTATGTATCACTTCTGTGTCTTCTCAAGTCTAGGTTCATTGTACAAAACTCTATAGTTAGCTAGTTCTCCAAAATTGGTTGTTGATATTTAAACCCTTGTTTCTGGAATTCTGAACAAACTAACTGCCCCCTTCCTTTCTTTTTTCCTCCTTCTGCTCTTTTCTCATCTTCATCCTTTTCCCTCTTATTAAATCTCAACAAAGCCTGGCTCTTGCAATAAAAAACATGTTGTCTGCTGGGAGTTAAAAATTCCAGTTGACAAATCAGTTGAGTTACTTGAATCAGGTTGTATCAAAATATTTTCTCAACTACAGATATATGTCGTACTTTGTTCTCTGCAGAGAATTTATCCTCTGTTTTAAGTCTATGGAACATTAGGAAAGAATGGTCAACTATTAGGCCTCAAGAAAAAAATTTTATACATTCCAAGGAAGAAATCATACAAGCCACAATCTTTTTAAAATTTACTTTTATGTATTTAAAGTTTTTTTTTATTGAGTTTTAGAGGGAGAAGGATAGAGAGAAACATCGATGAGAGAGAAACATCATTGATTGGTTGCCTCCTGCATTTCCGCCCCCCCCCCCACACACACACTCCCACTGGGGATTGAACCAGAAACCCAGCATGTGCGCTGACCAGGGATAAAACTGTGACCTCTTCGTTCATAGGTCTATGCTCAACCATGGGGCACAAGTCACAATCTTAGACCACAATGCAAAGAAATTAAACATTACTGCCAAAACTTAAAAAAGAAAAAAATACAACTACACTCCTATATAACATTTGGATAAAAGAGAAATCAAAATTGCAATTATAGATTATTTAGAAAACAATGGTAACAATAATATCTAGATATATAAAAGCCTAAGTGACCATTTGACTGTTCAACCATTGACTGGTAACTATGACACGCACTGACCAACACACATGCATGGAAACATGGAACAGACTGATGAATCTCAGAGGGAAGGGGGAAGGGAGAAGAACGGAAAGAGATTAACCAAAGATCTTATATGCATACTAGAGGTCTGGTGCACAGATTCTTGCACTGATTGGGTCCCTCTGCCTGGCCTTCGGGGATTGGCTAAAACCGGCAGTCCAACATCCCCTGAGGGGTCCCAGGTTGCAAGAGGGCACAGGCCAGGCTGATGAATTCATGCACTGGGTCTCTAGTATTATATAAATGATAAGGCTAAGGTTGTGCACACAGAAGCTTTAAAAGCTTTTGTAATTAAATAAGAAAAAAGGATATAAGTACACTGTTCAACTAAAAGTTAAAAAGAAAACCAAGAAAATATGTTGAAGAGAAGTAGGAAGAAGGGATTAAGATTAGAACAGATTAGTAAATTATAAAAGAGAAAGCTAGTAAATTTACTAAGAAAACAGAGATTTTTTTTTAAAACACAAGAAAAAAGAGAAACCTTTTGTAAAGCTAATGAAGAAAAAAGAGAAACAAACAAACAATATGGAGCCAGGAAAAGAATATTGTATAGCCATAGATAAAGAAGACATTTACAGGTTTTATTTTGTAGATTTTTATGTTGAATTCTATGCTCAAAGTTGTAAAACTGGGTAAAATGAATGATTTTTAGCAAAACATAAATGATCAAAATTTATTGAGGGTGAAGAAAATATAAATATACACATGACCACAGAAGGAATGTTAAAACTTGTCAAAGCACTCCCAAAATGTACCTGGATTTTACAAGCTAATTCCATCAGAACTTCATGGAGCACATAATTGCCATGTGATTTTTTTTACTATTTCAGAGCATAGAAAAAGATGGAGCATATTTCACTTAATGTTTCTATACAAGCATAATTTTGATATCAAAACCTGTAGGAGAAATCTACAACAAACTAGGTATTAAAATAGTCCCAAGAATGTGGAAAAAAAACAAAAACACCCACCTAACAAATCAAATTCAGTATTACATAAAAAGAACAATGTAACACGGGTAAAAGTTTTTTTTTTTTTTAAGAATGCAGGCAGAGTTCAATAATTAAAAAATCTCAGACATTGTTTGGGTGTGTGTGATAAACTGATACAGCATTATGGAAGGGTAACTTGGTAGCATCAATTAAATTTACAAAGGCATCTATCAGTAACTTAGCAATAGCCTTTATAAATTAGTTATCTGTATTCTAAAGAAATATCCTCATGTAATCACAGGATGTCTATTGGAGAGAATGTTTATTGGAGAGAGAGAAGAAAGAGAGAAAGAGAGAGAGAGAGAACCTAAATATTCATCAGTTAGGGAATGACTAAATCACAGTATTACTTCTGTACAATAGAATGTGAGGCAGCTGTTAATAAAGAATGTTACTCTGTGTTTAGAAACAGAAAAATTGTTGAAAATATTACATATGTCCTCTTTTTTCCCCTCTTTGACTCCCTCTCATCCCACCTTCCCCCCTGTTAGGCCTTCACCACCGTATTGCCTGTGTCCATGGGTTTCACAGATATGCACACCAATTCTTTGGTTGATCTCTTCCCACCCACATCCACCTTCCCTCTGAGATTAGACAGTCTGTTCCATGCTTCTATGTCTCTGAATCTATTTTGTTTACAAGTTTATTTTTCTCATTAGATTCCATATAGCAAGTCCCTCTTTAAAGGGGAACTGAGAACAGCAGAGTTACTAGACCCCAGTGGCAGAGGCTTCCTGATGGAGGCCTAAACAGGGGAGTCAGAGCAGGAGATGTACTTACTTCTTTTAAAAATAACTTAGTAAATGACAAAGAGAAGAACACTTTTAAACAAATAGGATCAAGAACATCTTTCTTAAACTAATGGCCATCATCATACTTAATAGTGAAGATTAAAGCATTACTTAGCCAAGTCAAGAATAAGACTTGGAAGGCCAATAACATAATTATTTAACATTTTCAAAATTTTAACAAATTTAAGAGGAAAAATTCAAAAGCCCTGTCATTTTAGCTAAAAAACAAAAACAGAAACAAGAAAAAACAAAAACTAAAACCCCACATACAGAGAGAAAAAAGAATGTCAATGTTGTTAAGAAGGAATAGAAAAGTATCTCCTTTTAGAGGTGTGATAATCCGTGTGGCAAATCCAAGGAGATTCAAAAATGAAAAATAATTTGCACATGCCAAGTGCTTCCTGCTTGTCAGGCCATCTGCTGAGTGGCCTTATGTACATGATCTCATTTGATTCTCCAAAGAACCCTCTGAGGCACATTGGTTACTGCATCTGTCTTACAGATGAGTAAATACAGTTCTAGAAAAGTTCGGTAGGTGGTAAAAGCAGTTGAGTGATGGAGCCAGAATTCCAACCTGCAACGTGTGATTCTGGAGCCCGCTTGAGATTTTGCTCGTTGATTCTGGCGCCCTACTCCATACTGTCTAAAAGCCAAAGACTTTTTTTTTTTTTTCAATTAGAACTCTGCTTAGCTATCTATTATACTAATACAAGGGTAGTATGCTAATTAGGGCGGACGTCTTCCGGGTGACCATCCGGACGACCATCCGGACGTCCTTCCTGACAAAGCCTGGCCAGGCACCTGCGGTTCCCCCACAACCTGGGAGAAGCCGCCCTGGGACCTGGGTCCTGGGTCCTGGGGCCTGAGGCGAAGAAGCCGCTCTGCGGACCAGCCTCCTCCGCTATGGACGTGTTCGGGGACCTGCCGGAGCCGGAGCCCTCGCTGGAGCCCTCGCTGGAGCCCTCGCTGGAGCCCTCGCTGGAGCCCTCGCTGGAGCCCTCGCTGG
>JAAGEH010000125.1:17712216-17982906 GCA_011751065.1 Lasiurus cinereus
GCCCTCGCTGGAGCCCTCGCTGGAGCCCTCGCTGGAGCCCTCGCTGGCTGCCGCCGGTAAGTGCGGGGCCGCCCTGCTGGCGAGGAGAAGGGGGCAGGCAGGGGCTGGGGGCGGCCTGGAGGCCGCGGAGCTGAGGTGGTTGGTGGAGGACAGGCCTGGCCCCAGCGTGTGCACTGCAGCCCGGAGCCCTGGAGCCCCGAGCACCACACCATGTTCGCTGCGTAAAGGAAAGGGCTCTGCGTGAGCAGGGGCCGGGGCAGCGCAAGCTCCGGGGCCTTTGTGTGCGGCCCCCACGCCCCCGCAGCCCAGCCCCCGCGGCCCAGCCCCCGCGGCCCAGCCCCCGCGGCCCAGCCCCCGCAGCCCAGCTCCGGGGCCGCTCAGCTTGCGCCTGGCCCAGAGCCCCTCCGCCTTCCCACGTGGCGGGGCGGCGGGGCCTCCGGGGCGCGAGCCCGCAGCCCTCGGCCTGGGTCTGGATCGGTTCCCCCTGCAGGGGTTCTCAACCTTTTTTAATGCTGTGACCTTTTAATACAGCCCCTCAGGTGGTGGTGACCCCCAACCTTAAAATTATTTTCGTTGCTACTTCATAACTGTCATGTTGCTACTGTTAGTGAATCGTAATGTCAATATCTGTTTTCCGATGGTCTCAGGCGACCTTGCCAGCGGTTTTCACCCCGTGGGTCGCGACCCACAAGTGGAGAACCGCTGCTTGGTGCCCTAGGGCCTAGAGCATCGTTTTTCCCGCGAGAGCGTGTCCAGGTTCAGGGTTTTGTTTGGGTTTGTGTTGACGCCAGCGATTGAAGGAATGGCCAGAGTTATCTTTCGTGTGTTCGAATCATTCTCTGTGCTTCTCTGATTTTTTGGCGGTTGATAGTCATTTCTCGGGGTCACAGGAAGTCTCCCTCTCCCCAGAGTTAGGAGCACCAGCCGAGGTCCACCCCTCCGCTGTCCCGAGGGTGGGGGGTGAGTTCCTGCAGGCTGGAGTTTGGGCCTCATGCATTAGCCCTAGGAGACCAGTGCCTTTGTTAATGATTCTGATTATCCCCAAACCAATCTATAAATATAATGTAAATTCCAAAGAGATTACTAATATTTTTGTCAGAATTTGATTAAGTTTTTTTTATTTTTCCTAAAACATATTTAATTTCAGTCCTGGCTGGGTGGCTCAGTTGGTTGGTTGGAGCCTTGTCCCATAACAAAAGGTTGCAGGTTGGATTCCAAGTCAGTGCACATACCTGGGTTTTGGGTTGATCCCTAGTCAGGGTGTGTACAGGAGGCAACCAATGTTTCTTTCTCTTTCTCCTCCATTCCCCTCTCTCTAAAATCAATAAAAGTATGTCCTCAGGTGAGGATAAAAAATTGTGGCAAAATACTTAAAAGAGATATCAAATGTAAATATGGAATAAAATTTTCTTTTATAAATAGATAATGTTCTCAATCTTCTGACCTTTTCATTGCAAAATAAATAAATAAATAAATACAGTTATTTTTTGGAGGCAAAAGTTATGTGATAACCACGTGTGAAAGAATAATAGCTTTTTAAAATAAACTCATGCTTTGGAGAAAATGATTTTATACGGAAAATGGATAGAGGAAATTTCTCTGAAGTTATGTGATATTGAGGCTAAAATGTAGGTGGGCCATGTATCAAAACTCACATATATGCTTACTTTAAAAACTTGGAAACAGGATATTCTAACCTTATACACAACTCTTTAAAATAAACTAATTTGTTAACAACATGAAAAGGTAAAGCCTTCCAACCATTTTTGCAAGAATAACTAAATGACTTCATAGACAAATGGAAACTGTCTGTTGAATTTCAACAAATACCTTTGCATAATTGGTGGAAATTAATATCTCTACTTATTAGATATAGTCCATAAAACACTTCTTCTGTTTGAAATGCACATATGCATATTGCTGAAGCTCATTTTTTCAGTTATTTCAAGAGCAAGTTCTGGAATAATTTGAACTTAAACTAGATCTTCAAATGGCTATATTACAAAGTGGTCAACCAAGATTGTCATAGAAATCTATCTTATTTACCTTTGCTGAAACACATTCTTTTTTAGTGAAAGCAAAATACACTGTATCCTAATAATTATAATGAAATATTTTTAAATGGTAATTTATTTGATATTTATATTTCCCTTTTAAAATTCCAGCAGCATCAGTGTCACCTGGGATCTTGTTAGACATGCAGACTCTCAGGTCCTGTCCCTTATCCCACCTCATTGCTTTGAGTTAAATGGAGGAATCACCTGCATCCATGAGTTTTGACATAAGCAGGAGCAGGAGACAACAAAGCTACTTTGGTCTTTAGGTAGGCAGCCGGGTACTGGGTTTCAAGTGGCATGTTTCAGTATGTTTTCAGATTGGAGATTTTGGAGACTAGAGTAATTCTTGACATTTTGAAGTAGTTTAGATTAAAACAGACTTTCTGGAAGTAGACAGAGCCCCTACTTGGTGTAAATTCTAACTCCACTTTTATAAAAGCACCAAATCATAAACATATAATAATACAAGCTAATATAACATCAACTACAGGGGTGGGCAAAAGTAGGTTTACAGTTGCAAGGGTGTCAAATCTTATTATGTATTAATTATGGTGTTAATTGTATTACAACTGTAAGCCTACTTTTGCCCACCCCATATATGTCAGGCATTGTGCTAAATTTTCCTCTTGAATTCATTTAATCCTCCCCACAGCCCTACAAGATGGGTCTGCTATTATCTTCAGTTTACAGATGAGGACGCTGAGGCACAGAGAGATTATTGGCTTAAGGTCACATTGCTAATAAGTAGCAAAGCCAAGACCTAGTCAGTGTGGCTCCAGAACCCATGCTCTTAATCTGTTCACTACTCTACTTGGGTATAAAATGTATGAATGAACAAATACTCATATGTTGGGGATGCATACTCTACTATTTTTATTGATGGCAAACATGATCAAAAAAATTTAGAAACCACTACCCTAGGGCATATAAGCTTAAATGCTGTTGTGACATAAAAATGCTTTTCAGAATCTGGCCTTCACCAATCTTTCTGACCCACCTCTGGCTCTCCTCCATTGCAACCTGTGCTCGGAATTCCGCCAGCTTGAACTAGGCTGGCAACTCCTTGAATTTCTAACGCCTCCTCCCACCTCCTATTCCCATTTGGCCTTTGGAACTCCGTTCAGGTGCTGCCTTCCTTTTCATAATTACCTACCCTTTCCCCCACAGGGCCAGCCCAGGTATCCTTTGCACCTGCCCAACATTTTCTGCAAACTTCCCCATGACACTATTTTGTAATCATGTATTCACTTGTTTGTCTACCACCTCTGAGGGCAGTGCTCTATCTTGTTGATACGTATTTGGATGCCCAGCTCCTAGTGCAGACCTAGCCATGTGGTAGGTGCTGTTCCCCTGAAGGAATGATTTGATGAAAAGAAAAAGCAACCACTGCCCTAGGACTTGCTCTATGACCTGTTATTTGCATAACGGCCACCAGAGGGGGGCAGACGAACAGGGTCCAGTGAACAGCACCCATCTAAAAGATTTCAGGCTGAGAAATTAAAAGAATTATTCTGGGGCTGAAAGGGAAGTTCAGTGGTCACACAGGCTATTCCTCTGTTTTGACATGAATTAACAAACCCTACCAGATAAGCACAGTGATAAAGTTTGTATTATATTTAAATATTTGGGACCTACACAGTGTTTAAATAAATAAAAACTTGGGTTCTGTTTCCAGCTCTGAGATTTATTTAGCATTTTATGTCTCAGATAAGACCCTTGGATTCTGGGGCCTTAGTTGCTGAATCTGACAAATGTTCTGAGGTCCACAGGTAATGATGCACTCAGACACCCTAACACTGACAAGGCAACATATGAAGTGTAATTAGAATCAAGGGACTAAGTAAAAATAAATCCAACCAGCGTTGTTTAAAATTAGTTTTTGAAATGTGGTTGAAAGCCAAGGTATCTTTCTGGGTCAATCAGCATGGACTTCACTAAAGAGCATCGGTGTGTCGAGAGTTCAAGCTGTGGATTTTTTAAACCATCACATTCACTTGGCTCACACTTGAGCATCTCAGCCATATTGCCAAGGGCCAGCTAGTCCATCTGCATATAGCGTCCTTTATACCTGGATAATTCACAGACCTCTCCACACATGCACATTCTTAAAAATTTCTTTTTGTATTTATTGCAAGGATGCTGTTGCAATAAATAAAACACAAATTCACATAAAAACTTTCCTGAGTTTTTAGTCACATTCATCATAATGTAGTTTTGGTTTTTTTTAAATATATTTTACTGATTTTTTACAGAGAGGAAGGGAGAAGGATAGAGAGTTAGAAACATCGATGAGAGAGAGACATTGATCAGCCACCTCCTGCACGCCCCCTACTGGGGATGTGCCCGCAACCAAGGTAACATGCCCTTGACCGGAATCAAACCTGGGACCCTTGAGTCTGCAGGCCGAAGCTCTATCCACTGAGCCTAACCAGTTTCAGCTCATAATACAGTTTTTTAAAAAATTTTTTAAAATCCTTGCCCGAGAATATTTTTTTTAATTGATTTTGAGAGAGAGAAAGAATGAGAGAAATATCAATCGGTTGCCCCTCCCATAAGTGCTCTGACCATGGATTGAACCTGAAACCTAGGAATGTGAACTGGAATTGGAATCAAACCTGCAACTTTTTGACATATAGGACAATGCTCCAACCAACTGAGCCACCTGGCCAGGGCATCATCATAATGTAGTTTTTAAAACCAACAAATATTAAAAAACACACTTTATGTGCATATGGGCTTAGCAAGCCAACTCACAAGGAGCAAAACAAAAGTTAACCCACAAGCATTTAATAACATGGGCAGCTTGGCTGCTGCTCTTCTCAATAGGGGATGCTGGAGCTGAATTTGGATTTGGTTGGTAGATGTGACTACCTCCTTTCAGTGGGTCTCCGAGATTACAAATGTCTCTCAAAGTAAGTGCATCTCTGTGTTTGTGGGTAATTTAAGGAGTTTAAAAGGGGAAATTAGAAATGGGCAATAGTTTTGTCTTAAATTTTATCTTTGGAACCTAATGCAACATGAAAATTGTGGAGGTCTGTGAAATTTTTGGACAAAATAGGAAGCCTCTGTGGACACACTTCAGGCCTCTATTCCTTGAAGGCCCTTGAAAATCCTGAGGACTCTCCCACCAACCCCCAAATGGCTCCCCAGACACTGGGGTAGAAGCCAGGTCTTTACCAGGCCACTGCTCTTTCCACCCACAACTGTGTCAGTATCACTTTCATGCTGAAGGACATCTTGCACCCAGGCCTTGGGGAGTCTGCCAGGCTCTTAAACTGTGCACATATACAGGGATCCTCCCCCAATACAGGCAGGCCACGCCCACAGAAATCTTCAGGTTCCTGCTGTCCTGTGTGGGATATTATCACATGGAGTTGGGTGGCATGGCAACACGTCTGTTTATCACCTCCTCTTTTTCTTGTGTGGCCCTTATATTGGCATTAGGATACAAGCTAGAGGAGATTCTCAAAACCATTTTTAGCCTCCATCTGGGCAACCAGAGGCATGCAGAGGCCAAGTGCCTTCCGAAGGTCTTCAGGAACTCATTTCCTTTCCTCCCTTCCTTCCTCAGAAATGTTAACACCAGATGTATCCTATGTCCCCAAGCTACCTCAGCCTCTGACCCAGCTTTTGAGCTTCCTTTTCCTCTTAGGGGAGGCCATGCTTCCGTGGCACTTCAGGCCTCTATTCCTTGAAGGCCCGGGGACACTCTTGGTGGTGGGGAGAGGGGTTAGGCCTTTGACTTGGAGCACAGGTGTTGGGAGAGCAGTCGGCTGGGTGAACAGGCAGGCCTGTGTGGGCGAGGGGGCTCTCACGCACTCACCCTCTAATCCAAGCTTGGCTCATGAATGAAGAGACCTCTTCCATGAGGGGTAAATTCAACCCTGAGCTTCTAGAACAACAGATTGTCTAAGCCCCAGCGGAGGCTGTGGGAATTAGGGTTATCGGGCTGCAAAGGCTTACTGGCCATCCTGAAGGCCCCAGGAAGAGGCTATGAAAGTTGGTGGGCGGTTCCTCAGGCTCCCGTGGCTGGGTGGCCTGAGCTCCTGCAGGCAGCATTGAGTTAGATCCCCAGGAGAGCCCGCCAACATTGAGAGCTCAGAGAAAGACAGCAGAGTCTACTTTGGAGGTCTCTAAAAATAGGATGACTTCTCTTTACTCTGGAACGGTCTGGAATGACAGTCTATAAAAGAAAACAAACCGAAAATGTGACAACTACAAAGCTCTTTATTTATACCAACACTTGATTTTAAGCTGTTTTAGATTTGTTACAAATCCCCACATTCTTCAATTGCCTGCATAATATTAAACATATTGAAAACGCTTTGCAACAGGCCCGGATACTGGAGCTCGGATCCAAAGGAAGGAAATTAATATCTGGCAGGGAATCCCCGACTGATCACTTTGTAAGGAAAAGCATGTCCACCACAAAAATGGAGGTTCAATACCCACCTCTGAGAACCTTCTCCAGTAAGTAGCCTCCTGCCTCCACTAAACTTGTGAGGTTGGCACCCTTAGCTACCCTTCCCCAGGGACCATTGATTCTGACCCTTTACCATTCAGATCTAAGCACTTCAAAGTCAGCTGTCCACATAGCCACTTCTGGCTGGCTTTCCTCTTCTTTCTGCCAAAGATCATCACAATTATATTTCCCAGGCCCCATGTTCTTATTTTTTTTAATATATTTTATTGATTTTTTACAGAGAGGAAGGGAGAGGGATAGAGAGTTAGAAACATCGATGAGAGAGAGAGACATTGATCAGCTGCCTCTTGCACGCCCCCTATTAGAGGTGTGCTTGCAACCAAGGTACATGCCCTTGACTGGAATAGAACCCGGGACCCTTCAGTCTGCAGGCCGAGGCTCTATCCACTGAGCCAAACCGGTTTCGGCAAGCCCCATGTTCTTATGCAATGTTGCCTTGGCATTTCTCCATCAATAGGTAGACGCTATTCCCTCCTTCCCCCACTCCCCTCAGATCTGGGCTAGTTGTGTGACTGGCTTTAATCAATAGAACAGCAGAAGCACTGTATGTAAGAGAACAGCAGCTTCCATCTTCATCTATTGGGACATCCCTTCTTGGAACCCAGCTGCCATACTCTGAGGCCCAATGAGCTATATAAAAGGTCCAAGAATAGGGGTTGGAGGACTGAGGTCTCCAGCCAGCAGCCCTGACAGAGCTCCTCATTGACAGGTGGTACCAACGGCCAGTCATGCAAGTGAAGCCACTGAGGACCTTTCAAGCATCCCAATACCCCCCACCCAGTGAAACATGGGAACACCTGATCAATCCACAGAAATGTGACAAATAACGAACTGTTTTGTTCTAAGTCTCTAAGTTTTATGATGGTTTTGTGCAGTAATAGTTAACCAAAGCAGCTCCTAAATTTCCATAGCATCCGGATCCCCAGTATAAGGGAGTTGTGAAAGGACAGCAAAGAGGTCATACCCCATTGAGTTACATTGGCCTTATAGTGCTTCAGAGTCAGATACAAGGGAGGCAGGCTCCAGAAAATGGAAAGCAAAAAAGTAAAATGCTTCTTTTTTTCTTGATAATTGCTTCTCTTTGGAGAATCATTAGAAGACAACTTCTTTATATTCTAGGCAGCCCAGGACAATCTTGCTTGGGACCCTGGTGGTGGCAGTTCAGTGAGAGACTGCAAGGACAGCCAGGAAGGGAGGAAAACAGCAGGAAAGGAGTAAGTTGATGGGGAATTCAGAGTCCAACATTTTTAAAAAAATATTTTATTGATTTTTTACAGAGAGGAAGGGAGAGAGATAGAAAGTCAGAAACATCGATGAGAGAGAGACATCGATCAGCTGCCTCCTGCACGCCCCACAGTGGAGATGTGCCTGCAAGCAAGGTACATGCCCCCAACCGGAATCGAACCCGGGACCTTTCAGTCCGTAAGCCAACGCTCTATCCACTGAGCCAAACTGGTCTCGGCCCAACATATTTTATCTGAGGGTTCAGAATTTGACACTGTCATTTTCTATAGAATCAGGGAATTCACTAATAAATATTATTTCATTATTTTGATGCTAATTCTTCAGATGATGAGATGAGAAACTTCTAGATTTTTCCCTCTTTCTCTTCTATTTTCTGCTTCTCTTTCCTTTTCTCATGCTATTCCTTTTTTTCTGAAAGAGAAGGACAAAGATATTCAAGTCATTTTTGAGCTCCAGCATGAAATTTGAATATTTGGTCTTTACCCAAAATCAATAGTTTGTGAGAAGTTTGAACTAAGTCATTCATGAACTCTTGGGTTTCAAACATGATAAATTCCCAGTTTTCCATTAAAAAAAAGTCTGAAACCTATGTGCTGAAAAGCTATTAGATATTGTAAGCTAGGCCATATACTTCAAATTTGGCAAGATGAAATGATCACCAAAGATGGAAATTTAAGTTAAGTGCACATAAAGTAGGCAGAGCTTGTAATGTGTTGAGGGCACATAGATCAGAGCTTGTGCAGGTCATCAGAGTGTAAAACCCTGTGTCACCACTGACCTGTCCCCTAGAAGGGGCTGCTTATCTCTTGCCTGATAATTGCAATGGCTTTTATAACTGGTCACTAATTATATCTGTATCTTTTAAAATCACAATCTGATCAGGTCATTTTCTTGTTAAAATTTTGGTGACTTCCCATTGCCCTCAGGATAAATCAACACTTCTCAAGGCACTTCCTTCTCTAGCCACAGCTCTGGCCACACCCAAACTCACATCCTCCCCTCCAGTCATGCGGACCTCCACGTTGTTCCAAGAACAGTCATTGCTCTCCAGCAGGAGTCCTTGCACATACTGTTCTTTCTGCCGGAGCCACACCCTACCCCCAACCCTTATTTGCCATTGAGAATCAGCTCAGGTCCAACCGGTGTGGCTCAATGGTTGAGCATTGATCCAGAAACAAAGAGGTTACAGGTTGATTCCTGGTCAGGGCACATGTTTAGGTTGCGGGCTTGGTCCCATTAGGGGACATGCAGGAGGCAGCTGATTGATGATGTTTCTTTCTCATCGATGTTTCTATCTCTCTATCCCTCTCCCTTCCTCTCTCTCTAAAAATCAATAAAAACATTTACAAAAGAAAAAAAAGAATCAGCTCAGATGTCATCTCTTCCAGGAAGAAGAAGGGGTACCTCCTTTGGATTCCCATAGCATTTGGGAATTTGTTGTGCGGTATAATAATCTTAATTTACGTGTATATATCCCCCACTAAACTGTGAGTTCCTAAGGTCAGTTACCATGTTGTATTTGACTTTTTAATTCCGAAAACTTACGCAGTGCCTGACTGATAATAGATTCAGAATAAGTTATTGTGAATAAAAACTAAACAAGTAGCCCTCAACCCCATCTACATTTTTGGATGATGGAAAGGAGCCAGAGAAATAAAGGGTAGCAGGATTTTGAGAGTGAGGTCCTACGGAGATCAGACTCCAAGAGAATTTTATGTTCATGTCATAATTTTGTCCAGAATTAATCTTTCCCTAAAAAATAACTCCCCCATCCACAGCCACTCATCATGGCAGTGTTCTTGTTTTCAGCAGCGTTGCCATAACAGACTCCGTGTTACAGAGGTTTGAAATTTACTCATTTAATTAACAAAGATAGTTTGAATTCCAAATGTGCCAGGCCTTGTGCATCTTTAAACATGAAGACAACATGTTTCCTCAAGGAGTTTGTATTCTGGTGGACAGTTGGTAATAAGATTTGGTTTTGATTTGATCCTATTGTTGTTGTTAAGATTTCTGCAAAAATAAATAAATAAATAAAGCATCTTTTGGGGGAGGGCTGCCCCCATTACAGGGAACTCAGCTGACCATGTTAATCCTGCTCCAAAAACTGTTTTTAATTTTTCTCTGAAGACACACACACAAAAATACATAAAGCTCACACAAGAGAATAAATGTGATGACCCTCCTGCCACAGGAACAAAACATTTTTTAAACAAATAAATAGGAAGATACAGGAGCAGACACTTAGAAGCATGGACATTTAAGCTGCATGCTTCTGACATACCTGAGACACAAGGCTGCAGCAGACTTTTCTCCGTAGAGGCACAACCTGTCCCTGAAATCCTTAAGAATCATGGTCCAAATTCTATATGTGTGTGCATATAAAATGACCTTGGATGAAATGTTTAAAAAGGGAATGGAAGAATGGGCCCTCTGTCTTCTAAGTTACGGTTTCAAGTTCACCTAATCATGTTTGAGAGGAATGGAAGCAAACTAATATGTAGATGACATCAATCAGTGCACCTATGTTTGCAGATAATAGAAATTTAGGATGGCTATCTGGGAGGCCAACTTGACCTACCGGCACTGGAAGGAGAACAGAGAAACACGCCTAAAATCCACTTTGTCAACTGTCCACATTTGAAATATGTACTCGCTTCTGCTTTTCTTTTCAAAGTTCAACATCTGAGATCTAATAATGTGCTGTGCTCAGCATGGCCAGAGTGAACCTGAGGGGCGGTGGTGAAGGATTAAAGAAGACAGATAAGAGAATAAAGCTGGTGCTAGGTGGGATCCTGCTCTGGGATGGAGAGACAGTGCTACAGCCTGCAAGCCGAGTCTTTATTTTATAGCCAGATTCCATGAGGCAAAGTAAAGGCATGGTCAAGATGTTTACAATGTTCTTGCAGGTTTCAAATCTACTCGATTACATGCACCTGAGCTTTATCAAGCTTGTTTTGGCAGCACTTGCTGCACCACCCATAGCCTACCTCACTTAGCCACCTGAGACCACAGGTTCGAACCATAAGGTCATGCTTACAACTGCTATGGCCTTTGGCTATAATTGTGCTGGGAGGGCTTTGCCCTCCAAGTAGGGACTTAAACGTGGCTTTGCCACAAGAGGACGGAGCCCTCTCATTAGTCTGAGGCTTGAACCTGTCCAAATGCTATAGCTGCTCTCCACATAATAATAATGTTTTTAAATATTATGAGTTATTGGCTCCAATTCTTCCCTCTCCCTCTGTCTAAACCCTCATCTATATTTGCCATGTATATTTGTACTTCCCTGACCTTGTCTTTTGCTTTGGCCAATGGAATGTGTTGTTATGACAGATTTGAGCCTAGGTCTTAGAAGCAGTGCCTGATTCTGCTTGTTTTTCACCTCTTGCATTACCATGAGAAGAGCTTGCTCTGGGTAGTTGCTGCCTCTTAGCAACAATGAATACAGATGGAGAATGCAGGAGCCCCAAATCAATGAGGAACCAGGCCCAATTGGACTTTCAGCTTGAAGCAGAGTCACCTTGCTGATATCAGTCTAGATCAATAGACCCAACTTTTCTGTTACTTGCCCAAGGTCACTCAGCTAGTGCCTAGTGCAGATGGAATTCCACCTTGCTCTAAATTCTGTGCCTTTCGTCTCCTCCTAATGAGACCTTGAGAATTAAACCTAGTTAGTACTCTGGTGAGTTCTTCCCAAGCAAGAGTTTTACCCTGGAATGAAGAAAAGGTGAGAAAATGCACAGGTTTCTTTTTTCAGATGTGTTGCAGGGAAGAGGAGAACTACAATCGTACCAGAGTAATGCACTCATAAGAATATTCAGTCAGAGCCCCCCAAGTCTCACAGAAAGAGGAACAAGGATATTACCAACAGAAAAGTAAAGGGAGGGAAAAAAAGGGGGGAGGGGTAAGTAAAGGAAAACAGGAGTCAGGATTAAAGAATAATAGGGCATTTAAAAAAAAAAAAAAAGGATGAATGAAAGATTACCCAGCATATTGCTATGGTGCTAGGATTTTCCAATAGATTCTTCTTCATGCCTCTGTTTCCTTGTCTGTGAAATAAGGCTAATGAAAACAATTACTTCATTGGATTGTTGAGAAGATTAAATGAGTGAATATATATATATATATATATATATATATATATATATATATAGTGTGTGTGTGTATGTGTGTGTGTGTGTTTGTGTGTAAAGTGCTTAGAAGTGTGTCTTGCACATAGTAAGGAGTATATACGTGTTAGACATATTAGCTTAATGCTGCCTCCATAATGAAGCACTGTACTTAACATCTGCCTGGCATTTCTGACTTTACCACTGTGGTGATTTTGTGTTGTGTTAACTTAGCTACCAGAAGTACATTTTCCACAATTCCTTTGCCTATGAGGTCTGGGATTTGCATGGGATTTGGAGGCAGAAGTGAAGCAGCAGCTCTCATGCTCTGAAGGTCAGTGTAGGACACAGGGTATGTTGCAGGTCATCACTGCTCTGCAGGGCCACCGGTTGGTATGGGGCAGCAGCTGGGCCTGTGGCTCCTCCACTCCCTCTGGACCTCCTCCTGCAGTTTCTCCAAGTCCTGGCCGGGTGTGTCTGCAGTTCCACGAGGAAGTTCAGTGTGGTTGAAGTTTAGATAGTGGGAAACAGACAATTGGTCCTCATGGCTTTCAGTTTGTTCTAATGGATTACTGTTTGTAGTTATAGTTATCTTTATTCTTGCCCTCCCTCAACTGATGTCCCGTTTGCCTTTCAAACTTCCAGGCCTGCTAACCTACAGTGACTTCAGGATTGACAGCCACCAACAGACTTCTTCCCCAGCTCCCACCATTACTCAAGGTCTCATCCCTATAACAAGTCTGTGTTTTTCTGTTACTCATCATGGTTCTGTGTCCCTGATTAAACCTTGACTATTCAAGGTTATCATTATCCCTCCATTAACTTATGAGTTGAGAGATAAGACATTGACATCATTGAAAACTCATGGTTCTTTAAAAAAAAAATTTATTTACCACAATTCTAAGTACTTTGGCTCTCAACACTTCCTACCTCCCTTCCACCCTCTCCTCTCTCCTCCCTCCTCCAACCCACATTCACCCACCACTCCCCAGAACTTTCCTGTAGGAGGGTTTTGAGCAATAGTGAGTGAGTACGGGCTGCTGAAATCCTCATAGAAAAAATATTCAACTCCTGGCTTCAAAGCACGGATGGGTGGAGTTAACCACAGATTTGTTATCAAAGCAGTGGAATTTTTCTAAAAATAAGAGAAAAAGAAATAATTTTTTTATTCACCTCAATAGTGCTGTTTGCACAATTTCCCAGAACGAGTTGTACAGAGTAATACAAATGCTATGAAGATAGATCCAAATGACACACAGAATTCATAGTAAGAGCATGTTGATACTTTGAAAAAAAGGCAACCCAGCATGCTTTGGGATAGCATTGCAGCAGTGAAAACAAGCTCGATATTGGTGCCAGATAAACAATTGTAGTCACAGCCCTGGAAGTTTAGGAAGTGAGTCATCTTGAGGAATGGGCACTGAGTGCAGGCAGCTCCTCAGTGGTTGACACAAACATTCTTCTTACCCTGTGACTTTGCCAGGGGAGGTGCTGCTGCAGCCATGTGCACAGGCATCTCTGCTTTCACCACACGTGCCATTCACCTCTTCTGCCCCCTGATGCCTTGTGATCTCTGCCTTAACCTTTCACTGCTCCTAGGAGAGGCCATCTTCTAAAATCAACGAATTTCCTGGTAGGAGAGAAAGTACTTTAGGAAGCCGCTCCTTGCAAGAAAGGCCCATTGGTCTGAGATGAATCGGCAGAGTCCAGGGATCAACAAAGATGAGAAGAGGGGCCAGTCCCAAACCCAGTCAACCAGTGAAAGAAAAAAGAGACTCTGCTTGGAGGCAGACATACAGCCAAAGTCAGTGGGGGTGGCCTGCAAACAGGACATGATGGCTGAGGACAGGGACACAGCAAGGCCAGGGATGGAGGAGAGGGAGAGGCCTCTGATTCTGAAGCTCGGGCTGGAACTGGGGCAGGTCACAGGGGCAGCATCAGTAGGGTTCTGCTGATGCCCTGTTGTCCTTTTTTCCTTCATCTAAGTGTGTTTCATGGCCATGGCCATAGAAGAGTGACCACTCAGGAAGCAGCCGGAGCAATGTCATCCTTTTGCCCCAGGAAACATGAACAATAGCGTTCACAGAGGCATTATCCATAACTGGTCCCAACCTGGAACTAACTAAACTACCTCAACTATAGAATGGATAAAAAAAATGGTGCTATATTTTTAAACAAATTGTGGCTAACCTATGCAGTGGAATACTATATTAGTTTCTTGGGGCTTCCATAACAAATTACCACAAACAGGTTGGCTTCAAATCACAGAAATCTATTTTCTCACAATTGAGGAGGCCAGGAGACCAAAAGCAAGATGTCAGGAGGGTTGGGGGCCTTCTGGAGGTTCTAAGTGAAAATTGGTTCTCTGTCTCTCCCACGGCTTCTGGTGGTTGCCTGCAGCCTTTGGCATTCCTTGGCTTGTAGCTGCATCCCTCCAATCTCTGCCTATGTCTACACATGGTGTTCTCTTTTTCTGTGTCTTTTTAGGGCTTTTTAAAAAGGACACTAGTCACTGGATTTAGAGTCCAGCCTACTCCAGGATAACCTCATCATAAATGATTACATCTGCAAAGACCCTATTTCTAAAACAGGCTACATTCTGAGGAACTGGGTGGACATGAAGTTTTGGGTTGAATTTTGTACTATTCAACCTAAAATACTGTACAACAATAAAAATGAGGGAACTATATAGCCACATGCAACAATATGGATGCAACTCTTCAATACAATAGTTAGTGAAAGAAGCTAGACTCAGAAGAGTATGTACTGTGGTATTACATTATAAAGTTCAAAGTTGGGAAAAACTAAACTCTAGTGTTTAGAGTTGCATACTTCAGTGATGATTCTATAATGAAAAGCAAATGAATGATTCCCAAAGAAGTCAGCCTAGTGATTACCTTTAGGAGGGAGATAGGGAAAATGGCATGAGAGGGGGTTTTTGAGATGCAAGAATGTTCTATTTCTTGACTTAGCTGATGGTTATAAAGGTGTTTATTTTTGATATTTCATTAAACCACTTTAATTTCTGTAAGAATGCAATTTTTCACAATAAAACAAGGGGGTGTTTAGAGACCTGTAGTTCCAGGTTCTGTCAGTTGCCCCTTTGGACCTCAGTTTCCTCCTCTGTAAAAGGAGAAGCTGAACATGATGATCTCTGAGGCCCCTTCCAGCCCTACTATCCTGGGTTAATGATTCATTTGATTCCCCCTGCATTGCTCTGAGGAGGGGAGGACTCCCAACATTATATTTACAAAGAGGAAACCATGGAGAGAGGTTCTATGACATCATGGTTAGACTTTGAAACCAGAAGGACCTGGATTTGAGTCTCATCTCTGTACTTCCTCTTCAAGAGACCATGGACAGATTACTCCAGTTCTCTGGGCCCTGGTTTTCTCAGCTACAAAATGGATATAAGATAATCTTCCATAGAGAGTTGATGAGAAGATAAAAAAGGATGATGTGTATGAATTACGTGGCTCAGTGCCTGAAATCCAGGGAGTCATAGTGCCTGGTAGCTATTAGCCTGGGTAGTAGCCTTTTAACAACAATAACTTGTGCAAATATCAGAAAAACCCACTTTACAGATCAGAAAACTGCATCTCAGAGGGACCATTTGCTCATCCAACCAGTGGGAGGTAGCAGAGAATGATGGGAAGGGAACAAGTAATATGATCAAAGTGGTTTTTTAGAAAGATCCTTCTGGCAGCTATGGGACAGATGAGAAGGAAGATAGAAAGAGTTCAGGTGAGGAGACCTCAATGAAGGGGACTCAAAACAGGGCCAGGGCATGCAAGTATCATGAGGCAGGGTCACACTGGTCTCACTCACTACTGTGGTCAAATCTCTTGAATGTTTGCTGAATGAATGGGTGACTGACTAGTGTCTGAGAGGGACCTTATGAATATCAAGTCGGGAAGCCAAGGGCTAGGAGGAGCTATTGGTGACTCCAGGCTTTCAGATCAGTCTGCTTAGGGTGAGGGTGGAGTTGGGAGGAACAATTAAAGAGGAGAGGCAGGTTTGGGTAAGATGGGGTTGGATGTGAGACTTTAGTGCTACATTGTGTGGAGAGTTTGACTTGGGCTCATGGCCAGGCCTGGACTCACCAGGGAGAACTTGAACTCAAGCCCTTTGCTTCATAGTCCCACTTCACTTTCTTTCACTGGAATTTTTATTGATGGGGAGAGGGGTGACTTTGCAATACGAGTCAACCTTCTTTGGGCCTTATTTCTATCTGGCCACACACTGCTCACAAATTGCTGGTTCTTGGTCAGCGATGCCTCTGGTTAAGGACATCTTAAGGACTGCCTTCATCTCAATGGCAGAACTCCAAGTGCCTCAGAGCCTCCCATCCCACCATAAGTAATTATATCCTTTTGACCAAGTATTTCTTTTCTTAGGGCCTTTAAAAAAGCCCGCAACCTCATATACAGCTTGATTCTCCAACACTGTAGTAGGACTGACTTCTTAGTGTTTCCCTCTTTGACGGGAGAGTAGGATACAGGAAGATATTGGGCATCTGGGCAGGAATGAGTGTAAGAGAGAAAGGCACTAAAAATTGTGTTAAAGGACAGGTATATATGGCAGAGAAAATAAAATTCTTTTAAATTAAAATAATTGTTTTCAATGACTGTGACATTCAATATTATATTAGTTTCCATATATAGTGTACTGCTTAAACATTTATATAATATATGAAATGGTCCCCCAGTAAGTCCAGTACCCACCTGGCACCATACATACTTATTTCAATATTATTTACTATATTCCTTATGCTGTACTTTATATCCCAATGATACTTGAATATCCTAAAAATTTTCTTCCTCCACAAGCATCTTCCATCACTTCTCACATATTTATGTAACCAGAGGAAAAGGTCCTGCGTGCCAAACATAGAGAGGCCCTTTTCATGCAAACATCAGAACAACCCATTTTATAGATGAGAAACTGCGTCTCAGAAGGGCCACTTGCTCATCTAACCAGTGGCAGGTGAAGCATTCAGTTGAGGTGAGTTCAAAGCTTGCTCCCTCCTGTTCAGCTGGGTGACCTTGAAGGTATTACTCAACCTTCTACTGGGGTTTCCTCTCCATCCTCTTAGCATTGGAGTGAAGAGGCACACAAAGAGGCAAACGTTAGCTGTGGTCTCAAACATGCTAGGCAGCCTGTAGGTTCTGTGGGTTCAAAGACAGCAGGGTTACACAGATGAGCTCACACTAGCATTCCAAGTGTGATAGGTTGTGACTTCTTGGGGGCCTGTCTCTGAGTCAGTTTGCACAAAGGCTTTTGTTCTTTGGCTGAAGGAGAAAGTGGGATAAGTTGTTTTGGAAGTGGGTGGGAGAGGGTTTAGAGAAGGACTAGGGAGAGGCTGGGGTGCTGTCTCCCCGCCCCCACCATCATTCTCTCCCGCACCCCAGCCATGAGTTGTAGAGCCTGGAGAGGAACCAATCCCATAGCTCCACATGCCCATGGAGGGGAAAATGCACAGGGTGGGAGCATCCCCCTCCCTATCCTTTTCCCTCTGCTGGCCCAGCAGCCTCAAAGCAGCAGGAACAGTGTCCAGAGCCAAGATGCTCACATCCAGATGACAGACTGACCCTCCCTACCCCAATCCCCACCCTGGTGTGAAAGAAAAGGCCAGTTGGCACACTCAATAGCTTAGCTATTCAGTAACAAAACAACCATCCTTATTGATCAAAGAGGCTCCTTTTCTGCCAAACAGAGGGAATAGTTCAAGTCACATTCTAGTCAATCCTGACTGGATTCTGGGCCAGCAGGTCAAGCTAGATTCTCTTCTCCTGTTTACGTTGCTCTATCCATGTGGAGGGGATCCATTTCATATCTGAGTGCCCATGTCTGGTCAGCACATCATTCGAGGCCTATCGAAGGAATTTATTTTACAGGTCATCCATCACGGCTGGAAGAAAACGGATGCGCCCCAGAATAAAAATGGAGGTCTAGCCCCCGATGGAGGCTTTGGGGCAGCAGACCAGAGCTCACGTGGTTGGCAGGCCACCCGTGGCAGTCTTTGCGTTTCCCAGACATGCCACTTTTATTTAGATGTCCAGAGATTACTAAAGCACTCCTTCAGGACTGCGTTCCAACATGGGAAGCTGCTTTCGTGTGGTCTTGGGTCCCGCTATGGGGACCCAAGACATGCCTCATGATGAAATGGTCCCTTGCTTCTTTGCCTGGAGACAACTGTGCCCATCCCTGGCAGGGTGCAGTTTCCGCCCTCCTTGCTGTGAAATTCTTGGGCTTGTTTTGTGTCACTTTGGATCTTGGTGAAACAACATGCAAAGGGAAGATTAATGGAAAAGCTCTGCTTTCAACTGCCTGGAAAATATTTTCCCCCTTTCTACAGGAAAACAGAGAGGAGTGTCAGCTGAGTGGTCTGGAGAGAAGTTGTTAGTGTTCCCTGGGTTAGAGCAGGCCCCTGGCTCTGCCCGTTTTACTGGGCCCCTCTTCTGGGCAGGACTTTATGTTTTTTTTCTCCAAGGGTATCTCATTTGAGAACAAACAATAGGTCAAGTCTGTCTGCAGACCCATGAGGGAACAGGGAGGCAAGGATATTTTTCCATTGATTTTTAGAGAAAGTGGAAGAGAGAGGGAACGACGGAGAGAAATATCAATGTGAGAGAAACACATGGATTGGTTGCCTCCTCCATGCACCTCTACCATGCTCCATGCCTCCGAGGTACATGCCCTTGACCGAAATCAAACCTGGGCCTCTTCGGTTTGCAGGCTGACACTCTATCCACTGAGCCAAACCAGCTAGGGCGTGGTTGGCAAACTGCCGCTCGAGAGCCAAGGTTTGCCGCTCTGTTGACTAATGAGTCTGCTGATCACTACATAAGGCATAACCCTTACCCAGAGGTTTTGACTTTAGGTTAAAGACATTAGTACGTTATTGAAATGTTTTTAAAGTATTTTTTTCCCTAAGGCAGTGGTCGGCAAACTCATTAGTCAACAGAGAGGCAAACTGCGGCTTGAGAGCCGCATGAGCTAGGACAACAGGGAGGGCTTACGAGCCAGGATAATGCAACTACTCAGCTGCATGACATCACACATGATACCTAACCTTTCTGAACTTATACAAAAGATAAGAGTAGTCCCTTCACTTTGGCATTTTTTTAAAGATTAAATTAAATGTAGTTGTGATGCCCCTGGCACAGGGCAATGTTTATTAACTATTTGTTTGGTTTATTTATTTATTTATTTATTTATTTGTTTATTTATTTATTTAAAATATACTTTAATTGATTTTAGAGAGGAAAGGAGGGAGAGAGACAGAAATATCAATGATGGGAGAGAATAGTCAATCGGCTGCCTCCTGCACACCCCCTACAGGGGATCGAGCCCACAACCCCTGCATGTGCCCTTGACCAGAATTGAACCCTGGACCCTTCAGTCTGTAGGCCGACGCTCTATCCACTGAGCCAAACAAGCTAGGGCAATGTTTGCTTTATTTTAAATATTTTAATGCAGGAGTGTTATGCCTAGGGCAGGGGCAGATATCCAGTGTATGGTCATTCTGCTTGGCTGAGCTTTTGTCTGGGAGCTGGTTCACAACATTCATTTGATTCTCAAAAAGGGTTCATGACCCAAAAAATGTTTAAGAACCACTGCAGTTGAATTTGATTTTGACCCATAGTTATAAACCACTGAGCTAAGAATATATTAAGTGTCCACAAGTTCCTGGAATCTGCTGGGGGCTATTCAAACAAAGGGAACAGGAGGAATCTTTGCCTTTTAGAATTTTGCAGTTTAAATATGGGCAAACTTGTAAGTGGATGCACTGACAGAATTATGCCATCTAACAGATGATGTGATGGCTGACTTAGGTGCAGATGTGGATAAATATCAGAAAAACGTGGGGGAGGGAGTGCAGAAAAACTTGTTAAATATTTACCAGCTGCTTAAAAGCAATAGCTATTCACTTTCTAATTCTATTTCAACTGTTCTTCTAAGGGTATTTCTAACAGCCAAACATTCAGTGTGCACTTACTATGTGCCAGCTGGTGGGTGTTTATTTTAAATGCTTGATTACGTTTAATGGTGTGGATGCAAGAATTATCTCTATTTTATGTACAAGGAAACTGTGATTCAGAGACGTTAGATAACTTGCCCAAGGTTACACAGCTAGTGAGTGGCAATTCTCATTATGAGTTTTCCTGGGACTAATCCTTGCAAATGTCCTCATTCCATTGGCATCTTTTCCAACCCAGGGCAGTGAGTGCTTCGGTTAGAATGCTTTGGCCTAAAAGTCACAGGAATCCTCTGCTTGGGCTGTATCTTAATCAATGAGGGACTTCATTTTATCCTATAACAGAGACCCCCGAGGTTTGGCAGGTTCCAGGCTGGCCCCTTTTCTCTGTAATTCTTTTCATTCTGCCACCTGCTGTGCTGGCATGAACCATAGGGGTGAGGGAGATGCCTGAGGAAGTTTTGTTTGTTGGACACAGACAGCAATGTCCAGAGGAAGAGCTGGGGGTTGTTTCTTCTCAGGTCTCTTTTTGAGGAGCTAAGAGATATTTCTTAGAAGGCCCAGGAAAATGCCCCCCTCCCCAGTGTCTCTTTGGCCAGGACATGAACACATGCCCGTTCCTAAACCAGTAAGTGCTTTTGGATGGCCATGATGGGGTTACTGACCATCTGGAGGTAGAATGGATGTTGAAGCATCAACTCTATAAAGTAGGGTCTTTGAAACAAGAACTTAGGGGACCAGGCTAACTCCTTGTCCTTTTCTGAATTTTGCCTTAATTTTCTATTTGTATAACAGATATAGCATTTATCTTATAGCCAGTCCTAAGAATTGAATGAGATGGTATTTGTTGCCTCAGGGAAACTGGATAGTTTGGTAGGATAGTTAAATATTTTTAAAAAATTTGAATCTTTAATAGACAGGTAACAAACAAACAAACAAACAAACGTGGAAATAGCTGAGCTGATTCATTGTGAAGGAGGCAGACTGCAAAGATCATCCCTGAGACGCCCCATGGCTGCCGTGCGTCATGTCCTCTCTTGGTCCCGAGGGCTTTCCTAGGATCCTTTTGCTTTGGTTAGAATCTTAGAATGAGTCTAGAGTTGGGGTTTTTGGCACAGAAATTATTAATGCTCTTAGAAGAATCTACAAGAAAAAGAGGGAAGGAGGCTTGGGCAGGGGAAAGAGCTAAGATGTCATCTCAGCTGGAATCTAGCCTCAGCCTGGTGGCTGTAGGTATGGTGTGAACTGCCCTCCAGAGCAAGTCCTGCCTTGAGGCAAGACGGTTGGCCCATTATGACCCCCATATCCATCAGTCATTGGCTACAGGTTGCTGGGAGCTGGTGGGGTTCCGCCCCCCTCCCCCTCCCACACACACACTCAGGAGGCTCCTTTCTGGAGAAGAGACAGCTATGTACTGCTTGTAACCAACATGCACATGACTGGTGGATGGGTGTGTCAAAGATAACAAGGACCTGAACAGAATACCAACAGCACCTATTACAATTCTCAGTATCTTCCTATTCTATTTTAATTAGCTAGAGTTAACTTCAGTTGCTTGTGATCAACATGCCCTAAGGCATTCTGTAAAGGGCTTGGCAGCTATTACTATACTACTACTACTATTGTTGTTGTTATTAACCACTGTCCCCAAATCAACTGAGAAGATACATGGGCTTCTAAAGAGTAAGTACTTCATCTAGTTCACGAACATGTTATTTGCAATTCCCCAAGGTTCCCTAACCAGATATTGCTTTTCCCTCTGTCTGTGTAAGTATGTCCTTCTCTTTCATTCAAAAATACCCTACAGGCGGAGACACGTGAAGGTCCAGGAGTTGGTGCGGAGTTCTCAGCACACACGTGGCCCGCTGGGATGGATTCCTCTTTGAATTCCTCCTCTGGGGTTTTGGGCTCAATGGACCCACAGCTGCAGCATTTCATGGAGGCAGAGTCTCAGAAGCAGCGCTTCCAGCAGCTGGTACACCAGATGACAGAAATTTGTTGGGAGAAGTGCATGAACAAACCTGGGCCAAGATTGGACAGTCGGGCTGAGGCCTGTTTTGTGAACTGCGTTGAGCGCTTCATTGATACAAGCCAATTCATCTTGAATCGACTGGAACAGAAATCCAAGTCAGTCTTCCCAGAAAACATTTCTGACTGATTTCAGCATTACCGTTTTGGAAAAGGACGGAAGTTCAAGGATGGTTGAAGAAAAGGCTCTGGGGAGATTGGCTTCCATCCTTGGCACTCTTGGTGCATCTGGTCATTGAGAATTAACAAAGATCAATATTTTTGTGTGTTTGGGGTTTGGGGGTCATATTTGGTTGTGTGTGTGTGTTTTTTTAATGTTAATCTTATGAAAACAATTGATACATAAATGGAAAACTTTCCTAGATGCATATTACAGTAGAAGGGAATATGTTTTTCTTAACGTCCCATTAACTGCTTCCTATAATTTGGATAGTGGAACTGCGTCTTATAATTTGATAGTGGGCTCACCTGGGTAAAATCTGTCATTTTTGTGGATTCATTTCAGATTCCTAGGGACACTGATACACATCCTGGTGTCTCTGAGAAAGGGTGACAATGGGGGAAGACTTCTTTGGTATTTAACTAGTGTTTTGACCATCAGTGCTGGGAAAAAAACTATTCCGAAGATCAGCTTTCTAAATTATCTCCCTTCCTTATACTGTGATTTACTTAAGTACCTATATAAAGTATGGTCTTGAGGTAGTACAGGCAACCTGAGTATCTGGAGGTCTTTAGTTATAAAGGAATCTAGCCAGTGACCATAATTCTCGTTACTAAAGTGACGAATTACCCTGTATATCAGGGTCAAAGAAATTCAAAGATGGGACTAAATAAGTTGTAAAGATTTAGGCCTGTCAAAAACTAACAACAGTTTCAGGTAGAGGTGCATGCCTAATGTTAATCAATCAGTATAGATTCCATTTACTGCATTCTTCTGATCATTGAAATAAAAACTTCAAGATTAAAAAAAAAAAGCCCTATAGGCTCCCTGCTAAGCAAACTTGAAGATGCACAGTTGAATTACTGTGACTCAGCCTTTAGTGAAAGACTAGAAAAGGAAATGTGAACATAAATATACATATTTGAGATATTCGTATCTCAAAAGATTGCAGCACATGCATGACCTAAGTGGGATACTGTGCCTGCAGAGGTTCAGCGCACGTCTAGTCGGGGCTCAGTGAAGGCACCAGACAGTGACTACATGGTATTGTACCTTAACAAGTGGATGGAGCTTAGATACTCAGAGAAGGGTCATTTATGGTGAAGAGAACACCATGAGCAAAGACATCGAGGCATGGAATTTTATGAGTGTGTACGGGAAACATCAAGGAGCTTGGCTTGGTGAGTGCCCTCTGAATATAGAGGGGCTCTCCTGAACATGAGAGGCCCCTGCTCATCCATTGCTGGTCTAGCTGAGAGATGCCCATGTCCACTTGCCATGATGGAGGACAAGAAAAGTTTTGTGCAAAAGCCAGGCAGACAAAGACACAGGAGTGTAAGATCTTGGGACAGTGGGAAGGTGGAAGGTCTTTCCTGAGGAGATAATGAATTTGGCCTGTGATATAAGGGGGAAATCCAGGGTGGCTTTGAACAGGAGATGAAATCCACAGCAAAGCTGAGAGCTGAGGAAGGAGCTGATTTGTGAGACTAACTCCCCTGCGCATCTGTGGGAGAGCAAATCCCCAGGCCTTGATGTCTGGGGAATAGTGCAGCTACAGAACCGAATTTTCACCCATTAAGCTAATGAGAACTCTGTGGTACTGAGGCCCGTCAGAACAGTTCCTCGTCCAATACAGCCAGCTAGCTTGGCTTTCCCTCTATGTCCAATGGTGTGTCCCACAGGCTTTTTGCCTGCAAACTATATCATCTGAGAGAACGCGGGCCAACTATTTAGCGTCTGAATCTCAGTTCTCACTCAATTCTCACTAACAGGATTTAGTACATAGAATTTGTGAAGATGAAATTAGTTAATACATAGAAGGTGCTTAGTACAGCACACATGGATGTATTTATCAATTCCAAATTCAAGTGAGGCAGCTATGAGCCAGATTGTCAAGAGCAGGCAGTCAGAAGGAAGAGGCACATATCCTAGGAATGGGGCATCCTGACAGCCAGCACCAGAGGCCAGCTCACCACCTGACCTGGAGAGCCGAGGTCCCACCCCCATCAGAGGCATTTTAGCCACACTGCAAACCTCACAGAGAAACTCCCATCTTGAATCCAGAAAGGGGACTCACATGCACACAAGAAAGGAGAAAGCAGTGTCTGTCCTTTCACATCCAGAGCAGTTGCTCCTCTTCAACCATGTGAGGATGTGGAGTAGCTTTCCTGAAAGATTTTCTTGCAAAGAAAAATCTCTTTTTAGAGGAGAGGCGATGAAACAATAGATGTGGAAGCATCTGAAGTGGAAAGGCTTTGGGTATTCAAGGACCCAGGTTGCCAGACGATGTCCTTAAGGCTGCAGGGACCAGCAAAGAGGAGGAAAAGGTGTTGTCACAGGAGGTTTGTCTGTGCAACTACAGAGAGGTCCACACTGACATCACTAGTGAAAGGCAAGAGGAAGCAAGAAGGGGGTGCCCCATCATGCTGCTAAGATGGGCGTAATATTGACTGCAGTTGACAAAACTGCTTGCATCCTCGGAGCCTTGAATCATACGCATGCACAAGCCTCGCTTCCCTGGGGGCTGGGCACTGACCTATTTTGTATGGTCTATTCTTTTCCTGAGATATTTTCCCACTTTTGAGCTGATATATTCCTAGCCAGAGCCCTCCAGGTAATGGGGCATAAGGCACCTTCTAAATAAAAGGCATCTTTGCTCTCTGCACATCTGCACTGTCTGGGATTAAAGGGAATTGGTATTGAAATTCTGCACCTCTCTTCTCTGGTCCCTGTCCATTTTCTCCAAGGAGATTCATGTAACTATGGAGGCTGTACCTCCTTATGCAAAGCCTGTTGTGCCATTTGCCCTAGCATAATTATTAACACTGTCCCCTCCCCTTTTCACTCTTACAAGTGTCCTAGTTTGGCCCATAAATTACAACCTCACCTGTCAGTTTGGTTTCCCTCAGAAGCACACAAGGAGATAAGGGTTCATGTAATCCGTAGTTTATTTGGGAATGTTGGGAGAGTAGAGAAGTAAGCCAAGAAAAGGAACTCAGCTTCATTAGTGTATTGTTAAGCCAGCTACCACAATGGGCAGCAAGAGCTTAATGTAGGTGAGGTGGGGGCAGGGAGAGAAACTTAGAAATGGTGCAAAATATATGCTTTAGAATTACTCCCCCTTCTCCCCCATCCGCCCTTCAGGGACACAGCAAGAAGCAAGAGAGCTGGGGAATTCATACACCAACTCATAAATCAAAGGACTGTTCCTGGGGGCTATTAATTCCCTGCTACTTCTGGCTTGCTTCATGGGCAGAGTGGCCTTCTGTGGTTCTGGGGGAGAAAACCCAAGGAGCAGAGGGAATCCCACAGAAACAGAGATGCAGATTCCACACTGAAAAGTCAGCAGGAGTCCATTGGAAAAGTTCAAGGCACATGAGTGACCATGAATAGCATACATCACCTTACCTGGGACTTCTATCATTTGGCTGGCATTCTGCCACATCCAAGTTCATTCACCAAAGACCTCCTGCTCCTCAAATTCAATTCCATAGACTTTCTCATTAACCTTTTCACTGGCTTCTTTGTTTCTCTTCAATACTGCTCAACCTCTCCCTCTTTATTTATTATTATTTTTAATGATTTCAGAGAGAAAGGGAGAGGGAGAGAGAGATAGAAACATCAGTGATTAGAGAGAATCACTGATTGGCTGCCTCCTGCATGCCCCTCACTGGGGATTGAGCTTGCAACCTAGGCATGACCAGGATCAAACCAGGGACCCTTCAGTCCACAGGCCGATGCTCTTTCTACTGAGCCAAACCAGTTAGGGTTCAACCTCCCCCTCTTTAATCAACTTGCTTACCTGGCTTTTGTGACCCTGAGTTCTCTTAATTCCTAATGCTCTTATTGTCCAAGACTCTTTTCGCTTCTTTCCCTTGAGAATTTTCTACATCCATGACTTCAACTGTTATCTCCATTGTAGATGGCTCCCAAATTCATAATATTCTCTTTAATTCATGAACTGAATCGTCCATAGGAAACTCTTTCTCATTGGCTCTTTTTGACTCTGAGTGTAGTGGTTTTTTTTCACTGCAGTTGCATCAGCCATAATTCCTCTCTGGAGATCCACTTCTACATCCTGGCTGCCTGCTCACTGTCTCCATGGATATGTCCTGCGGCAGTTCCAAATTCCTCGTGTTCAGAGCTGGTATCCCACTCTTCTTTTATGCTGATCCTCAGCTCTAGAAACATTGGTTTCTTCCCTGTCCCCACGGAAGTCTTGTGCATTCCCACTTCCCATATGGGCTCATCTAGCAGCTTCTGCCTAAGAGGGCAGCTCTCCCACTCCCCTCCACCTATTCCCATAGCCAAGACCATGTTTGCAAGTGACATGAGCCCCACTTGACGATCTCTGGGAAGAGAAGAAAATGTTGGACACAATGTAACAATAACCTGTAGGACAGATTCTGCGGATCTTCAGGGACCACTGAGCCATGGTCCCAATGCTGTCTGTACTCTTACCCCATCTCTAATCTCAGCTGCCTTTCTCAGTCCAATTTCTTCCATCTAACAGGACCCATAGCCCCCAGCTCCTCCTCACATTTCATGCAAGCAGAACTGCTTTCTTCTCCGTTCCAGTTTGTTTAAAAGGATTCTAATAGACGAGAATTGGGTCCTATACCCACTCCAATAGGCAAAATACAGGATGCTTTCATTGGCAGCCTCATCTAGAATCAATCAATGATTTGACTAGGCAAAGGAATAATTCCCCAGAGAAAGAGGGGTATGTTTCCAGAAGAACAAGGGCGAGATGCTGAGCAGATAAGACAGTTTTAATTACAGAATTTTACCCCTTTCTGAAGTCCCAATTCACCCATTCAGTCTTTTCTGGTATTCTAGCCACATGTACTCTTTCCCCCTTCTGAAGAGCCACCACACTTCTTAGACATGCTGCTGATTTGTCATTTGGCGCCAACTTGTCTTACCTTGTCTCTTCTGTTAATAAAAGAAATTCTTACTTTAACATTTGATTTATTTTTAAACCATTCATCTATTCAGATTACTTTCTCCATAGCTGAGCTATTGTCGACTTGTAGGACTACGTCTTAGTTTACTTTTCATTCCAGAAGACACCCAAGCATGGGACTGTATACCCAGACTGGGCTAGAAATGATTTGTTTGATTTGGTGCCTACTGGGCTAACATCCATGTTGTACACAAATCACCCTGGGAGGTCTGGTGGAGAAAAAAGTTCTGTTTTGAGAGTCAGGGGACCTGGCTTCTGATTCTTTCATCAGCCATGAGATGTTGGCCAAATTGCAACTCTCTTTATTTTATGGATTTTCCGTCTGTGAAATGAGGACAGTAAAATATGCCCTAACTCTTAGAATTGTGAGAACGCACTGGGAACAATAAAAAGAAAAGTGTCCTATAGATGCAAGTTATGGTTGTTCACGTTGATATTCAAAGATAAAACTCAGATGTTACTGATAAGTATTCTTTTCAGGTACAATTCTTTTTTAAAAATTTTGTTCAACTTATGTTCATTTATTTATTTTTATATATTTGTATTGATTTCAGAGAGGATGGGAGAGGGAGAGAGAAACATGAATGATGAGAGAGAATCATGAATCAGCTACCTCCTGCACACCCTGTACTGGGGATCGAACCTGCAACCCAGGCATGTGCCCTTGCGCATAATTGAACCTGGGACCCTTCAGTCCGCAGGCTGACTCTCTATCCACTGAGCCAAACCAGCTAGAGTTCAGATACAATTCTTGCTACCAAGTTTGCATCTACACAGTTATTTTCTCTCCGAGACTTTTCTACCTCATCTGCTAGAAGCATGAACCAGTGATTAAGTCAACATTTAATTAACTTGTACGAACTTTGTGAACTTCAAAGAAAATCTAATAGTAAACTTTGGCTTCCAAAGCTTTCTAATGAGAAAACTCTTTTCTTTGGTCCCCTTTGGCATAAAAATTCCAAATTGTCAAATAACGACTACTTCTAGATGCGTTTTCTGTTTGCTTGTTTGTTTGTTTCTTATTTTTGGAACTTTGGAAAAGTGTTTATAAAACTATATTTGGTAATGAAGTATTGACATGCTTTTTTTTAAAAAAATATTCATCATTTCTTCTGTTGCTAAAGAGTTCAGATTCTAATTCTTTTATCTTTAAAAAAAATTTCCTTGTTGTTTAAAGTATTACATATATCTCCTTTTCCCCCCATTGACCTCTTCCCGGCTATCCCCAACCCCCAGAACATGCCCTTACCCCCCTAGTGTCTGTGTCTATTAGTTACGCTTACATGCATGCATACAAGTCCTTTGGTTGATCTCTTATACACACACATCCATTCCCTGCCTTCCCTCTGAAGTTTGACAGTCTATTAGATGCTTCTCTATCTCTGAATAATTCTTTTCTCTTAATCAAGCTGTAGATAATTAATTCAAATTTATTCACTGCTTGGTATGTATCCTTCACAGTGTAAGGCACTGTGTGTCAATAGGGCCTGGTCCTTGCCCTCAAAGAGCATTAGTCAAGTGGAGAAGACAGATGGTGGACAACTCTTTATAATTATCTACAATTATGTATCATGATTCTCTAGGATAGTGTATGAGTCAGAGTGGGCTAGCTATAGTAACAAACAGCCCCAATTTTCACTATCTCAACCTAGTAAACGTTTATTTTTCACTCACCTAAAGTCCAACCTTCATGTTTCTAGCTGAGTGATTTCTAAGCGGTGACACAGGGATACAGATTTACTCTCTCCGGTGAAGTCATCTTAAATTTGTGGCCTCAAGGTCACCATAAAAGGGGTTGATTATGTGGCCAAGGAACACTGGAGACCTAGCCACTTCAGCCTGGTAGTGACATATATGACCTCTGCTCACATTCCGTTGGCCCACCTAGACACATGGTCCAACAGATCCTGGGCAGCTGCTTCCCAGCCTTAATTGTACTATGCAAGAGGAATACATATCTTTGGTGAACAACTAGCTTTTCTGCTACAGTTAGGTGCTATATTTACAAGGACCAAAATTGAGGAGTGAAGGAACTTACCCAGGGTTACATTGTCAGTATGTAGAGAAGCCAGATTTGAATCCTGGTTTATTTAATCTCTTGCATTATGCTATATGAACTTTCTTGTCATGACTGTGTGACAAACTCCAGGCCATGGTTGGGTTATTTGCACATAGTCTGCCCATGGAACCCATTTTTGTTGGTTTGGGCCAGCCTGGAAAGCTGGTCTTTTTGCTGCCCCACTTTCTGGCCTGATTTCCCCGAAGGCTCTTGGCTGTCACTGGAGGCCTTGCTAGTCTGCCAAAACTCTCTCCTTCCCCAGATGCATTCACGGCACTGGGTAAAGTTTCCATCTTTGTGACATAGAAAATAAATAAGATTAGAGCTTTCACAACTGCTATTTGAAGAGGATAGCAGCCAATTTGCACATATAACTTCAGGCATTAGATTATAGTACAGTTGCATTACTTTATAGTTCTATTTCCCACAGACTAGTAAATAGTTAGTGTTGAAGAACAGACAGGGCTCTAGGAGTTTGGATATAAGAGACCACTTTGGGTTTGAGTGGAAGAATCAATTCATTTTGTGAGTATGAATATGGACAGCAGGTTTCAATCACAAGCAAATGTATATAACATTTGTTCCATAAATATGTGTTATATACAAATGTTATATTTGTATATTTGTTATAGGACAAATGTACATAACAAACTGTCTACCTTTGAGTTTTAGAGGGACCAAAGCAGAGAGCTGTGCTCACATTCACTCTGTCTGATGCAGATGTATTTAAGAGCTGCCTGCTTCATCCATAAAACCCTGATTACACTGAGGCCCAGTTACCATGGCTGTATAACAAATTATCCCCAAACTTAGAAGCTTAAATAACGATTTATTACACTCACTGATTCATGGGCCAGGAATTCGAACAGGGCCCAGCAGGGATGACTTATATTTGTTTCACAGTTTCTGAGGTCTCAGAAGACTCAATGACTGAGGATTAGGGTCATCTAATGCTTGTTCACTCATAAGTCTGGTGGTTGATAATGGCTATCGCTTGGGGGTCTCAGCTCCTCTTCACATGGGTCTCTCCGTATAGTCTCTCTATGTAGGTGAGGTTGGGGTGTATCCTGAGAGACAGAGAGCTAAGCAAAATCTGTGTTGTTATATTTCAAGGCTTTGGAAATCATGTAGCATTGCTTCTCTACCATATTCTATTCACAGAGGCAGTCACAAGTCCTTCCAAGTTCAAGGTGGTGGTTGGGGGTAGATGGGTAGTGGCAAGGTTCTGGAAGAATGAATGGGACTGGGAATATTTCTGTTGTCATATTTGGAAAAGCTACACTGCCATATCTTGTTTTTATTCTGGTCCTTAAATCTCACTTAATATTAGTTATCATATATTTGATGCCCATATGCCAGGTACTTTACATTCATTAAAATCTAATTATGTTGCTTTTACTGATTAGGAAACTGAGGCCTAGGGAACTTAACACAGAGCTAGCTAATGGTGCATTTGAGTTGCAAGGCCAAGCCTGGCCGACTCCAGATCCCATACTCTTTCCCACAGTTCCTATATGATTCCCAGCAGGGGTGACTCATTTCTTTAATGAAAGGAAAGGTTGGCAGGGGAAGATTTGAGTGGTGGAGACGAGGTAAAGGGAAGTTCAGATGCTCGGATTAATGGTAATTTCCATGAAGGTGTTTGTTCTAATAATTTCCACCTTCCAGAATCCACACATCCTCACAGCCAATCAAGTCAAGCTGATGTAATTTAACCCTCCCTCATTTCCAAACAGCTGCAACACATTTACTTTGGCTCTCCAGAATGTATAAAATATTATGCAAAGACCAGAAGATGGTAGATGTTGATGGGCAATGAAATCCACTCTCTTTCAGGTGGACTGAGGAGAAACCTGGCAAGACTTTCCTGGGGTGATTGAAGAGTTTATTTTCTGAACCAAGATATTTTTGAGAGTGAAGGGTGCGGTGTACTAGAAATGTTCTATATCTTCATCTGGAAAATAGTTGCACGGGTGTGTGCATATGAAAAAATTCATTGTGCTGTACTCACAAGATGTATACTGATTTAAGTAATACCTCAACCACAATATCAATATAGTTGCAAAATTTTGATAATCATGCCAGAATCACAGGCATAAATGAGTTCTGTCTTGGGCCAATTAGGACATATGGTTTTTGTAGCCATTACCCATTCCCAAGCCAGACTGACCAGACTGGACAAGCTGGTGTTTGAGCTCAGAAATGATTGACTTTCAAAGTCAAGATCCTGTCAAGTTGCATCTGTGGATCCTCTTTCATGATAAATGCATGTTCTCATACATCTTACACTCACACACACATTAGTACACACAACTTACATTCACACACAATTTACACACACACTCATATTTATACTCAACTTACACTCACACATTCACATTCACACTCATAGAACTCACACACACTCAGATCCATACACCCAACTTACACCTATGCACTCACATTCACACTCAGGCAACTTCTATGTGTACACACTTATGCTCCCACACATACAAGTGTACACACACACATTCACATTAGATAAACCACACAATTAGACAAATGCACTACACAATTACATTTTTGCTCACACACACTCATATATTCATATCCACACTCACACAACCACACTTACATTTACACTCCCATGACTTACACTTACACATTTACACCCCCCACACATGTTGATATACACACACACATACATACACACGCTTGATCTCAGTTCTCTGAAGACAACTTAGCTGGAATTAGAATGGGACACATTAGAAGTCATTTCCTTTAGTTTCAGTGCATGGGCTCTTCAGGGATCTTATTGCTGCCTTATTTCTCTTGTGCTTATTTGTGTGTTTTTTTTTCAAAAGATCCTCAGGGCTTTTGGTTGCAAAATAAAAATTTTGAAATTGTGGCACACATATGCATATTGCACATAAAATTGCAGGAACACAACAGAGATTCTTGCCAAGGCTGATAATATTAAAAAACAAACAAAATAAACTGATAATCAGTTCAAAACGACAATGTTCATAATTCGACTCTCTTTCCGTGTATTTAAACAGGGTCTCTGAAGGGGTAGTTTTGATATTAGGAGCTGAGTATTTCATAAACTAAAAACTTTCCAAGCTTTGGCCTAACACATTTAGATGCAGGCAGTTGGAGGCCTTGGGGTTACAGGTCTATAGGGGACCTTTGTTGTCACTAATTGTGCTCACAGTGGCAGCTCCCCTGGTGGTATTTTGAATTAAATTCAGGGTTCCAGGTTGAGTTCTTGGGTCCCAACTGAGCTGGGCAGTGTGTGGACCCTAGGGAGTTTGCATAGAAGTGGACAGGAAAGAGTTAAATAACAAACCGTAAAAATAAAATCCTCAGACAGCTATAGCTGGGGGGTGGGGAGAAGGAGCGCCTGTCAGTGCATCAACTAAACTTCTGCCAGAGCTGATGATGACTCAGGAGAGGCCTTTGCAGGCTGTTTACCAGTAAATCTCTTGCCACCCAATAAATAGGGAAGGCTTCAAAATCTCCTTATGCTCCTGTGAGGCAGATAGAGACTACCCATGGCAGAGAGGCAGACTGCCGAGCAGCTCTGGCAGCCCAAGGCCATCCCCAGTAAACCAAGGAGCAGGCATTTCCCAGCCCCCGTGGGAAAGGAGGGCCAACTCACTTAATGATCCAATAGTAAAGGTGGAATTAAAGCTACAAGTATAACTCATAAAGCTCTATATCTTTAGGTCAGAACCATAAACAACTCAATTGGAGAGAGTGGCAATGCTGTGTAATCTCAGTGAGAAAGCCAAATATACAGGGGACTTTTATTCCAGAAAATGCCCTTCCTGGATCCTAAAAACTGGGGATGTGGATGTCACCCAAAGGGGAATCTGTGAGGATTTATAGAACCAGCTGGTACAAGAAGAACAAAGATTGGACCAGGACACAAACATCCGTGCCCACTGTCTAAAGGGGAATCTTTTGCTTCTCACTTAGTAGAGGTTGGAAATTCATACCAGATTCACATGGTCTAGAAATTGCTTCTGATTTGCATTTTTCTGTCCCTGATTCTTTCTATCTGTCTTTTTTTTTCCTAATCCTTACTCGAAGATATTTTTTCCTTTGTTTTTTAGAAAGAATGGAAGGGAGGGAGGGAGGAGTTTTAGGGTGGGGGGAGGAAGGGGAAGATGAGAGAGAGAGAGTGAGAGAGAGAGACATTGGTTGCCTTCTGCACGTACCCCAGCAGGGACCAGGGATCCAACCTGCAACCAGATACGTGCCCTTGACCAGGAATCAATGCTCTAACCACTGAACAACTGACTAGGGCATGTCTCTCTTTTTATTTTTTGAGATAGGATTAACATGTCTCCTTAGGCCCTTAAAAGAAACCCCTTGGGCCTCTTCCATTTACCAGAAATATTAAAAAGCCAAGACTTTGTGTCTAACCACCTGCAGGGTGGCTCGCCCTCACTGGGGCCATTTGCCTACTGGATTATCTCATCCTACCATTGCCTTTGGTGACAGACTGTCGCAAGAGGGTGGAGTTGGAACTGTTTTTGAATTCTGTTTGCCTAATGAGCTGGTTGGCTTAAGACTGATGGACCCAGCTGTTCCTTAAGAAGGAACAACACTCCATTTTCTTGGTCAGAAGGGCTCCCCAAGCCTTAAAAGGTCTGAGCTCCCAGAGACCAGTTGTTGTTTTTCTCCCACACACATACTCTGCTCATTAGCAGGGTGTAAATAGATCTTAAGACCCAGGGTCTCAAAAGGGCAAAACTACCATTTTCCTTCCTCTCTCTACTTTTAGGGTCAGTCAGTCTATAGCTCTCCATCTCTGTCTCTGTCTCTATCTCTGTCCCTCTCTTTCTCTCTCCTTTATTTTAGGGTTTGGGGACAATGGGTTTAGGCCAAGATCCCTTTTTCAAACCTAAAGATCGGAATTTTATGAGATGGTGATGAACTGTGTAATGGAGGTGGTGATGGTGGGGGCAGTGATGATTAGTGGTGTGGTAGTGCTGGCAGTGGTTAGGATGGCTGGGTTAGGATATGGTATCTTGGTGGTAGTGGTGGTAGGCTGTGTGATGGAAGTGAAGGTAGTGATGGTGGTAGAGGCAGAGGTGGTGGGGTGATGGTAGAAAAGGGAGTATTGGTG
Organism: Lasiurus cinereus; assembly: GCA_011751065.1. Lineage (NCBI taxonomy): Eukaryota > Metazoa > Chordata > Mammalia > Chiroptera > Vespertilionidae > Lasiurus > Lasiurus cinereus. The sequence goes on from JAAGEH010000125.1 coordinate 17,746,421, forward strand.
GTGGTGATATCTGGTGCTGATGTTGGCCATGATTGTTGGTGGTGAGATACAATCAGTTCTTGTTCTCCCAGGGGACCCACTGGGATTCTTGTATAAATGGTGCAAATCTTCCTTAGACCTTTGCATGCCACAAAAGCAGCAATTTCCTTAGTCAAAGGAAAGGTGTTTTCCCCAGGGTAGGGGCATCCCTGAAGTGCATCCTCATAGCAAGGATAGTGGTCCTGAAGACTTGCTCAACTGTGATTTGACAGCTTCTTTTACTGAAGAAGAGGGGGAAACATCCCAGGTGGGCCATCCCACTACCCATTTTTAGTTAGCCACAATTTTTAGTTAACTCAATTTTTAGTTACCACATTACATTATATATAGTTTCCATTCCATCTAATGGGTTCAGACATCCATCGTGAGACCTGTACATGTCCTAATAAAGTCCCTATTAAGTGAACCTCTTAAGATCTTAAAGATAGGAGGTCTGAGCAGGCTGGACCTAATGGACAATTAGGCAGAAAGGAGTCTGGTGCCCTGAGTGGTAAGCAGTTTCCTCCCCCAACCTCTCTCCACACCCCCAGATTGAATCTGTATGCAGGCCACCTTTCCTGAATCTTTGGTTGTAACTCCCATTCACCATACGAGGCACTTCACATAAATTATCTCAATGTGATTCTTAACAGTAATGGTGTAAGGAAGGCAGTATTATCCTCATTGTGTGAGTGTAAGTTGAGGACACTGTGGCTCAGAGGGGAGCAGTAACATGTCTGAGATCACACAGCTAAGAAGTGGGCAAGGCACCTCACATACTACTGTGCCTCAGTCATTGCTGCAGTTCACTCCATCACAGAATGAAACACCCAACAAGGATGTTTGCAACCCAGCCAGGGTGCTTGGAGCAGTAATGAATATTTTTTCTGCCCCAACACCCAGCATACCAGCTGGGGCCTCTTGTAAAAGACAGAATGACAAGGAGCACCATTATTACGATAAGTTTTCAATATCTAGTTAAAGCCAACATTGAATTTCTGACAAGGAAAAAAAAAAAAAAGAGATACTTCTGTAACTGGAAATCAAGTCATTTAGGAATTGCTCCCAACGAAAAGCTAATCCCTTTGATAAGGAGAGACCCTTCAGAATAATAATAAAAAGGAAAGGCTATTTGGAAGGAGTCTATGTTTCTCTATTAAATACTATTTTAAAACAAATATTTAAAGAGCTTTCTATTTGGAACATGTTTGGCTCAAAGAACTTCCTTTCAGAACAAAGACACAGGTCTTCCTCGGGGAGCTGAGGAAAGGAGACATCTGCCAAGACCTATGGTCTGCAACAAGGTTACCTGGAAGCAAAGACTGATGGGTAGAGTGAGACAGACAATGGGTCAGTTTTAGAAAGCTGGGAAACTTGGGGCTGTTTTTCCCACTCCTATCTCAGCAGCCATTTGAGTTTGAGTCATACTCCAAGAGAGGAGGATGAGGAAGACCCTAGCATCTTTAGGGTAAAACCAAATATTAGCTCAACCCCAAGGGAAACCTGAAGAGTTCCCAAGTCCAAGATCCACATCCAACACAACCATTCCTGAAAATAGTACAGAAATGACATCAAGAAACCCTGATCACAAAGATATAAATCCCTTAAGGGTGTAGACCCCAAGTTCCTAAGAAACATGGGCTTTGCCAAGAAGCACAAGAAGGGCTTGAAGGTGCAAGCCAACAACACCAAGGCCATGAGCACATGTACTGAGGCTATTAAGGCCCTTGTAAAGCCCAAAGAGGTCAAGCACAGTATCCCAATTTGTGGCAGCCATGGACTCAGTCCACTTGTCTACATCGCTCACCCAAGCTAGGGAAACGTGCTAGTGCCTGCATCACCTAGGATCTCAGGCTCTGCTGGCCAAAGCCCAAGGCCAAGGCTTAAACCAAGCCCCAGCTTTGGCTGCAGCTGCAGCTCCAGCTCAGGCTCAGGCTTAGGCTCAGGTTCAGGTTCAGGTTCAGGCTTCCTAAAGTGCCCAGCCCCCACAAAAGCTCCACATTAGAGGTCTCTGTCTGCCAATGTGAGGATGGAAGGATGGGTATGACCCCTGACCTGCTGTCTCCATGGAGCTAGTGTCCTGTACTATTTGTAATAATAAACCTGAGGCAGGATCTGGTTTTTTTTTTTTTGTTTGTTTGTTTTAAAAAGTGATGTGGGCCTGGGAGGAGCCTGAAGGTCAAGGGTAGAGAGGGGTGAGGCTGTTTCTTTAGTAACCACTCGGTTGTAGCAACATGCAGAATAGTCTCCAGGCCTTTCATTTTCCCTAAAGAGCTTTGGGTAAGCCTTTCCCACTGTGCCAGTAGAAAGCTGTACTAATGACTTGTTTTACCAAAGATTTCATAGCATGGCCCCCTTGGGCTGGGAAGGAAAGGATCAGTTTGACCTGACTTGATGATAGATACCAGGATCACCAGGGTGAGGGAGAGGAAGGGATGGAGTACATTTTACCAAAAAGGAGAAGACTTGTATCCTTAGGTCATTTTACTATCACCTTTTCTTTTTTTATTTTATGTTTTAAAATATATTTTTATTGATTTCGGAGAGGAAGGGGGAGGAGAAGAAGGAGGAGGATGGAGGGGGAGGAGAAGAAGGAGGAGGATGGAGGGGGAGAGAGGGAGAGAGAGAGAGAGAGAGAGAAGCATCAGTGATGAGAGAGAATCATTGATTGGCTACCTCCTGCACACCCCACACTTGAGGATTGAGCCTGCAACCCAGGCATGTGGACTGACTGGGAATCGAACTGTGACCTCCTGGTTCATGGATCAACACTCAACCACTGACTTGGCTGGGCTCACTTTTTCATACTTTACTACATTCAGAAAAGCACTCAACTCTGTTGAATCTCCACCCATCCATTAGCTCTGGAATTATTCTTTCATTTATTTATTCAGCAATTTTTAATGAAGTACTTCCTATGTGTTGGGAAATTGCTAGATGCTAGGGATACTATAATCATAAAATGAAACATTTATTGGGTGCATAATTATCTCCATTCTACAGATAGGGAAACTGAGAAACAGAAAGGTGTTTACAATAGTGAGTGTGGTATATCTATTCCCTGCTGTTGAGGAGCTTATATTATAGTAGGGGAGATGGACTTCAAGCAAATGATTACATAATTATTTAATTATAATTGTGATGGATGTAGAAGACATGGCAGTTTCTCCTTGTCTAGGGAAAAGATATGAAAAGAGACCATAGAATGTCTTGGAAGAACACAGAGACAGCGCCAGGACTGGCAGGAGGCAGGAGAGGCCCTGAGGGCTTGACATTTAAGGGCACACTCACGGGTGCCCTTGGTGCCTCTCTTCTTCCCTAGTTCTGGCCTTACCCAAGAGAAATGCAGTGAGATCAGGGAGTTCTTCTAGGAGATACTTGGTGTAAGCATATGCCTTTGGGGTTGTCTTCAGAGTTAGAGAGAAGGAATAAGTGCAGTGGCAACAACCTTGAGAAGGCAAGAGGGAACTGTCGGCTCTAGCTGAGAGTAGAGGTACTTCATCTCCTTTAGTGGGAGGGAAAGCAACATGTGGGTAAATTAGGAGAATTGGTGGAAAGAAGATGGTAGAGTTTCTGATTGCTCCTATTTTCTTAGTAAAATATCAGACCAGATACTCATCTGGAAATTAAGCAAGAGGAGGGCTGTGAGCAGTTTGAGGACATACTAGTAAAGAAAAGGCTCACTAAGTCTTGTGGTTTTGAGGAATTTAGTGTGAGACCTGTTGGCAAAGTTGTGTATTTTGCACCAGCAGGAATCTGCTATTTAGGTAAAGGTATGGAATAGGTGGATGAATGGATTTAACCTGAGTTGGGGGTCTAATCAGGTGATCACATGGGAGGGGAGAGGGGAAAGGAATTGAGGGAGATTGCCAAGCAGTGACTCTAATGATGGATTACAGAATGTAATTTGGGGAAAGAGGAAGGTAGTAATGAGAGAGTTACTGGATAAGGAAACAGTGGCTTCTGGACTGAAAATCTCCATGCGGAAGCAGGAGGTGGCTTGGAATGACATGTCTGTGAATAGATAAATGACCAGGAAGGTTTCTGAAGTGGTACTTTTATTGGTGGTGACAAGGTCAGGAGAATGACTCTGGGAGAGAGTAGCATTGAAGGAGAAGGTAAATGGAGGTGAAGAAGTCAAAGAGAAGCAATGCCAAGAGTTGGATGAGTCATCTGTATATAGGTTGAAAATGCCCAGAAGGGTTACACTACCACACTCCTCCCAGTTTTCTCCTTCCTGTAGACACTCAAAGAACTAGTGGTAGAAGTCCACTAGAAAGTCTGAAGGATGGAGAGAAAGATAGGGAAGTCAGGTGCTAGGAACTTCCAGGACTAAGAGGAGTTGTTAGGTGATAAATCAGAGGAGGGTTGAGTTTGGAAGCATGAACATCAAAGGAGCTGCGGTTTGGAAGGCAGAAGGTAAAAATTGGCTTGGAAGTGGTAATGGGAAGCATGGAGGATAATTGTGAAAGAACAAAACAGCCTTCACTTGGTGGGGCTGAAGGAGAGGTGGTATCTTCAGGGCAGACCCAGGTTTCAGAGTTGGGGAAAGAAGATGGCAAGGCTCTACAAGCTTTTGGTGATGGCAGAAGGTGAACTCCAAGGAACCCAGTGGAAGGGTGGCATAGAAGATTAGGATGGGCCAGTGCATGCATGCCCAGAGCAGAATAGAGAAGAATGGTAAGTCTCTGCAGTTACAGGGCAAGGTCTGAGGTCTTCAGCTCATTGTCTTCCTACCTCTTCATCCCTAATAATAAAAAAACCAAGTACAATGAGTTTTTTAAAGAAAGTAACCAAACATTGTACCTAGGAAAAACTCCATAAAAGAGTGTTGGATGAATCAATGAATTTTATGTAAGCTATTTACACAAATGCCATTACTTGTTGGAGATTCTTATTTGTTGCTAGGAAGCATGTAGACAACAGGCTGGATCTGAGCTGAATGCTCAATGGACCCCATAAGATATTCATTTTCTAGAACATTATAAGAAGGGGTTAATTGTTGTTGCTGGAAAAAAAAAACAAACAAACAAAAAAAAAACCAACTTAAACCAGCTGAAACAGCTAAGTCATAAAATCAAGTGGCTGTTTTTGCCAACTATGCCCTGACCACCACCCTTCAGATGAACTTGCAGGCAATTCGTTTGGAATTCTCCATAATTCTTGAGGGTGGATGTGGCATGTCAGTGCCTTGTCACAGCGGTGTCCATCATTAAGGGCACACCTCCAGATGCTCTGGCTGTCCATTTGGCTCCCCAAGACAGTGCAACTCTTTAGCTGCACAGACCTTGCCATGGGCTTTTCTGAAAACCGATCCATCTTGAATAAAGGCATATCTTGCTGTGGGTTGGAAGTAATTTCTTTTTTTAAAAAAATATATTTTATTGGTTATTTACAGAGAGGAAGGGAGAGGGATAGAGTTAGAAACATCGATGAAAGAGAAACATCGATCAGCTGCCTCCTGCACGCCCCCTACTGGGAAGTGCCCGCAACCAGGATACATGCCCTTGACCGGAATCGAACCTGGAACCTTTCAGTCCGCAGGCCGACGCTCTATCCACTGAGCCAAACCGGTTTCGGCTGGAAGTAATTTCTATTAAAAGCTGTCCGATGGGGGAAACCCTATGAGTCCTCTCATTTAAAAAGAAAGAAAGAAAAAAGATCTTTTAATTGTGCTCTCATTCTCAGGGCACATTCAGGGCTTTCCACTTTTCTTGCTTATCTTTGTTTCGTTTTAGCTGTAGGGAGCGGCACACCACCACATCTGCATTCTAGCCAGAGGGAGTGAGAAGGGGAGAAGAGGAACTGAGAAGGCTAGGCAGACATCTGGGGTGGGGTCAGGAGGAGCTGGAAGGGAGACCCAGAGCTGAGGCTGAAGCCCATCACCTTTGGGGAGGAAGCCCAGAGAGGGAAAGTGGGCTGCGTGGCTCTTAGATTCCGAGGACGCACACCAAAGCTGGGCAGCGGGCAGGAAGACTCTGCCGGAGCTCACCTGGAGACAGTCGGGAAGCTGTGACATCCCGGTCCTCCTGGTTGGTGATTCCACAGGGGTGGTGAGCCTTGGCCCTACTTCCCATGGCTGAGTGGGTCTGGGGAAAGGTAGAGGCCGAGAAATCTAGAGGGTTAAAATAACCATCTCACTTCTCGAGGAGTACATGGCACTGTGTCTGGCAAAAAATAGGCAAGATTTTGAAGCAGTCCAAGTTCCCATCAGTAGAGGAGTGGATAAAAAAACTGGGGTACATTTACATGATGGATTACTACTCAGCCATAAAAGGGAAGGAAATCTTACCTTTTTGACAGCATGGATGGACCTGGAGATTATTATGCTAAGTGAAACAAGCCAGTCCGAGAAAGACCAGTGCCATATGATTTCACTTATAAGAGAAGGTCTAATGAACAAAATAGAAACAGACTCATAGATACGACAGACTGACAGCTGTCAGAAGGGAGGGGGGTTGGAAGACTGAATGAAAGAGAAAGGATTAAGCAAAGCACACACACACACACACACACACACACCTTATAAATATAGACAACAGTGTTGTGATTAACAGACAGAGGGGGATGGGGAAGCAGAAGAGGGTGTAGGGTGGACGAGGGATAAATGGTGATGGAAGGAGACTTGACTCAGGGTGGTGAACACACGGTACATATCAAATGATGTGCTATTATAAAATTGTACATCTGATACCTATATAATTTCACTAACCAATGTTAGCCCAATAAATTCAATAAAAAATATGGGAGAACATGTACAATGAGGGATGTTGCAGTTGTTTTTGAAGATACAATCTGCTACAGTTCACCCTCTGCTCATAGGGGGCAATAATTCCTTCATATTAATGTTATGGGTATTGGAAAAATCCTTTGAGTGGGTCAGAGATCAGGCTGGTTTACTGAGAAACTTGGAACTGTGAATGACTTTCTGACATTTTACTGTATCAAGGAGGCATCACAAACCCAGCTGAAGGCCTTAAGCTAATGAAACCCTTCTCCCTTTTCATGTCCCACTCTTCCTATCACCACAGCAGCACATATCCTAGCCTGGGTGATTATCAGGCGAGACAGAACTGCTCAGTTTGGTGATCTTGGTCTTTGGGGCCCCCAGGAGTCTGCTCTCCTTGGTGGCGCTCCTGGAATCCTATGGCCCTCACCTGCCAGCCAACAGCCCTGGATCTGGAATTGCTCAACCTCTTGCCACCAGCAGGATTACTTGGGTCCTTGGTGAGTGCAGAATCAGGTCAGAAAGGTAAAGGTGAAACGTTTAAAAGCTAAAAAGCAAGGGCAGGCTCTGCTAGCTTGTCAAGGAAGGTCAAGTGCTAGTCACTGGTCATTTTGTCTAATCTTGAGGTGAAAAAGGATTTAGAGCAGCCAACCCAGGAGGCTCTGGGACTCGGCCCCTCACCCCCCGGTGGATTGCTATAGCTCCCAAGGAACACCCAGGGCCCCTTTATGTAGTCGTCTTCCAGAGCTAAAGCTCAGCTCTGATCCATTGCCTCAGTGAAACCAAGAAAGAAAATTCCCTCCGTCTATCTCCAATGCTGCTTTAATCCTATTTTCTGTACTTCCCACAGTTCCTCTCTCGTTTATCCAGCACATGCACAGGCACACACATTCACTTTTTTCACACATCTCATACCCAGAACGACGGGAAGCAGAGGCCTCAAGACTGCAGCTAAACTCATGTTAACAGGCAGGAACTGGTGATTTTTTAAAGTCTCAATGTTAAGATTTTATTACTGCGAAGCACAGACTGCAGTCTGTTATGAGTAGCTGGGCTGGAGGCTCCTGTTGGTCAAGTCCTGATTCCTGACCCCTGCTGACAACAGGCCCACACTTGGGTGATGGGTGTGGGAGGGGTCTTGAAAAAACTTTGATCACACTATGTTTTGAGATGGGTGCAAGGGAAGGCACGTCGGAGCCTCATCTCCCTCCAAAACAGGAGTTAGTCTGCTTTCCTGGGATTTGTCTGAGTCCTTTTCCCTCCTGCAGGAGTTTCTGTGACAAACTAACTTCTTTATTTGTCTAAATACCTTTTTCTCCTACATCTGATTATAGTGGAACCTGCATGCAGGGTGGGAAAGATCATACAGTTTCTTCCCACGGAAGAAACTGTGTATAATGAGTCCAGGAAGAATGAAGATGAAGTTTAGCTTTCCTTTCGTGAGAGCTCCTGGCAGAGGGTTTTATAGGTACTGGGATCTGGATCTTGAACTCAACTGTCTAGCAAGCCAGACACCTATGGAATATGCCTCTCATAGTAACCACTTCACCCTGCCCTCTCTCCAGGGCCTCATCTCCCCCTCAGCGGATTTCACTCACAGATGGCAATGACTTACTGAAACATTTTGGCTCAGGCCTGTCAAGCAAGCCCTGATGTTGGGCTGGCAGAGAAAGCAGCCTCATCTTGGAGCTGGATGCATGGACCTGGCACAGTGTGGGAGAAGGTCAGAATGGTGACTCCCCCGCTCTGCTCCAGCCCTCCCTGGCTGCTGGGCCAGGCGCAGCGGGAGGCCCACATTGGGCAGGGGACCGGGAGGAGGGCAAAGTGTTTAATTAACTGAGGGATCGCTGGCACTAACTAATCCCAAGGACTCTGCCATGTTGGCAGAGGGAGGTCCCAAAGGCTCCCTGTTGTGCCAGGCACCAACCCTTTCCTTGCTGTATTAGTCAGAGAAACAAAACCAATGAGAGTGTATCTGTCTGTCTCTCTCTTTTCTACCTCCCCATTTCTCTGTCTCGATAAAATCAATAAAACATGCTAGGTAGGCAGAAACTTGACAACCATGTAGCGGCATATAAAGCGTCTGACACGGTGCTAAATGAAAAAGTCAGAGCCTGAAATGATACACAGTACCCTGGCCTTTTTTGGGTTCCTGAACATACCAAGCTTGTCCTTGCCTTCAAGCCTTGCACTTGCTCTTCCTCCGCCCTTCCCCCCGCACGCTCCCCCAAATCTTCACCAAATGCACCTTCTCATCATTCAAGTTGGAGCTTAAATGTGATGTTTCTCCTACCACCCGCCGCAGAAGCTCACGCCCACCTAGCCACTCTTTCTCTTATCACACTGCTTCGTTTTTATTCACGGCTCTTACCACTCTCTGAAATTATCTGTGAAAATGTGACTTCTGTGAGAGAAGGACTTTATCTGTTTATGACATATTTTTAGTACATAGAGTGGTTCATGATCCAGACTAAGTGTTCAACAAACATTTGCTGAGTACGTGGATCAAGTTCTCACTCTGCCGTGACATGAAGTGGACTTTCCAGAGCAGCCAGGCTCTGGGCCTCTGTGTCTTGTAGACAGCACGCAGACATCTGGAGGCATGTGGTCCACACAGGCAGATTGATGCTACTGAAGCCCAATTTTATTTCTAAGCAAACACAGTATTTGAGTCTTAGTCATTGTGGTTGGAGGCAAGTGAAGTCATCTATTCCATCCAAGAGGAAAGGTCAGAGGGTAAATAGTCATACAGGCTTCATAAAGAATAGGTATCAGGAGTCGAGTTTCCAGAGTTATGACTTTACAATGATTTTTTTTTTCTGTATCGAATGAGGTTGGATAAATCCGTGCCGGATTAGAGAAGATGCTACTTTCATTGTCTAAGTTTTGAATCAGATTTCGGCAGCTGAGTTTTCTGGAGAAGATTAGGGCTCGGTGCCAAGGGCCTGATATCTCTTCAACTATTAGGGCCTCATTGCTCAGTCACCTCTGCTTCAATGGGCTGGATGTCTGTCCTCTTGAAGTTTTGTGGGAAAAATTGAACTCTGAGTTAGTTTTTATTTTCTCATGAAACCCTCCAAAGAACAGAGCTGGGTGAGGGGGAGGGAGAGGATGTCTCTAAACTTCTGAAGTGTAACATTAACCACAGCCCAAACAGTCTGGGCTGACTACGAGACATCACAGATTGTGAGTCCTGAGACTACTGATGATCTGGCCACCAGCATCCCCATCTCACATCCCAGGCAGGCAGATGAGAGATGAAGCTTCCTCTCTCTAGAGGCAGAGGACTTGGTGGGCAAATTGAGACAGCAGTGTCTGCAAATTTTGACCCTGCCTCTGTTTTGGAGTTACTGGTCAGATGAGAAAGTCACTAGTGATTTAAGCTTTCAGGGCAACTTTCCTCAAAGAACTCAAGTCTCTTAGTAGAATTAGATAAATGTTGAGGTTTGATCTTGATGGAACACTGGAGATAGACAATTTGAAGGTTACTTAATTTTCTACAGAGAACAGATCCACCTAATTTTGGAGATGGGCTAGGTTTGAGGCAAGGGAAAGGAGAGTTTGGGGCCTCAATGCTCTGAATCAGTGATTGAGGCCCCTAACTCTCCTTTCCCTTTATTGTTGCTGCCAGCCACACTACATTTTCTAGTCCATTTACTTTTCTACATACTTCATATCCTTTACTTCCTTCTCCAATTTCCAATTCCACCCCCTCTTCTTCACCTTAGCTGCTGATTTTTTCCAATAGAGGAGGCTTAGGAATCAGTGATTGATTCCCCAGGCTGAAGAAACCCATTCAAGATAGCTCGAGTTAAAAAAAAAATGAAAAATTTAAGTAAGGATAAAGTTTGTTATCCTCTAAGGAAAGTTACTAATAGTGGACATTCATCTCTGTGTTTCTATACTTATTAAAACAATTTTACATTAAATTTTTATGTGCTTAAAACATTTTATTAAATTTTTTATTACCAGAAAAATGTACATTGTTAAGTGTATAACTTGATGACTTTTTACAAATGAAATCCACTAATGTAACCAGCAGCAGATCAAAAAACAGAATTATTGCCAGCATCTCAGAAGCCCCACCCACCCCCTTTTCCACTCACTATCCCGCAAGACTAACATGTATCCTGACTTCTAGATTAATTAAGGGCAGCCATTAACTAGATGATGAATGTTCAAAGTCATCTTATCCTACTCTTGCCGCTATTCATTGCACTTACTATTAATTATATATTTACTATTAGACTTCCATCTGATGATAAGCAATGTAACTCAAATGGAATCTTACTCACTCCTCAAGTTCTGCTGAATTCACAAATCTGTCTCCCTCTACTACAAATAATAATGGTTAAGACTTCCATAGTTTTACAACATAAGTATTGTTCTGGTTAATTACATAAGTTGACTCATTTAATATTCACAACAGCCTGATATATTTTTATTTTCCCCACTTTACAGCCATGAACTTCAAATGTGCTTTTATTGTTGCTGCCAACCACACTACATTTTCTAGTCCATTTACTTTTCTACATACTTCATATCCTTTACTTTCTCCTCCAATTTCCCATTCCACACCCTCTTCTTCACTTTAGCTGATGACTTTTTCCCAACTTGACACAGAGAAGAGTTTCTATGAACTCCCACCACTATATAAATTACCCACCTGCCATCACACCCAATAATATAGGTAGATTATCTGTGTTCCTCTGTAAAGAAATATCTCTTTTTGTATAAGAATTTATAATATTCTGTTTGTATAAGAAATCCCAATAATTTTCCTCTGCTGAAGGCCTTCACCCCAACCATTGGTCTCTTCTCCTTTATATCATTAAATTTTCACTATTTATGGATCATTCCCATTCATACAAATATTCTCCCCTTTACAATTGTTTTCTTTAAATTATATTTGCTTCTTTTTGCATCAAAATTTGATAGAGTTTCTAAAATCATATTATTTAATTCCTCTCTATCCATTTGCTCTTCAACCACTCCAACCAGGATTTTGCCCCAACCACTGAATTAAACCTGTGCTCATCAAAGACAACAATCACCACCACATTGCTAAATTCAGTACTTGATCCTCAGTCCTCTTTCTTGACCCATCAGCAGCATTTGGTGCAGTTGAAAATTCCCTCCTCCTCCTCAGTACCCTTTCTATAGCTGGATTCCAAACTACTGCACTCTTCTGATTTTCTTTCCATCCCTCTGTTTGCTCTTTTTCATATTCCTTTGCTCCTTTAAAACTCAAGTTTCTTTCTAACCTTTTAACATTGGATCCATCTTTGATCCTTTCCTCTATCTACAGTCACTCTGTTGGTGATCTCATTGAGTCTCATGGCTTTAAAAATCATCTAAATGCCAGTGACTCACAAAGTTATATACCCAGACCAGATGTCTCTCCCAAACTCCAAACATAAACACACATGCCTTCTCAACATCTACACTTGGATGTCTAATAGGTATCTTACACTTAACATGTATGAAGTTGACTTTCTGAGGTGATGGCAGTAATACAAGGCCGCAGTTGTGACTATGCAGAGAGCTAGTGTGGTGACAATGCTGCCAATACATTGAGAGTGGCGGAGTACAAGGTAAGTGTTCTTGAAGACATCGTTGGACTATCCTAGTAACTGACCTGTGGCTGTTCTGATTCTGGACTTCTTGTATAAGATCATAAAGTATTTTTTGAATTGGGTTCTCTGTTACCTATGGCCAAATCAGCCTCCAAATTAATGACATAGCCTAAACTGGGGGCAATTTAATGGAGGCCTCTCTCTTTTTTTTTTTTCCTTCTTATTGTCTTCCTTCATCTGTTTCCCAACAAGAGACTAGACATAACAAATTATCTGTAGGAGGCAAATTATCTGTTGAGAGAAGAAACCCGGTCCTTTATTTCCTTCACTAACAAAATGTTGCCAGTTCATGTTTTGAGTTCATGTCAAGGGTTTGGCTAGTGTATTAGGTGTGTAATGAGGCTGGCATAATCCTGGAGTGGGAGCTTCACATATGATGAATGAGTATTTATTCTAAACTCAATTCTCAGGAGAGGTAAGTAGAAGACATTGGGCATTTGTGCCTTGGACAATGCTTCCAGACCAGCTCACCCTTCAAATGTGGTTGGCCGTATTCTTCAGAGTCCCCCATGTGGTAAATGACTAGACATGAGAGTCACCACAAAGCTATGCTGGTCAGGAGTATAACCCCTCTCTCAAAGATCCTAGGTTTTCTGCTGGGAATTGGAAAATTACAGTGATGGGATTCCTTTTTTCCCCTGACCTGGTCAACTTCTCCATCCACTACAGAACCCACAACTTGGTATTTCCCCAGGATTTTCTCCCTAGGTGTTTCTATCCATAAATTTAACTCATATATATATTCTCTGTAGGATTGTCAATGAGTCCCCCCAAAAATAGGGTTTGAAGAAAGTATGTAAAGATGTAATAAGTTGCTTCCAGAATTTGGAGACAAAGTCATGAAAAGACAAGACTCTCAGACAAGAACTAGTATAAATTAAGAATATTTACCCACAAAAATCCTAAAAAGAAAAGGAAATCCTTAAGCCATGAGGAATAAGAATGTTCCATGGAGTTTCCTCATCTTTCGAAGACACTAAGAAAAAAAGCTCTCTTCTACTGCTTCCTGTTTTATTGCCCAATCTCCTGTGACATGGACTAATGTGTGATGGGTTGTATGTTCTTAAAGACTGAAGACAAAATTATCCTAGTTAATGCCAGATAAAGATATCCAAAAAGGTAAAAAATACCATCTTCTGAGATCATTAAAAAAAGTACTGGGACCTTGGCCAGTATGGCTCTGTGGATAGAGCATTAGCCTGTGGACTGAAGGGTCTTGGGTTCAATTCTGGTCAAGGGCACATACCTTAATTGCAGGTTCAATCCCCAGAGGGCCTGCAAGAGGTAACCAATTGATGTGCCTCTCTCACATCCATGTTTCTCTCTCTCTGTCCTTCCCTCTCCCTGCCACTCTCTCTAAAAATCAATGGAAAAATATCCTTGAGTGAGGATTAACAACGAAACAAAAAGTACTGGGTATGATATCTCAGGGATATTCTTGGTTTGTTCCTGTCTCAAAGCATGTGACTTCCTTGTAGCCCCAACTGATTCCATGACACTCATTCAGGATCTATGGTTCCAAATATTGTTAAATGTACCAAGACATTTATAATCCAAAGCACCAAAACCAGCATCGTCCATTTCTTCTCTTTAAACACATGTAACTGAGTAAGCTCTGAACTTTGTCCAGAAGCAAGTTTTCATACATTCATTTAACAAATGTTTTATTGTGTGTCTCCCCTCTCTGGATATCCAGCAGGAATCAATACAGTGTCCTTGTGGATTCCTTGTTTGAGTCAAGGCATCAGTATGCATTCTCCCCTTTGCAAGAGCAAACCAAGCAACTTTTTTTTTTTTTTTTTGAGAATGGAAGATTACTTCTTTCTTTAGTCTGATGAGGCTTCTCTCTTCCCCCAAACCCAGGCTGATGATTCAAGACAGGCCAATTAATGTTCTCACTCTGGATTTTAAATCAAAGCAGATTAATAAAGAGACTAAAAACAAGTTGGCATTTGGGGATTACACACCCCAATCAGGCTGTGTTTACCAGAACACTTCCTGCCCTTTTAGCTTTCTACTTTTTAGAGTTGCCTTGTTCCTGCCTGTTTTCAAGCCCTGTTCTCTCGCCTGCCTATTAATTCCAGTTGTCCTTCCCACTAACTTCCTTTTTCTTAAGATTAACCGGACCAATTTCTGTTGCTTTCACCCAAAACACCCTAAATGTATAAGAAATGAATGAGACAGACCTAATCTCAGCTTTCAGAACCTAATAATTTAGTCAGGAAGAGTACACTAAACACACAATAACATATGCATTACAAATAGTTGTGAAAAAAAATGAACAGGGTGTTATGACAGAGAATACTGGGATGATCTAATTAAGATTATGGGGCCAACTAACTGAGCAGGCATAGAGAGAGGAGGAATGTAGGGAAGGAGCCTTTCTGGCCGAGGACAGAGAGCAAAGGCCCTGTGTAGGGACATGGTTGCATTCCAGGAAGGGATGGGTGCTGGTGTCTTTGGAGGAGCAGGAGGAGCTGAGGCTGGAGAGAAGGACGTGGGCCCGGTCTGGCATCATCTGGTAGATTATAGAGAGAACTTAAATTTGATTTCAAGACAGTAGAAAAAAAAAAAAGATTGGAACACTTTAAGTCTGGGAGTAACATGATCTAATTAGATTTTCAAACCATTTCTCTGGCTGCTGTATAAAGCGTTGGCTCAGAGGGCAAGAGATAGGGAATTATCGGGTGTTCTGGAAGGTGCTGTCAGGCTAGATGGCAACAAAAAAGATTCAGAGAAGCGAAGTCCTGTTGAGATTAATAGGTGCTATTTATATGCAGAACTTCCTGCTCCCGATTGCGACTGCCTGTGGGCACAGAGGGAGCAATGCTTTTACCTCCGTCCCCTGCAGCAGCTAAATGGTTTGTGCTTCTATGGAATTTCACAATTTACAAAATGTTTTTCCGTCCAAATCTCACTCGATCCCAGAAGTGACCCTCAGAGGTTGTTGAAAAGGAAGTAACCAAGGCCTGGAGGGAGAGGTGAACTGACAGAGGCACTCCAGTTGGTAACAACCAAACCAGGGCTCAGATCCTATTTCTTCCCATCACAGCTTGCTGCCCCGAGCTCAGCGATTAACATATAAATTGTAGACTTCCCAGAAATATTTGCAGATATGAAAATGAACTGAGACCTTTCGTGTTTTCATGGCCATGTTTTGTCCACCTGACCCTGCGTTTTGTTAAAATGGTCTTAGAACTTCATTTGCTTCCATCAGCCATCACCTGGTGGCTTCTGTAGCTGATGAAGTCATACATTCCTGTCCCTTTTTATCTCTTTCTGCCTGGGTTTCCTCTGACATTCTTTGGATCATTTCTGTCATCTTTCCCTGGAATGACTATTTCCCTTTGCCTGGATTAGTGTTTGGACAGGCAGCATCAGAATCGTTTGGCAACTTGTTAGAAATGTAAATTCTGACCCCAGACCTATTGAAGGAGAAATGATGGGGGTGGCCCAGCCACCTGTGCTTCCGTAGGCCTGCCAGGTGATTTTGATGCATGCCAAAGTTTGAGAAACACCAGCCCAGATCTTTCTAGGAATAGGCCCTGAAGCTGCAGACAGCTGAGCTCAGTGAAGGATGTGTTTTCTATAAACCTAACTCAGGGGCTGAAGTCACTGAGGGAGCTTGCCCACACTCCGGGCCCACATGCCTGAAAGGTGGCTCAAAGCTGAAGAGCCTAATGAAGCTCTGAGGTGTCTTTGTGGGACCATTCTCTGCTGATTTTGAACCCATTGCTTCTGTGGATTACACCAGATCTTCAAGGTGGAGGCCTGGAAGAGGGTACAGAAGGGAAGCTGTTCACTCCTTTTCCCTGTTGTCATTTGTCTCCTCTGTCCACCTATCAGTTTTCTGAACACCTGCAATGTGCCTGGGACTGTGACAGGCTCAAAGAATATAGATTAGAGTCTTCTTGGAGACAGGGATCTCCAAGGTAGACGAATGATTGCATGTAACATGGAGAAGTAGCCTGGCAGAAGCGTATTAGTCAGCTAGGGCTGCTGTAACAAAACACCACAGACTGGATGGTCTAAACAATAGAAATTTATTTTCTCACAGCTTTGGAGGTTGGAAGTTCAAGATTAAGATGTCAGCAGGGTTAATTTCCCCTGAGGCCTCTCCCCTTGGCTTGCAGGTGAATGCCTTCTGATTGTGTCTTCTTCACATGTTTTTGGTTTTGTTTCTTTGGTCTGTGCATGTACATCACCAGTGACTATTTTTATGTTGTATTCTCTTTGTGTCTGTGTGTGTGTGTGTGTGTGTGTGTGTGTGTGTGTGTGTGTGTGTTTGTGTGTTCTCTTCTTATAAGGATAGCAGTCAGATTGGGTTAGGGCCCACTCATAGGATCTCATTTAACCTTAATTACCTCTGAAAAGTCCCATCTCCAATACAGTCACATTCTGAGATAGTGGGGGATAGGACTTTAACATGAATTCATATAGGGAAGAGTCCTTGACAGGTTGTAAACAGAGTTCTCAGTGGAATAGGAGCAACTGCATGGGGTAGTCAGAATGGATTTCCCAGATACATTTGCAATGACTAAGCTTAGTCCTAAAGTATGTTTTAAGTAAATAGGAAGTGGAGAGTGAATTCTGGGCAGAACAAAGCTACCTTAAAAAGACAGGGAAGTGGGGCCATCCTGGTGAGCTTGGAGGCAGAAAGTATTTTAGTGTGGCCAGAGTGTGTGGCCATAATGTTGTATCTTGCTGCCCAGATGAGGGGAGGCCAGGGGCCCAGTTTAGAGTCCCCAGTAACTTTGACTAATGCGTCAGTTGGATTCTTTGGTTACAGGTAGCAGAAAGTGATTCAAATGAGCTTAAGCCAAAATTGAATTTATAGGAAAACTATCAGGGAACTCAGAGAATTCTTGGGAAGGCTGAAGAACTGAGCCCAGAAATGGTGCTTCTGGGACCAAATATCAGGAATTACTTAACGACCTTGGCAGGGTGAGCCCTTGGAATAAACAAACTCTGACTACTTGAGATGCTCCACTCAAGATTCAAAATTCCATAACAAAGACTGGCAATGCCAAGTGTTGTTGAAGAGGTGGGCAACTAGAATTATCTGACAATGCTGAGGGGAATGTACATGTATCCCTAAACCTTGGAAAGCTGTTTGGCAGTATCTACTAAAGGTAAACATGCTTATATATCCCATGACTCAGCAATTCCATACTTTCAAATATAAGAAGTTTGGGTGACACTCGAAGATAAGATACAGATTGTATCAAGTTATTGCGTTATTTACTTGTTTTTAGCATCATCTCCTTTTAGAGCTCTTTTAGAAAATCAGGAGGCATACTGGTCAACATACAGGGTGCTTATTGTTTGGTTTGCTTGTTGGGAACCAACTCTTCTCTCCTAACCAGCTGCACCCTTTGATTACACAAATCACCAACTGCACATTCCAACGGTTTTCACTAGAATAGTAGATACACTCATAGAAACACAAGAAGTACATCTAAATATATTTTTTAATTAATTTTTTTATTTTTTAATCCTCACTGGAGGATATTTTTCCATTGATTTTTAGAGAGAGTGGAAGAGAGAGGGAAAGACAGAGAGAAATGCTGATGTGTGATAAACACATTGATTGGTTGCTTCCTGCATGTGTCCTGATCAGGGCCCAGGCTGGGAGGATCCTGCAACTGCTGTACATGCCCTTGACTGGAATCGAACCTGGGACCCTTCAGTCTGCAGGCTGATGTTCTAGCAACAGAACCACTTTTTTTTTTTTCACATAGATAAAAACACCATTGTACCTCTGGCAGGTGTTGAGGACCACAGAGCTAGTCTTTGTATCCAGCAGGGGCTAAACACTTATAATAAAATGATATTTGTTGACTTGAATGGACTTCCCTTGGATTTGCTTGAAGCAGGCTCTGCATGACTTCTCTTATTGGTCTGATTCCAGGCTGGATAGCTCAACTGCTCCGATGACTGCTCTGTTTCAATTGAAAAATAATGTTCAATTGGACACTTTGCTCAACTGAAAAATAGTGTCATTTTTTGGAGTGGCTGGACAGAGCAGCACGCCTACCATTGGTTTGGACCACCATGCAGATGATTCTTGTTATTCATGGCAGTTGTATTCTGTAAAATTATCAGGCACACTTAATTAGTGAACACTGAAACATTGCTCCTGAAACAAACACACACACACACACACACACACACACACACACATACACACACACAAACATACCTTACATAGATTATTATTCTAAATCCCAAAACCAAGTAATCCAGGTAAATTTTATTTTATTTTACAAAAAAAGAAAAGAAAGTGAGATTCAGAAGTGTTTAGTGACTTGCCTGAGGCCTCCCCACCAATGGTTGCCAAAGTTCCTATTTGAACCCAGTTCATTGGTCCCCAGAGTCTAAGCTTCTTGCATTATACTGTGCGGACCCCTACCAGTTCCATCAAACTTCACCAGCAATGTGAGATTGAGCAACTCAAAGTTTTCACTTTTCTGCACATGTCAGCAAATGACTAGGAAAACTATGCAAGGTTACAAATAAGTTTTAGCAAGTAGATGCTATTTGTGAACAGAGTCCACGAATAATGAGGCTCAACTGCATATTGCTCATGAGAACTTAAATCTTCAACCCCATCTTTCCATCCTGCCCTTTCTCCCCACAACATGCTTTGTCTTTAGGATTCCAGACTTTTCAATTGTCATTTTTTTTATTAATGATTTTTTCAGAATGTCATCAAAATATACATCTAGGCAAGCTGCTAACAACATTAAAGAGACAGATAAATATGTGTGTGGACATATGAGGCCACGTTTGACCTTAATGGGCCCAGGCAGCACCCTCCTCCCTGGCTTTGTGAGGCCGACCAGGGGAATATCTGTGGCCCATATTACTTGGCCTACAGAAGGAAAAGGTAAATGGGGTACCCATTTAGGCAAGGGAATTAGAATGCTTAGAAACACAGACTGACAGAGTGAGCACAAACTCCTCCCCTTTGTAGAGCTTCTGGGATTCTAAGTAGAACAAGTAAATTGTGAATGATGTATTAAGCTCATTTAATTTTGGTAAACAAAGAAACCCATCCCCTCAACTCAACCTCACCAAACAAAACCTCTCAGAGGGGTCTCCTGCGTTGATGACTATAAAAGGAGTTCTTTCTCAAAGGGGTGTGTGTGTGTGAAAAGGAATGAGGGTAGGACCAACCATACCTCAACCTCTCATGCACCCACTCCTTGTTTCCAGGAACTTCATCTGCCTACCAATCAATGACAATTATGCTTTCAGGCCACTCACATATTTTAACCATTAAATTGTAATGACAAATACAATACATCTCCACCGTGGCAACTAAATATTGATTTTCTTCTGCAGAAATATTGTGCCTTGGAGTTATGAAGCCACAGATGTGAAGTTTGCTGGGGCAGATCTGCTAGTATGTACCAGAATGGGTTGGAAACTGACCTGGAGAGAATGTGTTCTTTCAATGTTAGGGAACAGTATGGGGGCCATATTGAAACTCCAGACTTGGTGGGCGGCAAATGGAGACATGCTGGACCGCGGTGGGCGGGAGGTTTGGGATGACAGCAAGGCCCAGGCATTGAGAAGTGATGCCCACATTCACCAGCCCCTGATTTTGCAGTGGAAAGAGGACACGGTGCTCTGAGCATGTGTGGGATTTCTTTGGTGCTAATCTTGCCTTGTCTTTACTGTTCCTCCTCAATGCAAGGTCCAGAGCAAGCCACCTGTGTGCAGCCACACCAGGGTGCAATGAACATTAAGGATGTGCAGTCCCACCACCTTTTAAAGGGGAAGGTGAAAGACTGTGGGTACAGGCTCATGGTAAGCATATGAATGTTTTCTGCCACCAGCCACATGGGAACTTTATTTTCTTTTACTTCATTGTTTCTCTGAGTGAATGCCAAGTCATAGTGACTGAGGACAAGGTGCCAATCTCAGTCCACTGGGCATGAGTCTGGGTTTCAGCTATCTCTGCTCATTATGGGTTCGAATTTGGTTCAGGGAGCCTTTGGATGAATATCCACAGTCCCACAGCGCCTTGTTTGTCTGAAAAGCCAATGGGATCTTCTCCTATCCTCCTGACTTCCAGTTGGATTTGGCTCTAACTGATTAGTCTAATATGCTACATAACAAACTACCCCAATGAGGATCACCAGGAGAAGGTGGGAGTGTGTGGTTGGGGGGCAGAGTGAAGGTCAGGGTGGATTCTTCTAGTTCTCATGCAGAGCCTCTGTGGGCTGACTGTCCCTCAACAAGTCACAGCTCCTGTCAGGAAGCTCATGTCAGGAAACCTTTTCTTCCTCAGAATTCTAATATGTCCACAGGTACCAGTCCTTCTCCTGGCACGTTCAGGTCTATATACCTGAGAGGAAAGGATTTCCCAGTACCTGAGAGAATCTATCTAATTAGTAGCAAATGTCTGTTACACACACTCCCTGGCATCCAGTGTAAAGTAGGCCCTTGTTATACTCTCCAAGCACTTCCTGCATTTGCCATTACATGTTTGTTTGTGAGTTTGCTTGTATAATATCTAATTCCAGGGTTAGACTGCAAGCTCCAGGAGAGAAGATACTATACCTGCTTTGTTCACCACGCTGCACCTAGCATAGCACCTGGCATATGGTAGGGTCTACAGAATATTATTGAGTGGAAGAAATATCCTTGCTGAAAAGGTCATCCAGTCAACACAGAACTAGGTCATCCAGTCAACACAGGAAACTCCTTCTCTCCTTTGGCAGCACATGCTGTCTCTGGTTATAAAATTCTTCCTATGTTGACCTGACTCCTGTGTCTTCCACCCCTCATAGAAAACTAATTTAAAAAAAGAAAGAAAACTAGTCTAATCTGTTTATTCCATGGCAACCCTTCATATACTTCAAGAAACCTATCTTCTCAGACCTCCAAAACTTGCATCCTTTCTTTTTTTTTAATTTTTAATTAATATATTACATATGTACGTATCTTCCCATTGCCCCCCCACACCCATGCATATACCCTAACCCCCCAGAGTCTTGTGTCCATTGGTTATGCTTATATGCATGCATACAAGTCCTTTGGTTGATCTCTTATCTACCCAACCTCTCCCTAACCTTCCCGCTGTAATTTGACAGTCTGTTTGGTGCCTTACTGCCTCTGTATCTATCTTTTTTTTTGGGGGGGGGGGGTTGGGAGGTCTGAGACTTGAGTCTGCAGCCCCGAGTTTATTTCCAGCATAGTATTTAAGCACAAGCAGAGGAGGGAGTTACACAAATCAGGTATTTGCAAACAGTCACTGACCTAAGTAATCAAGACCTTGTAAGATCTTGCACATAGGCATCAACATTTTTTCAGCCAAGCTATTTAGTTATGTCTAGAGTCTGCATTCACATCTCTGTTTATTAAACTGAAGGGTGAGAAAGCAGAGAGCTATGTCTAGAATCTGCTGTATCTATCTTTTTGTTCATCATTATAATGTTCTTTATTATCCATAAATGAGTGAGATCATGTGGTATTTTTCTTTCATTGACTGGCTTATTTCACTTAGCACAATGCTCTTTAGTTCCATCCCGGTAGCTGCAAATGGTAAGAATTCCATTTTTTTTTATGGCAGCAGAGTATTCCATTGTGTAGATGTACCATGGTTTTCTAATCCAGTCATCTGCTGGCAGGCACCTAGGCTGTTTCCAAATCTTAACTATTGTAAATTGTGCTGCTATGAACATAGGGGTGCATAAAACCTTTCTGATTGGTATTTCTAGTTTCTTAGGATATATTCCTAGGAGTGGGATTAATGGGTCAAATGGGAATTCCATTTCTAGTTTTTTGAGGAAACTCCATATTGTTCTCTACAGTGGCTGCACCAGTCTGCATTCCTATCAGCAGTGCACAAGGGTTCCTTTTTCTCCGCATCCTTGCCAACACTTGTCGTTTGTTGATTTGTTGATGATTGCCATTCTGACCGGTGTAAGATGGTATCGCATTGTCGTTTTGATTTGCATCTCTCGGATAATTAGTGACTTTGAGCATGTTTTCATGTGTCTCTTGGTCTTCCTTCTGTCTTCTTTAGAAAAGATTCTATTTAGGTCTGTTGCCCATTTTTTTTTATTGGATCATTTATCTTCCTTTTATTAAGTTGTATAAGTTGCCTGTAGATGTTGGAGATTAAACCTTTTTCCGTGATAACATTTGCAAATATGTTCTCCCATACAGTGGGCTTTCTTATTTGTTTTGTTGATGGTTTCTTTTGCTGTTCCAAAGCTTTTTATTTTGATGTAGTCCCATTTGTTTATTTTCTCTTTAGCTTCCATTGCCCTAGGAGCAGTATCAGTGAAGAAGTTCCTTTGGCATATGTCTGAGATTTTGCTGCCTGTGGATTCCTCTAGTATTTTTATGGTTTCCTGTCTTAGGTTTAAGTCCTTTATCCATTTTGAATTTATTTTTGTGTATGGTGTAAGTTGGTGGTCTAGTTTCAATTTTTTGCATGTATCTGTCCAATTTTCCCAACACCATTTATTGAAGAGACTGTCTTGACTTCATTGTATGTTCCTGCCTCCTTTGTCAAATATTAATTGAGCGTAGTGGTTTGGGTCAATATCTGGATTCTCTATTCTATTCCATTGGTCTATATGTCTGTTCTTGTGCCAGTACTAGGCTGTTTTGAGAACAGTGGCTTTGTAATATAGCTTGAGGTCTGGTATTGAGATCCCACCTACTTTATTCTTTTTTCTTAGGATTGCTGTGGCTATTCGGGGTCTTTTTTTATTCCAGATGAATCTTTGGAGAGTTCTTTCTAGGTCTGTGAAATATGCCATTGGTATTTTAAAGGGTAATGCATTGAATCTATAGATTGCTTTGGGTAGTATGGACATTTTAATGATGTTGATTCTCCCAATCCATGAGCATGGTATGCTCTTCCATCTGTTTATGTCTTCCTCTGTCTTTTTTTTAAGTGTCCTGTAGTTTTCTGTATATAGGTTTTTACCCTCCTTAGTTAAGTTTATTCCTAGGCATCTTAATTTTTTTTGGTGCGATAGTAAATGGAATTGCTTTTTTATTTTTATTTTTTAATATTTTTATTGATTTTTTACAGAGAGGAAGGAAGGAGGATAGAGAGTTAGAAACATCGATGAGAGAGACACATCGATCAGCTGCCTCCTGCAGGCCCCCAACTGGGGACATGCCCGAAACCAGGATACATGCCCTTGACCAGAATCGAACCTGGGACCCCTCAGTCCGCAGGTCGACGCTCTCTCCACTGAGCCAAACCGGTTTCGGCGGGATTGCTTTTTTAGTCTCTCTTTCTGTAAGTTTACTATTAGTGTATAGAAATGCCATAGATTTCTTGACATTAATTTTGTATCCTGTTACATTGCTGAATTCATTTATTAAGTCTATTAGTTTTTTGATGGAATCTTTCGGATTTTTTATGTATAGTATCATGTGATCTGCAAATAAGGACAGCTTTTCTTTTTCTTTTTCATTTTGGATGCCTTTTATTTCTTCTTCTTGTCTAATTGCAATGGCTAATACTTCCAGTACTATGTCAAACAGGAGTGGTGAGAGTGGGCATCCCTGTCTTGTTCCTGTTCTTAGGGGAAATGGTTTTAATTTTTGCCCATTGACAAAACTTGCATCCTTTCTGTCATCAAGGTAGGGAAGGGAAGCAGGGGATTCAACTTCTTTGTGTGTAAGTGTCTTTCACGAGACAGTAATAACACTTTGCATCCTTCACCTTCATTTGGACTGTTGATGGTAGACCAGTTCTCATTATTATTTTCCAGAGTATTCATGTTTTAGCATTGTTTTCTCAACTGTTATGAACAAATTCATTGTTGCTCAAAAAAGTTGATAATGAGAATGGGTTTTTGGAAGTGTCTCTGAATAAAAGGTATTTTCCTGAATTAGTGGTTTATGACAGCTAAAGTGATAATGGTGATCCCACTTCAGCAAAACGTTGACTCTCTCTTCATGGGTGGTGCATTAGTTAGCAATTATAATATACTGCATAACAAACTGGTTTTAATGCCCGTGAGTTTACTAAGATAGCTTCAAACTGAGAATCAAGTTCACATTTGCCCTTTATGTCTCATTCTGGAACTGAGATGACTGAGATGAAGGGACAGTGGTGACCTGAGGCATTTCTCTCATGGTAGATGGCAGAATCTTCCAGAGGAGCAGGCAGAAGCATGATGCCTTTTAAGATAGAGACTTGGAATGAGTAAATTTTACTTCTACTCACATTTCATTGGCAAATAGCAAGTCACATGGCCAAGCTCAACTTCAATGTGTGTGTGGGGTCCTCCCTCCAAAGGTACAGCCAGCTGGGGTTAGACTGATCAGTGGCTTAAAACAAGCCTATATTATTTCTTATAAGTCTGTGGGGGGTCAGGGACTAGAGGTTGGGCTAAAGGGAATGAATATGTGCTCTGAAACAACCTAATCTACTACAGGTGGTCAGGGCAGTCCTGGGATGGAGGGCATTAGCCTAGGCAGATGCTTCCCTTCCATTTGGCTACCTTGATGACAGAAAGGATGAAGGTTCCATCAAGTAGGGTGGGGCCCTAGGGAAGTTGGAAATAAATAGATCCAGAGAATAAAGCAAGCCTTGTCTGAGGGAAGGGATGGAGAGTCAGTGTGGTGAAGTCCAAAAGGTCAATGCTGTATCCAAGAAGCACAAAGCCTGAGGAAAGACATGATTTGGTCCAAGATTGTCACCTGGAGAGCCTTCAGGTTTTTTACTGGGGATTGGTTACATGGGCATGGCTGACTTTGCTGTATGACTGATTTTTGGTTTACAGCCTCTCCAAGGGTCTAGCTGATGCTGTGAATCCCAAAGCTCCCACATAAATGACATTGTTAGCATCACTGTCTGGCCTGACCCAATGACTCCAGGTAAACAAAGATACTCTTGTAAACCAGGATTTTCCAAGGGCTTAGAGATTACCTCCCAAGAACCAGGAGCCAGCCTAGGGTCAAAACTTTCTTTGGGATGTGCAGGGCTTGGACCACTCAACTTGCTGAGTTAGTCCTTTATCGCACACTGTCTCTTGCATCTCATCCTCTTGGCCAAAGCGAGTCACGCAGCTGAGCCCTGTCAGTGTGGTAGGGCACACAGTTTCATAGTGTGGATACAGGAATTGTGAAGCAGCTGGGCCATTAATGCAATTCACCTTGAGAACCTGCATGATGTGAGGACTGGACCAACACAAAGGCAGCCATGGTGGCCTGTCATGGTCTCATTGCTCCTCGGTTCCAATATATGTGCTCACATCTCTGTGTTTCCTATATGTGTTTTCTGCTTTCCCATGAGCCCTCATCTATATGGAAAGTTCCAACTCAGATTGTAAAATTTCCCTCCCCGGGAAGCCATCCCTGATCACCCCAACAAAGGCAGACTTCTTCTCCTGAACTGAGGACGATCAAGCTAATGAATCATGGTTCCACCTCACCCAGTGCTCTGAGATGGGGAAGACAGTTCCTTTTCTACTCTTTCTGATTCTCCCTCTGTCCTCTTCTTCTGATTATCCCTGAACTGAGTTTCACGCAGGACAACAATTTACCCAACCCCACATTTGCCCAGCCATCTGCTTATATTTCTGATAAACCTGCTCTTTTCCAGGAGTGGAAAGTGATGGTCAATTCTTCAGATGGCTGTTTCCAATCCCCAGTTGTCACCTTACCTCCTTGGTTCTTCTCCTCCCACATGCTGAAGCTATTTCCACTGCAGCACTCAACTAGTTAGAATCCTTTACAATCCACACCCCATTGCCCAGGCTTGTAAAAACGCTTTATGAGCAAATATATTGACTTCTCCTCGGTGCCCAGGGTGTGGAAGTGGGGTAGCAGTACACATGGCCTGAATTAGAGCAACTCCTGGGCCTGTTTCAGAGAAAAATCAAGCCACCTGATTCTTCTATCTGACCCTAGAGATGTCAACAGCTTCTTCCTCAATGCTGCCTTCTTCATGTAACCTGGTATCATGTTTGCAGGGACCAGGTAAGGCACAGAAGCTCCCAGCTACTCTAGAGTAGTGCAGCTCAAACTTTAATGTACATCAGGGAATTTTGTCAAAATGTAAATTCTGACTTCAAAGTCTGGGGTGGGGCCCCTGAGATTTCACATTTCTCACAAGGTCCTGGGTGATATTGATGTTATTGGTTCGGGGACTACATCTGAGCAGTGAGAGGCTAGATTGGCGATGTTCCCAATGCTAGCTGCATCTTATAATCATATGGTGGAACTTTAAAAAGTGTCAATACCTACTGCCAATGGTGGGATGGCCTGCCCTCAGGTCAGGCATTCTCTGAGTTTGGTACCTAGACTGGCAGTATCGGCATCGCCTGGGAATTTGTGAGAAATGCAAATAAAATGCTCAGGCTTCACCCCAGACCAAACACCACAAGGTTGGCTGGGCCCAGCAGCCCTCCACACTCACAGTTGACAACTACTGCAGTTTTTGCCTCCTGATATAATGTGAACATTGTACAAAGTCACCTATATGAGGTTCTTGCCAGAATCTAATTTGAACTGAATCTAATCAGGAGGAAACAGTGATTTTTCTCAGTTTTGGTAACGTGATGTGGTCATGTAGGAAAATGTCCTTTTTCTTAAGGAGGCATGTTAAAATACTTAGGGGTGAAATGTCTGCAGATGACTTTTGATTGGTTTGGCTAAAGGGAAGTGTGTGTGTGTGTGTGTGTGTGTGTGTGTGTGTGTGTGTGTGAAATAGAAATGGAGTGGCTATGGCAAAATGTTAATAGATGGTAAATGGTGATAGGAGGTTAAAGAAGTCCCATGTACTCTTATTTCACATGTTCTGTATTTTTGGAATAAAAAATAAATAAATGCAGAACTATTAACGAGGCTGGGCCACCGCTCTTGTGTCTTATGAATTCATTAGTTTGGGGTGAAGATGAATATATTGAAAGATCTCCCCCTGGTGATTTCAATGTGCAGCCACTACTGAGAACCTCCATTCTAGGGAAGCATTTTTAAAACTACAGTCATAAAAAAACCCTCTGGGCTGCTGGCTCAAAATGCACATCCGGAGCCTCATTTATGCACAGGAATGGGATCTCTGGGCCAGAGCCTCGGGCCAGCACCATGGAGGGTTCAGATGCTAATATTTGAGAATCATTATTTGAAGCCCTTTGTCAGAGCGTTAGGTTACCAATCCAGATTGCTACAGACCCAGGAGGTAAAATGAACAAGTAAAGCAGGCTGCGAGTAAGGCAGTAGGGAGCGGTGGAGACTAAAGCAAAGGTGATAATATATGCTTAGTTTAAAGCTCCAGCTTCCAGCTGACTGTGACAAGATTGTGTTGTTCATGTTGCCCTCTGTTGCTAAATCCTTCTCTCTTTTTTGAAGAGACACCAAGAAATCTAAAATTTTCAATCTTCAAATTTTAAAATGTTGATGACTTACTAAAAAAATATTCAGATACCATGTAAACTAAACAAAGCATATCTGGGGTAGTGTTCGGCCTACTGACCACTCATTCGAAACCTCCAGGATGAACTCAGCTAAATAACCAGGATACCACGAAGGCCATGGTTCAAGGCTTCTACAGCGCAGCAGCCCACTGTTACTCTAGAATGTTTTTCTTGAATGGCAGTGCTTCTCACCCACTGGAGCCATGACAGAACAGCTGGAAAGTGTTGTGTTGAGCCTGGGTTGGGAGAGCAGGAGAAGTTGTGAGGACAGTGCTGTCATCCCAAAGGGTTTCCCCGCTTCTTGCACTTTCTTTGGCTCCCCTCTCAGCAACCATGCCACCTTCTCATAGACCCTGGGGTACGATGAGACTCTGGTCCCAGCAACTCCACTACCATGCTGTGTGAGCTTGGGAGGTCTAAGAGGAAAGGGACCTTGGATGGAGTGTAATCCTATATTTTATGACCTAGACCAACCTCTTTCTGATAGATATGAACATCTCACATACTAAGAGTGTTTGATATCATCCTCACCCTCTACTTTTGTCCAGCTTTTCTTTCTGTAATTTATATTGTGAGAACAATAGGTATTTTTTAAAAGTATATTTTATTGATATTTTTACAGAGAGGAAGGGAGAGGGATAGAGAGTTAGAAACATTGATGAGAGAGAAACATCGATCAGCTGTCTCCTGCACACCTCCTACTGGGGATGTGCCGGCAACCAAGGTACATGCCCTTGACTGGAATTGAACCTGGGATCTTTCAGTCCACAGGCTGATGCTCTATCCACAGAGCCAAACCGGTTTTGGCAATAGGTTTTTGTTTTTTTAATGTTACAAATAAAAATTATATAACAACAGTATATTATTGACCTTTCTTTTTCCAAAACACACACGTGCCACATCAAAGAATGTGAGAGACTGCCTCTACCCATTCATGGAGAATGGCCCAATTCATTCTTCCTCATTAATGCTTGAGCTTTGGTTTCCTCAACTATAAAATGTGAAGGCATAATATGGAGAGTGAGCTGGGGTGGAGGGAATTGGTGGGGGGTATAGATGAAACAAGATTAGCCTTGAGTTCATAATTGTTGAAACTGGGCGATTTGTGCATGAATATTCTTTAAATGTTCTCTCCACTTTTGTATGTTTTGAAATTTTCCATAATAAAAGGGCTAAAATGAAGATAACATTACATACCGGTGCGTTAAGATTATTTTACCCAGTTCCAAACCTAGAAGCACTTTGAACAGCTTCTTCTTCGTGTTTACAGCCTTATCTGACCTTGGTTTCAATACTGAATCTCCACTCCCTGACTCTACCCATTTTGCTAAGCCAGTATCTCACACTGCGCCCCCTGAGGGCAGATGAGGAATTGCAGCGGCCCAAATCCCAGATTGGAGGAAGCCCCCTGACTCTAGGTTCTTTCACTCACCCTCTTGCCAGCAGCAGATGGAGCGGGTCCTGGCCTCTGAAAGTCCTTTCTAGCCCTTAGTATGAAAGGTTAACACTCTGCCCCTGAAATTATTGGATTTTCATTTGGTCAGTTTGCCATTCAGGCTCTTGCCTTCCTGATGACTCTATGCAGGTCAATGTGACCGTGAGTTTCTGGTTCCTGAGTACAGTATATGGTAACTGACTCACATTACCCCTGTGGGAGAACTGATTACATCTGACTTCTTCATCCAGGTGGAAATAACTAACTCACCTGTCTCCTGAGTGGTGGAGAAAGGCTTCTGCAACACTGGCTATTTCAAAGGATGGGCAGTGTAGCCACCTCCGTCCCCCCCCCACCCCCGCCCAATAAATAAATAAATAAATAAATAAATAAATAAATAAATAAATAGGTAGGTAGATAGATAAATAAATCAAAGCCTGTGCTAGCTAAAGAATCTTGGGGGAGGGCAAAGGGAGGAAAAGTGGGGTACATCTATAATATTGTCAACAATAAATAGATAAATAATAAGTCTCAGGGATGTAATGTACAGCATAGGGAACAGAGTCAATAACATCATAATGGTTATGTATGGTAACAGATGGTTACTAGATTTATTGTGGTGGTCACTTTGTAAGGCATATAATGTTGAATCACTATGCTATACACCTGAAAGTTCAATAATATAATACTGAAGAAAAGAGATTTAAGAAGAAAAAAAAAAAGAATCTGTGGTCTTCCCCTATGGAGTGGAAGAGACAGGGCAGAACATGACTAATCCCATCTGTGACAAAATGGCTTCCAACTAATTAAACATAGAAAAACCTCTTTTAGAGAAGATAATCCTATTGGATCAACTTGCAAAATTTTTCCAGCCAGCTTCTGCCTCTTGGAGCTTCAATTAAAAGCTGTTTAGCAGATGGCAATTTCTGAGTCACAAAGTTAGACGCTCTGGCAAGCATGTGTGCTTTCGGTATCCCAGGTGATCCTGGCCACATATGGCCCTGGAAGAGGTGTGAGAGCTCTCTCTTGGCACACAGTAGAGACCTCCACTCCCACCTTAACAGATGATAGGCATTTCAACGTAACCATCAAGAGGGATGAGCAGAGAGACTTTCCAGATAATGCAGGGGCTCTGGAAGTCAGAACGTATCAGCGCTAGAAGAGAGCTTGAACATTATCTAGTTAAGCCTCTTTTTATTTTATTTTATTTTTTTACAGAATGGGGAAACAAGCTCAGAGAGGTGATGTAATTTGTCTAAAGTCACCCAGCAAGGGAGAAGCAGAGTCAGGATCAGTCTCAGGTTCATGTACTATAGAGACAATTTCTCTATTTACTTGGGGCCCTAATTCATTGCCCGGTCCTTTCCTTATACATGTACTCACGGAGCTCCTAAAGGATATTTTATCACTGATCTAACAAATTGGTCAGGAGAAGGGCTTGAAGGGACTTTATCCACCTCCTGCTTCATTGCAGGACAAAACCAGGACCCTCTGAAGTGGAACTTCATTGCTCTTCTTTTCAAAGCTTCCTACTAATGTTGAAGTCACAGCTTCCCTTGGGTGCTGTCAAAAAGAAACAAAGCCAGATACTACTTAAAGGCAGTAGGAGAGATTTTATTCAGTACTACTGCAGTAGGGGAGAGACCTTGGCGGAACTGCACTGACTCAAAAGGCAGGAGGCTGCTTAAAGGCTGGGTGTACCAAAGAAAAACTTCTGAAAGACTTTGGAGGGAGGCGGTGGATTGCTGTGACTAGACCACCTGTGTTTGAAGTTAGGCTCCTTCCCTCCCACAGGTACTGGGGGACAGAGCCCTTCCTTCCTTGAGGATTACATTTCAAAGTGATGGCTTCTAGGCCTTTGAAAAACATTCCTGGCTTGTACAAGATATATAATAAAAGGACAAATAATAGATTTACAACTTCAGCCAGGCCAGTGTGGCTCAGAGGTTGCACATTGGCCTATGAACCAGGGAGGTCATGGCTCCATTCCTGGTCAGGGCACAGGCCTAGCTTGCAGGCTTGATCCCCAATAGGGGGCACGCAGGAGGCAGCTGATGCATGCTTTTCTCATTGATGTTTTTATCTCTCTCTTCCTCTTTCTCTCTATCTAAAAATCAATTTTAAAAAGATTTACCATTTTAAGGTGGCTTTTTTTGTTTTGTTTGTTTTTTAATAAATTCTAAGAAAAAGGCGATCAGGAGACTATATTCAGGTTTTGAACAAACAGTAAGTTCTTTTGGCTTTATTGAGCTTTGTCAGGCAAGAACTTAAGGGAACTGAGGCCATCATTTTAAAGATGTGCCCTTGAGCTGTTAGAAACTATGCTTATGTTGTTCAAGTCTCTTAATGTGGCGGGTGGGAAAAATCATTTGTACTAAGACTCAGAGGCCAAGGTTGAGGCCTAGTTGAGAGGAGACCTTAGGTTGGTCATAGACAGAGCTTTTGTCACTCCTGATGAAGTTCATTCAGATATTTCCCCAGATTTCTCACAATAGTTTAAACCTATTCTTCCTGTTCTTTTTTTTTTATTGTTTAAATATTACAGATAGTAATACATATGTCTCCTTTTTTTTCTTTTTTTTTTCCTTTTTCCCTATTGACCTCCCACCCTGGCCTTCCCTACCCCTAGTACATGACCTCACCTGCCCCCCTCTTCCTGTTCTTTACTGTGGCTGGAAGTTGGTCCATGTTCTACTTGGAATGGCTCTTCATGTATTTATACTCAATCTTTCCTAAAATGGATATTTAAGTTATTTGAAGGAAGGTCCTGTGTGCTTTAAAAAATAATATTCCATTATACCTTATCAGTAACTAACTTAATAATCATTCATTGACCCACATTCCAGACTACATTCCATTTTCAATGGTGCTAGCCAGCGTTCTGGGGCAAAACCCTATATCTATAAACCTCATTATGATTTTTTTTTTCTCAAGCCCCTTCCAACATGGGAGGCCAAAATAATATTTGTTTATTTACCATCTCTAGATTCAACCAGCATATTCTCTTTCAAAAGGTCCCCAAGAATTCAATTCATCAGTCTGTTACTGAGTATGAGCTATAAGCCAGACCAAGTGTCCTAGGAGCTGGTGAGGAAGAGATCAATAGGTCAGAGTTTCTACTCTCAAGTAGTTCTAACGGAGAGACTGACAAGTAAGTCCAGGAGTCCAATACTTAGTGAGAAGCTTTAGTGACAGAGGTGTGTGCATGAAAAGAGCATCCTTAATTCAGTTTGTGTGAGAAATGGTCAGGGAAAGTCTCCAGAAGAGACAACATTGTTTGGGTTAGGTTCCCCTAAAGCAGAGCCTGAAGAGGGCAAATCTTAGACAAGTGATTTATTGAGGGAAACCAGAAGAAACCTGTTAAGAAGCATACAGGAGGGTGAGCAGTGAGGCAGAGATGTGGTTTCAGCTAAAGCCAATCTTAGTCTGATCCCAAGGGAATATCTAGAGGGAGTGTGAACTGCACCAGGGTTGTCCCTCTTTGAGTCCAGGAGGGCCACTTTTGTACTCCTTATCAGTCAGTCATTGGCTACAGGCTGCTCCCCAGATGAAGGATGCCTAATCTCTTACTTCTCTAATCTTTCTTGCCCAGAACTGGAAGAATGTAACTAGTTAACAGGGAGGGGGGAGGGTGAATTTCTTCATGGACATACAGTTCGTGAAGAGGCTTTGATTTGTTCACCTGCAGTCAAATACATACCTGAGAAGCTCAACTATTGTAGGGAGCACCTGGGAAGGCACATGGGCATTTCTTTAAATTGTCAGCCGAACCCAAGGCGACACATCTTACCAAAAAGACAGATGTGTTCTCAGCATTGACTCTTCTGTTTGCCCAGATGTGGGGCAGTGGGTTTTGATATGTAAATCAAGTCAAGCACCAGGAATGCAAGAATGCAAATAATCTCCTTTGTCTTGGATTTTTGGTGCAACTTCCTGTTATTTGTGGGTATGAAATAAACACGCTGCATCTGCTCTGGGTCACTGTCTTCCCATAAGAAGAGGGCAGCGGTCCACCCGGTCCCAGCTTTTTCCTTCCATTTTGTGTCTTGTCTCTTTCTTTCTTTTATTTCTCAATCCCCAGCTCCTCTACTCAGGAACTGGACCCGCTCCCTAGCCGTGCTGGACGTGGAAAAGAGAGAAAACATTACAACTGTGGTCATTCATTACTCTGCAATTGTTTTCCCAGATTGTCACTCTCACTGGAGGCCGTCGTTAGCGGGCCCTGGCCCTGATCCCATCTTCTTCTAGCCACGCTGGGTGCTCAGGAGCTCAAGTTCCCCATGGAATTTGAAATTTGAGAAATTGGTGTTTTGTTGTTTTTCTCCTTCCTCACGAAGTTATTTCCTTTTGAAAATATGGGCGCTGTAGTAGCTTTTTTCTCCCTTCGGGGACCTCAGTCTCACATGTTCACATGTTCTCAAAAATAATAGCTAAGTGTTTGGCAATAACACTTGTCAACGCCTTATCTCACGCTGCTGGTTTGCATGTACCCATTTTCAAACAACTTTTCCTCTATGGAGTTTAATTTGACACGCACCACTCCACATACCAGAGATAATAGTTATTTTGGTATGAGATATAGCTAAATTATTTACAAAGGCATTAGTGAAGCTCATGAGCCAAGAATCTACTCTGAACCTAGCTCTTAAAGGTGACAAAAGATTATAAAAGGCCCTGGCTGGGATTTTGTGTGTTAGGGTGCACCCAAATATGATTGGATAGTTGATAAATGCAAAATTACAAAATAGCATCCAAGCTCCACAGATATCTTGCTTAAACAATATATCCTTCCTCATTTTTCTAATAACCAAAATATTTTTTGTATCCTCAGAAACTGTTCTGATTTTCATTTTCACTTTGATGGCATTTTCATATATTTTTCAGGCTGTATATTCATTCATTCATTCATTCATTCATTCATTCATTCTATGCATATATTTCAGTATGCTTGTTGTAAAACAGCCACAGTCAAATGCTGGAAATACAATAATAGACAAGGTACTCAGGGTCCTGGATCTCATGAATACTACAATTTAGGAAGAGAAACAAACATTCAGCAAATCTTTTAAAATTGTTTATATAACCACAATTGGAACTATTTTAAGAAATAAAAATACAGTGGTGTTCCTATTATCTATTGCCACATAACAAACCACCCCAAAATGTTGTCTTAAAACAATGACAATAGTCTGCAAATATTGATGACAACTATTCTGTTGTCATCAGCTGTGGTGGTGCAAAACCTGGCTCTGGCCTCATTTGAAGGAAAACTCACCTGTCTGGCAGTTAATGATGGCTGCCTGCTGGCCCTCATCTGGAGCTAACAGATCGGACACATACATCTGGCTTGGGCTTCCCTACATGTGGCCTGGGCTTCCCTATAGTTTGGTGGCTGGGTTCCCAGGGTGTGTGCTCTGAGAGATAGTAGGGTAGAACCATATCATCAAAGCAATCATGGAGTCCAGCACAATTTCAAAGGGAGTGGGTAATAGACCACACTTCTCGATAAGGAAATGACCAGGTTTCAAAACAACATGTAGAATCAGAACTGTGGCTGTGGTGATTTTTGGAAAATGCAATCTCCCACAAGTGGCTATGAGTGAGCTAAGACCATATTAGAAGGGGTTTAAACTAAGATGTGGGGGATGGGGAAGGAGAAATGGGGCAAAGAACATTCTGGACAATGAGTCCTGGCTCAGAAGGAGCCTGGCTATAGGGAGAACTGAAAGGAGGCCAGTGCATCTTGCAGGACAATGGGTGAAACAAAACAAAACAAAACAAAACAAAAACTCACAATGACATAAAAGTCCTCCTAGGGGCCTTAAAGTACTTAATCTGTACTTAGTGTCTGGGTTTCTGTTGAAGCATAACAAACCATCTCAAACTCATTGACATAAAAGAGCAACATCATTTCTCATTATTTTCTCTCATGGTTCTGAGGGTGGCCTGGGCTCATCTGGGACGCTGGCTAGGGGTCTCCCCTGTGGCTAGAGTCAGAGGACAGCTGGGGCTGGAAACATCTAAAGACTCCCTCACTCACAGGTTCGGTGCCTGGACTTGGAAGACATTGAGGCCAGCACAGCCTGGGCTCCTCACGCATCTCTTGCTCTCTCACTCTTGCTCTCTGATCTTTCCACCTGGAACCTCCAGTGAAGCAGCTCTTAGGTACCCAGACTTTACAGGGTGGCTGGTGGTCCCTAGAGCAGGTGTCCCAAGACAAACCAGGAGAAGTTGCATGGACTTTTCTAACCTGGAATCAGGCAGTGTCTGTGTTGTCACACACTGTTCATTAGGCAGTCACAAAAAGACACTCGTTTTTCAAGGGAAAAGGACAGGAACTTCTTGGTGGCAAAGAATCTTGTTTTAAAGGTTCTTTAAAACAGACATGTTTGTTTATTTTTTTAAATATATTTTTATTGGTTTTAGAGAGGAAGGGAGAGGGAGAGAGAGAGAAACATCAATGCTGAGAGAGAATCATTGACTGGCTGCCTCCTACATGCTACCTACTGGAGATCTAGCCTGAAACCCAGGCATGTGCCTGATTAGACATTGAACCATGACCTCCTGGCTCATAGGTCCATGCTCAACCACTGAGCCATGCTGGCCAGGATAAAACAGACATGTTTTTAAACCACCATACCTAGGGTGACCATGTAACTCACTGTCCAAAGCAAGACACTTTTGAGAGTGAAGACATATGGTTGCCCCTATTACAAGGTTCACCAAGCACTCTTAAAATCCCTTTGCCCTGGCATTCATTGTGTCATTTGAAACATACTCTTTGTTCATCAAAAGTTTGTGTTTTAAACTTTATTTTCTACTTCTTGATAATTTCTTACTTGTGTGTGTGTGTATATATATATATATATATATATATATATATATACCTTGAAATTGCCTTTTCATAAAGAATCTAGACCTTGATAGTTACAAACCTTGTCCCATACAATTTTTCATACAAACTGGGACAGCTTCTAGCATTGTGGCCATAAGTGCATAGGATACCTTCCCTCTCAGATGAGAAAAACCCAAGCGATGGAAGAATTTGCTTCAAGAAATGCTTTTTTTTAAAACCTCACTTTTTTGGCTAAGTGGTACAAAAACACAACGATGACTCATCAGTTGAAATCAAATCCTTCATCCTCAAAAAAGTGTTTTTATAAGAAGTGGGTGTTTTTCTCTTTTCCCAAAGGCAGACTACATAATATTTGCTACTTCTCTTTTCTGAGTAATAAATTCCATCTCAGTGGAAAGTGACAATTTCAGACTTGAGTCAATAACATTTTATTTTCAGACCTGTGCCTGATACCCCCTTATTTGCCTCCTATCCTAAGGAGAGTTCACCTGTGGACCATTCCACATGAACACAGTCCCCCTTTTCCTCCTTTTCTTTCTGCCAGCTATTAATCTGCTTTTCTGAAGCCCCTGTGGCAGTGAGAATGCCTAGGGGGAGCATTTGGAAACACGTGTAAATGAGCTTGACAAGTCTATTATCCTTCAAAGGTCCCATCACAGTCCATCTCTCTCATAAGTGTCCATTCAGGAGCCTTCAGTCCTTCCACAGAGCTCCACCAGAAAACATTGTCTTTCCTAAGATTTTACAACTCTGAGTCACTACTGAGAAAAAAGCAATGTGATTCATTCCTGATCCGTGAAAGCAAACATCCCATTCTGCTCCATTTGTCTTCTTGGAAGCTTCCACGAATATCTCCTTGCTAGAAAACAAAAATGCAAAACTTGTATCCACTTGGGTTCCAGACTGAAATACGCAGGAAACTTGGATGAGTCCTGGGGTGCCCTCAGATTCCTAAATTAAGAGGGTACTTAAGAGGAGACAACAGAGAGTTATGACGAGGAGAACTAAGGGAAAAGAGCTGAAAAATCCACTCCAGTAGGAACAGCAGCTCCAGGTCGCTGCTCAGAATACAGATAGGACTGAATTTAGGGTGATCAATCGTCCCAGTTTGGCCTGGACTGAAGGGGGTCCCTGAGATGGGTCTTTTCAATCTAGAAAGTCCCAGGAATACCAGATGAGTTCAGAATCCTAATTGGAGTTCTCTTCTTTTTTTAAAAATATCTTTTAATCATTTCAGAGAGGAAGGGAGAGGGAGCAAGAGGTAGAAACATTAATGATGAGAGAGAATCATTGATTGGCTGCCTCCTGCATGCCCTCTCTGCGGACTCAGCCTACAACCCAGGCATGTGCCTTGACTGGGAATTGAACCCGTGACCTCCTGCTTCATAGGTCAATGCTCAACCTTTTGAGCCACACCAGCTGGCTAGTGTTCTCTTTCTTCCTTCTCCTCCTCCTCCTCCTCCTCCTCCTCCTCCTCCTCCTCCTCATTCTTCTTCTTTAAAAAATATTTTATTGATTTTTTTACAGAGAGAAAGGAAGAGGGATAGAGGGTCAGCATGTGGACTGAAAGGTCCCAGATTCGATTGCAGTCAAGGGCATGAACCTTGGTTTCACGCACAGCCCCAGTAGGGGGTGTGCAGGAGGCAGCTGATCAATGTTTCTCTCTCATTGATGTTTCTAACTCTCTATCCCTCTCCTTTCCTCTCTGTAAAAAAAAATCAATTATATATATATATATGTATTTTAAATGTCCAAAGTCAGATATGGGGGTGATATTCAGCATTTAGAAGGGTTCAGGAATCTGGAGAAGGTGCTGCAGCACAAATTAATAAAGAAACTAAATATAATATAAATTTGTAATCCTTGGGGGAGCCAGAGAATGGCTTAGCTTCAGTAACCAAGTTCTCTGAATCTCCAGACCCCTTGCTCTTTATTAACACAAATTGCCCTAAAGCAAAGTAGGTATACATATCAAAGATAAGTTTTAGTGTACAGTAGGCATTGCTAGTTTGGGGGGAACTGTTCAGTTGTTTGGCCAGCAGGAGGCAATAGCATGTAGATTAAAATGCCCTCAGCTGTCTGGCAACAGGCAATAAATATGCAAATCTTTAGGTGTGGGGAAATGCCCTTAGCCATTCCAGCAGCAGGTAATAAGTATTCAGTCCTGCTGAATCCCCAAGTCCCATCAACTTTTTGATGAAACTTCTTGCATTTATGACATGCTGGAATTAGCTTCCGGCAGTCAGAAGTAAAGCAAAAAGATGCACGACCTTTATTGTCAAGCCCATCCCAGGGTCATTTAACTTTCTAGTAGAATATAACTTACTTATTCTTGACTAAATGTTTTACAACTCTCTAATCTTAGCTATTATTTGTTGAAAACCATTAAGAAACACATGGTTGTTATTCAACAGGGAAGCAAATAATATTTTTTTTCTATGAAGGTAAAAATGAGCTCTGTTTGATAGAGAAGATAACACTTAGGGTTATAGCCTTACTGCCTTGAAGAAAAATAACCAGTTTTGTATCTAATTTAGCAATCTGACTCTACATTTTTTCTTCTAACTTTTTATACACGTGTTTCTTTTATACAACTGATTGTCTCATTAATTAATTAAAATAAAACTTTGACATGTACTCATTATGGATTTGTATGGAAATTATGCTTTTTAACATTGGAAAATTATACTTGGGGCAGTTCCCAAGGGGTGACCATTTTTAGTTTCCATTGGACCCACAGAAATGCAGTTCTAATACACAAGTCCTCTTCATCTCTCTCTAGTCTCAAAAATTGATGACACCCTGGGCTTCCCACAGGGCTGTGCTAAGTGCCGCCTCTGGGTAAAAATTCCCTTAAAAGAAATTACTCAATTGCAGAGTTACAGGGAATAGCAAAATCTGGACACTACACTGTCCAGCAATAGGAAATTATCCATCCATATTAAATATTATGCAGCTATTATGTATACCCATTGTCAAGACTATTAGAGCAATGTGAAAAATACTCAAATGAACTTTTTGTGAAAAAGTATGTAACTGGAAAGTAAGACAGTTAGGAAGCTTTCTTGTTTTTTTCCCCCAAAATTTTATTTAATATAGGTTTTATCCTTTCCATTAAAAAAATGTAAAAAATAAAGTTTAAAACTTAAGCAAGCAGAACATTAACATTATGTGATATTATTGGTATTATGTGGCTATATAGTGCCCCAAATAATTGTATATACACATTTTAACAGCTGATAACTCACTTAAATTTGAAAATGAATGGTCCTATCTAATAAAAGAGTAATATGCAAATTAATCATCACTCCACTACACCCACAAGCCATGCCCATCAGCCAATCAGGAGCAAGCATGCAAATTAACCCCAATCAAGATGGCTGTAGGCACAGAGAGAGCAGGAGGCTTGGGTTTCCCAGGAAATGGAGGAAGCCAAGCTTTCTGAACACCCTGGCAGGCCCAGGCCTCCACTTAGGCTACAAGGTTCAATTATAGAAGATAAATAAATCCCAACAAAAATGGCTACAGCTACAGAGCTGGAGAGAGCAGGAGGCTTGAGTTGCCCCTGGCAATGGAGGAAGCCAAGCTTTCCACAAACCCTGGCAGACCCAGGCCTCCACTCAAGGCTACAAAGTTTCAATGATAGAAGATAAATAAATCCCAGATACCAAGGTCTCCACTTGGGTCACCAGAGGGTATGGCCAGCCTGCAAACCACCAGGCCTCTCACATAGGCCACCCCACATGCCAAGGAAACCCCTACTCTGATCTGGGACACCCTTCAGAGCAAACCAGCTGGCCCCCACTCATGCACCAGACCTCTATTTTATCTAATAATCCTATCTAATAAAAGAATAATATGCAAATTGACCATCACTCCAACACACAAGATGGCTGCCCCCATGTGGACACAAGATGGCCACCACAAGAGGGCCAGCAGAGGAAGGTAGTTGGGAGGGACCAGGCCTGTAAGGGAGGGCACTTGTGAGTGATCAGGCCAGCAGGGGAGAGCAGTTGGGACAGACCAGGCCTGCAAGGGAGGGTAGTTGGAGGTGATCAAGCCTGCAGGGGAAGGTAGTTAGGGGTGACCAGGCCAGCAGAGGAGAGAAGTTAGGGGTGATGGGGCCTACAGGGAAGGGCAGTTGTGGGGGAGGAGACACAGGCCTGTAGGGAGAGCAGTTGGGGGGAGACCAAGCCTGCAGCGGAGGGCAGTTAAGGGTAACCACGCCTACAGGGGAGGGCAGTTAGGGGCAAACAAGCTGGCAGGGGAGCAGTTAGGCATCAATCAGGCTAGCAGTGGAGTGGTTAAGGGATGAGCAGGAAGCAGTTAGGGGCAATCAGGAAGGCAGGCAGGCGAACAGTTAGGAGCCAGTAGTCTTGAATTGTGAGAAGGATGTCCAACTGCCCATCTAGGTCTGATCCTACTGGGCAGTTGGACATCCCTCAAGAGGTTCCACATTAAAAAAAAAAAAAGAGGTCTCACATTG
The DNA here is from genome assembly GCA_011751065.1 of Lasiurus cinereus. Classification (NCBI taxonomy): domain Eukaryota; kingdom Metazoa; phylum Chordata; class Mammalia; order Chiroptera; family Vespertilionidae; genus Lasiurus; species Lasiurus cinereus. Next base: position 17,786,983 of record JAAGEH010000125.1, read on the forward strand.
GAGAGGGTGCAGGCTGGGCTGAGGGACACACTCCCATGAATTAATTTCATACACCGGGCCTCTAGTATGACAAAAAATATTGACTTTATAATCTTTCAAAGTGTGTATACATTTTTTGGGACACCCTGTACTTACCACCAATGTGGTCATAAAACAAAAGTAGGATATTTTATTGAATAACTCTCCTGAAATCCCCCCAAACTTACCGATTCTTTCAGCCTTTCACCTTCAAATGCTTAGGAGCTCCAAAGTCACTTTCAGCTTTGTCATGCTATATGATCAGGGCAAGAAAAGGCAAAACCTGAGACATTAGATGGAGCTTGGTGAAGTAGGAATTTCCAAAGGTTTAAAAGGACACTTAAGACCTCACCTCTCAGACTCACCGACAGCTCTGCCCACAGACCCTTGGCAGACTCTCAGGTTCTCTTGGGGTGGGGGTGGGGGTTGTTGTCAAGTTTCATCCACCCATCTCTGCCTGATGGTACTGTCCCTGGTGCCAAAATCTCTACCTGACTCACCCACATACACCCTTGAACTAGAGAAGCTGAATATGCACCCTCTAGGTCTGAAGCTAGAACCCAGGACTCATCCCTTTGCTCATATTGTGGTTATTTTTTTAATTTAATAAATCTTTATTGCTCAGATTATTAGAGTTGTTCCTCTTTTTCCCCCATAGCTCCCCTCCACCTGGTTTCCACTCCATTACCTCCTCTACACTGTCCTCATCCATAGGTGTACGATTTTTGTTCAGTCTCTTCCCACACTCCCACACTCCTTCCCCCCTGAGAATTGTCAGTCCACTCCCTTTCTATGCCCCTGATTCTATTATATTCACCAGTTTATTCTGGGAGTTTTAGATTCACTTGTTGATAGATATGTATTTGTTGTTCATAATTTTTATGTTTACCTTTTTCTTCTTCCTCTTCTTACAGAATACCTTTCAGCATTTCATATAATACTTGTTTCCTTTAGCTTTTTCTTATCTGTGAATCTCTTTATCTGACCTTCAATTCTGAATGAGAGCTTTGCTGGGAAGAGTAATCTTGATTGTAGGTTCTTGCTACTCATCACTTTGAATATTTCTTGCCACTCCTGTCTGGCCTGCATAGTTTCTGTTGAGAAATCAGTGGACAATCGTATGAGTGCTCCCTTGTAGGTAACTAACTGTATTTCTCTTGCTGCTTTTAATATTCTCTCTTTATCTTTTGCTCTTGGCATTTTAATTACTTGGTGTGGTCCTCTTTGGATTCCTTTTGTTTGGGGTTCTCTGCACTTCCTGGACTTGTAAGTCTATTTCTTTCACCAGGTGTGGGAAGTTTTCAGTCATTTTTTTAAAGTAGGTTTTCAGTATCTTGCTTTCTCTCTTCTTTTGGCACCTCCATAATTCAATGTTGGTATGCTTGAAGTTATCTCAGAGGCTCCTTACACTGTCTTAAAATTTTTGGATTCTTTTTTCTTTTTTCTTTTCTGGTTTAGTGTTTTCTGCTTCTTTGTATTTCAAATCTTTGACTTGATTCTTGAATTCCTCTAGTCTGCTGTTAGGTTTCTATATAATATTTTTTATTTCAGTCAGTGTATGTTTAATTTCTAGTTGGTCCTTTTTCATCTCCTCTTGTGTGTCACTAAATTTATTGGCCTTTTCTAGGAAATTCTTGAAAAACCTTATAACCATGGATTTGAACTCTATATCCAATTGTTTGCTTTCCTCCATTTCTTTAATTTATGATCTGTTTATTTGTCTCTGCATTTTTGCTGCTTCCCTGAGTTGATAGAGTAGCTTTGTGTGTTAGGTGTCCTATAGGGCCCAGTGGCTCAGCCTCCCTAGTTATCTGAGAAAGACACATTGGGTGCACCTTTTGTGGACTGTGTGCATAGCCTTGTTGTAGTTAAGCCTTGATTGTTGTTGGTATCACAAGGAGGAATTGACCTCCAGGCCAATTGGCTGTGAGGATCAGCTGTGTCTACACTGAAAGAATTTCTGTGCTGGAGACAGCCTTTTGAGATAAGACTTGCAAAATTGCAAAAGCCTCTGTGCTCAGCTTGGATGGGGCAGAGTCTAGGGTGGAGCTGACAGTCTTGACTTCCTGTCAGCCCTGCCCTATGAGGCCCCTGGGTCTCAGTGTCCCTCAGTAATTGCTGCAAGCACCTCTGAGAGAAAGCTGCCCTCGAGTTTTACCCACTGCCAGTCCAGTTTCTCCCCGAATGAGTCTGAGTTCCCAGAATTTCACCCAAAACTGGAGTGCAGTGCAGTCAGGAGCTTCCGTCTCCCTCCTCCTTGAGAAATCCAGCCCTGCACTCAGCAGTCAGTCCTCTCCATGTGCACATGCCTCCAGACTTCTGCCTTCTGCAGCTCCCCTGAGTCTCAATGTGCTTTTCTCTTTCCTGACAGTCCATATTCCCCCCAAAAGAGTCTGGGTTCCCAGAGTCTCGTCCGGAACTGTAGTTCAGCAAAGTCAGGAGCTTCCGTCTCCCTCCCACTTGAGAAAGCCAGCCACGCACTTAGCCGACAGCCCTCTTGGCACATGCGTCTTAGTACCTCTGCCTCCTGCAGCTCCTCTGAGTCTCTGTGAGCCTCCCTCTTTCCTTCTAGTTGTAGAATTTCCACTCAGCCAGATTTCCTGGTGTCCATTTTGTCTTTTAGTTGTAGTTTTGAAATTGTTGTATAAGGCAGCAGTTTAGGTGTTTACCTATGCCGCCATCTTGGTTTCCCCATACTGTGTTTTTTAAAAAAATATTTTTATTAATTTCAGAGAGGAAAGGAGAGGGAGAGAGAAATTGAAACATCAATGATGAGAGAGTATTATTGATTGGTTGCCTCCTGTATGCCACCTACTGGGGTGCATGTGCCCTGACCAGGAATCAAACCCTGACCTCCTGGTCAATAGATCAAAGCTCAACCATTGAGCCATGTCGGCTGGGTTTTGCTCATGCTGTTTTGCCACCACCTGGAGCATCCACACTGGGCCACAGAGAGCCCTTCCTGACCATGGACATGGCGCCTAGCTGTCCTTCTGAGGACAGGCCTTTCCCTCCCCGCCTCTTGGAAGAAACCACAAAAACAAGGCAGGAGCCAGCTTTGTTCCAAGGGCAGTGTTGTCAGCCGGCTCCCATTTCATGAAGCTCTTTGACCCGGAACACAGACAATAAAACTGACCCAAGAACCTGCCAGCTCTGACCTCACTTGTAGCTGCTTTTGGTTCTCTGGCAGCTGATGTTTTCAAGCTGCCTCATCTTCCAAGTCTGTCCTTACAAACAGACTTTATTGATGTTCCTCCAAAAACTCCCTCCTTCTGAGTCCCTGACTCCATCTCCATTCAGTGAGTCAGAATCATATTTTGTGTGGGATGTTGGTGCATTCTTAGCTGTTTGTCAAGCACAGATTCCAAGCATAAGCTCTTGATGGGCACAGTCATATTTTGCATTTCTTTATAGCCAAGCAGGTAACAGAATGCCCTATATAGAATAAGCATCCCTTTGCAAACTGGAAACAACCCAAATGTTCAACAGAACAGATAAAGAAATTATAGTTGACTTGTATAAAGGAATACTACTCAGCAATAAAAAGGAATGCTCTACTGGCACAGGTGACAATGTGGATGAATCTCAAAAACGTTACACTCAGCAAAGGAAGCCAGACATAAAAGATCATATATTGTATAATTCCAGTCACATGACAGTCTAGAACCAAAAATGGTAATCTATGTGATAGATGATGTCCCTTTAAAATTTCTATGTTGGAGACCTAATCCTCAGTATGGCTGTATTTGGAGATGGAACCTCTAAAAAAGGAATTAAGGTTAAATGCGCACATAAGGAGAGGCTCTGATCCTATAAGATAGTATCCTTGAGAGAAAAGACACCAGAGAGCTGCGCTCTCTCCCTTCCTCTCTCTCTCTCTCATTCTCTCTCTCTCAGTCTTCTCTCTCTCATACACACACACACACACACACACACACACACACACACACACGTCATACAAACACAGTGAGAAGGTAGCCACCTACAAACCAGAAAGAGGCCTCACATCAGGAACTGAATTGGCAAGAATTTTGATCTTGGACTTCTAACAACCAGAACCAGAAGAAAATAAACTTCAGTTGTTTGACCCACCTAGTGGATGGTATTTCATTATGGCAGCCCAAGCTAAAACAAGCTCAGAACAGTAGATACCTCTGGGGAAGGTGGCATTGACTGGAAAGAGACATGGGGAACTTTCTAGAGTGAAGGGAACTTTATAGGGTGACACCTTGATAGAGCGGTGGTCACATGAATATTGGTGTATATGTAAAAATATATTGAGCTGATGCTGAAGATGTATTTAATTAGATGTAAAGTGTAAGTCAATAAAGACAAAAAGAACGAATAACACAAGTGGAGAAAACATCTGTTAGTAAGAATGTTTCTTCACTGACTCACACCCTTCATATGATCCACTGTGGACAGATTCTTGCACTCACCACAGGTATAGCAAAGAGAGGGGGAAAGGAACCTGGGTCCCTAGCTCTCAGGGAGCCTTTTTCAGTTCCAAAAGCAATATCTGGAAGACCTCAAGTCACAGCGACTAAGCCAAATTGTACTAAATGCTAACAGCTCATTAAGAGACTTTTTGACACTTGGAAAGACACATTACCTCCTTCTTGTTTCTACTGAGGCAGCTGTGCCTGGCCCCTCCAAGAACCAGCCAGCCCACAGAACCCCTCCATTGCTGACAGGGTACGCACCAGGAAAAGAAAAAGAGAAACGAGAAAGCTGGTGCAGCAAGTCTTAATGAGATATTAAACTGCAGTTCTGGCCTTAAGGACTCCCTCTATTCAAGCAAAAGGAGCTGAAAGACTACTGACGCCCACATTTCAGCAGTTGGCTTTTGTGTAGTTCACAGTAATGCAGTTGTTAGCACCTTGGGAACAAATGAGAAGTTCTCCCCCAGGTGGTTCCCACTCCTTTCTTTCCAGCACTTTGGCAATGTCAATGAGGTGCAGTCAGATGCCACCAAAGAAGTATTGTAAACTGGGAGCGAAAGCTGTGTGCTCCCTGCCAGGGAGAAGTGAGTCATTTCCTTTGGTGATGCCAGGTTCTTTGCATTAAAAATTAAAGTTGTTTTCATAAAATCACCAACATTTTAGAAAATGTAAATATGTAGCAGGTGTGCCACTTGTCTTCCCTTCTGTGTCCTTAATAGACATTGCTAATTGATCCCAGCACTTTTAATCATTGAGCCCAGTTCCAGAATCAGCGATGGAGATGGCTGCCACTAGCTCATAAGAGCCAATTTTTAAATTTCAGGAGTCTTGCTAACTGGGTCTTAAATATATTCATTATTAAAATTAATTATATAAATGTATACTTGAGGGGAGAATCCAAGATGGTGGCATAGGTAAACACCGACACTGCTGCCTCGCACAACAATTTCAAAACTACAACCAAAAGAGAGAGCAGACATCATCCAGAACGACAGGAAAGCTGGCTGAGTGGAAATTCTGCAACTAGAAGGAAAGAGAGGGGCTCATGGAGACCCAGAGGAGCTGCAAAAAGCTTAGGTGCGAAGACGCACGCGTGGAGAGAGCAGGTGCCGGAGTACTTGACTGGCTTTCTCTGGTGGGAGGGAGACTGAGATTCTCAACTGCATTGAACCCCTTATCCTATGACACTAAACCCAGATCCAGCCGAAACTGATATGGGGGGAGTTTGGACTGTGAAAAGGGAGAGTGCATGGAAATTTAGGGGAGTCGCAAAAGGGCACAGCACTGGGCGCAGAAGACCAACTGCTGATTGTGCCACTGGCTTTCACAAGTGGGCGGGAGACAGAGCCTCCCAACTGCGCCACTTCTAACTCTACTAAACCCTAGTTTCGGGCGAAACTCTGGGGATCCAGACTCATTGGTCCCGGAGCGCAGGGGAGCCAGATAGGCAGAGGTCTAGAGGCACTGTGAAAGCGTGCGCGTGCATGCACAGGGACCACTCCAGTGATTACCCAGTCACATGAGACTCAGGGGCCATGGAAGGCGGGGCCAACTGGAAGGCAAGGTGGTCCATTAAGCCCTGAGATTCCACCCTTCCCAAGCTCAACAGAGAGGCTTTTGCAACTCTTGTATCATAAGGCTGAATCCAACACAGAAGTTCTCCCGGCATAGTGAAAATGCTGAGTCAAGGGAAGAGATCACAAACAAAAGAAATGGAGGAAAACAAACAACTGGATATAGAGTTCAAAACCACGGTTATAAGGTTTTTCAAGAATATCTTAGAAAAGATGGATAAATTTAGCGAGACCTAAGAGGAGATGAAAAAGGACCAACTAGAGATGGAAAAGGACCAACTAGAAATGGAAAAGGACTAATTAGAAATTAAACATATACTGACTGAAATAAAAAATATTATACAGAGACCTAACAGCAGACTAGAGGAAGGCTAGAATCAAGTAAAAAATTTGAAATATAAAGAATCAGAAAACACTCAACTGGAAAAGCAAGAAGAAAAAAAGAATCCAAAAATGTGAAGATAATGTAAGGAGCCTCTGGGACAGCTTCAAGCATACCAACATCAGAATTGTGGGGGTGCCAGAAGAAGAGAGAGAGCAAGATACTGAAAACCTATTTAAAGAAATAATGACTGAAAACTTCCCACATCTGGTGAAAGAAATAGACTTACAAGTCCAGGAAGCACACAGAACCCCACATAAAAGGAATCTAAAGAGGACTACACCAAGACACATCATGCTTAAACCGGTTTGGCTCAGTGGATAGAGCGTCAGCCTGTGGACTGAAAGGTCCCAGGTTCGATTCAGGTCAAGGGCATGTATCCTGGTTGCGGGCACGTCCCCAGTAGGGGGCATGCAGGAGGCGGCTGATGGATGTCTCTCTCTCATTGATGTTTCTAACTTTCTATCCCTCTCCCTTCCTCGCTGTGAAAAATCAATAAAATATATTAAAAAAAAAAAGTGGAACTTGGAATGAAAATTCCCTTTAGAAAAAAAAGAAGAAAAGTCACATAATAATTAAAATACCAAGAGCAAAAGACAAAGAGAGAATATTAAAAGCAGCAAAGAGAAAAACAGTTAGTTACCTATAAGGGAGCACCCATACAATTGTCAGCTGATTTCTCAACAGAAACTATGCAGGCCAGACAGGAGTGGCAAGAAATATTCAATGTGATGAATAGCAAGACTTACAACCAAGAATACTCTATCCAGCAAAGCTATCATTCATAATTGAAGGGCAGATAAAGAGCTTCACAGATAAGAAAAAGCTAAAGGAGTTTATCTACTCCAAACCAGTATTATATGAAATACTGAAAGGTACTCTTTTAGAAGAGGCAGAAGGTAATAGATAAAAAACTGTGAACAACAGATACATATCTATCAACAAGTGAATCTAAATATTAAGTGAATTAAAAATCTGATCAACAGAATAAACTGGTGAATATAATAGAATCAGGAGCACAGAAAGGGAATGGACTGATAATTCTCAGAGACAAAGGGGTGAGGGGTGTGCAGGAAGAGACTGGACAAAAATCATACACTTATGGATGAGGTCAACGGGAGGGAGGTAAGGGTAGAGGGAGGGGTGGGAGCCGGGTGGAGGGGAGCTATGGAGGGGGAAAAAGAGAAACAAATGTAATAATCTGAATAATATTTAATTAAAAAAAATAAATACATGTATACCTGAAGGAATTATATTAAAAGAAAAGGTAATAAATACACACAATTCATCACTTCCCAATTATTTTATTACACTTTGCAATTATTTATGTGTCTGAGGATATTTACATATACAGTGGTACCTCGAGATACGATTTTAATTCGTTCCGTAACTTGAGGCAAGGGAAACTATGAAACACTCGAGTTGCGGTAAACTGGTAGATCGTGTGCAGCCAGCCGATCCGCACGATTACTCATATCTCAAATGTTGCTCATATTTCAAAGCAAAAATAGCTCGCTCGAAGGCTCGTATCTCAAAAATCTCGTATGTTAGGGCACTCGTATCTTGAGGTACCACTGTATGGTATATACTATACTATATACTATACTATACTATACTATACTATACTATACTATACTATACTACACTACACTACACTACACTACACTACACTACACTACACTATACTATACTATACTATACTATACTATACTATACTATACAATGGTGCACTCTTCTCAATATTGTGTTGAGAAATACAGTATCAGTAGCTTGAAATAGGACACAATGATAGGATTACTTTCCAGAAATTGGCAAATCCTATAAGTCAGGGTATCCTCCCATTTGCCTGATGAGAGCCAGCTTTTAAACACCTATTAGCACATCACTATCTGGTGTCAACATAAAGTCAATGCCAGATAATAAGAGACCCCTGAGGAGGCAGACTATGCCAATCGGATCCCTGCTATCTATGATGGGGGAAGGAGTGTTAGTCTTCATGCCTTTCCTTTGGCATGGCAAGATGCAACTCTGAGCACTTACAGTGGAAATCAAAGAGGTAGAGAGAGCTTCTAGATCCAGCCGTGCCTGAAGCCAGTCCTACTGCACTTTTTTTTTTTTTTTTACTAATATGAGACTTACTTAGGAGCATTTTTTTTTTCATTCTTTCAAAAACACCATATAGACTAGCAGCTTGTCCCTGGAGGAGATGGGTAATTGTTTGCCTTGGAGTCTTTCACCAGGGTATCTGAAGAGATCAGCCAAGGACCATGGGCCAAGGTCAGTCAAAATCAGGATCTTCCATCCCTGACAGTCAGATATAGAAAGGGCATCTACTAACTTTGGCTGTGGAGAGTGATTGGTAACAGCTGCTTTTTGCTTTTTTTATAACTTCATGCATGCTCTGGACAGTGGTCCCATCTTTGGCTACACGTTAGAATTCCCAGGGGAGGGCGCTGGGCTTTAGTGTTGTTCAAAGCTCCGAGGTCATTCTGATGCACAGCCAGAGTTTAGACCCGCTTGATTGCCACTTTGTCCAAGACAGTTTTCTGAGGAAGACCTTGATTCTGTTCAGGCTCTCCTTGAGTGTGGAGTGGGCCTCCAGGGAGGCATAAGTACTGGTTTGAGGTGTTTGTTTTTTAGCCAAAAAGAGTATCAGCCCTATATTACATTTTATTGATTATGAAAGCATTTGGCGCTGCCCTTACTGATCAATGTAGGCACTTTATCTCCAGGTTCTTGTCATTTAAAAACTATACCCGTGAACTCCAGGTGTCATGGACAATGGCCAGAAGAACGTATTGATTGTCCAATTGGAATGTTATTAGTCTATGGATATTGTGAATCTTTACCTTAGCTACTGAGAAGCTCAGAGTGGCTGGAGTTTAGCAATTGCATATTTATGATATACATTGCATGTGCTAACTTTACTTCTGGTTTCACCTCACTCCCTAAGCTTGCTTTCCCTTCGACCCAGTGTCCTGAGCTCTTCATTCTGTTCCTATTGAGTTGAGTGTACACACGAGCCATCATAGACCCTTTCAGAAGAAAGGCTTCATAGATGAACAAATAAAATACAAATGGTGGTTGCTAATATGAGGAATTAGGCAGAGCAAAGAAACACTGGACTCCGTAGAGTAGATCATGCTGAATCTCATGACGCAATGCTGCCAATCTTTGATGCAAAGCAACCCACTTTCCCCCTGATACACGCAGAAAAAGTACGGCTGTCCAAACACCCTCTCCAGTGAGTGCCCTCAGCTTCTCCCTGAAACTGTCTCTGGCCTCCCCACACAGTTCCAGCTAAGTAGCCAAGCCCACTCTCCCTCCCCAATCAGGACACAACTCTCTTGGCTGGTTTACAAGCTCCACTCTGTACTCTATGAGTGACTTTGCTGCTGGGTTGGAGTGCAATCACACTCAGGTGTGCTAATTATTTTATTTTATTTATTTACACTGCTGTCCTCATGGCCTTCCCACACTCAAATGCCCTGCCTTTCCCTTCCAAGTGCTGCACAGCTTAGGGAGAACTGGGGGCTGGCACAAGAGCTTCGGGATCACATCAGCTCTTTAAATGTCAGGCTAAATGTATGTTTCTAGTCCTTCCCTGAGGGCTAAGATTGGACTGTTGATCATTTCCTCTCTTCCTACCCACTTGGCTTTCACATTGCAAACGTTCACAGAAGAGTTGTTTCCAATGCTTTCCCATCTCAAATGGAAGAGCTCAGGATCAGTCAAGCTGGCAAGAAGTCATCAGCTGTAGGTGCGTGACCCATTGTTTGGGTGTTCAAGCTTATAGTAACGTGTGCTGAGCCCGCACCGCCATGGGTGAACCTGAGAGGGGGCGGTGAAGGATTTAGAAAAGACAGACAAGAGAATAAAGCTGGGCGCTAGGTGGCATGCTGCCCTCTCTGATGGAGAGACAATGCCACAGCCTGCAAGTCTTTATTTTGTAGCCATATCCATGAGGCACAGTAAGGGCGTGGTTACAACCTCTCACAGATTTCGAATCTACTGAATTACAGGCACCTGATCAAGCTTTGTTTACTTGCTGCACCTCCTGCAGCCCATATCACTGAGCCACCTGGGGCTACAGGTGCGGACCATAAGGTCAAGTTACAACTATAGCTTGGCTATAATTGTGCTGGGACTTGCATATGAATTTGGGGAGGATTGTGTCCTCTCATTAGTCCCAGGCTTGAACCGGTCCAAAAGCTGTAGCTGCTCTCCACAGTAACACTGCCTGGAGTTTATTTCACACATCCACCCTGCTGTCTCCGGCTCTGATCCAGATTATAGTAGGGAGGCAGAAGCTTTTAAAAATGATAAACAATGAGGTCAGAGCCCAGAACATCCCATCCCTCTTGGATCCAGCCAAGAAAACATAGTCTTAGTGGCTGCAGAAGCCGTATGGGTTCCTGTGAGTCAAGGAATCATGGCCGGATAGACAAGGCTAGGACTCACAAATTGGGAGATCCACTTAAGAGTAATGGCTTAGAACTGAGGAATCTCAACAATGGTCCCAGATTGTCATCTATCCTAGGTCCTAATTTCTAGCACTTAATACAGTGCCTGGCACATAGTAAATGGTCAATTACCTCCTTCCCTATTAGGCTTTAAATGTCAGCACCTACTGCAGTGCCTAAATTCCAGAACCCAACATAGATAGCCTCTGGCATATACTAAGTAGTCAATCAATGTTGGTTGAATAATTGCATTTATAAACAAATAACTGGACGGACAGTACATGGACAAAAGGAAGAAAGGAAGGGAGGAAGAATAGGTGGATGGATATTGTTAAATCTTTGCTTTAAAACTAACAAGTCAAAAATTGGACTCAATTCCCCACCATGAAGTCCTTTCAGCCATAGAATCCTCACTCTAATTGTTATAAAGTTCACCCCCTGATTGAGCCAAATCTGTCATGTTGTAACTTGCCTTTGGCAGTTCTAGCTATCTCCTCTAAGTCTTCATGCATCCACTGGGGGACTTGGAATGTGTACCCCAGGGATAAGGGGGTGAGGGGGAGAACTATAGTATAGATCTCCTAGTGATTCTACTTCTCTAGTTGACCTCTGACCCCTGAATCATTCGGGTACTCTACCATTCCCTGGGAGCACAGCCCTTGACCTCTCTCCCACCCTCTTCACTGCAGAAAATGCCAAATGGTAGCCAATTCTCTAGGCTCCATTTCCACACATACTGCCACTCAACTTGCAAGCTCCTTCTGACAGTCTGTATTGTGTGCAGGTGGAAGGCTGGGCAGGCAGCCCTGTTCTCAGCTATGGAGTGGGCTGATGGGCTGTGCAGACTAACAGATATCAGACGAACAGCTCAGTAGGTTTGGCTATTTTCTCATGAGAGGGAAAGTGCCAAAACAGTGACAATAAATCACTGGAGAACTTCGCCAGCCACGATGAGCAGTGGTCTCTGTCCACCTAATAAATCTCAAGGCAGGAGAGCAAAGTGCACTCACTAGATGGACACAGAGGTGTCTCACCATGTGGGTGTCAGAACAGACTTCTAGGCAACACTTGGCTCCCCAGAATGCCTCAGAGGACACAGGATAAAGATACATTTTCTTTAGGCTCATACCCAGCAGGTGGGGTTTTGCATGCTTTCTATCAGAGAGGTTGCGAATTGGCAGCTGTGGGCTGAAGTTGGCCTCCTAGCATATTTTGTTTGGCCTTAAGTTTTTAAAAATTTTTTTTGAATTTATTGCCAACTTTCACAAATTGAGGGTTTCACATTTTTAAAAAAACCCTGGATTTCCCATCTTTATTTTCTTTTAAAAAAAAAAACCCTTTAAGGGTCTTATTTTATTTTTTATTATTTTTTAAATGTATTTTACTGATTTTTTACAGAGAGGAAGAGAGAGGGATAGAGAGTTAGAAACATCGATGAGAGAGACATCGATCAGCTGCCTCTTGCACGCCCCCTACTGGGGATGTGCCCGCAACCAAGGTACATGCCCTTGACCGGAATCGAACCTGGGACCTTTCAGTTCACAGACCTACACTCTATCCACTGAGCCAAACCGGTTTCGGCGAGTTGTTCACTCTTGAACAATTAATTTTTTAAAACATATTTTTATTTATTTTTTTACAGAGAGGAAGGGAGAGGGATAGAGTTAGGAACATGGATCAGCTGCCTCCTGTACACCTCCTTCTTGGGTTGTACCTGAAACCATGATACATGCCCTTGACTGTAATTGAACCTGGGATCCTTCAGTCCACTGAGCCAAACCAGATCTTTCTTGAAAAATCAGATTTGGAAAGTACAGACCTATTCTTCTGCATAGCAAAAGCTGGCCGTAGCTGAGTAGCAGCTGGTCTTGCTAGACAGGGATGGAAACCCTGTGGCTCAGGCAGCCCCATCCAGCCTGCTGCTCTTGCTTATGTCACCTGCCTGGCTTCTGGAGGCATCTACGTATACAAGCCCTGGTCATCCCAACTGTAGCAGATGCTATATACTTTTCCCACTGAAGTAGAAAGCCAGGCTGGACTTCAATAGCCAGTGTCTATACCTCTTTGCCTGAAGACTTTGGCAGCCAGACCCTCTGTTTCTCAGCCAGCCATGACTGCCCCTTCAACTGATGGGAATTGGTGCATAAGTATTCCAGCTGTCCTGCCCGCCTTGGTTGGGGTCACTCAGAGGCATACGCTATATCCTGATCCCAGAGGTCCCCAATGATAACAAGCTCTAGTTACCCACAGCGGAAGGTGACATGACCTTTAAAGGCTTCCTTGCCCTCCCTATCTCTTATGCTTTTCCCCTTTTTTCACCACCTAAATTATTTGTACAGCTTATTGTACAAAAACAATTCTATACAATTGGTGTGAACACTGAATTAGGGAATACTGAACCATTGTTCCCAGAGGAAAGTAGGAGGTTAGGTTCTGTCTGTTGGTCACAACATTTCATCAGCCAATCAATACATAACCTTGTTTTATGTGTTTATGCTCAAAGACACCTTATTTAATATGTATTGTCGATTCATTAACATCAAACTCACAGTTAATGGCACTATGAGTCATGCCTGAATGAAGCTCACCTAACACATGTGCAGTTGGTCCTTGAACAATGTGAGGATGGGGTGCCAACCACCTGCCCAGTGGAAAATTCTTGGCCTTCCTCATACTCAGATTCCCAACTGCAGATATAAAATACAGTTGGCCTTTGAACAACACGAGTTTGAACTGTGCAGGTCCCCTTACATGTTAAGTACAGGTTATTATTATTTAAATCCACACATAAGTGGACCCATGTGGTTCAAACCTGTGCTGTTCAAGGTCAACCGTATTTTCTCCATAAGGCACATCACAGACTTCTTGCTCTTGGGAACACTAGACAGCATGTCAGCCATTGATGAATTTGATGGCCATTTTAAACAGTAAACACAAAGCACAAAAATGCAAGAACCTTTTGTTTACAATCAAGAACTTAACAAGGAAGCAGAGTGTTGCCTTGATGGACCTCAGTTGGGCATGAGTACATCTGGTAACTCAAATTCTTTGTCACCCTGTGCCTGTCCAAAAGTGACTGTATAATCTAGCCACTCAGTATATACATGAAATTCATGTATATACAATAATCTAGCCACTCAGTATATACATGAAATTCATGCACAGGGAGGGGGGTGTCTCTCAGCCCAGCCTGCATCCTCTCCAATCTGGGACCCTTTGAGGGATGTCCAACTGCCCTCTCACAATTCAGGACTGCTGGCTCCCAACTGCTTGCCTCTTGCCTTCCTGATTGCCCCTAACCGCTTTTGCCTGCCAGCCTGATCACCCCCTACCAGCCTGATTGATGCCTATCTGCTCCCCTGCCAGCCTGTTTGCCCCTATCTGCCCTCCCCTGCAGGCCTGGTCACCCCTAACTGCCTTCCCCTGTAAGCCTGGTCCCCCCCAACTGCTCTCCGTTGCAGGCCTAGGTCCCCCACAACTGCCCTTCCATGCAGGACCCGTCACCTCCAACTTCCCTCCTCTGCTGGCCTGGTCACCCCTAACTGCCCTCCCCTGCAGACTGACTGCCCCTAACTGCCCTCCCTTGCAGGCCTGGTCCCTCTCAACTGCCCTCCCTTGCAGGCCTGGTCCCTCCCAATTGCCTTCCCCTGCTGGTCATCTTGTGGTGGCCATTTTGTGTTCCCATGGGGGCAGGATCTTTGACCACATGGGGGCAGTTATCTTGTGTGTTGGAGTGATTGTCAATCTGCATATTACTCTTTTATTAGATAGAACAGAGGCCTGGTGCACAGGTGGGGGCCAGCTGGTTTGCCGTGAAGAGTGTCCCGGATCAGGATGAGAGTTTCCTTGGGGCGTTGGGCAGCCTGGGCAAGGGGCTGTGGTAGTTTGCATGCTGGCCATTCCCCCTGGCAACCCAAACAGAGGCCCTGGGATCTGGGATTTATTTATCTTCTACAATTGAAACTTTGTAGCCTGAAGCAGAGCCAAGCCTCCTGCTTGCTCTGTGGTGGCAGCCATTTCCGTTGAGATTTATTTATCTTCTATAATTGAAATTTTGTAGCCTTGAGTGGAGGCCTGGGCCTGCCAGGGTGTGTGGAAAGCTTTACTTCCTCCATTGCTGGGGAAATCCAAGACTCCCTCCTGCTCAGTCCATGGCTATAGCCATTTTGGTTGGGATTAATTTGCATACTCGCTCCTTATTGGCTTGTGAGCATGGCTGTTGGGCATAGCAGAATGGTGACTAATTTGCATATCAATCACAAGGCATGCCCACCAGCCACGCCCCACCGGCCAATCAGAGTGAGTATGCAAATTAGTCCAACCAAGATAACTACAGCTACAGAGAGGGTAGGAGAGAGGCCTGGGTTGCCCCTGGTGATGGAAGAAGCCAAGCTTTCTGCAAAGCCTGGCTGGCAGAGGTTAAGGCAACAAAGTTTCAATGGCTGTGCGAGCAGATGGCCAACTGCCCTCCCTTGTTGGCCATCTTGTGTCCACATGGGGGCAGCCATCTTGTGTGTTGGAGTGATGGTCAATTTGCATATTACTCTTTTATTAGATAGGATATTAGAGGTCCAGTGCATGAATTCATGCATGGGTGGGGTATGGCCAGCCTGGCCAGGGAAAAGGGACATGGGTAGTTGGCCGGCCTGCCTGCTGGTTGAACTTTTGGTTGAGAGGACAGTTTGCATATTAGCCTTTTATTATATAGGATATACACTGAGTTGCCAGATTATTATGTGTTCAGAGATCATAATAATTTGGCCTCTCAATGTAGGAGAACAACCACACATAATCCACTATGTCACCACCTCTGACTTTCTGAATGGCTTCAGGGAAAACACACACACACATACAACACACACACACACACACACACACACACACATTGGAAGAAGTAACTGTGTCAAAGAAAAAACATTTTTTCTCATGACCTGTTTAAACTCACACTCTAAGATCAAAATTAAAACAGAAACAATGAGCAATTCGCTTCAGGAATTCCCCAATGGAGTTTTCCTGTTCAGTTCCTGGCCACAGGACAGCCTGGGGCTTCACAGCCATTTTCCCATGCTCACTGCAAAATGCCTTAGTTGGTCCCTTGTTCTGTCCTTTGCTCTCCTATCGTCTAATCCCAACATGGTGGCCAGAGCGATCCAGTTAAAATCCCAATAGATTGTGTCTGTCCTCTGCTTACATCCTCCAAGGACTCCTATATCCCTCAGAGGTAAAGCTGAGATCCCTAAAATGATCCCACCCCTAACCTCTTACCTCACTTAGCCCCCTCATTCCATCCCCATCACGGTCCACCTTGCCCACTCTGTTCCAGCCACACTGGCTCTCTGCTGTCCTCACACTGTCACCTCAGTACCTTCACATGTGTTATTCTCTTGGCCCAAATGCTCGTCCCCAGGTAACTGAGTAGTCCTCCTCCTTACACAAATGCTAACTTTTTTGTGAAACCCTCCTTGCCATTTAATGTCAAATTCCAACCCCTAGCCCATGATTCCTAAGTTCTTTCCCTGCTACATGTATTTTTTTCCCCCCTTATCACCATTTAACCCACTGTGGATTTTAATGAATTATCTGTCTCTCCCAGTAGAATGTAAACTCCACAAGCCACACATTTTGGTCTGTTCTATTCATTGCTGTACTCCCAGTCCCCAGAATAGTCTGGGCACATTAATATTTGTTGGTTGAATGAAGTTTTACAAATGAAAGAGCATGTCACTCTGCTTCCAGTGGTCAGCACATAGTAGGCATTCAGATGATCTTGTGGGCAAGGGAGCATCCACTCCCAATGCTTCCCTCGTTTTCAGAAAGGAGGTGTCTGGGAAGGGAGGAAGAGTCTGGTCTAGCTTCACAGATCACCTGTGGGAGGCGGAGGGTGCAAATAGTCAGCTCTTTGCATGTACAGCCTTTTTGAAATCAGGAGGGAATACAGTACTCTTTCCTGGCCCTGTGGGTGGGGCAAGAAGTCTTCCTAGGAACAGGATTCAAATCCGAGCCCCTGGCATGTTTCTCTTTGGGTCTGGTCCCAGCAGTGACGACTTTAATTTTCCTCTGGAGCCGTGTTCCACGGGGTGTGCGGAGCCTGGGAACAGTGAGGGCATTAGGACCAGGAGCGAGGCGCACGCCTGGCTCGGGCTGTGTCTGGCAGAGGGCTCGGGGCTGGCTGCGCGCGGAGCTATGTGTGAAAGGAAATCAGGCACTGCCTGCCGGCTTCTCATCTGTTGATCTGACCTGACTTGAAGCATCCAGCACGACGGCTGTCAGCACTGCTGGGCTGAGGACCCCCCAGCTCCTCCAGACATCGCATAGCAACCTGACACCCATGCAAGGGGGGAAACGGAACACCCGGGATTAGACACCTGAGCAGGATGGAATCATTGTTTTCTCCCCACGGAGAAAAAGGGGACCAAAGGGGCCAAACAATTTAATTTGAAGTCCCCGTGAATGGGCTTTTCGAAGGCAATTAAAGAAATCCACGCAGAGAGGACCCGGGGTGGGCCTTGGGTCCTGTGGCTTTCAGACTGTCAGTGGGAGCCGGCCTTACACACGCTTTTGGTAAATGGCAGACAGCATCAAAGGAGCAGGTGAAGTGATTGTCCGAAAACTTCCAGGTGGAACCAGGAACCCAGGTCTGCTGCAAGCTCCACGGATCCTGGAGCAGGAGGAGACAGCAAACTTGAACATGACCTGTTGCATTTGGCAAGTTCCAGCAACATGCTCCTAAGGAAGCGATGCAGGCACAGACCATGCGGACTGCAGTTCCTGCTGCTCTTCCTGACGCTGGGGTGCATGCTGCTGATGGTGGCTGTGCTGCACCCTCCCCAGCAGGCCCTGCACCAGCCTGGCACAGCCCAGGCCGTCCAGCACAGCCCTGAAGCAAGGTACCGCCTGGACTTCGGGGAATCCCAGGAATGGGTGCTGGAGTCCGAGGATGAGGACCAAGAGTACGGGCCCCTGGAGGGCCTGCCGCCCTTGATCTCGCTGCGGGAGGATCAGCTCCTCATGGCCGTGGCCTCACCCAGGGTCCGAAGGAACCAGAGCCAGGGCAGGAGAGGTGGCAGCTACCGGTTCATCAAGCAGCCGAGCAGGAGGCTGGACCCGGAGGCCGCAGAGAAGGACTGGGGGGCGGAGGAGGAGGACGAGGAGGTATCTGAAGAAGATGAGCTGACCAAGCTCAGCCTGGACGAGACGCTCAGCGCCCGCATCCCCCTACAGAGGGCGCTGCCCGAGGTACGGCATCCGCTGTAAGTAAGGCCCCTGCTTCCCTTTTCTCAGGTACCGGGGTCTATCAGCAAAAGCGGGGTGCACTCTGCCTCACTGTCCCTGGGGCAGTGCCTCTTCAGGTGTGGCTGCTGGACCAGCAGCGGCAGCATCACGGGGAACCTGTTAGAAAAGCAGTCTCAGACCTCGCCCAGCCCCCCTGAGTCAGAAACCCTGGGTGGGGTCCCAGGATCCTATCTAACCAGCCCTCCAGGTGAGAACCGCCTTCCGAGAGAGCAGAAAGCGAGCAACTCCTTTCTCTTCCCCACCCTGGGTTCTAGTCCTTCTGTCTCTGGATTAGCAGGTCAAGCAGCTTTACCTAGAGAACACAGAGGGAACCTGGGGCAGGTGTCCTCCAAGACACCTTCCATTTCTAACACTGTGACTCCTGTCCGTTTTGATATTATGATTGTAGTCAGTGTTCGATTTTATTTTGGATCAAAACAGCAATTGCAGCCAACACATGGGTGGGTCTTGCCATGTGCCTGGCTTTAATCTAAGAACTTTTCACCTATTAACTTACAAGGCCCTTACAACTCTGTTGGATGGGTGCTAGTATTACCATCATGCCTACTTTATAGGTAGGAAAATAAGGCACAGAGAGGCCAAGTGACTTCCCCATAATCACACAGCTAGCGGGTGCCAAGCAGGCCAGTCTGCCTGACCCACCACTCTATGCCGCCCTCCTTGTCACTAGACTAAAGGGCCGATTCCAGTGCCCAGGAGCACTGACGCCATCTGACCTGGCAGGGGGACCCCACCCTAGCAGCAGGCTGCGAAGCGAGATGACATGCAGTCTGTGCCCAGCGAGATGATGGGCTCATCCTGTACATGCCTGCCTTCCTCCCTCACTTCCCACCACCACCAGGCTGGCTGCAGAGAAGGGAGCAATGCAGCTGGCTTGTGTGGGTGATCTAGGTCCCTACCCTATAAACCACAGCTCTTCCCAGAGCCCAGAGAGTTTCCTGGGAAGCAAGTCTCCCCCTCCCCCCAGAACCCCACTCCTCCTGGTGAGAGGATCTGTGTAGAGCAGCAGTTGGGAGCAGGACCACGAACTCCTCAGATCCCTCATGGGGTCCTCCCTGCCTGGCTACTTGGCCCCTCACTCTCAGGGTTGTGCAAATGCAAGACAGCACATGGGAGTGACGCCTTCTTACACTGTGTGCCTGGGGGCCTCGCTCACCGCCCCCTCGTCCCAGCCCTGCTGTTCTGACTTCAGGTCTTGGCTTTAAAAGCTCTTTTCAGGAAACTCCCAGGCCCAGCCAGGCCCAGTCAGGCCCAGCCCCTTGCAGTTTTGTGCTCTCTGGAGTGTTAACTCATACTCATTACATCTGAAGCTGAGTGGGCATTGATGGGTTGGTTGGTCAGTGCCTGCTTTCCATGCTGTGAAGTGAGCCCAAGGTCCCAGCACACAGTAAAGAAATGATTGCTGAGTGAGTGACTATAGCTTTAAAATTCTGTTCAGACATTTTTTACTAGCCTTGAGCAAGAATGAGTATCCTCATTTTGTAAAAAAAAAAAACATTGCCTCAAACAAGAGGTCTCTGGTTACCAAAGGGGTGTGTGTGTGTTTGTGTGTGTGTGTTTGTATGTGTATGAGACTATGTGTGTTGCATTGTGCAAATGTGCTATGCACATGCATAGCTGTGAGTGAATGTGTGTGTCTGTGCATGTGTTGTGTGTGCTTTGTGTATATGTGCATGTGTTGTGTGTATATTGAATGGGTTGTGCGTCATACATGTGAGTAGCACAATATGTGATGTCTGTGTGTGTTGTGATGTGCACAGGTATGAGTTGTGCCATATGTTATCATGTGAGAATGTGTTATCGATGTGCTAGTGTTCATGTGTTGCAATATGCATGATACATCATGTATTGTGTATTGTGCATGTGTTGTGCCATGCACATGTGCCATGAATACATGTGCATGTGTGCTTTGCAATGCAAGGTTTGTTTTGCATGTTTTGTGGTATGTGTTTACATGTATATTATGTGGTAAGCCTGTAGCAAGCATATGATATGTTTGTGTGTGTTGTATAAGTGTGTGCATTGCATCTGCTGCATGTGTGTGTTACAAATGTATTGTGTGAGTAGTATATGTGTACATCTGCAAATGTGTTGTGTGTAATATGCATGTGATGTGAAGTACACAGATGTGTGTATGGTACAAGTGTGGGCAAATTTATGGTGTGTGTATGTATATAAAAGTGCTGCATGTGTCATACTGGTGGTATGAAGTGTGTGGGTGTGTGCTGTGCACGTGTGTGGCACAAGCATGGGTACACTGTGTTGTATGTGATGTGTGCATATGTATGTGTGCATGTGTGTGTGCGCACCATTTTAGTAGTTACTTCTTCAAGCCAGGGTAACCAGTTCTTCTCAGTTTGCCTGGGACTTTCCTGATTTTAGGATTGAAAGTCCCTAAAGATCCCAGACAAACCCGGACAGTTGGTTGCCTCACCCCCAGCTTTCCAGGGTTCCCTCAGGACTGCCACCGCCCCCCTACTCCAACCAGCTCTCTCTGGAGGTGAGAGACGCCCTCTGCTGGCTGCAGCTGGTCCATGTAGCCTGTGCTGCCCAAGCCTTGGCTGCACTTCAGGCACTGGCCTCCCCCTCCCAGCAGCCCTCTAGAATACATAGGGGATTCTCTGTAAAATGAGACAATAACACACCCTTGTCTCCCGTCCCACACACACACCCTCCCTCCAGGGTGACAGGACTCCCCTCCTTCCACCTCTTTAAATGGTCCAAAATAGACCCATAAAAGAACAGACGTATATAAAGCACCTACTATCTGCAGGCCTTGCACTGCAGCTTTCTCTCCAGAACCAGAGCACTAGACGTCCCGCAGCTCTGCCCCTCCTGTATGAGCCACGCACCACCATCAACCCCAGAGCTTCTTGCAAGCCCATCCTGACTCCTACCCCAGACAAGCCCACTGGCCCCAGTTCCTGCACCACAACCCCCAACAGGCCTGGCCTGTGCTCATTTCACCCGTCTGGGCCACAGCTGTGCCTTTTCTAAGTACCAGTAGGCTCACTGCTGGGGGTCAATGAAAAGGGGGCACAAAGAGAGTTACCAATAATGCAGGAACACACAGAAAAAATCAGTGTAAAAGATCGAAGGCAGACTCTGGAAGGAGAGGTGAAACTATAGTGAACATTTATGGAATACATACTATGTGCTAGAGATTCTATCACATGGCGTTCATTTATTTACTGTTCACGACAAGCTGTTTTGTGGATGAGAAATCTGAGGCACAGAAAGGTGCAGGGAGTGGGGCCAGGTTATGTGACCAGGTGTATCTGACACCAAAGTCATGCTCTTCATCTCTGTGTTGGGCAAGTCACATGGGCCGGAAGCATCTCAAATAAGGAATCTATTCCAGCCACGCCTCTAGGGGTTCTGATGCAGCTCCAGTGTGAGAGCCCCTGCCTGGAGGACAGACCACAGAGCATCTCTCCATAGGAACCCTCCTTGATCCAGGACATCAATTGTCCTATGCTGGAAGCCAGGACGATCAAAGGAGAGCTAAGTCTGGAAGCGGGCTGAGAACTGTCAACACCAGGAGGCTGATGGGCAAGACGTTTTCTTCCCACCCCACCTTCAATAACAGCATTGAAGGGCGGAGTCCACCTTAGTCCTCAGCCTGCTCCATCCCCAGCCCTTCTTTTTATTTCACCTACATATTCATGCCTGCCTCTGCCCCCAGGACCCTCTCCTCCTCAAGGCACAACCATTCCACTGTGTTTCCTGGTGCCCTGTGATGCAACGACCAGGTGGCTCCCCACTCCTCAGTGATAAACCTACTCTGCAGTGTCTCCCCATGGGACCCATCAGTGTGAGTGCTTCCCATCTTACTTGAGATGCTGAACAGGTTGGATGAGAGACGTGCTTCTCAAACTGTGCTATGCATGCAATCACTCGGGCATCTCTATGGAGCACAGGGTCTAATTTGTCAGGCCAGGGATGTGGCTTAAGGTGCGACATTTCTATCCCGCTCCCAGTTGGTACCAGCACTGCTGGTGCACAGATCATACTTTTGATTAGCAAAGGGCTACCTCACCAGTTCCCGAAACGACGTGCGTGTTAGATTCCCACAGGTTGCTTGCTTAAAACGTAGGTTTTCAGATCCGGCCGCTACGGACTCTGCATAGTTCCGAGATGGAGCCCAGAGATCTGGATTTTTAGAAGCAATGCAAGACAGTTTGGGGAACCACTGGTGTACAAAGTGAATGAAAGTGAGCGGAGAGGTAGTAGAGTTCTGGAAAGTTCCATGGAGGAATTAGTGCTGGGATTGGAAAGTAGAGAGAAGAAGCAGAGAGGAAGATAGTCACCCTCCTTACTGGGGGTTTTGTACTTGAACATAAATGCTATAGCTGGCTATGTGGTACCTGCTTCCATCAACTCGTAACTTGTGTTTATGGTTGGGCCCATATTAACATGGTTTATATACAATTGTGATTAAATCAAAGTCACATGGAACAGAGGGCCTGGGGTTGCATCCTGGCATCACCTCTTTTTGTGTGACTTTGTATAATCACCCAACCTCTCTCTGAGTCTCAACTGTAAAAGGGAGGTAACACCCTTGCATGAGGTTATAGCTCAAATCAGAAAAAAATGTTGATGAGTTTTCACCCAGGATTCAAGTCCAAACAGAAGCTGCCCTTATCATTTTCTTGGGTATAGGACCCAGGAGTGGGCTGGAAAGATGGAAAAAGATTGGAGCAGGCAGCTGTGGACTTCACATCACTGTCCTTTCTCTGACCAGTTACATTCTGCTCCTGGGGGCTGCTAAATAATCACAAGTTTGGGGGGCACACTGGAATTATCCGGAACGTCATAGAAACTGCCTACATATATCCAGGGGTCCCGGATTAGAGCAAAGCCAAGGATGGCCAGAGTCCCTCCAGAAGGGGACTGTGAGACCTCAGAGAAGGGGACTTCATGACCTTACATGACTTGTTTCCACTATGGGGAGTGCCAGGCTGGCAGCATCAGCCTCAATGCAGGCTCCAGCCCTTGCCACACTTCTCTCTCATCCATAAGCTCCTCTGTCCATCCCTCTAAGGCAGGGGGTAGGAATGTCAGGCCCATGGGCCATATAGGCTCATGAAATCATTTTGTTTTAGGGGTTAATTAAATGTCTGACCAAATACCAGGCTAATTTAAAAAATATATATATTTTATTGATTTTTTTACAGAGAGGAAGGAAGAGGGATAGAGACATCAATCAGCTGCTTCTTGCACACCCCTTACTGGGGATGTGCCGGCAACCAAGGTACATGCCCTTGACCAGAATCGAACCTGGAACCTTTTAGTCCGTGGACCGACACTCTATCCACTGAGCCAAACCGGCAGGCTAATTTTTAAGTTGATAATTTTGTATGGCCCGAGAATGATGTTATCCATCTCCAGTGGCCCTTGGCAGAAAAAGAAATCTCTCTACCTTTGCTCCAAGGGATCATCTCCAGGCTGTGTCCCAGCCCTTCTCCCCCAGGCCTGGCTCGGAAGTTGGTGTTCCCAAGATGAGCCACATCAACTACAGCCAAGATAGGCCGGACCTTTCCTCAGAATGCAGGAAGTTGGCTGTAAGGTCTTACTCTCCTGTTGGTATCTGCAAGCAGCCTATATACTCCCTGAGAGCAAGAACGGTGTCTTCTTTCATCCACTGAACAAATATTTATTTAGCAATTATTAAAGGCGAGAAGGTGAGCAAGACCCAGCCCAACCCCAAGGAGGTTGGGAGACACGGAGGGATACAGACAAGCAGCCCATGGTGGGCTCAGAGCTGAGATATGGAAGCCCCCTGAGTCAGGCGCTCTGCTGATCTAGGAGGAGCTGGGGGTCAGTAATCCCAAAATAGCTTTAGGACACCGCACAGAAACCTTTCTACTTTTGCCTGGCAATGGAAAGACGGGGGTGTTTGTGCCACAGCCAGACCATCTGGTGCAACGCTGTGACTCACTCTCTTCCAATCACCATCCAAACGCGTTTTCTGAGCTCACAGGAGATCCTGGAGCTGCGTGAAGAGAGGGCAAGCATCTGTGCGTAAACACAGCCCCTGATCTGGGAGAGAGAGGATACAAAGCTAACATTTCCTAAGCAGCTCTCTTGGGCCAGGATGATCCCCTTTAATCCGGCTGCACCCCAGGCTGCACAAGGGTATGAGCATCCTTGTGCTAGCTAATTAGGGGGTGTAAACAGCAGAGTCAGGATTCAAAGCCAGGCTAATTCAATTCCAAAGTCCTCGATCTTTCCTCTCCCCTGCTGCCACACAGAAGATGGACAAGTGAGGTCAGACTGGGCCTTTGGACGCATGGGGGTGTGTGTACAAACTGAGGAAGTAGAATATGCACCAGCTCTCTGGTTGAAGGACAAAGAAAGTAGCTAGCCCCACTGTTTAACAATGAAAGTACAGATTTCTCTATGGCTTCTCTCCGTGGTCACATGTGCTCACTGCCTCCTGATTCCCTCAGCAGAGCTGCAGCCCAGGTAGAGCAGGGGGACCGTGCACCCCCACCCGGCAGAGAGAGCCTGAAGCCTGGAGACCTGCCCAAGGCCCGTGGTATGGACCACTTCCCTGTTGCTGTCTTGTTTGTTTTATTTTGTTTTGGTTTTAAATGTATTTTTATTGATTTCAGAGAGGAAGGGAGAGGGAGAGAGAGATAGAAACATCAATGATGAGAGAGAATCATTGATCAGCTGCCTCCTGCATGCTCCCTACTGGGGATCAAGCCTGCAACCCAGGCATGTGTCCTGACAGGGAATTGAACTGTGACCTCCTGGTTCATAGGTCAATGCTTAATCACTGAGCCACACTAGCCAGGCATGTCTTGTTTGTTTACCCGCCTTATTCCTTCAAAATATTTGAAGATATATCATAAAATAGAAAACTGCTGTTAATATAATGTTTAGTAAATAAGGGGAAATATACTTTAGAATACAGTACCTTTCCTTCCTTTCTTGGGACATGCCATGCCACATCTCTTCCCACCTCCAGGCCTTAGCAGAGGCTGTGACATCTGCCAGGAACACTGCTCCGCACCCTCAAGCCCTCTCTCCATTGTGTCCTATCCACCCCAGTCCTCAGCTTTCCTCTCAGCCCCCACTCCCCGAGTGTCTCTGTTGGTGAATAATTATGTGGTTGTCTGTTTAATGGGATGTGAACACCATAACATCAGAGTCTACCTCAGTTTGGCCTCCCCCAAAGCAGAGCCTGAGACAAGCATGTGCTGTAGAGGTGACGCCAGGGAGCAGTGGGAGGGGACCGGAACCATAAAGCAGCCAATGGGAGGCGGGTTTCCAAGGCAGTTACTTATGTGGGCAGCTAGAGCACAGCCCCGTGGGGGAGTCCAGGAGACAGTGTATTGCTTGCCCCCGACCCTAGAGGTCAAGGTTGCTGGTTATTAATGCACCAACTCCTTTTTAGTCACTGGCTGTGGGGAGGATGGGGGCATTGATTCTCTCCTGCAGGTGTTTGGGGAGAACGCCTCCAGCAGTGGGAGCACGCCCTCAGGTGATTGGAAGCCAGCCTGTCCTGCACTGTAACAATGTGGCCCTAGGGCAGTCATTCTCAACCTTTCTGATGCCACGACCCTTTAATACAGTTCCTCATGTTATGCTGACCCCAACCATAAAATTATTTTCATTGCTACTTTATAACTGTAATTTTGCTACTGTTAATGAATTGTAATGCAAATATCTGTGTTTTCCGATGGTCTTAGGCTCTATAGCAGCGGTTCTCAACTTGTGGGTCGCGGTTATGAAGTAGCAATGGAAATAATTTTATGGTTGGGGGTTACCATTTTAACAGAGCCACCTGAGTGAGTAAGCGGATGGGAGGCCTTTGCTCCCTGGGACCTCCTGGGTCACTGAGAGCATCTCACTGCCAGGCCTGTGTTCTAGGGAGTTGGGTCCAGCAGGGGGTCTGTCTGGGCTCCAGTCACTGCCATGGCTTTCTCTGCCCGTGACCTTGAGGGAGGATAATATGACCATGCTCCAACTCCACAGGGCACCGGCACATGTTCTATGAGCATGGATGGCACCCATTGGGGTTGGCCAATGCAGCAGCCGCAATGATGGGGAGGAGGATTAGATGGGACAGCCTACGGGAAAACTCTATAAATTTCTTCCAAGAACATCTGGCCAATCTCTACTGCCAGAAGCCAGCCAGCACAGGGCACACACCTAGTCACAGTAACTGTTTCCATTTGTGGACAACGCACAGCACATCTCTTTGCTTATATTATTACCTTTACATAGCTTCTAAAATAACTCGACTTGTAGATGAAGTAATTGAGGCCTGGAGAGGTATCCAGACACGCAAGAGGCTTGCAGGAAATAATAATAATAACTAGCACATATTGAACTCTTACTATGAACAAGGCACTGGGCTAAGTACTTTATTTATGTTAACTCACTCCATCTTTCCAACAACCCTGTTTCACAACTGAGAAAACTGAGGTTAAGTAAATGCATGCTTACAAAGAATGAACCAGAATCAAGAACACCGTGAAAAATAGACATGGATTGCTATAGACGCATGTGGCTCTATGGACCTGGAAAACACTGAAAGGAGGGGTGGCCATCAGAGAGCTTATGTCACTTGTCCAAGTCCATTAAGGGCAGACTTGAAATTCAAGCATAATGCCAAGGCTGGATCTCTAGCCACTTGACACCCAGCCACTTCCTAAGATGCTCTAAGCTGACACGGTTTTTGAGCAAGGTGGATGGAGTTGAGCAAGGTGGATGCAGTTGAGCAAAGTAGATGGAGTGAGTTGCAGTATGATTGCTCTCAGGGTATCCCCTGCCACACCCTCCTCCACTCTGTGCTACTACCTGGGCATAGAGAGGGCTCATCCCATTTGCCCACCTTCACAAGGCTCAGTGTTATTCACAGGCTAACATAGCCTGCCCCATCCACAGCCCACCTCCTCCAAGTCATTCTACCCACCAGAAACAATCAACCCCTGCCTCCTCTGAGAAGCATCTGACGGGCCTGAGACACAAGGCCTTGCCAGTGTCTATAGGATTTAGCACTGTACTCCAGAGCCAGGTTGAGGTGCTGGGCCTCCTCTCGAACCCCAGGATTCACACAGAGCCCACACTTATCTCCCCTAAAACACCTGATTATGTCTGTGATTATTCAGCTCTCACCATCTGGCCATTTTGCACTTGCCCGAAGAGATGCCCCAGAGCTGTCTGTGTGGTCCTGAAGGCTGAGCAGGAGAAAGTCCTCTCTGGGCTGAGTCACAAAACACCCACCTCCACAGCTCAGGGAGGCATCTTCTTCAGCTTTGTGTTGACTTTGAAAAACCCAGGGCGCCTTTCCAAATCCTATTAAGTTTATCCCAGTCGCACTCCTTGCCCATTTATCTGTTGGCCATCCTCTCTCACTGTGAAGAGCGAGCACAGCTCTTTCTACCCATAAAAACGTAGAAAATTCTGGAGCAAGACAGCTGGAGAGAAAGGGAGTCTTATGAAACTCTCTTTAAAAGCTCTATTGCTCTGGTTTCCTCTCTTCCCTTCCTCCCGCCTATCCCAAGAGCATCCTAAAGAGTAAAAACAGAATTACAAGGCTGGAATAGCTTTCATGATCCATCTTACAGCAACGGCACATCTTCCAGTAACGGGGGAAAATACCCACACAGCATTTACCTACCAGCCACTGCTCTCGGTGCTCTACAGAGCTGTTTAGCTGAGCAGGAGGCTCTCTATCCTGACTTTGAGGAATGTGCAAGGAGTGTGGTCTTAAAGAGTGAGGGTTTCAGTAAGCATCTCTTGTTGATGGAGTCCCTAGGATGCGCCAGGCACTAAGTGCTTCCTTCCAAAGCTTTGATGTGAGTGTTGTTAACACACTTCCTAACCTAAATAGTCCAGGAAGCATCTTATATTATACTGTAAAGTGGTTGTTTAAAGATAATTATACCTAGCCGGTGTTGCTCAGCTGTTGAACATTGACCCAGGAACCAAAACATCACTGGTTCTATTACAGGTCAGGGCAGATTACCAGAAGGGCACATGCCCAGGTTGCAGCCTACATCTCCTCGGGGGATGGGGTAGGGATGGAGGAATGGGCTGTAAGAGGCAGCCAATCAATGATATTTCTCTCTCATTGATGTTTCTATCTCTCTGTCTCCCTTCCTCTCTCTCTAAAAAAATCAATAAAAACATATATTTTTTAAAAATATATAATTAAAAAAGATAATTATATTTTACAAAGATAATACACAAGCTAATCACATCTTATCTTTTTCCAAGATCTCCATGAAATAGCCACTGTCTATTAAGTGCTTATAATTATTCTTAGAGTCTCACAGCAGATTCTGAAGTTAAATATTATTATCCTTATTTTTCCGATGAAGAAACTGAAGCTTATAAATATTGACTCTCTCCCCCATGGAAACTTAGCAAGCAGAAGGTTCAAATCTAAATATATCAGATTACAAAGTCCAAGCTTTTTTGACCACCTCACTGCAAGGACCCACACATACATGCACACATACACTCATGCACGCACAAATCCCACACTTGTGCTGATTCTGTTCTCATCTTTTCTGGATTGGGGTGGGAAAGGGAGCTAGTCCCTTGGGAAGACATGGTGACAAACTTTGATCCCTATAAAACTGCACCCCGGGAATTTCACATGCAGGCCTCTCTGTCGCCAGATTCCTCTCCTATCTGAGTTGGAAAACGGTCAGTCTCCTGGCAATTACCCAAGTAATGTCTTAGGTTTTCTAGTGGCCAATTAATTTACTGAGACAAGATTTCTTTTCACAGTCACCCAAGGCCCCAGTCCTAGGATCTCTGGATTTGCAGGTAGCCACAACCACAAAGGAAATGGAGAGGACACAGTTCTAGAGCAGCTTTGAGGGTGGAATGGGATTTTTCAAAGTCTGGTTGATTAGAGGAGGAAAGCTCCCCCAGGGCACAGGGACAGGGAAGGGGGTAAGGAAGTAGGATGGAGACTGAAGGGGTAAAAAAGACTCAGCATGTGGGTCTGCCAGAGGAATCAGGGGGACTCAGTTATCTTCCTAAAACCTTACCAGGAACTTGCTTCACTCTGGACTTGTTATTTGAACAGCCCTGAAATCGAACTATAAAAGTCCATATAAAGTTTATTACTTTATTTGTCTTTGAGATGTTTCTAAGGACACTGTCACCCCTGTGGGAACTTCTTTCTAAACTCCATAGAAATGTCCTTTAACAATGAGTGCTGGATTTAAAAACTCAAATAAGAAATTCAAATAAGGTTTGTATTTGAGTGGATGGTGTTGAACTATGTCAAGTTCCTGCTTTTGAACGTTGTGTGGATAGATATGTAAGATGTTATCACTGGGCAAAGATAACACCAGAACTCTGATATTTTTGCAACTTCTTGTGAGTCTTAAACTATTTATATGTATAAAAGGCTAATATGCTAATATGGTATTTCTCCTGGTCATGCACTGGCTACCAGGGCAGTGTGGAACATAGCAGGCGACCAGTGGTGGTGGCAGCAGGGCACTAAGGGAACAGGAAAGGAGGAGGCCGGGAGCCAGGGAACCTGATTAGCCCTGATTGGCCCAGATCGATGGTCAGGCCTAGGCACCCTGCCTAGCACAAATTTCATGCACCAAGCCTCTAGTTTCAAAATAAAAAGTTATAAAAAAAATTTTTAAATACCAGAAAGAGCATCACTTTCTCTTAAAAATGTGATAGGTAACTTCTCAGATGGTGGCAATTGTGTTGCAGAATAAATCTCTCATTTCACTTTTGCTACCAGGAAGCTCAGAGTCCAATTTAAAATTAATTCTAGAAATGCAGAGGCCCTATGTATATTTATGTTCTTTCTCTAACTGTTGACTTTCTATACATTCATATTTCCCTACTCTTGACTTTTCATTCTTATTTTTATTTTAGCATTATTTCATTATACATATTACTTGGGAGTGACTTCAAATCCTTTACTGAAAGAAATAATGTATAAATACATAAACTAATAAATAATTGATGCCAGTATTTTATGAGATGATCATGTACTTAAAAAAAAAATTATTTGGGGTCCTAGATGGTTTGGCTCAGTGGATAGAGTGTCAGCTTGTGGACTGAAGAGGCCTAGGTTTGATTCTGATCAAGCGCACATGCCCAGGTTGTGGGAGGCAGCTGATCAATGATTCTCTCTCATTATTGCTGTTTCTATCTCTCTCCCTTTCCCTCCCTTTATAAAATAATAAAATATATATATATTAAAAAAAAATAAAACAATTACCTGGGAATTCTGTTTTACTCTTACCTTAAAGCACTTGTTGCAGGAGACCAAAGAAATACCAAGCACACTTCCTAGAGAAAGAGAGGGACCCCATTTATTAACACTAGTGGACTCCAGGAATAATTTCCAAATCAGAGTGAAGAACACTCAAAGGGCTTCACTTTTATAATCTTCTGGGGTCTTTGTTTTGTAGATATGGTTCTACTCCCTTTCATGGACTTACAGGAAGGCCCCAGATGTTGGGGGTCCCCAGGCCATATCCTATTATCTGTCCTGGGACCAGAGATAAGGATCCTTCCCTCCACCCCAGGGAAGGGCATTGTTCACAGTTTTTATGGCCTGGCACCCCTTGCAAGACCAGTTTCCTCCTCACACTTACCTGGTATCAGTTTTCCCTCCACATGGGATTTTGCACTGAGAGTCTCTCGGCAGGTTTCCTGCTCATTGAGTGTCAGCTTGGTTAGGACTCTCCCAGGCCAAGGACACTCGGTGAATGAGCAAGTGGCCGACACCATTTCTGGGGCATTTCCCTCAGGCAGGGCCACTCTGGTTATCAGTCTGCCTGCAGGTCCACCATCACAGGTGCCGTTAGATGTTGGAAGCTTGGAGCCCTTGAGACAACCCCTGTTCAAAGGCAAATACCGCTCTGAGGAGAGATGTGGTTTTAACAGCTAAAACCTAGAAAGAAGCTCCTTGGAAAGGTATTTTTAGGGAAGTGCCCTTTGTGAACAATTGTGAGCCACACCCAGCTCCATGTATCAGGTTATTATACTGTGGACTCACTCAAAATCTTAGCAGACGCAATGCCAAGCAAGTACAGAGCTTCCTATTCACCTGGACAGAAGGAGGGAACCAGCCTCCTGGCAGAGGTAACACCATGCATCCCTTCTATCCAGCCATAAACCAGCAAAGCAGAAAGGGCATGATAGCTCTGAAGGGAAATATCCAGCATTGCCATTTATCAATAATATGACCTTTAATGAGCCTCAGTTTCCCCATCTGTATAATGAGTAAAATAGCCCATGCCACAGACTTATGACAGGGTGAACATGCAGTTAAGTCAGTGAAGGGCCTAACACAGTGTCCGGCACATTGTTGACATTCATAAATGTCTAATCCTTGTTCCTTCTTCAATAATAGTAATTGATAATAATAATAATAATAATAATAATAATAATAATAATAAACATTTACTATGTGCCAGGTGCTGTGCTAGGTTTTAGGAATACAAAAATAAAGAAATATGTCCCTGCCCTTAAATGGATGACAGTTATTGTTCATAGGACACTTATTATGTACATCACTCTATTTAGGCCTCACAACAGCTCTAAGGGATTGGTAACATATCCTTCTGCTGCAGGTGGCGAGAATGCACCAGATGTTAGACCACTGGGGTCAGACCAAACCTTGGTTCAGGAACCTCAACGCTTGGGTTCTGGCTAGGAAAGAACTCAAAGTCCAGACCCGAACTGTAAGAGAACATTTACTGGCTAAATTACAGAGGTAGACAAAGTAATTTCTAGAATAAATGGGCTTAGGAAACAAGCTATAGAGGTAAAGGAAGGGCCCTCGGAGCTTGGGACTGAGGAAGCTAAAGGTAATGTGCCTGGGCCCAGAAGGCGGGGGGTGGGGAGGTGGGGGGGTGGGAGGGTAAGGAAAGGGGGAAGGAAACGAACAATACCAGTGAAGGGAGTGGGAGGGGAGGGGAGAAGAGGGAAGGGCATGCTCCCTGGAGGGAGAGCACACCGGGTCCTCTGTCCTAAGGGTTTTATGGGTAGAGATTTTAGGGGAGGTCCCCAGCAAAGATTTCAGTAGACTATTCAGCAATTTTCCAGGTGTATCCTTTCAGAGTTGTGGTCTCCACTGGTTGATTGGCCAGGACTAGGGCAGGGGTCAGTATTCAATGCAGCTGATCCTGAAGTCAGCCAAGGCTGGTTTTGTTGCTTTTCTGGGCCTGGAGCTAAAATACAACTGAGGCCTAGATGTTATCTCTAGGGAGGAAAAGTCACCCTGGGGGTGAGGTCCACCCTACTATTGATTGTCCTGTTGCTAAGCATCTGACACTTTCCATCCTAGTAACCTTCTGTTCCTGGCTCATTGTCCTTGCTCTGCTCAAGTCTGTTTAACTGCCTACGACAATTCATTCCCATTTTTACAGATTAGGACAGTCATCTGCTGAGAATGGTGGCAACACCTCTCCACTCTTCTGAGAAAGGCATGGGTTAAACATTGGAAAGGAGCTCTTGGGCTCCGAGGATGGGAAGCTGGGAGGTGGTACCTAGCACTGCTGTGGGGGAGTGAACTGGGCTCTTTGTGTGGGAATTTTAAGAAAAATCAGGGAGAGCTGACGAATTGGGAGGCGAAGCATGTGGTTGGAGCAGCCACCGCCAGAGCCTGGGAAGTGAGTTTGAGAATGTTGGACACTTTCTCTGGCCTTTCTTCCTATGGTCCCCGGTTGTCGTCCCTGCAGGTGTCTGCAGCAGCACCCTGAGGACAGCCTGCCCTCGGCCAGCATCATCCTCTGTTTCCACGACGAGGCCTGGTCCACCCTCCTGAGAACGGTGCACAGCATCCTGGACACGGCACCGAGGGCCTTCCTGAAGGAGGTCATCCTCGTGGACGACCTCAGCCAGCAAGGTGGCTGTGGGCTTCCTCCAGACTCCACCAGGCGGGAGGGAATCTTGGGGGGTTTCCATGCAAACACGGGGTCCTGGAACCTGTTTAGAAAAAGTTCCCGGAAGCGAACCTCCAGATGAGAATTCGGGTGCAGAGCCCCTGAGGCCACCAGTACAGAAGTGGGAGAACAGGATAGAAACGGTGAAAAGATAAGCAAGGTGGGAGTCTCGGGAGGGTCGCTCCAGCTGGGCCCCTGGGATCTCTCCCCCGAGCCCCGACTTCCTCACAGTTCCATAAACTTCTGCTTAAGACACTCAGGAACCACCAGGGGTGGCCACTTGGTCAGTATTCTTTGCCTTCTAGATACAGGGCCAACCAAGCACTTGACATACATTAGGCATTACCGTATTTTTCGGCGTGTAAGACAACTGGGCGTATAAGACGACCCCCAATTTTTCCAGTTAAAATATAGAGTTTGGGATATACTCACTCTATAAGATGATACCCTCAATTTTTGAGAAGATTTTCCTGGGTAAAAAGTTGTCTTATACACCAGTAAATATGGTAAGTCTTCCCACTCGCTTCCCAGGTGAGAAAACTGGGGTCCAGAGAAGAGAACTGACCAGAGCTGAGTTATGCCAAGTGCAGCGGAGTCGGGCCCAGAGCCCAACCCGCAGATTCTGCTGGAATGTTTCCACTGACAGGAAACTCACTGGTGGGGACCAGCCACGGCATGGCTGAGTGCCTAAATGCAGATGGAGAGAGGGGAGCCCTGCCTGACTTCCTGGGCACTGGTTCTCATTGAATGTGCATCAGAATCGCTTGGCAAGCTGATTAAAACTGATTTCCGGGCCCACCCCAGAGCTCCTGGGCCTGCTATTGGGCTCAGTACTGTGTAGTTCTAACAAGCGCCCAGTTGATGCTGATATTGCTGGTCTCTGGGCTGTACTTTGAGAGCACCACTGCTCCAGTCTTTGGCTGGGGCCTGGGGAGTATATTTCTGGCTCAACTAATTGGCCGATAGAGCCCTTCCTAGCCTTGTGGGGAGATCAGACTGCTCTAAGGGAAGCCAAGCACTTGTGAGGTCTGCAAGGCACTTTCTAAGGGGAATGACAGAGGACAGGACAGAGAGGCCAGGTGCCTCTGTTAGTTCTTCTGAAGTTCCTCATGTTGGGAATTTAGCCAGTCTAGCCATGGCAGGGAGGCAAACTAGCCGGAAGCCTCAGGGTTACTGAATCACATCAGCTGCATAGTCGGCAGATGAATGAGCAGATCATGGGCTAAGCTGGATTGGCAGATGAAGGTGTCCGGAGTCTCCAAACCCTCAGCTGGGGCTGAATTCTCTTAGAGACACCTGTGGACACCTGTGGTCCCTCCCCCATCAGCTGATGAACTGGGGAGACTTTTCTTCTCCTTTCGTGTGTAGAGGCAAAGGAGTTGGGTCATGGGGTTGTGAGCTACGTCCATTGCCTCAGCTCCCTCTGCTTTCCATCTTCACACGTGGAATGTGGCTTTTGGCCTCATAATCACAATGAGGCTACTCTACCTCTGGGCATCACATCCATATTTTGGGCAGGAAAAGAGTGAAAAGGCAGAGACCAACTAAGTTTAGAAAAACTTGGTAAAACAATAGTTTTTCCGGAATCCTCTTATCCTATCTAATAAAAGAGAGATATGCAAATTAACCACCACTCTGCTATACCCACAAAGCCATGCCCACAAGCCAATCAGGAGCGAGTATTCAAATTGACCCAACCAAGATGGCTGTGCCACAGAGAAAGCAGGAGGGAGGCTAGGGTTGCTCCTGGCAATGAAGGAAGCCAAGCTTTCCGCAAACCCTGGCCAGCCCAGGCCTCCACTCCAGGCTACAAAGTTTCAATTAGAGAAGATAAATAAATCCCAACAGAAATGGCTGCCACCACAGAGTGAGCAGAAGGCTTGGCTCCGCTCCAGGGTAAAAAGTTTCAATTGTAGAAGATAAATAAATCCCAAATACCAGAACCTCCACTTGGGTTGCTGGGGTTCATGGCTGGCCTGCAAACCACCGCAAGCCCCTCGCCCAGGCTGCCCCATGCCCCAACAGAACCCCCATCCTGATCTGGGACACCCTTCAGGGCAAACCAGCTGGCCTCCACCTGTGCATCAGGCCTCTATCCTATCTAATAAAATAGTAATATGCAGATTGACCGTCACTCCAACACACAAGATGGCTGCCCTCATGTGGTCAAAGAACCTGCCCTATGTGGACACAAGATGGCCACCACAAGATGGCCAGCAGGAGAAGGCAGTTGGGAGTGACCAGGCCCATGAGGGAGGACAGTTGGGGGTGATCAAGCCTGTAGGGGAGGTAGTTAGGTGTGACCAGGCCAGCAGAGGAGAGAAATTGGGGGTGACCAGGCCTGCAGGGAAGGGCAGTTGGGGGGGACCCAGGCCTGTAGGGGAGGACAGTTAGGGGCAAACAGGCTGGCAGGGGAGCAGATAGGCATCAATCAGGCTGGCAGAGAAGTGGTTAGGGGGTGATCAGGCTGGCAGGCAGAAGCGGTTAGGGACAATCAGGAAGGCAGGTAGGGGAGCAATTGGGGTCAGCAGTCCTGGATTGTGAGAAGGATGTCCGATTGCCTGTTTAGGCCCGATCCTGTCAGGATCGGGCCTAAACAGGCAGTCAGGGTCCCAGATTAGAGAGGGTGCTGGCTAGGCTAAGGGACACCCCCCCTTCTCCACGCACAAATTTTGTGCACTGGGCCTTTAGTTTAGTATATTTTTACTAGGAATTCAATCAGAAGGCTACTTACTAAGAAGTTTTGGTAGGTAAGTGCTTCTAGGTATTCTGAGCAAGTTTCTGTTAATGAAGTGGAGGTGAGAATGAATGTTGGGGAAAAGGATGAGCATTGCTCAGTATAGAGGCATCACTGAGGGGCTGGTTCTCAGATGTCCATGTTCAGAAATGTTAACACCTTCATTAATAGAGATCCTTCTCTAGGGAATGAACTTAGAGCTAACAAACTTACCCAAAAATTAATTACAAAGGAATAAATCAGTACATTTACCACTGAGAAATGCATCAGTCAAGTGGTGAAATGTTGCACTGACCACTGCTCTGTCGGTTCCAGGACAGCTCAAGACCGCTCTCAGTGAGCATGTGGCCAGGCTGGAGCGGGTGAGGCTGCTCAGGAGCAACAAGAGGCTGGGTGCCATCGGGGCCCGGATGTTGGGTGCCACGAGGGCCACTGGGGACGTGCTGGTCTTCATGGACTCCCACTGCGAGTGCCACCCAGGCTGGCTGGAGCCCCTCCTCAGCAGAATAGCTGGTGACAGGTAATCATCCACTGGGGTTTGGGAAGCCAGAGGTGGGAGAGGGGAGAAACCATCTAGAGCAGTGGTTCTCAACCTTCCTAATGCTGCTACCCTTTAGTACAGTTCCTCATGTTGTGGTGACCCCCAACCATAAAATTATTTCCATTGCTACTTCATAACTGTAATTTTGCTACTGTTATGAACTATAATGTAAATATCTGATATGCAGGATGTATTTTCATTGTTACAAATTGAACATAATTAAAGCATAAAACAATATGTAATTATACATTGTGAAATATTTATTTCTAATTACAAATAAATGAAATTTTGTCTTGAATCGTGGTGTAGCATGGGCAACAGTCTTCATATGACAACAGTAAACTACATTGCTACACTTTGCTACACCGAGGAGCGGTCTGTTGGTTCCTAAGACTATGGGAAATATGTGTTTTCTGATGGTCTTCGGCGACCCCTGTGAAAGGGTCGTTTGACCCCCAAAGGGGTCGCGACCCACAGGTTGAGAACCGCTGATCTAGAGCAAGCATGTCAAACTCAAAGGCTAACACGGGCCAAGTAAACAAGATTTACGTTTATGTGGGCTGCAAAAAAACAAAAGCTTCAATTTTCATAGAAACATAGGTTTATTTCAATAGAGACATGCTGAATACAAAGGGCTGAAGTAAATGAATAATCATTAACATAGTGAAATAATAGAACATTTTAATAAAAATTAATAATTTTTCTTGAAACAATAACTTATCAGACACTGAATAACTGCACAAATTAATAAGCGTAAAGCAAATAAACCTATTTTTCTTGTTCTCCAAAAGGGAAATATTTCCTGTTGCGCACACCAAACAAGTTAGTCCAAGACTAATGACATGGCACTTGGCTGCTAAAAGTATCGCTGCTAGTATTAGTGGAGAGAAATGGTGTGCTTGCATATAAGGCATGTAAGGGAAATGAATGCAACACGATTGTAGTAATCAGTCATTAGCAAATGTTGTAGTTTGTTATTAATACTAGAGGCCCAATGCATGAAATTTGTGCAAGGGGCTCAGCCCTTTCAGCCCCAGCTTCATCCAGAAGGTTGTCCAGCCTAATTAGCATATTATGCTTTTATTATTATAGAGGCCTGGTGCACGAAAATTTGTGCACTTGGAGGGAGTCCCTCAGCTCAGCCTGCACCCACTCACAACCCAGGACCTCTCAGGGGATGTTCACCTGCCGGCTTAGGCCTGCTCCCCGGAGGGATCGGGCCTAAGCTGTCAGTCAGGCATCCTTAGTGCTGCTGAGGAGGTAGGAGAGGCTCCCGCCACCACTGCTCCAATCGCAGCCGTCAACCCAGGTTGTTGGTGACCAGAGCTCTCCCTGTGGGAGCCCACTGGCCACCACGGGGAAGCTCCTGCTTTGAGTGTCTGCCCCCTGGAGGTCAATGTGTGTCATAGTGACCGGTCGTTCAGCATTAGGGTCAATTTGTGTATTACCTTTTTATTATTATAGGATTATGTATAACAGGATATTGTAAAAATTAAGTTAGGAAATTTTTATTAGAACGTTTTTTTATATGCTGTTATATTGGCTGAGCCGCAAAAATATTCCTTTTGGGCCACATGTGGCCCACAGGCTGCAAGTTTGACATGCTTGGCCTTTAGCCTCAGCCACTCACAGACCATCTATCTGTCATTGAAAAAGATGACCATTAGAGAGCAGCATATTCCTTAGAGTTGTTTTTTTTATTTGCTTGTTTTACTTTTTAATATGTTTGAGGCTTTTAAGAAGCACAGGGAAGTAGAGTTGGATCTACCTTATTTGATAGACACGGAAACTGAGGCCTGGAGAACAGTTTCTATTAAGTTCCAAACAACCCTGGGAAGGGTCACAGCACCCAGGGTTATCAGTACTTTCGATGAGAAGTCAACTTTCTACCCACAACTGTAACATGACCTGGGAAAGAGTCTCTGCATTTTGCTAGGTTACTCTACCCTGAAACCAAAACATTTAGATACGGTAATGGCTAAAGCTCCATTGAGAACTAGCATTCTTTGGTTTTCTGGTTTCTTGGTTACTTTTCTAACTAAGGCCAGCCCTTGGAATGTGACGTTGGAGAGGGCTGCATTACACACCCCTTAGCCTAACATTTAACATTTTCATTTCTCTGTTCTCTTTCCCTGTCTTGATGTCATTTTCTCCCTGCTTCCTTGATCTACTCAAAACAGTTCCTCAATATGCCTTGTCAACCATTTCCCTCAGTCTGAATGTCCCACTCAGGAAACCAACACCTGGTGGTGACTAGCTCATCTTGGACCACCTCAGGCATGCCTCGGGCCCATGGGGACCTCATGGAGCTCAATGATGGTTGTTTTTTATGATGTGCAGCTGGACAGGTCTGATGCTAGAAGCAAGCCCAGGACACTTATTCTTGCACTCTTCCCACAATAAATGTTGACTGTCTCATTTGAAGTTAGAGATGACCACACGTATGAAAATTAAAATGTCTGGGCGAAGAGATAAAGGTGTTAGCATTTCACCAGATGGAGAAGGTTTCAAGCAACATGAAGTAAATTGTTAACAGTCCAGATTCCTTTTTAATAAAGAATAAGCAGAGCTTGGATGAAATCAAGAAGGACCAATTGTGCCCAGTTCTGTGACATAGATTACTGCTCCCTTCTGTCTGATATAAGAACAGGAGACGTGTATAAATTTGGCACTAGGACTAGAACAAGTCAGCACACAGCCTGCCAGGACTATCATCTTGGATTCTGTTCTCAAAATCACAATGACCGTGTATCATCAGGATGGAACCTAATGTTGATCCTGCCCATCCCCATCTAAGTCTCGTTTTGGGATCACAGAGGGATGGCTCTAAGAGGGGCCTTTAAAATCATCTGGTCCTATCTCATAATTTCATTATTGAAAGTACTGAGTTCAGCCCTTGCTGGTTTGGCTCAATGGATGGAGTGTTGGCCTGCGGACTGAAAGGTGCGTGGTTAGATTCCAGTCAAGGGCACATGTCTGGTTTGCAACTCAATCCCCAGTAGAGGGCGAGCAGGAGGCAGCCGATCAATGATTCTCATCATTGATGTTTCTATCTCTCTCTCCCTCTCCCTTCCTCTCTGAAATCAATAAAAATA
The DNA here is from genome assembly GCA_011751065.1 of Lasiurus cinereus. Classification (NCBI taxonomy): domain Eukaryota; kingdom Metazoa; phylum Chordata; class Mammalia; order Chiroptera; family Vespertilionidae; genus Lasiurus; species Lasiurus cinereus. The sequence goes on from JAAGEH010000125.1 coordinate 17,826,428, forward strand.
TTGAAAGTACTGAGTTCAGGGATGGCAAATGAGTCATAGAGAACAGACACTTGGCAGCAAGCTGTTCCCTCTGCTCCTTTATTTGGACATTTAGGAAGTCAGTGATTAATATCATCAGCTTTATGTATAACCTTAATGGACTCTTTTCAGATGCCTCAGGCAGATATTTTTGGCTCCGTTTCACAGGGCAATGGGGGCTCAGGGAGGCAAGCAGGTGTGAGGGCATACATACACTCTGGAGCTGTTAGACACACTCTGGGTGTACTGCTCTTTTTATTGTATGCGAATTTCTAAAAAGACTTGGAGAAGTGGATCAGGGAGAAACATTCAGTCACGCCCACCCCTGGTTGTGAGACATGCATTAAAACAGTGATTAAAACCCGTCCCTCATGATGTCTGCTTCTCACATAGGCTCCATTTTCACAGATCTGGAGATTTCTCACCCTAGGCTGGGAGAAAAGAACTTGGCAATGCCTCTGTTTCCTCCGCTATAAATAAAATGGGGCTTCCTGAGAAGGCTTCCATAGTTAGGAGGTGGTGAGTCCATAAAATTCGAATTTCCTGGCTCTTCCTCTCCTCTTTCTCTCTCTCCCCCACCTCCCCCCACCCCCGTGTGCATCTGGTTCTTGACCCATCCTTGCTTGGCTCCCTGCTCATGTCCAGTCTTCTGTGATCTGACTGACACCTTTGGGTCGCCCCCCTCCCCTGACCCCCCACCTCATTCGCTGCTTCCTGTGCACTCGGTCTTCTCCAGCCCAGCATTAGGCTTGCAGACCCTCACAGGGGAGGTTTGAAAGAAAAGCTGCCCAACAGGGTCTGAGTTCTCATCTTTTTCCCTCTGCACGTAGTGATGCTCAGTGTGCTGGGACCCGGGAGAGCGTCCCCTTTCAGGGTCTGCTTTACTCCCCCAGTGGCCTCGTCAGGCATTCCCTCACCTCCTGTCAAGCAAAGCCAAATGGCAGAAGCCATCAGGCACAGCGCCTAATAGCTGCTGCTCTATGAGAGAGCAAAGGGCCCAGCTGCCTCTGAGGCTCAAGGCAAGAGGTGTCTGTCACCAGGCGAGAACCTGTTGCCCCCAAAGCAAGGAAAGGTCTCTAAGAGCTTTCATTAACAAGGTGGGGCGGGAATGGTGAGCAAACAGTGTAATAAGCCACAACTCAACTCTTTCAAAGTCACTGCTCTCTCAAAACCCTGGCCAGAGGATGCAGCGCCTGGCTGCTAGCCCTGGTTCCCCTGCCCACAGAATAGGCGGAGAGTCATATTCAACGTGGTATGAATTAGAAAAAGGAATCCCTTCCTCATGATCCTTTACTCCCATCCCTCAGAAAATCTGTCATCATATACTCCCCTTTTTGCTAGAACAAGACACTTTAAGGATAGCTGCAGGACATTTAGAAGTAAACATGCGAACGCACAGTGCCTGTGGTGTTTAAGGCATCCTTGAGGTGTGGGCATGCACAACCTTCATAACTGCACCCAGCTCCAGACCTTTGCTTCTCCAGGGCAAGGTTTTTAAGGCAATCTTAGGACATGGTGCTTGGAAACTGGCGTCTACCTAAAGTAACAAGGATGGAAATCTAGAGTAGCTGTCATTCTAGCTGCCAACTGCTTTGTGCTGCCTGCCCTCTGGTATCCACGCCAAGGAATGAGAGTCAGGGCTCGAGAACAGTGAAGATTTCCAAGGAGGAAGAGGCGCTCCCTAGCCAAGTGCTGAAAGGCAACACCACCTTAGGGGGGATCCTGGCTCAAGAGTCTGTCCACGCTGTTTCCCACGTGAAGATTGGGCTGGTCCCCTTTCTTAGAGACACCCAATCCTAAGGTCACTGAGTGTTCAGCCAGGGCTCAACCTGCTCAATAGGGAGAAGCAACCTGGTGCAGGGAATAGAGCACCTCCCTCCTCTCTGCCCTTTGAGGGGTTAACTAACAGAAGGCAGCTTGAAAAATCCCAGGTGAGTGTGTGAATGAGTATGTGAGTGTGTTTGAGTGAGTGTGTGAGTGAGTGCATGAGTGTGAGTGTATGCTGAAGAGCAGGAGGGGGTCCAAGATGCCTCCTAGCCCAGTAGAAGAGCAGCCTTCTGTGGGTCTTATGCTCAAAGCCCCATCTTACTCCACAGTCCTCTCCCTCCCCCTCAACCAGCACGATAGAGTCCTGAGGGGCTGACACCAGTCCTGGGATCTCACCTGAGCTGCAAGAGGTCTGTGAAGAGAGAATTCAAAGGCTCTGCTTCTCAGTATGAGAAGCTTTTTACAAACACCCAAAATGTGAGTGAACTTCCCACATGACTTTACATATCGTAGCCTTGGAAGAGCATCAAGGCCCAGGAAAAATGAAAAGAGATGAAATAACAGGGTTGGTTGCTAAGGTCGGTTGCAGTTCGCTCTTGAGTATCTGGATGGCAGTTCATTAGTTACCAGATAAGGACTGTTGGTGTCCCCCATCCCCATTCATATGTTGAAAACGGAACCTGAACACTGGGCCCCCCGGGAAAACCGAGTGCACAGGAGCCATGAATGAGGGGTGGGGTGACCCAAACATGGTCAGGTCAGATCATAGAAGAGAGGACATAGAGAGGAAGCCAGGCCAGGATCAGTATTTCAATTAACCAGCTCTTGCTGGCAGCTCAGCTGCCTCTTTTTGTCTTGAAATTCAAACACTAGACCTCCTGGAGCTTACAAAGGCTTAAGAGAGGACCCACCTTGTACCTTTCTGAGAGTTAAAACTCAATTTGCAAACCAGAGAATGATGGAGTAAGCAGACACTTCTAGCTTCTTCCAAGTCAAACAGGGTGACTTTGCTACTTTGCTTTAAATGAATTCCAAGAACACCAGACACATTTTAGGTATGAAATCCAAAGCTAAATATAAGAGCGTTTGGGGTGTTTTTTTGTTTTGTTTTTCTTCCAATCACCCTTTCTGGGTCACTAGACTGCCATTCCTCCCTAATTCAGCCCTGGTGAAGCAGCCGCTGTGATCCATGGGAATAAAAACCAAAACAGAAAACGTTTTTCACTTCCTTCCCTGACATTTTATTCTTCAACTCTCTCCAAAATGTATTCAAAGAGGCTCACAATTAATCTCTCTGTTCTGGTTAAAACTAGAAGGAAAGGAGATTTAAAAGGAAAAGCTAGCATTGGGAATCCGGAGTAATGCCATCAGTAGCAGTGAGCTTTACATATGACCAAGCTTCCAGCAAAACAGAGCAAAAACAGACATCGGATGCATTTTGGAGTTCTCATTTTCTGATAAAAAGTAACGTATACTTTGTCAGAAGGGCACCACTCAGAGGTCTGGGATGAACTGATGGTGTGGCTGCTCAAGTGCCATTTCCTTTCTTGTCCTGTTATGATACTAAGATGGCACAGATTTGATGGGATTCTTCGGAAATCAGCCACACGGTTCCCTGGCTCTTGATTCTGAAATTCCACAAAGTGCTCTGCCCATGGCCAGATCCATCCATCTGCCCAGTTCATCCCTAGGAAGTGGCGACTGGAGAGGTGGGGCTGGGGCCCTGCTTTCATCCTTGATCTTGCTTCTCAGTTTTCTGAGGTCAGTGCATTATGCTTCAGAGTGGAGACCAAGTGGGATGAAGTTCCCTTCACTTTCCAGAGGGAACAATGTGCAAATGGCAGGAAAGCATATCGACATCCTTGCTCTACCTAGAAACCCCAGACTCCTCACGACATCAGTCACTAAGGCCACAGATGGAAGCAGATAATTGAATCTCACGACCACCCTGACTCTCTCCCTAGCACTAGGGCTTACGCCAGACCTGGCTGTCTCCGAAATGGAAAGGACTGAGATGGAAACTGATGGGAGTGGAAACTGCGTGGCTGCAATTTCTCCTTCTAGGATCCTCATTTTCTTTAGAGGGGCACCTGCCAGCCACACCTGAGTTGAGGCCTGACCCATCCCATGGCATGGCATAGATTTTAGAAGATTTTAGAAGTTGAAAGAAGCCAGAAAAAAAAAATGTGATCTTGGTTAGGGGAGCAGCTCCTGGTACATCTGAATGATCACTTATGTGTTTTTAACAAGTGAAGTTTGTGACTTGTACCAATTTCCCACATCACCTTCTCTGAGGTTACTCCCAGGGTGTGCATAAAATAATAATAATAATAATAATAATAATAATAATGCATCAGTAAATTAACAAATAAATCTAAACTTAGGATCTTGGCTTACTGGTAGATACCAAATGCTTATATACACATATACACACCAGGGGCACTTCTGGGGCCTGGCAATCCTGAGCCCTCCAGCCTCAAGTATTGTGATACAGGGAGGAACAAGAACAGACCCTAGAGCAGAGGCTACAGACCCTCCGAATTTGTGTGCAATATTTTGTATATGTGCACTTGGTTATTTTTCTGAGGAGGGGTTCCTAGTTTCCTCCTAATTCTTAGAGATCAAAGACCGCCTAAAAGTCAAGAGCCGTAGTCCTGGAGCACTATAGCTGAGAAAGACCTCTGCGGGAAGCAGTTCAACCTCTCACTTCACAAGTGAGGAACCTGAGGCCCAGAGAAGCTCATCAGCTGTCCTAAGGCCACACAGCTCAGCAGTGGCGAGCTGAGTCAAGGACCCCATTTTCCCGATTCTCAGTGCTGTCCACAGAGGTTTTTAAAGAAAGAAAGGGGCAGGCATGCTCTTTAATGAAATGGGCCCTCAATTTTCTATGGAAAAACATATTTTCTAGAGCACTGCTGACCAGTAACATGAGTCACATAGAATTTAAACCTTTCTAGGCATCATATTACAAAATAAAAAAAATCATGAAATTAATTTTAACATATTTCAATAAATCCACACTATTCAAAACACTATCATTTCAATATAAAAATTACTGTGATTTTAAACTTTCTTTTCATACTAAGTTTTCTAAATCCAATGTTTATTTTACACTTATGTCACATCTCGATTCCATATTTTAGGTGGCCAATAGCCACATGTGGCTGGTGGCCGCCATGTTGGTATATAGTGCATGTATAGATGATATTTCTATCCCCCTACAAGTGAATGGTTTGCCTTCCATCTTTGATATTACATTTCTTCCAGGAGCCGGGTGGTTTCTCCAGTCCTAGATGTGATTGACTGGAAGACTTTGCAGTATTTGCCCTCCAAGGACCTGCAGCGGGGTGTGCTGGACTGGAAGCTGGATTTCCACTGGGAGCCTTTGTCGGACAGTGAAAGGAAGGCCCTCCTGTCCCCCATCAGTCCCATCAGGTGAGGCCTCATCCTAGAGTTTACTTCTCCTTTGCTTCCTCAAGAGGGGCTGGGCAGCCAGACTGTCTGGGAACTAATCTAAGATCCACCAGTTTCTCAGCAAATGACTTAATTTGTGCCTCAGTTTCCTCATTAGTAAACTGGGGAAAAAAGACTGACTGAGCAAGTTCAAGATAAAAGCAAGCTACCCTATCCTCATCTTCCCAGAGGGAAGCTACATCAATAATCCATTAGTGATTAAAAAAAAAGAAAAAGAAGAAAAAGAAAAAATAATCCATCAGTGATGATTATAAACCTTATAGGATTGTTGTTAAGATTGAATGAGTTAATATACGTCTTAATCCTTTCACCTTGAAAAAGAAAATAAAAAATGCATATAAAAAAGATTAAATGATTTAATATATAAAAAGCCTTCGGAGAGTGCCAGGCATTCAGATGTGTCATTATTGTCATGTTGATGGAGTCAGCGAAGCTCTTCCAGACACCTTCCATAAATCCCAGCGTGAGACCGTCGCAGAGCCTCGGCTGGGATCTTAACCCAGCTCTGCCTCACCAGGTACCACCGGGATCCCCCTGGCTTCAGGTCCTTTCTCCGTGAAAAAGAAGAATTCAGACAGGTGAATGCTAAGGCACCATAAGTATCAAAATATATCTGATTTTATGGGTTGTTTCTCAAGTATTTGGTTCTGGGACAGCCAAGTAGATGCTCTAGAGATCTTCTGATACATAACGAATCTAACCCAAACGGAGTTCTGTAAAACAACCATTTTATTAAGCTCTTGGACTCTGTGGGTCATGAATTCTGAAAGGGAATATCAGGGTTGGTTGTCTCTGCTCCAGGGTCTGGGGCCTCAGTAGGACCATACTTCACTAGACTAGATTGACTGGAAATGACTCAACAGTTGGGGGCTGGATCCCCTGAAGGCTGTTCACTGTCTGAAGGTTGATGCTGGCCATCAGCAGGAACTTCTGGGGGAACTTCTTCACCATTTTCTCCATGAGCTCACTGGGTTCTGAGAGCAAGTCTCCCCAGGGAGCCAGGTGAAGCAAGCTATATCTCCCTCTCCACCGTTTAACAAAAGAATTCATTGAGCTGAAATTCATATAGCATAAAGTTAATTGTTCAAGAGTGAACAACTCAGTAGCATTTAGTGCATTCACAATATTGTGCGACCAGCACCTCTCCCTGTCTCCCTAGAGTTGATTTGAGCTCCAGGCCTTTGTGGGATCAGCACTGGTCGGGACAGAGTGCCCCATCTCGGCTTAAGCTGTCCTGCCTGGGTGTTCATCACAATGACCTTCCCTGGTCATGGCCTCTGAGGTGGGGCTGGCATGCCTGGCCTGCTGCAGCCTGTACCCTCCACCCAGTGTCTGCCAGGATCCATCATCCTCTCCTGGCCACCATGCCACAGCCCATGCTTTCAGGGAGCTGCACCCACCACTGCCTGGTGCCCCCTGCTGCTGCTCGGACCCTGTCTCCTGGGGCAGAGGGTGGTGAGGGGTCCTTGGGCTCCCAGGGCAGCCACGTGGAAAGCAGGCAAGGTGCCCTTCTCTCTCAGATCCCCAAACAACAAGCGCTGGGCCCTCCTCCTCCAAGAATTAACCCTGATCTTACAAATAGTGAGTGGTGCAGTTGGAAACTGTATCAAGTAATATACAATCCTGGTTGTCAGTATTCTGAACTTAGTATTTTTTAAAAAATATATTTTATTGATTTTTTTACAGAGAGAAAGGGAGAGGGAGAGAGAGTTAGAAACATCGATGAGAGAAAGATATTGATCAGCTGCCTCCTGCACGCCCCCCACTGGGGATATGCCCGCAACCAGGATACATGCCCTTGACCCGAATAGAACCTGGGAACTTTTAGTCTGCAGGCCGGTGCTCTATCCACTGAGCCAAACCGGTTTCGGCTAACTTAGTATTTTTAATCATCTAAGTTTTGCTAATGTAATGCTATTTTCTTGGTTATTAAAAAATCTGAACTTTGAATCACTTATATCTGGAGACATATTCAGAGTTTAGCTGCATTAATATTTGTCCCATTAAAACAAATTGTTCCTGAATGAAGGACACACTTCTTCAAAAGCCTCTGGCTACACTTTTTCCTGTTTAAACTTTTCTGAGAGATTTTATTGTTCTCTTAATTCTCTTACTCTGGGCTTCTCATTTCCTGTGTTTAAGCTAGTATTTAAACATTCAACACATTGAAATGTCATGTGTATTTCCTCGAGGGTAGGTGGGACCTCTCTACTTGTACAGTCCCTGGTGAATTTATCTTAGAATTGGGGTGGATGGTCATGGGTCATAAAGCAAACAGAATGGGTGAGGAGGGCAGGGGCGAGGGAAGAAAGGGGAGGACAGAGCTGGCCATTGCCCTTTGTCCAGGTCTAGTGCTACCTGCCTTAGGGCATATTATTTTAACCTAGGCCTTCTTCCCAGAAGTCTCAACAGAGGGCCTCGAGTCAGATGGCCTCGAGTCAGAGGATCCTCAGGTGTGGCCCTATAAGAGCAGTACCTGAGGATGGGTATAAAAGGCCCACGCAGTCCTAACAGGTTTGGCTCAGTAGATAGAGCATCGGCCTGCAGACTGAAAAGTCCCAGGTTCGATTCCGGTTAAGGGCATGTACCTTCTTGGTTGCAGGCACATCCCCAGTAGGAGGTGTGCAGGAGGCAGCTGATCAAGGTTTCTAACTCTCTATCCTTTTCCCTTCCTCTCTGTAAAAAATCAGTAAAATATATATATTTTTAAAAAGGCTGAAGCAACCACAGCCACAGCTCTTTTTTGTTTTTGTTTTTGTTTTTTGTTTTTTTTTTCATAACATACTGGGATTTCTGATGTGGTTGCTTTGCTCCAGTCTTGCCATTAAAAGCATGAACTCTCGCAGCCCCTGGAACCCAGCAAGCCTCCCTGATGTGGTCTGTTCCTGTCTTCTCTCTCCAGGAGCCCTGTGGTGCCCGGCGGGGTCGTGGCCATGGACAGACATTACTTCCAAAACACTGGAGCATATGACCCTCTCATGTCACTGCAGAGTAGTGGAAACCTCGAACTGTCTCTCAAGGTATGCCCTGCTCCAAGAGCGGACCTAGGAACCATGAGTGGTCACAGGTTGGAACCAGACAATAGAAATGCCACTGATTGGGGATGAGGCTGAAGATAAATTAGTCATTAAATGTGGAGCATCAAGCCTCCCATGTCTTCCCCTTCCCCATCTCTCATGCCCTACCTTGATTTTGCCCCCAGCCTCCCCCATTAACTTGACTATCAAACCTGCCCACCGGATAGGGCATGTTATCAGTCATCTATACCTGAGGGCAGACACCCCCCTACATTGTCCATTCACACCACCCTTAGCATCTCTGTGACTTTCACAGCACCCACAGACTAAAGCAAATCCCAAGCATTCTGTATATGGAGTAGTTTGGTCCAAACAACTTAGTAAGTATCTGTTCTAACAACTTAGCACCCGCTAGACACTGGACACTTCCCTAACTGTGGCATCAGACTGGACATCACCACTCTCATTCCCCACTCCACGTGCATGTTAGCATGATATTTGTTTTTTCATCAAAGCAACTTCTGAAAACCCAGTCCACTAAAGATACACTCCATCAAAAGTACTGCGATAGAATGTTGAAATCATGAATTATCTCGAGTTTGTAGTTTGTGGGACAGCCAACAGATGTCATGATGTTTCTCTCAAACATTTAAACTATACCAAGGGGCCCTTTGAGTTTGCTGGGGTATCCTGGGCTACCTGGGCATACAGTCTGGGAAACCCAGCCTCGGTGTGTTTCAGTTCATATGCTGCCTCTGCTAGGAATGTTTTTATTTTCACCTTTATTCCCAAGTGTGCAAGGCAGGCTTCCTGTCAAATGAATTCTAGGTATTTGGGAGTAGATGTGAGAGTCAGTGGAGGGGTGGGGCGGGGGGACTTCCTGAAATAGGAGAGACTGTTTAAGGAAAGCTTGCTTTGATCTCCACACAATAGTTTCCCTTGCCTTTGCAGCGGAAGACTTCACGAGCCACTAGGGACCCCCCTTTTCCTTGAGGAAGCAGCCTTTGGAGAATAGGGTGCTGCCCTAGCCAGTTTGGCTCAATGGATAGAGCGTGGGGGACTAAAGGGTTCCGGGTTCAATTCCAGTTAAGAGCATATTCCTAGGTTTCAGGCTCCATCCCTGCTAGGGGGCATGCAGAAGGCAGCTGATCAATGATTCTCTCATCATTGATGTCTCTCCCCCCCCCCTTCTTTCTGACATCAATAAAAAAAATATATCTACTTAGTCCTATCTAATAGAAGAGTAATACAGTGGTACCTCGAGATACGAGTGCCCTAACATACGAGATTTTTGAGATACGAGCTATTTTTGCTTTGAAATACCAGCAACAGTTGAGATACGAGTAATCACACGGGTCGGCTGGCTGCACACAACCCACCAGTTTACCGCGACTCGAGCGTCTCATAGTTCCCATGCCTCAAGGTTACGGAACGAATTAAACTCGTATCTCGAGGTAACACTGTATGCAAATTGACCCTACCTCCACCACACCACAAGCCATGCCCACCAGCCAATCAGAGTGAGAAAGCAAATTAACCCAACAAAGATGGCTACTGCCACAGAGAGAGCAGGAGGGAGGCTTGGGTTGCCCCTGGCAATGGAGGAAACTAAGCTTTCTGCACACCCTGGCTGGCGTTTAAGGCAACAAAGTTTCAATGGCTGTGTGAACAGAAGGCTTGGCTCTGCTCCAGGCTACAAAGTTTCAATTATAGAAGATAAATAAATCCCAGATATCAGGGCCTCTGCTTGGGTCGCTGGGGGCATGGCCAGCCAGAAAACCATTACAGGCCCCTCGTCCAGGCCACCCTGTGCCCCAAGGGAACACCTGATCCAGGACACCTTTCAGGGCAAACCAGCTGGCCCCCACCCATGCACCAGGCCTCTATCCTATCTAATAAAAGAGTAATTTGCAGATTGACCATCCCTCCAATACACAAGATGACTTCCCCCAGGTGATCACAAGATCCTGCCCCTATGTGGACACAAGATGGCCACCACAAGATGGCCATCAGGGGAGAGCAGTTGGCAGGGACCAGGCCTGCAAGGGAGGGCAGTTGGGGGTGATCAAACCTTCAGGGGAGAGCAGTTAGGAGTGACCAGACTGGCAGAGGAGGGAAGTTGGGGGTGACTGGGCCTGCAAGGAAGGGAAGTTGGGGGCAAACAGGCTGGCAGGGGAGCAGTTAGGCATCAATCAGGCTGGCAGGTTAGGTAGTGATCAGGCTGGCAGGCAGAAGCAGTTAGGGGCAATCAGGAAGGCAGGCGGGTGAGCAGTTGGGAGCCAGCAGTCCTGGATTGTGAGAGGGATGTCCGACTGCCCACTTAGGCCCGATCCTACTTGGTATAAAAGGCTGAGTGACTGTCCAACCACCAGACCGTCCAACTGGCTGGAACCTATGATGTGCACTGTCCACCAGGGGGCAGATGCTCAACGCAGGAGCTGCTGAGCTGCTGTGACTTGGCAGCAGCGGTTCTTGGGTGACACAGTCCAGAACCAGAGAGGAAGGAGCCCAATTCCTCGGTGGCTGTGCAATTCCACCTTCACAGTGGGTTATGTTGTTGCTGGGGTACTGTCACCCCAAATCTGGTTTACTGCCAAGCTATGGTGACTTGGCAGCAGCGGTTGTCAGGTTAACTAATTTCCTTTCAATGTGCATGAATCTGTGCACTGGGCCACCATTATCTATATATATGAGAGAACAGAGTACTAACCCAGGAGTGCCAAGTCTACGTGTGTCTCAGGGAGAGCATTGAAGCAGTTGCATGGGTGTGGCACCCTCACCCCACCAGTTCCATCCCAGGACAACTGCGCCCATTCTTTCTATTTTGTCACTTCCCTGCCCTGGACTCCACCTGGAAACTCTGCCGACTATATTGACCTTTGCCATCTTATGCCCATGATTTCCTGTGCATGTTGCTGGCCCCTTATGCTCCACATTCTTGGAGTGGAGTGCAGAGATGTGTCTTTTGTCCTTTTGTGGCAGGCCTGGCTTTGCGGTGGCTCGGTTGAAATCCTTCCCTGCTCGCGGGTGGGATACCTCTACCAGAATCAGGAGGCCAACTCCCCACCTGACCAGGAGGCCACCCTGCTGAACAAGGTTCGCATTGCTGAGACCTGGCTGGGCTCATTCAAAGAAACCTTCTACAGGCACAGCCCAGAGGCCTTCTCCCTGAGCAAGGTAAGGAGAGCCGGGCAGGTGCTTCTGTGCCTACTACAGGGCCGGGCCAGGGAGTGTTTCTTCTCCTGTCTAGAGGGAAAATAGAAGCTTCTGGCTTGTGCTTTCCCTGAGTTGTCTTCTATCGGGGGAGAGGGGGGGAGTAGAATGGAGAAGGGGGAGTGCTGTCCTCTGTCCCTCTCAGCATTTCCTTGGGGCTTTACTGTTGGTCTTGGCCTGGAGCCCGCTGGTGTCTGTAGGATGACACCTATGGAATGTGATCTTTCATCATGGCCCAGGGGAGAAGTTGGGCGGGGAGTAAGGGATGGAACAGGTCTCAGAGGGCCTTTTCATGCTGGGCCAAGTGCTCAAGGCTGTAAAAATAGACACAAAAGGTCCAAAACAACCACAGGGGGAAAAAATTTAAACACTGAATTAAAGTCCACAAACATTGTCTCTTCAACTGGTCAACTGTTACTCAGCTTAATTCTTATGGAGTGACACAAATGGGACAAGGTTTTATATGAATGTTTCCTGTGCTGGGAGAGGGGGCTCCAAAGGTAAGATTTTTCAGGACCCATGAAGGTCCCGTAACAGCTCCTTCACGTCCCTTATCAGCCCACACTGCTGAGAGTGGTACATTCTCTGATCAATGTTCATTTGATGACTTTCATAAGGAGAATGGCACCTCCTACTGGTAAATTAGAAGAACTTTTTTTCTGACAAAAAAATTAATTTCTATTAATTCATGTTCTAGAAGTGTCCTATGGCTTACTTTGATAGTAAGGTTTCAATAATATCATTGTCTCTCTGAAAGTGCTTGATAGCATGCATTTACTTTAAATCTAACTAGTTAAAATTAATTTTGCTCTAATGATTTCTATCCTTCTATCCCCCTTCCTGCACCACCCACCCCCAAAAAAAAACAACAAAAAAAAAAAACCCTCCCTTGAATTTTGAGATACAGAAATCCCACGCACCCAAAGACAAGGCCAGGGTTTCAGTACGGAAGGCGTTGACATTCTTTTGTTTTCTCCTCTGTAAGACATGAGGTACAGGGGAAAGTTTTCTGACAGCAGGCATCCACATTTGAGGCTGAGTAGATTTGCCAGTATGTTTCACCACCAAGAAAGATGAAGGTGATGGAACTCTTATGAAGGAATGTGTTTGCTTTGCTAGCAAAGTCCAGCCCTGGAGAAGAGCTGGGGAGGACTCAAATGGACACTAAGAATGCCAAGAAACTATATAAAAACACACACACACACAAAAAAAAAACACTCCTACAGTAATTCCCGAGAGGAAAAAAGTGGCAGTTCTCTTTGGTTTAATGGTGGGTAAATAGGCTGAATAAACAAGAAACTCCTGACTTAGAGAAGTTGTTCTCAAAGTGGATAAACGGTGGAATGCAGACGAAATGCCCTGACCTACTGAAACATAGGCTATGGGGCAGGGCCCAGGAATGTGCAGTTCAAACAAGTTCCTTGGGCATTTCTGAACCAGGTGCTCAGGGATCACACGTTGAGAGGCACATAGAGAGCATTTCTGTACGGCAGACTCAGATCCTACTCTTCCCAACCATTATATCTGAGGACTAAGAGAGGGAAAGAGTAAAAGCAAACCAAACTCCCGTCACATAGCCAATTAGGTCAGAGTCTAATTTCCAGGCTAGAGGCCATCAAGTTAAAACTCTATCATAGACTTCCTATTTCAGCTCCCTCTCTTTTCTTCTCCTCACCCCAGGAAATAATTCTCTTTCTCTTTCTGTTTGTTTTTGGTCTTTTGAATCTCTCCTTAGCACTTCTTCTTCCCTAAAAATATCCAGGATTTAGTACTAAAATTCTGGGTAGGATTCTTGGTATCTTATGAATATAGCCCAAAACACTAATTTATACTAAAAATCTTAAGGACTTACCTTGATATCCATCCTAGAACAAGTGTATTGTGAAGGAGGATCTCAAAAAAGGAAGATCGGGTAGCCCAAATAAATGATTTGTTAATGGAGGAAATTGGGTGTCTAAAGAGGAAGGAAGATAAATTCCCCTCACCACCCCCCCCACCCTCACTTCATGAATTCCAGCAGCTTAGTTCACCTCAATCTTCCTTGGGTTAGGCTCTGCCTCCACGAGGCCCATCATGATGCTGTTCCACACCAACCTAAGGTTCAAAGCCCCCTCGTATTTTGCCAGCTGCCTAAGAAAAGTCAGCAAGCATGGATCTCATTGTTCTTATAGATGGTGAGGGCTTGTGGGAAGGGAGTGACATCGCCTATCATGTTGCTGGTTCCACAGATGTCTCTAAGGAAGATCCACCCTACTCTATCTTGTCCAAACCCTCTTCTCCTAACAGGTGACCCTCTCTCCGGTCTGCAGCCCTGGAGAACTGTGATCTTGGTCTCCTCATTCTGTCCCAGTCCTTCAGCATCAGCCACATCTCTCCCTCCTCCACCACATAAGATAAAAATTTCTCCATCTTACTGCCGTGTGTTTCTCCTCCCTCCGGCCCCAGGTTGAGAAGCCAGACTGCATAGAACGCCTGCAGCTGCAACGGAGACTGGGGTGTCGAACGTTCCACTGGTTTCTGGCCAACGTCTACCTTGAGCTGTACCCATCGGAGCGCAGGCCCAGGTTCTCTGGAAAGGCAAGGCGTGACCCAGGGAAGATGAGGAGGAAGAGGAGGGGTAGGCTGTTTCCCAAGACAGGAAGTGGATGTTCCGATGGTCTTCCATGATCCTGGCCAACCAGCCCAAGCTCGGCGGGGCCTCAGAGGCTCCCATGCCTGCCCTGAGGGAGGTGACTGGATTGCCCCATAACCCATCCCAGAGCCCCTCACCAGGACAGGTGCCACCTTCCTTTTTCAGGAGGCCTGTCCCTTAGGATCAGTGCCTTCAGCTTGTGGCCTGAACATGGCACCTTGAGTTACACTCCAGAGAGTGAAGGAGAGGAATGGCATCTGACTGAGGGTGTCTTGCATGGAGGGTGGGATTCACTTTTGTATGGATGTTCACTTTCAGCTCCACAACATCGGGCTTGGCTTCTGTGCAGACTGCCAGGCAGAAGGGGACCCCCTGGGCTGTGCCATGCTGCTGGCTCCTTGCAGTGACAGCCGGCGGCAACAGGTGGGTGGTCAGAGTTCTCAGGGTATTGATCAGGGAAGACCTACAAGTGGTCTTTCCCAGGTGCCCCTCACTTCTCTTCGGGGCATCTCCTTTCAGTGGTCTATATCCCTTGATGGCTCACAGTCCCCCACTGTGATGACCCAGCCCAGCCCTGCCCACCCCGCGCCTAGCTGCAACACAGACATGGACCATCATTAGAGAATGTGAGAATCTGAGCTCCGAGGAAATGGAGAGGCTGTTGAGCCAATGCTTTTATCTGACAGATGAGGAAACTGAGGCTCAGACGGTGGCCATCCAGGGTTCAGGCAGGTAAAGAAATGAGTACTGTGAGCTGGGTGGAGGCTGTTGTGACGAGGAGCACATGCCCATATGAAAGGACAGCTGCACCTGCCCCACCTCAATTAAAGGTTCTGTTTTGTCTGAAACTGGGTCCAGTATTATTAGGTCATCCAACATTTTCAAAGACACTTGAAATCCAGAATTTATGAAAAAGCTCCCTATTAAAATTAAAAAACTATAATCAGAGGTCAAAGAAAAACTAAACGCAGGCAAATTTCCACTAGGGCACGATGAGACCATTAGCCAACTAGAACCTGAAGTGGGGAAAGTGGGTCACCCGAGTGGGGAGGTAGGCTCAGCAACAGTGACAAGTGTTGCAGTGGTGCCTCAGGCCCATGACTCATGACTCATAGTCTTAGATCTCAAGTTCTCTGATGCTGAATCCTACCCAGAGGAGATATGCTGTGTCTTCCTGGTATTTCATGGGGATCTGTGAGGGTTGATATGTTTAGGGCACCACAGGAGCATGGATTTTAACCAGGTGTCACCTTGATTTCTCAGTGTGGATTTCAAAAAGCCTGACCTGTGATGGGCAATACATACCCATGAGCAACACCCCTAGTGTGTGTGTGTGTGTGTGTGTGTGTGTGTGTGTGTGTGTGTGTGTAGGAGAGGGAAGGCTGCTGGATTTGGAGCAGGCAGGCCTCATGTCCTCTGGTGACCAGCCGCTCCACTTGCCAGAGGAGGACTTACTCACAGAGCAGATGGAGTCATTGGCTTGCAGAGCACTGGCCTCATTCAGAATATTTCCCATGCTCGGAGCAATTTGGTTTGTGAAATTCCTGCCACAGGGAGGAGGCTTGCACAGTGAGAAGGAAGCAGAGAGGACAAACGCCCCAGGGAGAGGAGGGAGGAGCACATCAGGTCTCCTGAGGTGCCAGGGCTGGCAGGAGCCTCTCCCTGGAATAGAGGCTTGGATGATGTGCGTGGGGAGGGACAAGAGACAGCACTGAAGACCAACTCCATAGATTTTCATGAGGCCCCACCCTGCCGTATGGCTGGAGTCCTCAGTACCCAAGAGGAGTCGGGCTGCCCTGAGACAACAAAAGGTTATGGCCCAACAGACATCCAAAGAGAAATGCTGAGCATGACTGGCAGGCATGCTCCCCAGAGAGAGAGGCCCGGCCTTAAACTAGGGGTGTTGCTCATGGGTATATATATCCCATCTCAGGTAAGGCTTTTTTTGAAATCCACGCTGAGAAATCCAGGTGGCACCTGGTTAAAAATCCATGCCCTGAAAGGATGGGTCAAGCTAGTGACTGGTCTACTCCCTAGTTATGGTTCTTAACCATTTTAGGTTACATCTTGTGGTTGCCTTACAGGGGCAGGATCAATCCCGAACCCAAAGACTGGTTCAGGTCATGAGACTGATGACTCCACACACCTCCCTCCCCAATATCTGAAGATTGCCCTAGGCCTCAGCTCTTTTGTGAGCTGTGCTTCTCACATCTCCAGCTTTGGCGAACACCTCCTGCTAACACCCGTTCCCTCTCTCCCAGCACCTGGAGCACACCGGCAGGAAGGATATCCGCTTTGGAAGCCCACAGCACCTGTGCTTCGATGTCAGGCAAGAGCAGGTGATTCTTCAGAACTGCACCGCGGAAGGCCCTGCCATCCACCAGCAGCACTGGGACTTCCAGGAGGTGAGCAATCCATTCGGAAAGAGCTTGGCAGGGCCGGTGGTCAGCATTACGTCCCAAGCTCTTCCAAGAGGTCAAGTATTACCATTCAGACCTGTGCCTCCATTGCTTACTTAAATTAAATGCTTGGCACGAAGGCCTCGGGGAGGCAAAGCCAACTTTGCAGAAATGTTGGGCCATCAGAATCTTGAAATGTACTAATTTGCCATGTTTCTGTAGCTCTGACCTCATTGTGGCAGAGTGGAGAGAGCCTCTTTCTGAAGTTCATTTTCAAGGTTTGTTCTCAACAGCTTATTGTGCGTTCAGCCTAAGTTTCCAACATATGAGTTTCTGTAGCTCTAACCTCGTTAGAGCTCAGATCACAAGTAGGACCACCGAGTGCATGATAGCAGCAGTCAACCACCTTGTTAGGGGGCTTTTAGAATGGAAAGGCTCTCCCCTCCTCCACCGCCAACATAGACATCGATATAGGTATCACTTTTTTCCTTTTCAAATTCCACTGTGGACATTTCATCATTGTATTAAGACTTTGATTAAAGAGAAGTTCTAGATCCTTTTCAGAAGTTATGTTTAAAAAAAAGAGGAAATAAATAAAATATAAGTACTGAAGGAGAGTGCATGGGTCCCCCATACAGAATTAGGATAGGAAGGTGACAGTATCAACATGAAGTATTCATACACAGCTTTTTCTCCACCTCAAATCCTTTTTGGAGCAAGTTAGGGTATAAATATATAAACATGGAAATAAATACACACATCCTCTTTATTTCCTTCAACTTCTTCTTGGGTACAAAGAGGGTAAAATAAGCAGAACTCTGTGCATCAGTATTCTTAAAGAAGAAAATCATATGTTGGAAACTTAGGCTGAACACACAATAAACTGTTGAGAACAAACCTAGAAAATATTATGCCAAGTGAAAGAAGCCAGTCATAAGGGCCACATATTATGTGATTGCATTTATAGGAAATACCCAGAATAGGCAAATCCATAAACACAGAAAGCATATTAGTGATTTCTAGTGGCTGGAAGGAAGGAGGAATTGGAAAATAATGCTAATGAATAGCAGTTTCCTTTTCAGAGTGAATTGAAAATGCTCTAAAATTAGGTAGTGATGATGGCTGCATATACTCTGTGAATTTACTAAGAACCACCAAATTGTATACTTTAAAAGAATAAATATTATGGTAGGTGAATTATATCTCAAAAATACCTAAATAAAAATAAATGAATAAATAGACATTATTAGCATTGCTGGTTAAGGATGTTAAGTTTTCATAAAGACATTGATTTTTTTTCCTTGTAAAGGGCATAGCTAGATTCAATATTAAATTTGGTAGATTTGAAATAGTCTTTCAAATATGGCTGACTTGGACCTTCAGTATATCTTTACAGCCTTACTCTCTGCTCCAACCTGGTGGCAGCAGTACTAAATTGCAGGATTACTAAAAGGACAGAGATTAAATTAAATTATTTTGAAAACAGAAATTTACAAGTCACTGATAACAATGAATGTCACCAATACAACATAAAAAGTGAACATAATTTTTATATTGAGCATTCCACTAACCAGAACCTTCTAAGATATGGTAAAGATAACTGAATTAAAGGTCCCAAGGCTCTGAATAATATCTACATTTCAGAACTGCCTGAATTGCACTACATTTTTTCACCAAAATACTATCGTTCCTCACCAGGCCAGTTTGCAGTACCTCTAATATTCCCTTAACCAGAGGCCCAGTGCACGAAATTTGTGCAAGAGTAGGCCTTACTTTCCCCGGTTGCCAGCACTGGCTTCCCTTTCAGCCCCAGCTTCCTCCAGAAGGTATCCGGAAGGAAGTTCGATCTAATTAGCATATTATACTTTTATTATTATAGGTGATTAGTACAAATCTTAGAAATTTCCTTCTTTGCTGACTGACTGAGGGAGATTGACTGGTTCTTCTTTTTTCCCCCTTCTCACTTTTCAGAATGGAATGATTATTCACATTCTTTCTGGAAAATGCATGGAAGCGGTGGTGCAGGAAAACAATAAAGATTTGTACTTGCGTCAGTGTGATGGAAAAGCCAGCCAGCTATGGCAATTTGACAATGTCAGCACTGTGGATGAACGATGAGTGCCAATGTCTGAAGAAAAAGAGAAGATTGGTCCTCACAGTTTAGTGACAAGAGAGCTAAGAAAGCATGTATATCCCATGAAGCACATCCTCTGTGTTTGTACTCCTTGTGAGAGCAGAGAAGAAGGCTCCATGAATGAGTATAGAAAGTCTTTCCCTTCTCGCACCTATGCCATTGACTGCTGGCTATTTTCAAAAAAGAAAAAAAAAGTATATATATTGTCTTCATCACTGGTAGATGATCATTACTTAGTACAGAAGATTCTTCGTTTTCTTGATTGGGCATGCAATAATTGCTTTTATTTCTGACTAAGAAGAGAGGCCTGGACATTCTCTGCTAGCACTTCCAGGATGCATAAATCCAATTGATCAATTTATTTCAAATGGCCTTTCCTTGGATTGTCTGTGTAACCAACTATGGAAATTAAAGTGTAAAGAGAGCATATGGCCTGGCATACCAAAAACTCTAGATTAAGCCTATTAGGACAAATTTCATGTTCCCTGGTTGAGCCCTAGCTCAGAATAAGGAAGGGAAGCTACTGAGAGAAGAGCAGGATTGGAGAGAAGATGGAAGAGAGCTTTGGACGAAACCTCCAGCTCAGCCTCGCAGCTGAAAAGCAGCAAACGTGGGATAGGACGTTTTCATGTTAATGAGAATTTTCTCAGAACTTTCTACCTCCATTCACCATGTCCTAGCCCTTTTCCAATTTGGTTAACCGCAACCAGATTCTCATTCAATATACTTCTCTTTAGTCATTGGTCTTTAGAAGGGTCAGCTCAGACTGAGGATTCCCATGAACAAAAGTGCATACACTTGAGAAACTCTCCCGATGCTCTGTTACAGGGTTTGTATTGACTGGATCAGAAATAGCAACCTTTGCAAAGAGGCAAATCTCTCTGAGGTGAAATACCAGTGTCAGAGCCAAAATTCTTATGAGAGGAACCAGAATTGGATGTTAATGTTTATGGAGGGGGGCGGGGGGTAGGGCAGGGGAGGTGGAGGGTGATAGGGCCATTTCTGGGCCTGTAGGAACTGCCTGGGACCCCTAAGCATACCCATGCCCTAAGTTGAACATAGACAACTGTGGGAGGAACACATCTCCACTAGGGCACAGCCATTGGCTCTCCTGGCTGTGGCCCAGCCTAGTGTGACCATACGCATTGATGAGTGTGCTTGCTTCTGTTATTCAGAAGACACCATTCATGCCCATTTTCTCCTCCAGATAGAGTTCCCTCTTCACATGCTCAGCTTAGAAACTTCCCCTCAAAGATGCTGGTCTCCTTTGGGCTGTTTCAGAATGCAGTGTGTTTCAAATAAGGAAAACTAGATAGGAAGTGAGGGTTTCTAAACAATGCCTATCATAATTTATGTATTCCTTCTCCTACTTACGTCTGATTCACTCACTGCATTTCTCCTTCCTCAGAAGACACTTTAGACCTGTGCTAGTAGCTACTAGCCACCTGTGGCTATCTCTATATGAATGCATTTAAAATGAAAGAAAATGCCAACTCAGCTCTTTAGTTGTACTGGTCACATTCCAAGTGCTCAATAGTCACATGTGTGGCTAGGGGCAACTGTATTAGAGAGCATAGATATAGAAAATTTTATCATTGCAAACAGTTCTATTGGATAGCACTGATCTATATATAAGTCCATCCTCCCATCAGGAGAAGAAATTCCAGGCATTTTCTTCTTTCTGGCTTGTCTATATTTAAAACAAAATCCTCTAATATTTTGAGGTGGAGACCAAGCTAATAAAGGGTATTATTAGCTTGTAAAGGGTATTAATGATTGAAAAATAAAAACTAAACAAGACCTTTATTTTTTTAAAGGAACTTATTATTGGTATTGTGGGTATTTGAAGTTGCTGGAATGAATTAATATAATTAAATAAAAGGCTGAATTCAATTGAATAAGTTGTGTTTGACAGTAATTAACAGAAAGACCCAGATGGCTTATTGCTTAATTGGTTAAGCAAAGGAAGAATGTGGTGTTTCTTGCTTCCTTAACCATCCCCATGATTTATTACTTTATTATGGGAATGGCTGTCAACTTGGTCCCTGACTGGTACTTACAGACCCTTAATTTAAACAAAACAGATGCCTCCATTCAGTTCTAAAAGAAATTCAAGCTTTTCCCATAATGTAACCGAGTGTTCAAATTCTCTTCTTTATGGGCTCAGTTCTGATTTTGTCCACAATGATCAATTTAAAAATAGAGAAACCTGGCAGTTAGAAGATTTGATTCCCCAATTCAATCTTAATGTGTGCCCATGAATTTTATGATGGAGGTGTGTTATTTGTTTTTTAAGATTGAATTAATCACCATCACCACCACGTTTGCCATTATTAAGTATCCCAGAGAGAAGTATTCAGCCAGCAGGCTAGAGTCCAATAGTCTTTAGGCTATTTCACAACAGTGAAAGCAGATACCATACCTGGAGGGGCCCTGAGCTATTTTCTCTTTAGTCTCAATGCCATTGGTCCCACCAGCCAACTCAGAATTCCAACTCCTATAGCCATCAAAGTCCCCCAGGTCCATGATGATGGACATCGCTGCACCAGAACTGGACATTACCAGAGGTCATTTCAATGGGATTCCATTTTCTACTGAAAGGCCATGAAAAAGTCACCAAGTGACCCTTGAGCAGTCACCAAATATGTACAAAGGCAACCCACTGACACAGGGCTGCCTTGATGGGCTCCAAGCTACATATTGTGTATACTATCCATGATTGTTCTTTAAAAGCTCTTTTTGAAATGCAACATGTGACCACTTTTGACAAAACACCTACAAGCCCTGCCCTGATTATTAAAATGTCTTGATTCAGACATATTACGATGATGATGTTAAGCACAATAGCCAAAGAGGTGATATTTCCAGTAGTCTAGAACCCTCTGCTATTTCTGTGTAAACAATAGGTTTTCTAATCTCCTTGCCAGTTTTAACCCCTTCCATGAAATAGAGAAGGATGTCTCTAGCACTATTTTTTTTTTTTAAATACTGTGAGGATCTTTGCTGGTGTGGTAGTTCTATCCATTTGTCTGGGGTGCTTATATTTCCTCATCACCAAGAAGTCTATTTAATACCAATACACTATGCTATCGCAGCATATAAGCAGCTTGCCTGACTTTATTTGGCTTAAAAATAGTCATCACGATTACTTCTTCCCTAGCATGATAGTTTGCAAGCTCAGACCTAACAGATCAGACTCACCTTTGAAAATTAAAGTTTGAGCCTGGCTGGCATGGCTCAGTGGTTGAGGATTGACCTATGAACCAGAAGGTCACGGTGTGATTCCCTGTCTTGGCACATACCCAGGTTGCAGGCTCGATCCCCAGTGTAGGATTCTCTATCATCATTGATATTTCTATCTATCAATCCCTCTCCCTTCCTCTCTGAAATCAATAAAGATGGATTTTTTTTTTAAAAAAAAGCTGTTTCTCCAGCATCTATGTTCTTGTGGCATCTTTCATCTCACTCTCCCTCTTCCTCTATCTGGCCCTCTATGTCCTTCCATTATCAAGTCAATTGACCAATATTGATGGAATTAACAGAATCAGTTTCTCCAGAGGCTATCTGGAGCACTGACCAAGTCAGTTAATTCTCAGCTCTTCTCAGCCTCAGCTCCTCTCCTGGAAGAATCCATAGTATGAAGGCACAGGAATGCTATTTAATATGGATGTGGGATGAGAGAGCTACTTAGAGGTGCTGCTGGTAGTGGTGGGAATATGACTCTGGTCTTGAAGAGACAGCTGGAGCGCTGGCAAGCAGATGATCCTATATTGAGGATGCACATAGAGGCAGATATAGGGAACCTTCTGGAAATGGTTAGGACCTGAAAATAGGCACATCTAAGAACCAAACATGAGATTAGATGATTAGAAAATAAATCCTGCCCAAGTCCAAAATATGATTATATTAGTCCTTAAGTTAAATTCTACAGTTAAGTTAAAGGAAAATTTCAAAAGGGATTTCAAATTCACCCACCACCAGACTCTGTGACACAGTGTTCTCACCAGCCCACCCACTCTGGTCTTAAAGCTTTAGTGGTTCCTAGAGAACTTCCTTTCCAGCTGTCAATATCTACATTTCTTTGCCTGAAATTTTTCCCATAGCCAAAGAGGGCTGTATGAGATGTGAGCAGGCCAGACGTGCCTTGAAAGCCACCTGCAGGAGCAGCCTTTAGCCAATGACTGACAAGAGTTGGTATAAAAATACCTCCATTCTCTCATTTCTCTGGTAGGATAACTCTGAGGTGCATGTTCTACACCATTTCCAGAATTGACTGTGGGATTTAGTTCTAATCACGTGTTCTGGGAGCTGGCTTGAGAATGCATCTTGCTATTCCATCACACAGTGCCAATTGGGATAAGTTCACTTAGGTGAGATAATATTTTAGAATTATACTGACTATGAACTAGAGCAGAGGTCAGTAACATTTTCTATAAAGGACTACATAGTAAAATATTTTTGGCTTTGTAGCCCAACAGTTTCTGGCACAGCAACTCAACTCTACCCTCAGAACACAAAGGCAGCCATGGACAATAATAAACAAATGAGCACAGCAGTGTTGCAATAAAACTTTATTTACAAAACCAGGTGGCTGGCCAGACTTGTCCCACAGCCACAGTTTGTTACTTCCTAGACTAGAATATTTGGCCCAACTGCAGAAAGAGATAAATATTACAGATTCTTTAAAAACAAACAGAACAGTAAAGAAACAAGCAAAAAAACTTTAGCTTGAAAAAATAGAAAAATAGTGTTTCTTTACTATAAATAGCAAAAAGCAAAGAAAAACAAAAGAGGGAACCAATATATATGTATAATATAATATAATATAATATAGTATAATATAGTATAATATAGTATAATATATAATAAATATACTATAAAATATTACAATATACTATACTATACTATAATATATGATATAATATAATATAATATAATATATATGGTTTCCCTCCAAAATGTATATAACATTTTGAATAATTATAAAGACCATGTTTATTAAAGTACATTTCATTTTCAAAATTGAGCTATCAACTGTTTAGGTGTGCATACATATTTTGGTGACACCCTGAATATAATATAATAATGTTCTCATTGAAAGCAACCACTAATCCTCTTAAGAAATAGGAATAAATAAAAAATAAATCATTTAAAACATCAAAATGTAAAATGTTGACACTGTAGCCCATAGCCTTTTTATTTTGGAGACACAGAATCCACAGGCCTTCACTTTTAATAAAGGGGAGTAGAAAAAGTTTTCTTAATGAGACCACAGGCTGCAATAAGAACAACATGAAAGGGCGGGCTTAACCTCTTAATCAGCATTTTAGCCAAGCAAATGGGGTTAAATTGCACTGAGAGGTGAAATTCGACATTCTAGTTTTTATGTTGTTGTAGTGAAGACAAAAAGGCCAATGCACACACTTTTTCCACACAATTCTCTTACAGTTGGGATATGCAGACAATCTGATATAGGCTCTTGTGTGGGGCAAGAGCAACAACTCCTGTGTATTTATATGAACTCTGATCCCTGGCTTTCAATTTAGCTAGATTCCAAAGCACAAACAGTGAGAGTCAAGCCAAGTAGAGACTTCCAAGGGCAGAGCTCGAAGCCAGGGCTCTACCAGGCCAGCAGGCCTCACTCTCGTGTGCCGAAGCCAACATGAACCCATGAAACATGTTTGGAGGCCAAAGCGAGGAGTGCCTTCTGCCTGGTACAGTCTATCTTTGAGGCTGCCAGGCCAAACTTGCCCTTCAAGTGTCAGTATTGGCATGTCTGAGGCTGGCTCCAGATAAAACAATAGCCGGGGGCACTTCCTCCTCCCCACACTCAGCGACAGTGCCAAAGCCGTCCAACTCCCTCTCCACTCTGCATCCTGTCACTCTACTCTCCACTCTGCTGACTCCACTTGTCATTGTACAGTAAGCCTTCACCATCCACCAGAGACAAGCAGCTCCCTAGCTCCGAGTACCCAAGTGGAAGCCACAGTTGAAGTCTGTTGCCTTTTTTTCTGAGAGATCTTATATTCCCCCATGTCGGGCAGCTGATCAATAATGAGAAGCTCTTGCTCTTACTATTCACTGGGAATGTTATTTTCCTTTCCAGTCCACTCTTTGAGAATATCCTTGACTACTCCCCTTGTACAAAGCTCTAGGTGCTGAGTTGGTTTGACTGGTAGGAGAGTCCCTGACAATGACATCCCCTCACAGATTGGTTTGGGCAACAGCCCTCCCAGTTGACCAGGCCTCCAGCACCCTCTTCCAGCCCATCTGCCACTTTCTTGCATAGCCTCCTTACCCAGCTGGCCCTAGTCTAACAGGTGTGATCCAGATAGAAATGTGACATATGTTATCTTAAGATGACTCTTGTCCTACATTGTATTCAATATGGCTTATGATGGATTTATATTCCAAACTAAGAAACATGCTTTTTTTTTTTTTTAAAGCAAAGATTCATGACCCATACTTCCTTGTTTCCCCTTATCATCTACCTCAGGGCTGGATGTTTCATTTCATGGATTCTATCATGAAGGAAGAAAAAAAAAAAACACCAAAAAAACAGGAGTTGAGATACAGATGAATGACATTTCAAGAGCTGGTGAAAAATCAAGTTGAAAAAAACTTTGGACACTAATTGGGCAACAGACAAAAAGACCGGTATGAACAAACCATATGTACCCACCAACAGAAAGAAAAATAATAACAAGCACAGTGTTGAGCCCTTTACTCACATTATTTCTGCTTTTCTTCACAATAGGCCAATTAAGAAGGTGCCAATATTATCCTTGTTGCATTATCCCATTTTATAGTTGAGGAAAGTGAAGCTTACCTGCATAAAGCAATTTCCCCAAGGCCATACAATGAGAAAGTGATGTGACTGGGTCACAAGCACAGGTCCATCTGGTTCCAAGGCCTTTACTTTTCATTTCCACATGTTATTGCCTCCTGGTGTTTGAGTAAAAGAAATAAAGTGAGACAGTAACCTTACTAATAAAATGAGTGAAAATAAGGGCCTTATTGTTTTAGGATCTGCCAATATTAGATGCATCAGTTCAGATGAGTGTAGGTACAAGTAACAAATAACCAACTCATAGAGGCAGAGGAAACACTGATCTTTAGCTCTCTCACATGCCCTCTTCACAGCTAGGTAGCTCCATATTTGGTGTAACAGTCAGACATCATCCATTACCAGGCTCTTTTGAACCTTTTCAGCCACCATCACTGTAAGCTCTGATTCTGGTACCTATCTCTTCGTGGGTGCAAGATGTACATCATAGCACCAAGCATCACATCAGAATCCCAAATAGAAAGGAAGGCAGCAGAAGGAAGCTCTGCTCAGACATCTCTGTCTTTATTGAGAAAGCATGCTTTGTTCCTGAAGCCCACCCCCTGATCCCAGCAACTTCTCCTACTGTCTCATTGACCAGAACTGTGTCACATGGTCATGTTTAGTGGAAAGAGAAGGTGGGAACATGTCTAGAAAGGTACCCTAGCAAATGGGGAGAGGGATGAACACAGGGCGTTCTGTGAGCAGGAACATGGGAGGTTGACTGAGAGTTGGCCAGTAAGTGTCTGTATACGGGGATATCTCCTCTCTCAGCAAGACTGGGCCCTGCTGCTATTTTTAAAAAATATTATGAGATGACAATGGCAGAACCCTGAGACAGAGACCTATAAATTCTCAAGCTAACAACTCCCAGACCTATAAGTTCCCATCCAATCAGCTCCCACCCCCTGCTCAAAGGAGGAATCTTAAACTGCCCTAGAACCAGCTCCATTTATACAGGGAAGGTATAGAGTGCCTGCCATCTGGATCTCATCCACCACCACCAGCGTTGGTCAAACATTCTAAGAAGCACAGGTGTTTTTACCTCTTTTATTATGCACCTTCTGGGAAAAAATGTGACCCCAAAGTACCATCCAATAAAATTCTTTATCCTTTATTTCTGTGAAAAAGCTAGTAAGTATGGTTTCTAAAAGCAAGAGGAAGGAACTTCCCATGGGATCTAGAATGATTTTTCTTCCTTTATTGTATGTCATATGGGAGTATCTGATATAGGAAGTTGCTTGGGAATTTTGCTTAAAACAACAGTTGCAGCCTGTTAACCCCATCTGCTTCCCATAAGCGCGAGAACCATTGCATGACAGTGTCAAGGGGCCTCTGGATTTTCTCAAGGCTTTCCCATAGGGAAGATGCTTAAAACAAAATCCTCCAACCTCTCGGTTCTAATCCTCCCCATCTTAGTCCGGTCAGTAAACACAGAAGGTGACAGAATCTGGCTGATACCCGGGAGAGCTGAGTTAGAAGAGTGACAAATTCCAAATTTCAAGCTGGACTGGAGGAGGCCTGCAAAGTACAAAGTCAAGTTCCTGAATGATATGCTTACTATTAGCAACCCAGATGATAATGCTCTTTCTAGAGTGAATTCTAGACTCTGAGGGCCACTTTCCAAATTAATAATAAAAAAACACAATACACCTACAAACATTTATTGAACATATATGATATACCAAGGACATTTCTAGGTCCTTGCCCCAAGTGTTTTCTGAGCTCTTAGCTTGGATAACCTTGATGAGTCACCCATGAACCATAAAAATTGCAAAATATCATCTTCACTGCATTATGTCAGCACAGACTTAGACAGAGTTGGATATGTGTACTCCAGTTTCTGGGAAGGCAAAGATATTTCAAAAACAATTCCAGGAAAGCCAATGAATATGTCTTTTGATACATTTTCCAAGTGGGACACAAAATATGCCTAAATTTGTAAACAACAATTATTTTTCTAAAATTGCTTTGGGAACATGCCCAGCATTCAATGACCCTTAAAATACGTATTTGTGAAATAATAACCCACCTATTTCCCAATAATTCCTAGCCTTGACTCTGCCCTTGAACCTAAGATTCGTTCATTCAAGCACCTTCAATGTACAATCAGAGCCCAAGGGATCTGGCTAGAGTGCTCCCTTTCTAGAATCCCTTCCACGCTCCCCATCACTTTCAGAATGATACCCTGGCTCCCAGACACAGCCTGCCTACAAGGTCCATCCTGGCCTGGCCTTCACCCTCTGGACTCACCTGCTGCCACTCATTGCACATCTCTAAATACCAGTCCCTAAAATAACTCTCTCTCTCTCTCTCTCTCTTCCAATCATTCCCCATTATATGTGGGGATTTATTTTATTATTATTATTTTAATAAAGCTTTATTGTTCAGATTATTACAATTGTTCCTCTTCCCCCGCCCCATAGCTCCCCTCCACCCAGTTCCCACCCCACCCTCTGCCCTTACCCCCTCTACACACCATTCTCATCCATAGGTGTACAATTTTTGTCCAGTCTCTTCCCGCACCTTCCACTCCCCTGTCCCCACAAGAATTGTCAGTCCACTCCCTTTCTATGCCCCTGATTCTATGTTCACCAGTTTATTCTGTTCATCAGATTTTTTATTCACTTGATTTTTAGATTCACTGGTTGATAGAAATGTATTTATTGTTCATAATTTTTATCTTTACCTTTTTCTTCTTCCTCTTCTTACAGAATACCTTTCAACATTTCATATAATACTCGTTTGGTGGTGATGAATTCCTTTAGCTTCTTATCTGTGAATCTCTTTATCTGACCTTCAATTCTGAATGAGAGCTTTGCTGGGTAGAGTAATCTTGGTTGTAGGTTCTTGCTACTGATCACTTTGAATATTTCTTACCACTCCCTTCTGGCCTGCATAGTTTATATTGAGAAATTAGCTTACAATCATATAGGTGCTCCCTTGTAGGTAATGAACTGTTTTTCTCTTGTTGCTTTTTTTAAAAATATATTTTTATTGATTTTTTACAGAGAGGAAGAGAGAGGGATAGAAAGTCAGAAACATCGATGAGAGAGAGACATCGATCAGCCCCCTCCTGCACGCCCCCTACTGGAGTTTTGCCCACAACCAAAGTACATGCCCCTGACCGGAATCGAACCTGGGACCTTTCAGTCCGCAGGCTGACGCTCTATCCACTGAGCCAAACTGGTCTCGGCTCTTGTTGCTTTTAATATTCTCTCTTTGTCTTTTGCTCTTGGCATTTAATTATGATGTGTGTTGGTGTGGTCTTCTTTGGATTCCTTTTGTTTTGGGTTCTGTGCGCTTCCTGAACTTATAAGTTTATTTCTTTCACTAGGTGTGGGAAGTTTTCAGTCATTATTTCTTCAAATAGGTTTTCATTATCTTGCTCTCTCTCTTCTTCTGGCACCTCCAAAATTTGGATGCTGGTATGCTTAAAAGTTGTCCCAAAGGCTCCTTATGCTATCTTTATATTTTTGGATTCTTTTTTGCTTTTCTAGTTGAGTGTTTTTTGCTTCTTTGTATTTCAAATCTTTGATTTGATTCTTGTGTTCCTCTAGTCTGCTGTTTGATATCTGTATATTATTTTTTATGCTTAATTTCTAGTTGGTCCTTTTTCATATCCTTGAGGGTATCAACTTATCGCCTTTCCTAGAAAATTTTTGAAAAACCTTATAACTGTGGTTTTGAACTCTATATGCAGTCATCTGCTTTCCTCCATTTCTCTCATTTGTGACCTGTTTCTTTGTCTCTGCATTTTGACTGCTTCCCTGAGTTGATAGAGTGGCTTTGTGTGCTAGGTGTCCTATAGGGCCTAGTGGCTCAGCCTCCCTAGTTACGTGAGGTGGACACTCTTGTTGGACCCCTTTGTGGGCTGTGTACACAGTCTAGTTATAGTTAAGCCTTGATTGTTGTTGGTATCACTGGGAAGAATTGACCTCCAGGCCAATTGGCTGTGAGGATTAGCTGTGTTTATGCCTGAAGAACTTCTGTGCTGAAGGCACCCTTATGAGGCAAGACTTGCTTCAGTGGGGCTTTGGTGCTCACTGAGTCTGCCCCTTGAGTGTGTCCCTTATGGATCTGAGGAGTTGTAATCTGGATGGTCCTACTCTGACCCCTGGGTATATTAGCTCTTAGATCTCCAAGGAAGTGATAATTTAGCCGCTGCCTGAGGCCACCCAGCAGGAGGATCTGCAGATTTCCCCTCTTTGATTGGGTTTTGGAGGTGCCCAGATGAGGGCCAGCTGTAAAGCAATGCAAGCTGCTACAGGGCCTTGGGCCTTCTTTTGGATGTTTTGGGTCTCACTGACTCAGCTGCAGTTAGGTTAGTTTAGATTTCAAAGGACCCTGTCATTCATATGCAAAAGCCTCTGCACACAGTTTGGATGGGGCAGAGTCTCAGGACAAAGCAAACAGCAATGGCTTCCTGTCAGCCCTGCCCTAAGAGGCCCGGGATCTCAGTGTCCCACAGTAATCGCTGCAAGCACTTCTAAGAGAAAGCTGCCCTCGAGTTCCACCCACTGCCAGACAGTCCAGTTACTCCCATATCAGTGTGGTTCCAGTTACTCCCCATATGAGTCTGGAGTTCAGAACAGTTGGGAGCTTATGTCTCCCTCCTGCTTAAAAAAGACAGCATATACTCAGTTGCCAGCCCTTGCCACGCGCGCCTCCTTACGTCTGCCTTCCATAGCTCCTCTGAGTCTCAGGGTGCTTTTCTCTTCCCTTCTAGTTGTAGAATTTCCACTCAGCCAGCCTTCCTGTGGTTCTGGATGATGTCTGTTTTGTCTTTCAGTTATAGTCTTGAAGTTGTTGTGTGAGGGAGCAATTTCAGGTGTTTACCTATGCCTTGGTCTTGACTCTCCAAACAACATTCTTTTTATGGTCTGTTTTTGCCATGCTGTTCTCACTGCCCAGAATGCCTTTTCTTCTTTCACTATCACACTATCACACTATCTTCCACTTAGTTCATGTATCATCTCTGCAGAGTCTTCCCCGAACGCCCAGGCTGGCCTAAGTGTCCCTCTCTTGGGGTCTGTGTATGTAGGTCTGCTGAACATGGCCCACTCTGGATTAAAACTATCACTCACACGTCTCCTCCACTAGACTAAACATATTTTACACATCTTTCCACCCAGAGATCCTAGCACAGTATTGACACTTGTTAGACACATAAAACATGCTTCTTGAACTTGAACTAAAGAGATAACATTTTTTGGTTTGGCCTGAAGTCAAGTAGAATGAAAGCAAGAAAAGTTACAGACTTTAAATTCAGACAGGTCAAGCTCTTATTTGAGGTCAAATCTAGGAGGACCTGGTCACTTTTCCGTCTTTCAGAGTTTTTAGACTAGGAAAAGAGAATTCTCAGTAAGTTAAGTATCATTTTTTAAAAGAATGTACAGGTTTAGTTCATTGAGATCAAAAGAAACTTTTTTTTTTTTTGCAAAAGCAGAAGCATATATTTAAAAAATTATGCATAGACCCAAATCGGGTAAGCCCGAGTGCGTTGCTTAGAAATGGACGCCGTACAATCCATTATATAAGGAGACTAAGGGGAAAACTTTCTCAGTCCTTGGCGCCATAGGCTTGGAAGCTAACTGTGCAGAGGGCAGGGAGTAAGACCCCACCTCCCACACAGAAGGCTCTGCGTTATACCCGGATCCTGTGGGTTTCAAAGCACACCAGGAGGTGAGGGCACGCGGAGGACATTGGTTAAAATCTGGGAGGATGGATCCAATATGAGTTGTGTGGTCTTTCTACTGCAGCCGGAAGGAATCTACTCCCCACACTCAAAGACATTTTCATCTTGAGCTCCCGGCGGTAAGAGGCAATGCAGCGCTCCTGCACTGGATCTGAGCCTGCAGCTTGGCCAGGGCCAGGGCATCAGGGGCTGCGTGGGCACCCTACTCAGGTGCCTGCAGAACTCGTCCCAGATCTGTTTGCCTGGAGAGCAGAGGCTGGGGCACTCTCCCACCAGCTCTCCTCCCTCACTGGTTCAGGGTTACCCTTGGGGACATTAGTTCTCTCCAGCCCACACTGCAGGCTGCATTTGCAAGAGTGACCCTGTCTGATGTTGGTGCTCTGTGAAATTGTGTGTTAAGTAGGGGGGAACTCAGTAGCCTAGGTGCGGGTGCCAAGCCTAATGGTGCCTTTTTCTTTCTCAGGCTTCCTATGATGCAGGCTTTGTGCCCTCATAAGAGTGACAGGTGCCCTCATTAGCCCAGCTGCATAGCTCTAAACAACTCAGGAGCGCAAGGGGCAGAATAGGCACAGACTGATAGGGCTCTTCTGTATTGCGGATCTCCTTCTAAGTGTGTCTGGGGACATTTAAATAGATTTTCTCTACTTCCTTACTCACTCAGGTAAAGTCACAATTCTCTTGGTTGGACCTTGGAGTGATGCCAGGAGCAAGGAAACTGACAGGGCTCCCCGATCCATTTCCTGTCATTTGTTTGAGGGTGACAGAGCATGGTGGTGACAGCTCAGATAACCTTCCTTAAACCACACGAAGCTATCAGGGTGGAGAGTGACAGGCATTGCATATATTGCAGACCTTGCTGCTGGCTGCACCCATCACAGGATAGTCTTTCTTTCTTTCTTTCTTTCTTTCTTTCTTTCTTTCTTTCTTTCTTTCTTTCTTTCTCTCTCTCTCTCTCTCTCTCTCTCTCTCTCTCTCTCTCTCTCTCCCCCTTCTTTCCTTCCTTCCTTCTTTCCTTTTTTAATATATATATATTTATTGATATCAGAGAGGGAGAGAGAGAATCATTGCTTGGCTGCCTCTGGCACACCCCACACTGGGGACAGAGCCCGAATCAGAGAGGGGAAATTGTCATTAAAGTTCTGTTAAAAAAGAGGTGGTTTGGGGGAATAATGGGTTTTCAGAAGGGACAATAGGGTAAAATAATAAAACCTTCTTTAAGTAGGAGGTATCTACCTCCCACTTTTCTCTCCTGCGCACGTCAACTCTCTGGACATTCGCTTTAAGTAGGATGCCCCCTTGGGAAAGAGAACACAGAAGCCCGGAGAGGTTTGGGCAGCACATGTCCTTCTCTGCAAGCTGTCTTGCCCTGGGGCTGCCAACAGTCTGCCTAGTGGTGTTCTGGCTCCCCCTACAGGCAAGGCACTGTCAGTTCACAATCATTCTAGAAAGGGGTCCTTTCTCCTCCTTCACATCCCAGTCATCTCTGGGTTGCCCCTTCAGGCAGGCCAGGCAGGACAACTTCATCGGAGAACAGGAATAGTCATTTGCTGCTCAAAGTCACATCAGAAAGGAGCTGAGAGAGACCTTCAAAATGACTTCTTCAAACTCTCCTGCTTTACAGATGAGAGACCAAAGCCTGGAAAGTGACCAGTTCCATCCTCGGCCTCTTTGCCCGGGGCCCTGACCCACTGAGCCCACAGATGGTGCAGGAACACGTGTGCAAGGCACAAATCCCAGAGCCATCTGGCCGAGGTCAGGTGCTCCTTCTGCCTCGTTATGTCCACGTAGGAATTCCTTAAAATTAATGATGAATAAGGGGTATGCTTGGCAAAGAGAACAAAGTTGCCAGTCATTAAACTGCCAACACATACATTTGGGTCACTTATTGATTTAAAAAAACCCTTCCTGTTCTTATAGATTCTCTGTCATATAATCCTATATTTTAAAATCCTCCCTTCCACAGGGATAGGCCCAGCTTTCATAAACAAAATATTCTTGGACCATATTTTCTGATTGAATGACACTGCTTATCCATCTTTGGGGTGAGTAACTATTAATAATCTTTATAATTTTCCAAGCAGAAATTCCTCCTTCCCATCTAACTTTCCTGGTCTCCCTCCCGTTCCCCACCCCCCTCTCCCCCACCCCGCCACCTCCAACACAGCATGGTATAGAAAGTGCTGAGCCAAGCCAGATGGGCAAATCCTGAGTAGGCCACATTTTGCTGGGAACATATAAGCTATATTTGGCAGACTCGTTCAAGGTCCAAAGTTCAAATTTCCAGATATGGCCATGCAGACCACATCAGACTTGGAGTGAGAGCTATTCAGTTGATTTGAAATAGTCCAGCTACAAACTGTTGGATACCACTGAAATGTATTAGAGAATTGCCATTAAAAAAAACACAAAAAAACACCACTCAAAATGAATTATCACAAAGTTCCAGCAACCTGGATACAGACATGCAGTAAGGTGGGTAATCAAAGTTCCTATGGGCATCACACCTCACTTTTAATGACACCGTCTGAGCATCTGGCCCCATTTCTCTCTATAATTAGAGCTAATAAATATCTTCAAGTGGGTATTTTTGACAGACTTTGGAAATATGAACCTATTATTACTAGAGTTGTGTGGTTCTGAATTGGAATATGGAAAAACATAGCTGAAGCCTTCTTCATCGCAAAAAGCAAATGTAGCAAAAATTAATCCCACAGGGCTACTGTCTGATGCTTGGCCAGCAAGATGAGGGTGGCTGACTTGTTTTAATGTTTCCGCTGCTTCCATTTTTATCTTTTGGGAAGGTTTTCTGTTATTCAAACACTGCCACACAAGGAGAAAAAAAAGGGATTTGGAATCACAAGTGTTAGGTTGAGATTCCAAGTGTGCCATTTAATGACTGGGGTGGTAAGGTTACTTTTCAGAAATATTCACCCTTTCCTCCCTCCACTTCCATGCACCCTTGACTTTGGGCCATGTGACTTGTTTTGGCCAATGGAACGCTGGCAGACATGATGCAAGCCAAAACTTGACATGTGCATGCAGAGTGGGGATTGGTTCTTGCACCTCTGTTCTGGCAAGTCCGCTGGTCTGAGGAAGAGGGAAGGATATGTGAGACCAGATCCAGGCCCAGATTGCAATTCAGAGCCACCCAGCCAAACCCACAGACACATAAGAGCATATTAAAATAGCTACTGTTTTAAATTTCCGGGTAGTTAGCAATGCAACACTGCCTGGTTGACACATGGCCAGAGACAGGGTTTCAGTTAATCTGGGGGTAAGAATATCAGCATTACTGTGATTTAAATGCTGTCATGCTATTATCACTTTCCATGTTTTAGAACAAATAGAGTGCCCCCCTCCCCGCCTTGCTTTCATGACAATTTAGCTAAGCTCGGGCTACAGAAAATTTTTCCAGAATCCCTTCCCCTGAGTGGTTCTGGGATAGCTTTGACCAATAGAGAAATTTTGTGCGATTCAGAAGACAGAAGCAAAGCCACAGATATTTTATGCTCTGAAGGTTGGAGCAGGGCACTAGAAACTGGGTGCTTAAGCACGATGTGGTGGATCTGCTAGCTTGCCATGTTCTGGACCAAATAACTTATTTATACAACTCCAAGGTGAAGGCACTATCTTCCCCTGACGTCTCACACATCACGGAAGTGGTGAGAAACAGATGTAGTTCCCAGTTTGTATTTTCTCTCATTCACACACGGAGCCTACTTTCCCAACTATCAGTTCGGCTGCCCTACAGCTACTTTAGGCTCAAGATCAGAAGTACCTAAGGATAACAGCCTTGCATAAGGCCACCACTGGCTCCCACAATGATGCAAAGTTTAACCCTGTAAAACAAACCCTTCATTTTCTATCACTTCTGGTTCTTCTTCTCTGGACTAGATTCTGACACTTAGGGCTGAGTCGATGGTTGTCTTAACCTTTAAATTCAGGCAAATTCTCCAGACCATAATCTGGAGGCATTTCTGATAGAGCAAGAAATATGTAAGATTAAATTATTGTTCATTGAGCCCTCATTACGTGCAAATATCCTTCTGCTTTAATTCTTTATCTCATTCAGTCTCATTAAATGGCCCAATTCCCCATCTGTGCTCATTCATTCTTATCATGACCAATTAGTAGTTCAGAGATACCTGCTAGCTATAGTAATAGTTCAAGTTCTTCCACTGGGGATTGTAGACCTGGACCCAGTCTCCTTTGGGGTGACTCTAGGTGGCCTGTGCTGCCCTCATGTAAAGAGCCTGAATCACAGAAGGTGCCCATGAAGTGTTCCCCCCTTCCCCACCCTCACCCTTGGCATTAATCTTTATGGAAAGGTACATCCTTTGACCCTACTCAAGAACTCAGTTCCCCTCTAAGACTGAAGTCTGGCCCTAAATCTTTGCCTAGTGACTGGGTCCTGCCGCCATTGCCAGGTCTCAGATAGGCACTGCTTGTCCACCTCAGTCCCTAGTATTGACCTCCTGGTCTGAAACACTGCCACTTACTAGACATTCACTCCTAACTGAGCCACTTCACATTGAACCGCTTGGTCCATTCAGTTTGGCCCTTCATTTGACATCTAGAACCAACATAGCTACCTTCTTTGGCTACAGCCCAATGGGGCCACCTGTGCCTCTGCTCTCTGCACTGGTGGCCAGGCCAGTTTCCCAGGTTTGTCCTTGCTCAGGAAGCAGGTGCTATAACAAGGTTTGCCAGGTTGTACAAGGATTAAGTTTGCTGGGGCTTCTAACCAAAATCCTCAGGTGGGTTTGGAGGTTTTTCAATATCAATAAACTGCATCAACTTGGCTAAGCTGGAACAATGTTTCCCAGCATTCTCTTCCTACATGGTTCTGGGTTGCAGTTGGCTCAAAAAGAGAGATTTGTGCACAATTTGGAAGGCAGAAGGGAAGCAGCAACTGAGACTCTGAAGATCGCTGAGGTTAGAGTTGGTAAAATAGCTGCTGTCAGTGGTTACCTTGTCCTCTTTCCTGCTGCAAGTTAGCTCTCCTTCCTGTCTGCCAGCCCTACTGACCAACAGCAAGCGCTGTTCATCACCAAATGCTTGCCTGTGAGCTCAGAGGTAGCAGCAACATAGAAGCAATGACCTCCCCAGTTCTTCCTAGCCCTTCCCTGGCTCCCCTCCAACAGCTGTTCCTACCTCAGCTTTCCCTGCCAGCTCAAACTCGTCCCGCAGCACCAGCCCTAGGGGAAGACTGGTTAGTGACTTTTCTTCCCTAATTTTAGGGGCGACCAATTTTCTTTTGAAAAATGCTAACACGCACCCCGCTGGTGTGGCTCAGTGGTTGAGCATCAAACCACAAAGCAGGTCACAGTTCAATTCCCGGTCAGGGCACCTGCCTGGATTGTGGGCTTCATCCTGTGTGGGGTGTGCAGGAGGCAGCCAATCAATGATTCTCCTTTATCATTGGTGTTTCTCTCTCTCTCTCCCTTTCCCCCTCCCTTCCTCTCTGAAATCAATAAAAATATTTTTTTAAGAAAAAATGCTAACATGCTTTCCTAGAATTAGACCAATATTAATCCTGAATTCTACTAGGAATTGTGTGCGTTTTTTTCCCCCTGAGTTCTAGGGCTCTTCTGCTAGTCCATAAAGAAAGGTGGAGATTCTGCTGCCTCCCTAACCCTCAACCCCCATTGTTTGCACTCTGTGAGCTGGGGATAGTATTTTTAACCCTGATTTCTTTTTCGTATGTCCTTTGTTTTAAACCCTTAACAAGGAAGATTTTGGAAAATGGTTTCCCAGTCTAAGACGTAATCATGAGCAATTTGTTTGAGAGGAAGTAGGGAATGGCAGGCATCCTCAAATGGAGTAAAAGAAACCCTAATTACTCACACCTGCAGAAGCTGTCACTTTTGCAAGGTGTGTAATTAACAGCCAGCGTGTGTTGTTAAGAGTGCGATTGCCTGTTAAATAGGGGGCGTAGCCCAGAGGCTGCCCATATTGGGGCTCTCCCACTGTGTTCATAGCCCAGTCCTCTGGTCACTTAAAGGCCAACTGCATGACTGAACACAGTGTACCACCAACTGAACACACATACTGCTCCCCATGCAAAGCAGGTGTGATCACTTTAAGAAAATTGAGTCTTTTTAACTTTGTGATTATGAATTTTCTGCTTTTCTAGCCTAGTGGTTCTCAGCTTTGATTGCACATTAGAATCACCAGGGAGATTCTTTTAAAATCCTGATGCCCACACAGCACCTAGGCCAATTAAACCAGACTCTCTCTGGGGTAGCAATCCTTTTAAAGCACCCCAGGTGACTCCAATGTGTTGCCAAGTTCGAAAACCAGTTCTAGACCAGTGGGTCTCAAACT
Organism: Lasiurus cinereus; assembly: GCA_011751065.1. Taxonomy (NCBI): domain Eukaryota; kingdom Metazoa; phylum Chordata; class Mammalia; order Chiroptera; family Vespertilionidae; genus Lasiurus; species Lasiurus cinereus. Next base: position 17,863,933 of record JAAGEH010000125.1, read on the forward strand.
ACAGCTGCATCAGAATCCTCTAGAGCAGTGGTTGCCATCCCGTGGCCCACGGGCCACTGGTGGCCCATGAGGCCCAAAAGGTTGGTGACCGCTGGTTTAAGGAAACTTTTGTGGTAGCGGTCACCAACCAGTGTTCTGTGGACCACGGTGGTCCGTGAGGTCCGAAAGATTGGCCACTGATTTAGAGGGCTTATTAAGCCCACCCCAAGATACTCAGTCAAGTGTGGCGGCTGTTTAATACTTCATACGTCTCATACTTCTAAGAATGCTGCCAATGCTCAAAGCAATGTTGAGTTCCTTTTGAAATTACAATGATCTTTTTCTGCACATATGATAGGTATTAAGCTGGGTTTTTTTTTTAGTCATTACCTCACTTATTTTCACAAAGTTGTCATTCTCATCCCTCAGGTCTCAGAAAAAGTGCCAACCAGAGACACCTTCTGTTTACCCTTTCAAAGGCACCTGCCGCAGTGACCATCACATCACCTGGTTTGTTTCCTTCCAGGCCCAAACCAGTCTGTAACCTTACCTGGTATTTCCTCTCTTCTAGTTGCAGTAAGCTCCATGACGACCGAAACCCTGCTTGTCTTCATCTCGTGCCTAGTAGACAACAAGCACTCTGCAAACACTTGGCAAATCAATGAATCCACAGAGCAACTCTAGGAAAGAGGGACCAATGTGGTCTGTATCTCACAGACCAGAAGAGAAATACAAGACGAAGTAACTTGTTGAAGATCACAGTGGAGAAACTTGAGATTCAAATGGACGAGGGCTAGGCTTTCAAACCATTTCCAGAATTGATCATCAGGCTTACATAAGCTTCTCCCAACCCTCCCCTTCCCCCCTCACCTAACAATGTCACCTTGCATTGACTCAAAACTGTATTTTTTTCAAATAACCGTAAAATTCCAGAGCCCAAACCCATGTGGCCAGACTGTAGAAACAGTGAAATTTCTTTCCTTTTTAAAAACTCCACTATTCATAGCAGAAACCTCTTACAATGCCCCAAAGGTTAAAAATTCCCACCTCATATAACATTACATCAAATACAAAATGCTGTTATTTAGTGGAAGAACACCCACATGAAAACAAATAGATTTGAATTATTTGACTTTATTGGGCATGCCAATACAATTATTCTGGTAATAAATTAATATATAGTTATAAAAATGTTGAGGGCTAAGAAAATGATTTTAAATGTGTAAAGGATATGCATAATCATTTACACAGTTGACTTTACAATTTTCAAACTCACAAGTGTGGTGACATCAAGTTATAAAGAATGAAACCTCTTTCTTAAAATTCATGTTTCAGAGTTTTGAGTTTATAAAGATTTCAAGGACCATTTCAGTTCCTGCAAGTTACGAAGCCTGAAGTGACCGTTTAAAACTCACCTCATTCAGTCTCCTCCTAAGTATGCAGATAAGGAATCCATTGCCCTTGCCAAAGATTACAAAGCTAGTAAGACAGAGGCTGAATTACAACTTTCTCAGAGGTGCTCCAGAAAGGTCTGCTGAATTAAATAAGGCACATAAATCACACACAACTCTAGCCATATCTGAAAGACCCTGGTTTAACTCTCTGCTTTACAGAAATTTAAGTTAAATCCTGATGTGTTCTATTATAGTTAACAAATTTAGTGACTCAGTAGCTTTGGAAACAAAACCATTCCCATGATTGCAGCTTATCACTGATCACTGCTAGCCGTTTATGCTTTTCTCTAGAAAAAGATTGGACTCGGGCCACTTTCCCCCTGCTCTTCTGTGCTCATAGACCTGTATCAAGGGTCCCTGTTCTTGTTTGAAATTCATCATTAACAAAGGGAGCTAACATCATTAGTATCTACAAAACCATCAACATTTGCATCTGGGCAGTTTGTTTTTGTTTGCAGCTCATTTCTAATCAAGTTAGAACCTGCTCTGTTCATTGGAGCCATCAATGATTCCAAAGTGTGGATGACTTCTGGGGTGCCAGTGCCCCAAACAGCAATGAGATTTCTCATCACATCAAGAATATGCCACATAATTCTTCATGTAATGTACCAAGTACTTCCGGCACACATTTCTGGTAATTTATTTTATGTCTCAGCTAATGGCTACACATGGCCATGCTGCTGGCTTGGCAAAGAAAAAAAAAAAAGGCCATGCACTTATTTTAAATCCCAATGAGCATGTGTAGCATGTTTATCAACCAGTAATACCATGTTTACATCCTGGCAGGAATTGTTCTCTTTACTTGTAGGAGCCATTCCCCACATACTCTGTCAGACATCAGTGTTGTTTTTTTTAAAACTTTATAGACACAGCAAAATTGTGTATATAGACAATTTTTGAATTTGCATGTGATTCTAATTTCTTGCCACTCTCAGCACTGCAGCAAAGGAAGACTGATAGCCTATCTGTGCCTATTTCTTTTTCTCCAGGGCAACATTTCTCTGTAAGAGTGAAATGTTTGGTTTGGTGACAACTTGTAGAGGCTTATTAGATGTGCTCTCGGGGGCATACTTATTGAGAATAGGCATCTCATTTTCAAGTTCTTCCTCAGAAAATAGTAAGATTTGTAAAAGCTTTACCTTTAGGAGTAGTGATTTGATTTTGCAGGAATGCTAAACATTCTGCCACCAGCCATGAAGACCTGACATTAACCCTTATTTGAATGCACTTGCAATAACCATGTCTACAAGTAACAAACAAACAAGAACTCAGATACAGAAACATTATTTGCTCTGATCTGGCCACAACATTAAAGCATTTAATTTACTGAACCACCTTGTTTTTCTCCCGTCATTCCATTGCCGATTTCATTTCATGGGCCGTTTTCCTTTTTGTCTTATCCCAATTTTCAAAGAACCTGCAGAATATTGACGAAAACTCCATACTCTCTAATGTTTAGCTCTGGAAAAAACTGTGAGTTAGAATTCAGAGCACAAAGTACAATGGAAAAGACATGCCTAACAAAACAAGAACGTTCTGTTAATGGCCGGACACAGAAGACTGGCTTGGAGTGGGAACACCAGAGCAGTACTGACAAGGCAACTCATTTTCTTAAATTAGAATACGAACCTGATGTCAATTTCAAAAAGGCCTAATTTTAATAATCCTAATAACCAATTAAATAAAATCATTTTTTAAATGAAGGAATCCAAATGACTGAGGTAGATGATGCTATCAGATAATAAGTTAGGTATAAGATAAAAAATAACACCAAGGGAATTGAAAGCTCTGGAAATTATCTTCCTTTAAATTCATGTGGAAAATAAAGAACACTCTTTCCAATTCAAAGTTCTAAGCATGAAATCCAGGAAGGTCATATCATGGACTTGCTTCTTTAATTGGAGATGAACTCGGAGCCTTTGGAAAGAATCCACAGCAGCAAACTACAAAGCGGTTGTCTCCATGAGGAAGCCAGGAACTGTGCCTTGATTTTTCCAGCTTGGCTCATTCATGAATGTTCAGGATTTGGATTCCGAGAGTCTTTGTTAGCATTTAACTAGTTCTTTGTTGGTGGAAGGGGCTGGGACTGTTTCTCCACACATAAACTGCTCCTAAGAACGAACAGAAAATTACCTTAACTACTGAGTGTCACAAATGCACCAATAGTAAACGTTCATCTTGTTACAGAATCAATTCAGCTCTGAGTTTTTCCATTGCTATTTCACTTCATCCTTGTTCAGAGTCAATGTCAGCACCAGATTTATAAGCTTAAAAATGAATCTCTTTTTAGTCATGATTCATATTTAATATAAAATATCTTATAAACAGGCTTATCTTCACTACAGAGCACCCACCTCTCAGAAATCATATTTATAAAGACATCGCCACACCTTTTAAGTTTCTGTATTAATTACTGCTTATAGTAAAAGTTCTCCATTTCAGTATTTGGCCATTCAAATGCCCCACTCTACTAATTCATCTGGGACAATTCCCACCCGCATTTACTCTGCTCTGGTCACACTGGCCTCCTTGCTGCTCCTGGATAAAGCCAAGCATGTTTCTGCCTTTGGGCTTCTTCGCTGAAATTTCCCTTTGTCAACCACTCTTACCCCTAATGTGCACAGCGCTCACTCCCTTACTGTGGTGTTCAATTTCTGCTCAATAAGGCCTGCCACGATCTCATACCAGCACTCCTGACCTCACCCTGCTCTTTTTGTTCCAGAACACATTTTAATACAAGAATAATCAGTAAACTTCTAATTATAGTCTAAATTATAGCCTGCTTTTCTCTTGAGGCAAAGTGCCTTGTTCCCACCTTCCCTATAATCACGTTAGAGGTCATCCTTAAAAATGTCAAGCTGTTCCATGTCAATTATATCTTAAGAAAAAAGAATGAATGTTAGGCTCCTACTTAAGACTTTGTTCAAAGTACTGACCAAAAGTTGGGATAGGCACTAATAACATTAATTTAGTTTTCTATTTTCAGTGTCCTTGGAGGAAAAACAACAGGACAACCAAAGACTAAAATTAAATTGTAAAACTGAAACTAAGATTATATCTCAAACAATATAATGTAGAGTTCATCTAAGCCAGGTAAGAAATACAATACAACTGTTCCCTTCAAAATAAATCTAGGTGTTCTGAACAATTTTAATTACTTATAGTTAACACAAAACAAAGAAACAAAACCCCATGAAACCTGTAAAGAATTTTTGTGAGTTTATTTGAGCCAAAATGTCGACATATGCAGGGAAGGAGAACCTCTAAGAAATGCGGTAATTGGGAAGGGCGGGTTACATCTGTATTTATACATTGCAATCAAAGAAAAGGACTTAAATGGGTTACATGAAATCTAACGGTGATAGACTAGAGAGGCGGGAGAAAGCAAAGTGGGGAAACATCTGGGATTGGATAAAAAGTAAAACGATAGATACAAATTAGGGGGGGCGGGGTGCAGGAACAATTAACATGATAATGAAGGAATTTGTGGTATTTGTCCTGGCGCCCAGCACTTTAGGTTGTGACCCAAAGGGTCCAGAAAAAGGGAAGTTACAAGTTACCCAGCCATTTCAAAGGGTATGTTATTATAGATGCAAAATGACAGATAGGCTCAGTTAAGGTCAAGGTTGACCTTGGCAGTGAAGATACTGGCCTAGGATATGACTACCCACCATAACTGCTTTTAGTGAAAGCTAATTTCAGACCATCCTTTGTGGTGACTTTAGGTCTCTGAGTTTGCAAGACCGCCATGCAGGCCTCCCCTGCGCTCGTCAAGTCAGCACGTGGCCCCTTTCGTCCACATTATTAAATAAAGGAAGAATAAAGACCATCAACTAAGTAGCTTTTATAATTATTTCTTTTATGTAATTAATAATTTTCATTAGATAAAAGCAGTTTTCTTTAACTGCCCTGTCAAAAGCTAAAATCGGCTAATTTGAGCTTTTTAAGATTTTAATTTACGATACGGCTGTTTACTAATGCTTTTTCAAATAGTTTAAAAAAAACACACAGCATTTATCTAACACTCTCTTAGAAAACATTCTCCCGCCCTTACATAGTATATATAGACAGACTGCTCAAGGTTCTTGCACCACAACCCATCCCCCGGCCCCTTTTAAAATCGGACCCTTACTTTGTCATAAATCACTTTTATAATAAGAGAGCAGCTAGGACACGTGGCCACGTCTTCCCCGTTCTCCAAATCTTCCTACAACAAAATCAAACACGGTAAGATCAGCATTGCCTTCCCTTTGCAAACTCCTCCTCCCAAACCCTCCCACCCCCAGGGGCAAGCTCCTCGGTGACTTGCCTCTCCCGCAGGGCATGGAGGGTCCAAGAGGCCTTCCCAGAGAAATGCCAACCCCAATTTCCCCTGGAAGCGGCACCCGGGGGAAACACTCCTGAAGGTTCGTGAAGGTTCAGTCGCCTCAAAATCTTTGGGAAGACAAAACGCGTCCCTTGCCGAAACCGGCTTGGCTCAGTGGACAGAGCGTCGGCCTGCGGACTGAAAGGTCCCAGGTTCGATTCCGGTCAAGGGCATGTATCCTGGTTGCGGGCACATCCCCCCCAGTAGGGGGCGAGCAGGAGGCGGCTGATCGGTGTCTCTCTCATCAGTGTTTCTAACTCTCTATCCCTCTCCCTTCTTCTCTGTAATAAATCAATAAAATATATATTTAAAAAAAAAAAACGCGTCCCTTCCTCCAAAGAAGTATCCCAGGAAGGTGAGCCCGAAGAAGGATGCTAAGGGGTAGGGGGGAGATGGCGAAAAGTCGGATGCTCCCCGCCACCCAGCCCCTCCCCTTCCCTACTAGGCCTGACGAAAGTCCAAAACGAAATGCCCACTGACAACTGAGACTATCAAATTTGGGGGGGTTTAAATAGCATATATTTATAAATAGGATAAAAATAGCACAGATAACCACTACGGGGCGGCGGAAGAATCACCGCAGAGCGAAACGCGCCTGCTCTCGGCAGCGGCCGCGGGCCCGAGGTTACCTTAGTGATGCAAAAGTTATCGCCACAAGGGCAGGGGTAGAAATACGTCTCCAGGTCCTCGTCATACTGGAAGTCCTCGATTTCCACCTCATCGTGGAACACGGCCATGGTCCTGGGGCCTGACAGGGGGCCCCCACCGGCCGAAACCGACCCGGGCCGGCCTAACTCCGAGGACGCCGGCCCCAGCCCGGCGCAGCCACCACGCCCCGGCGCAGGAACGACCGCTTCCGGCGCCCGACAATGACGCAACTGCGGGCTGGGAAGCCAAATGGGTGACCTGGTGCCGGTCGCCATGGAGATGGCTGAACTGCCCCAGGAGACGGCGGAAAAGCTTGCTTGCTGCTTAGTGGTGTCGCGTACCGCCCCGCCCATTGGACGGGAGTGGCCAATAGAATGTGAGGATCGCGCGCGCCGCCGACGTCACGTCGGGGACACCGGAAGGGGTTGGGCTCTTTTCCGGAAGCGAGGTACCGGCAGTGGTGGCGGCGCGGAGGCAGCTTGCTGCCGGCTTGAGGTTGCCGGCCTCGTGTCCCTGGACCTGAGGTCTTCATCCAGCCCCCGCTGCAGGCCGGGATAGCACAGTGCGGGCCTTCGGCGCCCCTGGAGGACGGACCGCAGCCTCGCCTGGTCTTCGGCGACGGGAGACGCCCCGCCTTCTCGACCTCCGTGCCTTCCCGGCGACCGACGGAGGGCTCCCTTGGAATTTCGATTCGCCGGGTGACCTTGCGCTCGGGGCGACGCCTCGCTTGTAGTTCGCGGCTGCTCTTGGCTGCTCAGGTATAGCCCCGTCTCTGCAGCGCCCTACACGATCGTCAAATGCCCGGGATTTGTGTTGCTGAAAGGACCGAGACCTGGGAGGCAGAGGGCGTTCTCTCTAGTTCTCTTGTTTGTCGAGCATGTGACATCATTTACTCAAATGGTTTGCAATAACAGTAACAACCTTTTACTACAGGAAGTTCGCTTTGTGCCTGGTGTTGCGCTACGTATAATTCTTCCCCCAACCTTGGGGGTTTAGACGTTATTCCATATTATTAATCTTCATACTGGGATGCAGAGAGTTTTGGGTATTTTGACCAAAGTCAGACACTTAGGAAATGAAGCACCTGTCTGTCCCCAAAGCCTGGGGACACGTAAATAATGTGAACCACAGCTTCTTCTTTGTGCAAACAACGGATGACACCGACACAGTTGATACTATCTTGAGGCCTCTTTATATTTGAAGCGAAATGCAAATAAAAGGTGCTTTGCCTTGGAAACCGTGCTAGTGCCTGTTTTGGTACAACTGGTTTTATGGGGTGGTGTTTCATTGCTAGGTATTAAATCAAGTCTTGGTAGAGAAGGGCTGCAGCGCGGTGAAAAGGGCGCTATGGAGAAGCTGATCTGGGTCCAGAATTTGACTGTTGAAACACTGGGAACTGGATACATACTTTTTTTTTTTTTTTTTTATGGAACGCTTCACGAATTTGCGTGTCGTCCTTGCACTGGGACCATGCTAATCTTCTCTGTATCGTCCCAATTTTAGTATATGTGCTGCCGAAGCGAGCACTGGATATTTACATTCTTTGAACTTTATATCTTCTTCTGACTAAGAAAAGGGTTGGATTAGAGATGTTATACAAGATCCCTTTCAGATCTAACATTCTACTTCTGTGTAGGAATTATATGAGTTTTCCTAGGTTCAGCAGTCACATGTCACATGTACCATACTTAATTTTCACATAAAATGTACACATTCCTATGCATATTTATGTGTACACACGCAAATGTGTACACGAAGCCTCCAATTTTGTGCACACAAGTGAAGTTTCACCTGGGTTAGCCCTTTTAAGGGCTTGAAAACCTAGAGGCAGAGAAATCTTTAGGACAAAATCCAGAAGTTACATTGAAGGAGTTAATAGTAGATTATTTCAGATGCCTCACAAATAGTCCAATTTGGTTGGGTAACTGAAGATCTACCCAGAAATTAGGAAACATCTTCAAACCTTTCATGGGTTAACTGAGATGATTCTGCTCCGAGCAAAGGAGAAATTCCAGCCAAGCGCTTGCTTGGCCCAGGGCTCTGCCTGTATCTCTGTAGACCAGATACTTCCCAGGTAGCCTTTTGGGGACAGGAGGTCAGGGGAGAATCTCCAGTGTCTTATTCTGTAATCTCAATGAACATTTTGAGGTTGGGAACCATCCTTCGTTCTTCCTGCTTCTGAGAATAAGTACCTAAAAATTAAAGATGACCCATTTTTGAATGTACACAAATGGGTGCAGTTTCAGGAAGTATAAATTAGTAGACCTTTTAGAAAGCAATTTGTATCTATCAAACACAATTATCTGGGGGATCTTCAGATCTGAGGCTAATAGTCCTAAAAGTTCCAGGGTTTTTGGGTAATTTCAAAAATAATAAATTCTTTGTAAATTTCCAACTTTTCTTCAAGTATGTATTACTTAAAATGAAAGAAGCAAAACTAATGAAATACTTAATAATAATTGGCACTTAATAAAAATTGGCACCATGTGCCAGGCACTGTACCAAATGGTTTATATGCATTATTCTATATAATAAAAGCCTAATATACTAAGTGTCCAGTTGTCTAGTTGGCAGTTCAGTGAATCAAAGCGTAATATGCTAATGATATGCTAAGGTTGCTCAATGCTCGCTATGACTGCACTGACAACCAGGGGGCAGACAGTAGACTGGTCAACCAGTCACTATGACATGCACTTACCACCAGGGGAAAGATGCTGCGACTGGTAGATTAGCTTACTGCTGGGGTCTGGCCAATTGGGACTGAGCGAGACGGGACCGACACACTCTGGAGCCCTCTCAATGGTCCCTCCCTGGCTGGCCAACCTCCCATATCTCTTTCTGGCCCCAGTCATGCACCGATGGGGTCCCTTGGCCTGGCCTGCGCTCTTTCAAAATCCAGGACCCCTCAGGGGATGTCAGAACCAGTTTTGGCGTAATCCCTCAGGCCAGGCCAAGGGACTCCACTGGTGCATGGATTTGTGCACTGGGCCTCTAGTGCTGTTATATAACAGTCCAATGAGGTATAGGTATTAGTCCCATCTTCAGCCTTGGGAAACGTATAAGGGCTAAGGAGACTTGCCTAACCAGGCAAAGCTGTAAGTGGCAGTGGCTATGGTGAGAACTCAGATCTGTCTGACCCCAGAACCTAGGCTTTTCATAACTTCAGTGTCATCAGTGATAGGATGGTGTTGAAGCAGAGCTAGGTTAAACAAATGGCCCTGAAGCTCTCGGACTGCTGAGATTTTCACTAGAGCAGTGCTGGTTCCCTTGAGACCTATATTTCAGGGTCACCTTGGCTTTCCATACTGTTTTTATCCTGTTTATTGGCCATACCCCTTGTCTGGCCAGAGGTGGTTCCCAGTTTTGAGTTCATACTGTGCTGAAAAAAAGAAAACCTTAGCCAAACACGTGATGCAGTTTTTTTTTTAATCCCCACAGCATTTTAAAATAAAAATTACAATGACCGTTAAACTTTATTATTTTTTAAAAATTTTTAATTAATTTTTAAATTTAATTTCTTTATTGTTCAGACTGTTACAGTTGTTCCTCTTTTTTCTCCCAATAGCTCCCCTTTAACTTTTTCCTTCAACTTTTCCTTATCTATGAAGCTCTATATCTGACCTTCAATTCTGGGTAGAGTAATCTTGGTTGTAGGTCCTTGCTATTCATCACTTTGAATATTTCTTTTTATTTTATTTTAATAAAACTTTATTGTTCAAATGATTACAATTGTCCCTCTTTTTTTCCTCCATATCTCCCCTCCACCTGGCTCCCACCCCACCCTCTGCTCTTACCTCCCACCATTGTCCTCATCCATAGGTGTATGATTTTTGTCCAGTCTCTCCCTGCACCCTCCTCACCTCTTTCCCCCTGAGAATTATCAGTCCACTCCCTTTCTATGCCCCTAATTGTATTCACCAGTTTATTCTGATCATCAGATTTTCAGTTCACTTGATTTTTTAGATTCACTTGTTGATAGATATGTATTTGTTGTTCATAATTTTTACCTTTACCATTTTCTTCTTTTTTCTTGAATACCTTTCAGCATTTCATACAATACTGGTTTGGTGTTGATGAACTCCTTTAGCTTTTTTTTTTTATCTGTGAAGGTCTTTATCTGACCTTCAATTCTGAATGATAGCTTTGCTGGGTAGAGTAATCTTGGTTGTAGGTTCTTGTTACTCATCACTTTGAATATTTCTTTCCACTCCCTTCTGGCCTGCATAGTTTCTTTTGAGAAATCAGCTGACAGTCGTATGGGTGCTCCCTTGTAGGTAATTAACTGTTTTTCTCTTGCTGCTTTTAATATTCTCTCTTTGTCTTTTCTCTTGGCATTTTAATTTGATGTGTGTTGGTGTGATCTTTGGATTCCTATTGTTTGGGGTTCTGTGCACTTCCTGAACTTGTAAGTCCATTTTTTTTCACCAGTTGGGGGAAGTTTTCAGTCATTATTTCTTCAAATAGATTTTCAGTATCTTGCTCTCTTTCTTCTTCTCACACCCCCATAATTTTGATGTTGGTACACTTGATGTTGTCCCAGAGACTCCTTACGCTATCTTCCAAATTTCATAATCTTTTTTCTTTTTGCTTTTCCAGTTGAGTGTTTTATGCTGCTTTGTACAGTGGTACCTCGAGATACGAATGCCCTAACATACGAGATTTTTGAGATACGAGCCGTCGAGTGAGTGACTTTTGCTTGAAATATGAGCAACATTTGAGATAGGAGTAATCATGCGGATCGGCCGGCTGACACGACCCACCAGTTTACCGCGACTCTCGAGCATCTCATAGTTTCCCACGCTTCAAGGTTACGGAACGAATTAAACTCGTATCTCGAGGTACCGCTGTATTTCAAATTTTTGACTTGATTCTTGTGTTCCTCTAGTCTCCTGTTAGGTCTGTATATAATATTTTTTATTTCAGTCAGTGTATGTTTTAATTTCTAGTTGGTCCTTTTTCATCTCTTCTTGGATCTTGCTGAATTTTTACATCTTTTCTAGGAAATTCTTATAACTGTGGTTTTGAACTCTATATTCAGTCATTTGTTTTTCTCCATTTCTTTTGTTTGTGATATGTTCCTTTGTCTCCGCATTTTCATTGCTTCCCTGAGTTGATAGAGTAGGTGTCCTATATGACTCAGTAGCTCCGCCTCCCAGTTACCTGAGGTGGACACTCTTGTTACATCCCTTTGTGGACTGTATGTGCAGCCTTGTTATAATTAAGTCTTGATTGTTGTTGGTATCACTGTGGGGAATTGATCTCCAGGCCAATTGGTTGTGAGGATCAGCTGTGTCTACGCCGGGAGAACTGGGAGTCAGCCTTTCAGGTTTCAGTTTATGTTACAAGACTTGCAAAATTGCAAAAGCCTCTGTTCAGTTTGGATGGGGCGGAGTCTCAGGGCTGAACAGACAGTCTTGGCTTCCTGTCAGCCCTGCCCTACATGGTCCCTTGGTAATCGCTGCAGCCCTCTCTGCGTGTACTCATGCACTCACGCTCGAGGCCTCCACACCTCTGCCTTTCCAGCTCCTCTGAGTTTCCGTGCACTTCGGGGACCCGTCTGAATCTGGGTTTCCAGGGTCTTGCCGAAACTGGGGTTCATTGTAGCCAGAGCTGGATTTCAGCGCAGTTGGGAGGTTCTGTCTTCCTCCCACTAGATAAAGCCAGTGGCATAATCAGCAGTCAGCCTTCTGTGTGTGCACTTGCACGCCTCCAGACCTCTGCCTTTCACAGCTCCCTAAATTTCTGTGCACTCCTCCCTTTTCACTACAGTCCAACCTCCCTCCATATGAGTCTTGCCTGGAACTGGGGTTCAGTGCAGTTGGAACTGGGGTTCCGTGCAGTTGGGAGTTTCAGTCTCCTTCCCACTGGAGGAAGCCAGCCAGGCACTCCGCCGCCCATCCTCTCTATGTACTTCAGCTTTTTGCAGCTCTTCTAAGTCTCTGTGAGCCCCTCTCTTTCCTTCTAGTTGTAGAATTTCCACTCCGCCAACTTTCCTGAGGTTCTGGAAGATGTCCGTTCTGTCTTTTAGTTGTAGTTTTGAAATTATGCGAGGGAGCAGTTTATGTGTTCACCTATGCTGCCATCTTTGTTTCCATCTAAACTTTATTCTTAAAAGGTGATGAAAACATTCTGTTATGAGACATTTTTAGACCCTGAAAGCATGACAAAGCAGACTTAGTAGTTACTATTGGATCATTTATGGTTAATTTTTTTTTTTAAATTATAAAATGTTAATCTTACGATCTGGAAAATGGCAGTGATCAAAATTCTTAACATAAGATCAAACTCAGAAATAAGTCACAATTATATAATAGAAACTGTATTTTATGAGTGCCTTTTGTATTATCAGGCTAAAGGGAATTGTTTATTAGCAGTCTCAAACTACTATCTCTCAAGATTGTTTGGCAGGGAGGGGAAGGAGGTAAGGAATTTGGCTTGTTTTTTTTGGTAATACTCTTGCTTGCCAGGTACTTTCCATAGAACTTTATTTCTCTCAGCAATCCAATGAAGTGGTGTTGGCATTCCCATTTAAAAGTGATAAGAGGCGACTGGCCCAAGATCAAAAAGCAGGAAGGAGTCAGATCTGAGCCCAGTTCCATGGATTCCAAGTCCATGGGATAACTTGAAATAACTTGTATGCCACGAGGTTCACTTACCAAATGCCAAGAACCCCTTTGCTTCTTCAGTGGCACCTAGGATTCTAAATCAGTGGATACCATGATATTTCTATGAATTTACTTTATTTCAGTGCGTTAATAATCTTGGCTTTTCTCTTTCTCTCACTGCTCCTTTACTTCATCCAAACTATCAACAAGTCTTAGGGCTTTAATTCTAAAATATATTCCATGTTTATCTACTTCTGTCATCTTTGTAACTTAATCCTAAAAGAGAACTTCTAACTTGACTGCCTACTTCAACTTTTGCTCCTCTATGATCAGTTCTTCACATAGCAGCCTGAGTAGTCCTTCAATGTAAATTTGATCATGTCCCTCTTCTGATTTATTCAAACTATTTAGTTGCTTCCCATTGCCGTAGAATAAAGTCCATACCCTTACTATAACCTGATGTGATCTGGCACTCTCTCTGCTTGACTTAATCTCACATCACGCTCACCTAGCTCACTGCTCCTCAGTCACACTGGCTGTGGTTCCTTAACACACCGGTGGGACTGACTGGGCCTCTGCCCAGATGCTCTGCTCTTAACATCTGCTTGGCTGCCTCTTCCTCCTCATTCAGGTTTCAGCTTATGTCTCTTGAGAGAGGCCTTTCCTGATATTCCCCCACCCACCCACTACTCTTTTTTTAAATTATTATTGATTAGAGAGAGAAAGAGAAAGGGAGAGAGAGAAAACAACATTGATTTGTTGTTCCACTTAATGCATTCATTGGTTCACTTGTTAATGCAGTCTTGATATATCGAGATGACACTAACCAACTGAGGTACTCATTTCTTTTATCTTAGTGTAATCAGTAATTGTCTCATCAATTACCGGTTTACTATTATCCGACACACACACTGTTATAAAAGCTTCAAGATGGTAAGGACCTTGTGTTTGGTTCTTTATTGGGTTTCTATGGCCTAATGTACCTGGCATCCCAGTAATTGTTTAACAAATTGAGTATACTTATTGAACAGAAACCAGTACAGGTCATTTAAAATCTTTAATCTGCTGCTTGCAGTAATTTTTTTATTGCTTATTTACATATGTTTTATTTAGCATTATGATAATTTTCTCTGTTTCAGAAATAGAGTTAATTAAGATTTTTTGTGTGTATGAGGTAAAGCCTATGAGGATACAAACATTTATGGAATACTCTTGTTTGTATGGTTTTAAAAGTTACTTAATCTATATTAAAGTTATATGGTTAATTAAATGAATATATGAAACTATTGGACATATTTTAAAAAATAGGTAGTTTTTAAAAAAAAATACCTTATTGCTTTGGAACTTCCTTTGAACACAATTTGATTTAAAAAAATACCCTTTATTTACCAGTAGGTGGCACTCTTGGTCATGGTTATTATTACAAAACAAGATTTTAGAATTTTAAAGAGAACAGCTTTTAAAAATTAACATGTCTTTGTTTTCCAGTTCATTTGAGCAGCAGACCATTCAAACAGCATAATCACTAAAAGCTGTATCTTATGTGAGGACTATTTTAGCAATAATTATCCTAAGCAGAACAACGTTTTCATATTAAACTATATAGCAATTAAATTTTATTAGGGAAGTTGGCCTTAAATGACACTAACTGTATCATTCCAGCCATTGGTCTGGGCTTTCATAAGGTGGAATCAGAAAAGAGGGGGAGAAAATCAGAAAAAAAGAAAAATGGAGAGATGAGAGGAAGGCTTGATGGAAAGGGAAATTGAGAGTAGTTTTACTTGAGGCGATGCCTGCTGATTATAATGAACCTTTTCATTTGCAGCGAGGAGATAGTAATTCTTTTTAACAGTTCCCCAAAATATTGTTCTTATATGTTGTCTCTGTCATTGCAGGAGCTTTGTGAGGATTTCATTGTATGGAAACACTAGTCTGGGTTCTAACCAGTGTGAATCCGAAGGTCTCAGTATAATATCAGGACCAAAATATTGCATATCCGTCAGCCATATACTTAATGACCTCTAAAAGTTTCATGGACTTGTAAAGTAAGTTTCTTTCTTTCAGTGATTAACACCATTTTTGATTTAGCATATTTAAAGGAGAGAAACTACATTTAGTAGTTTTGCATGAGGGTAAAGAGGCATTATACTTTTATGCAAGAGAAAAATAGCAAGTAGCATTATTTATCCACAGTGATGCTATATCATACTATGGCTAGAAATAGATCTTTTACCTTATCTAAAGATTAGTTATGAAGCAGTGGCTCTTTTATATGATTTGGTTATAACTGAATAAATTACATATGACTTATATCACTACCTGATTTATTTCTTTTGTCTATTTTTTGTCTCTACCTTTTGAAATATTAGCTCCCTAAGAAGGCCTTGGTTTTGTTAATGTCTGTATTCTCAGTGCCTGCCACATAATGGGCTCTTAATAAGTATTTGTCAAATGAAGGGCTGAATTAGTGAGTATGAAGTAGGAACATAAGCACATCTAGTTTGATATTTTTCTAACAATGTATTACAGTTAGTTTATGTATGCCTTCAAGAGAGCTTAGAAAAAAAGAATGTTCATATACATCTTTATTTACTCTCAAGCTGACTAAGATAGGCAATATAATGTGTTAAAAGTGGCCATCTTAATCAAAGAAATATTTAAAAATTAGCCAAGGAAAGCAGAATACATTAAAAAAATATATATGTCATCTAATTCCCAGTCAGTGCTTTTCTTGATAGACCAGTAGTTTTTAGACATAGAAATGTTGGGGATCTTTCTGAGTTTTTGTTTTTTTAAACTTTTTATTCAAAATATAACTTACAAACAGAAAAGTACATAAATCCTAAAAGGACAGCTTGATTAAATTTTTTTATTAAGATACTTTTTTACAACAGTTTTAGATTCAAAGCAAAATTGAGGAGAAAGTACAAGATTTCCTGTATACCTCTGCCCCTACACAAGCATAGCCTCCCCATTATCAACAATCCCCCATTATTAACATCTCCCTCTAGAATGAGTTCCAGTTGGTGAACCCACATTGACACATCATTATCACTTAGAGACTATAGTTTATAGTATCGGTAGTTCCAGTTGGTGAACCCACATTGACACATCATTATCACTTAGAGACTATAGTTTATAGTATCGGTCACTCTTGGTGTTGTATGTTCTACAAATTTGGACAAATGTATAATCCTGTCTAGTGAAAGTAATATGCAAATTGACCATCACTGCAACATATAAGATAGCTGCCCCCATGTGAATACAAGATGGCCAGCAGAGGAGGCCAGTTGGGAGGCCTGCAAGGGAGGCAGTTGGGGCGGTCAAGCCTGCAGGAGAGGGCAGTTAGGGGTGACTAGGCTGGCAGAGGAGGGAAGTTGGGGCAACCGAGCCTGTAGGGAAAGGGCAGTTGGGGGGAACTATGTCTGCAGGGGAGAGAGGTTGAGGGAGACCAGGCCTTCAGGGGAGGGCAGTTAGGTATCAGTCAGGCTCTCAGGGGGGTGGTTAGGGGGTGATCAGGTTGGCAGGCAGAAGTGGTTAGGGACAATCAGGAAGGCAGGCAGGCAAGCAGTTGGGAGCCAGCAGTCCTGGATTGTGAGAGTCCTAAACGGGCAGTCGGACATCCCTCGAGGGGTTCCAGATTGGAGAGGGTGCAGGCTGGGCTGAGGGACCCCTCCGCCCCCAATGCACGAATTCTGTGCACTGGGCCTCTAGTGATATATATTTATCATTACGGTATACAGAGTGTTTTTACTGCCCTAAAAGTCCTCTGTGATTTGGTGGAATTTTTACAAAACGAGAACACCCATGCAATCATCATTCAGATTAAGAGATGACGTTATCACTACTGCTTCCCCAAGGGTAACTGCTAACTTGATCTCTAGCTTAATGGATTGATTTTGTCTGTTTCTGTACTTTATATTACTGGACCCACTGACTGTGTGCTCTTTTGAATGGCTGTTTTCATACACTTTGATATTTGTAGTATTCATCTGTTACTTCATGTAGTTGCAGTTTGTTTTTTCTCCTTGTTGTGGACCTCAGTTTGTTTCTCCCTGCACTTTATCTAACAAGAAATATTAAAGGTTTAGTGGTGCTCTTTGGTTGGACTACAATTATCAAGCAGTTAGAAAATCTACTTCCCTGTAATAGTGTAAGATTAATCATGTGAACTTGGTCAGAGATTTTGGAAACCAATAGGGAACATGAATATTTGGTGGCACCAATAATTGCATCTGTATTTATTGTGGAGATCAGGTGAATCAACTCTGAATAGTGGCAGAAATTTTGTCAGTGGGAATTAGGCCCTTAATTGCTTTGTCATTAGATCAGCTCATAACAGTACCAACAAAAATGTAAGCTCTTCCTCCTTTGGCCTCTAAAGTAGTTTGATATATCCCCACTTTTTCTTAACATTTTCAATTTTCACTGTTCTGTTTGCCCAGGAAGCACCATGGCCTGTGCTGCTGTCTTGGTTCCTGGGTTGTTGCGAGGCTCTGTTGGAGCCATCTGCTCCCAGGCTGCTTTGTCGAAATCGACACGTGGTGCTTTGCGCCACCTTACTCTAACCAGGTGAGTTATTGACCTTCAGTGTCATTTGAGGTTGATTTTCAAAGAGACCTGACCTGTGATGGTCATGGGAGGCATATCCAACTCCTGAAGCCGTAACATAACACACTGCTTAAATGTAATCGTTAAACTTTAGTTAGATGTACAGGTTTTTATAGACCATTTTCTAGGACCCACAATATTATATTGTATTTTGTATAGTCATGATTTTACAGGGGAAACTAATTTAATTCTTTCTTATGAGGATAATACTTACTAATGCAATTTTACTCTCTGTTACAGCATAATGAAATCCAAAAGGAAAACTGATCACTTGGAGAGAACTGCAAATGCCCTTCGACAGGAGGTCTGTATCTTTGGGCTGTGACAGGCTTTTCTAGGCAGGATGGTTTGCACACAGTTAAGACTGGCTTATGGAGAAGGTACTAGATGAGCTCTATCCCTTCGAAGGGTAGTCAGGGAAACTTGGTAATTTTTCTGTTTAGAACTTTCTTGAACAGGCCATGTGACAACTGATTTGAAAAAATGACAGTGAAATACTCAATTTTTTCCTTTAAACTTGGGATGAATAATTTTTTCATGAAGGAAGTATTCTAGCAGCAGTTGAGGGAATTGTCCTCACAAGTACGATGCATAGGGTTATATTTTAGGGTTAGAACTTCTTTTAGAGTCTACATCTTATGAATAGCTTACTTTCCTTTTTTTTACTTGTTTGACACCATGTCTCAAAGTCCTTGTTCTTATCCCTACTTTAGAACAACTTATTTCATCAAGGGAGAACACACTAACATCTGAGAAAGGAAGGTGGACGAGCTCTTATTACATGGGCTGGCCTTTCCTACCATATTCAAACTAGAGAAAGCTAACCCACCACCTGAAGGGGGCAAGGGCTGGGAAATAAGGATCCTCACCCTTTACCTCAGTGAGTAACCACATTTTCTTTTAAAAACTTAAACTGGATATTTGTTTGCTTCTGGAGTGATTCTTCATTTGGGTATATTTAGCTTAGTGTTCTAAGTTAAAAATATTTAATATAAGGAAGGATTTATATACTTTGATAAGCATGGTCAGAAATTGTATTGTTTCAGTAGTTGAAATTTTAGAAGAAATAGTTGGGTGCTCTTTGATGTAATAGAATATTGTTTAGGTCGCACTTTTCAAGCTGGTTCTTGTTTCAGAAAATTTCTTTGGGACTGCAGACGGTATGCTTGTGAATTCAGCTTTAAGCCAATGTTTTTTCTGAGAAGCCTGTGTAAAATTAGTTCAGCATAATAGATATGGATGTATGGAAAAATTCACTTTCCCACGGATGATACATCTGAAAATACCTTTTCTAGGTTTGTCCAACACACAAAAAAATGCTGATTCTGTAAATGTGAGATTCGTTAGAATTTTTTTTTTGAAAAGAGAAACCTTGTCAGTTTTGAAGAAGAAAAAGTGGGTTAACAGTCTTGGGCTATGCTTTTTCTGTTATATTTGGAGGCAGGTAGAAATAGAGCAGGTTTTCTGTAAAGGGTCAGATAGTCTTCGGCTTCATGGGCCAGTCTTATCCCCAACTAGAAAACTCTGCCTCTCTAGTGTGAAAACAGCCATAAACAACACATAACAGATCGGTGTGGCTTTATCAGAATATTGACATATGGTCTGTGGGTTATAGTTTTCCAATCTCTGAATCAGGATAACCGCTTCAGAATTTTATAGGACAAAATTATTGAGACTTTTGGTGAGGGTTTTTTGGGTTTTTTTTTGAGCCAAGTTTACAAAGATTAATGTAAACTTTAATCCTACAGTTGAAAAGTTGAGATTTTTAATGCTGAAAAGTCAGAAAGTATAGGGCTAATTTCAAAACCTTGGTGGAAGAATTTTCCAATTATAACTCTTCTTCTATTTCTAATTTCCCCTTCTTTTCCAAGAGCTGGGAGCTGGGAGGAGCTGGATAAAGCTAGATGCATAACCTCAGCAGTATAAGGTCATTCCAGTTTGACCTTGGATTTGTTGAAATGTTGGGCCGTTATGGAACTGGTCCCCACATCGTCTCGTTACCACTTTCATCTTTAATTTGAATTGCAAGTATTCTTTACAAAGCTTCCCATATGCCATTTACTCTTCAGTTCAAGTCTTTAAGGTAGCATAAGGATAGGATGGCATCTGCATTTTACAAAAGAGGAAGCAGAGCCTAGGAGAAAATAATGGCTTCTCCTAGGGCCAGAGGGAAGCTACTGCACAAGTCTGTGATTCTTAAGCCAAAGGACCCTGCTGCTCCTCCTGGGTAGGTGAAGAATGGACCACTCACCCACCCAGAAATGTTCTTTCCTTACTAGACATCGGGTTCCCTATAGAGAACTGAGCATATTGTGATGTTGATGCTTCTTTCTTGAGGCTGTAAAGTAACCAGTCTAAGTCAGGAAACTGAGCTCTTGAATTGAATGGCATTTGACTGTTTGTGTTGAACTCACAATTTTTCCTCAAGAATCAAAGAATAAGCAGTCTGGGTAGCCTTAGAAATGTCAAAGAGATAAGAGTAGAAATACTGTAATGCAATAAGGATTGTTCAGGCAGAACTAAGTTCACTGGAGGGGTCACTCTGTGCCTGGCTCTGCATAGGGCTGGCCCACTGAGCAAGATGTACTCTGTTAATCAATTTGATGGGAGAGTTTGGTAATAAAGAATATTGCCTATGCTACTGCTTCTTAACTATGCCCAGAATTTAACTTGTTCATGTCTAAACGTATGGTATTGGTGCGTTTCAATAATTTAAGTGACCTAAGAGGCAAGGTTCCCCCTCCACTCCCATTCAGGAGACCAGTCAGATGGAGTATTTTATTTTAAATTCAGCAGATATGTGTCAAGTGCCTGCTGTCTGCCCAGCCCTGTTGTAGGTAGAGGGGGCTCAGCAGTGCATGAGGCAGGTAAAGCCCTTATTGTGTGTGGAGCTTCATTCTGGTGCAGATAAACTAGAGAATGTCAGGTGTCATATACACTGTTGTCAGAGTACTTACTCTTGAACCCTGCTCACCCTGCTCTCTGCACCATTTGTCAGAGTGAGTTTCTCCTTAATCCTGTTCCTGACTCCAGTGGTCAGGAGCACATCCTCCTGAACCCTGCTCGCTGTGCCAGTTGTTGGGAGTACTTACTCCTTTATCCGGCCCAACTACACCAACTGTTGGGTCTGAACCCCCCTGCCCGAGACTGGACCTTCATGGACAGAGAAGATAGGAGAAGTCATAGGCATATAAGAGAGTCTTTATTGTAGAGCAAGTAGCCATTGCTAACAAGGAGCCATCACATAAAGCAGTCCTTCAAAGTAACTTACAACGTAGCTGCACAAAGCAGCCCTTGCTAATACAGTAGCAAACACAGGAGCCATACTAAGCAGCCATGCACCGGTTGGTCAACAGCACATCTTTATAACAACTTGGACAAAAGAGGCTTCTTGCCAAATAGTGACATCAATACTTGGGCTACAGAAAGGCACACCCGCACATTGCATACAGTATAATGGCTGTGTCCTTGCTTTTGCACCTGCATATGTCAAATTGGCCTTGAACATCCGGCATACTCTGGATAGGGCCCCCACACTCAAATTAGCCTTGAACATCCAGCCTCTCTTATCAGGATTCCCACAACTATGAAGGAAGTGAACCAGGCTAATGATTGGAGTTAGGGTGCTGTTTTGAATGGTACCATCTGAGCTGAGACTTGAATTCAGAAAGAAGCCAGCCAGGTGCACAGCATTACTAGCAGAGGGCCTAGCAGGAACCAGACTTTGAGGCAGGGACTCGTGTGGCCTGTTCAGAAGAAGGTAGGATGAGGGATAAGCAGGGCTCGGGTTGTATAAACAGCTGTGGGCTTGGATAAGGAGTTGGGATTTTGTTCTAAGAATGAGGAATGGTTGTAAGCAGGAAAATGATAGGTGATTTACATTTTAATGGCCACCTATTTGCTTGGTAGACACTGGATTTTTGCTGTGCTTTGACACCAGGTTGGAGGCTACTGACAGAGTCCCAGGAGAGGTGATGGTGGCTTACAGTAGCTTGGTAGTGATGGGGACGGAGAGCAGCCAGGGGTGGATCTGGGACAGAGGCAAGGCTAATGGGATGATTCACAAATTGAGGTGAGGGTGCAGTTAGTAAGTGGAGAGGAAACGAGGCGATTTTTGACTTTGGGATTTGAACTCTGGGTAGATGATGATGGTGCCGAATATTTGCTGATATGGAGGAGGGGAAATAAAGAGCTCAACTTTGGGATAATCTGGGGTGGGAGGATGGGAAGTGGGTGGAGTTACAGATGAAACAAGATTAGCCATGAGTCTTTATCACTTCCTACCATGTTGAGTTTGGGACATGGGTTCATGAAAGTTCCTTGTACTATTTTTACTAGTTTTGTATATGTTTGAAATTTTGCATAATAATAAAAAGGAAGAAGCTTTAGGAGATAAAATCTTTCTGTGTTGGATGTGTTGTTTGAAATGGAAATTCAAATCAGCAGTTGGGTGAAGAGTTTGGAGTTCACTGCTGGAAATAAAAAGTTTAAGCTGCATAGAGAGTAAGGGAAGAGGGCCCAGGCCTCAGCCCTGGGGTGTGCCAGCATTTAGAGGTCAAGCAGCAGCAGAAGGGCCATGAGAGGAGAGGAGAAGGAGGGGCAGGAGGGGAGTCTGCAGGATGTTGGTAAAGCCAGAAGAGTGTTTCCGGGAGGGAGGGGCGCCTGTGCTGGATTCTGCAGAGAGGTCATCATTGGGTTTAGCGAAGTGGGGAGTGGGTGACCAGAATTACTGGCATTAGTCCATTACTAAGAGTGAAAGCCTGGCTGTCGTGTGTTGGAGAGAGAATGGGAGATGAGAAAGTGGAGCCAGAAACACTTTTACGTGAATGTGAGCAAAGAAATGGGGTGATAGCTGGATTAAGGGAGGGGCTTGTTTTGTCTGTTGTATTTTGAGAAGCGCCGAAGCACAGCGGTCAAGTGCCTGGATTCCAGTATCTGCTTTGCCACTTACTAGCTGTGAGACCTCACATTTTTTTTCATATGTAAAATGGGGATAGTATTTACCCTTGCCTTCTATAGTTTCTGTGACGGTTGAATGAATTAATGTGTTTAAAGTGCGTGGCACATGGTAAGCTCTGATTATAAGTGTTTGCTCCTGATGTTATTATTATAGGTAGAAGATCTGAGTGCTTGCATGTGTTCTCATGGAGAAGGGGAGAAAAGGGTGATGAATGAGAGAGGATACTTGCTCCACTGAAGGCTTGAGAAGGCAGAGAGATCAGCCCAGGTGGACAGGTTAGCGTTTGGTAGGAGCAAGGAGAATTCATTTGCCAGGATGTAGTATGACAGGCATAAACCACTTGAGAAGTTGTACAGTTGCAGAATTTTGCGCTCTTTCCTTGTCATTAAATCTCTTAGTTAAAACCAGTTATCTTTTCATCAGGTTCCTACTCATCATTGTGGTATTCTGCCTCAGTTGACTGATGGCTCTGGGCTTTGGTGTCCTCATGTACAAAATGACATACTATTTTTTGATGATAAGTACGTTTTTCTTCAACTCTGAAATTCTCTGCGCCTTCTTTTGTTTCAGGTCATCGCTAATCTTGGCTTTGTCTCAATTTTTAAGCCAACAAAGGAATGAATGGGAATGAACAGAGGAAGCCATTTAGGTTTCCCAAAGAAAGACCTATTTCCTGTACAGCAACTGTTGTAGCAGCAGTAACATCAAGATATCCTATATAAAACCAGCTTTTAAAAATCAGTATGATGGAATTTCCTTTTAGATGCTGACTTCGTCAAAGCCTTAAAAATGCGTGCTAGTAAAAGTTGGCAAATGCATTGTTATTTTATTGAACAGTAGAAGAGTCTAAATATTATTTTATGGAAAACTTCATTTCCTGCCATGTGTTTTAACTTAGGGCATGGCTAGTTGAGGTTTCAGTTGCGAAATCTTTTGATCCGTTAAGTATGAGAACAAGTACAAATGTTAAAACATAAAGTTTCTCCATCATGTTTTACTTATTCAATCAAAGTAAAGGAAAAAATGGCACACAACAAGGGCCATGATTACAGATCTTAATCATGTGAGACTAGCTTCAGAATAAAATAAAGATGCGGCCTTCAAAAAGATTTTGCTAATGTTTTTAATCCACTTTGCAAGAATTCTTTATATAGTGCACAGTATTTGTATTAACAAAATAAAACAATATTAAAAATCATGAATCGTACAAAATACTGTGTGTGACCACTTCTAGCAGTTGTGCCATATTGTGAGGACTAATGACAACAGATATATTAGTGTGTGAGTTACTACAAATAGGCATAAAGCATCTGATTAACATTGTTGGCCATAGGGACTCTCCAAATGGAAATAGGACTTTTTCAATAGAAATTTAGCTTCTTTCCCTTATTCATTGAATTTTATATTTGGACATTGGCAAATGATTGGTGATTTCATTTCACATAGACGAGCATGTGATTGTGATTGTGAAGCACGCTCATATATTTCAGTTGAAATTCTGTGTTCCTCTTTCTCCTCCAGCCATGATTATGAATGTTGGCTTTTCTGCCACCAGGTGACTTTTTGGGATGTGTTTAAAGCTTACACATATCTAGCTCTTTTCATGAGTCTGACAGATGCCAGTTAAGCTGTTATAAATGAAACTAGAGGCCCAGTGCACGAAATACATGCATGGGGGAGAAAGGGGTTGTCCCCGCAGCCCAGCCTGCAACCTCTCCAATCCAGGACCCCTCAGGGATATTTGACTGCTGGTTTAGGCTTGATCCGAGGATCGGGCCTAAACCAGCAGTCGGACATCCCTCTCATAATCCTGGACCCTGGGTTCCTAATTGCTCACTTGTCTGCCTACCTGCCTAGTCGCCCCTCACTGCCCCTCCTACCTGCTTGATCGCCCCTTACTGCCCCCACTGCTGGCCTGGTCACCCCTAACTGCCCCCCGCGGGCAGGCACAGCACCCCCAACGGCGGCCGGCCGGGGGGGGGGGGCCCCCCACCCCCC
The DNA here is from genome assembly GCA_011751065.1 of Lasiurus cinereus. Lineage (NCBI taxonomy): Eukaryota > Metazoa > Chordata > Mammalia > Chiroptera > Vespertilionidae > Lasiurus > Lasiurus cinereus. The sequence goes on from JAAGEH010000125.1 coordinate 17,888,554, forward strand.
CCCCCCAGCTGGCCTGTTCACTCCTTACTGCCCCCCCTCTGCCAGCCTGGTGCTCCCAATATATCCCCCCTTGCCGACCTGGTCACCCCTAACTGCACCCCCATGCCGGCTTGGTTATCCCCAGCTGCTCTCTCTCCTCCCCTCCCTCCCCTCTGGCCTTGTCACCCCCAACTGCCCTACTTGCTGGGTTGGTTGCCCCACACAGCCTGCTGTTCAGTCATTTGGTCATCCCTCACTAACCCCCCTGCCTGCCTGGTTGTAGGCAGCCATCTTATGAGGGTGTAATGGTCAGTTTGCATATTACCACTTTATTAGGATAATCTGACTCTTGGCTTTATTTCTCAAAATTATCATATTGAAGGAAAATGATGAATGTTTATAAAATAAACATTTCTTTTCTACAAACCTTAGAAGAATGAGAGTAATCTGTATATATAAAAGGCTAAAATGCTAAATATCTGACTGGTCGTTATGATGCGTACTGACCACCAGGGGGCAGATGCTCAATGCAGGAGCTGCTGAGCTGCAGTGACTTGGCAGTGGTGGTTCTCGGGTGACATAACACTGAAACCAGAGAGGAGGGAGCCTGATTTCTCGCAGGGCTGAGCAATTCCACCTTTGGCTGTGGGTTATGCTGTTGATGGGTCACTGTTGATCCCAACTCATTCCACATCCTGTATGAGAGCAACTTTGCAGAGTGCCCTCTTGCACTCCGGGACACCTTGGAGGATGTCAGAGAGTCAATTTCGGCCCAATCCCCACAATCCAGGCAAAGGGATCCCACCTGTCGGAGGGACCCCACTCACTCCAAGGGACTGTAGGAGGTTGGCTCCAGGGTATGTCTGGCCCTTCTTTCTCAGTTCCTACCTGCTGGCCACCTTCTAATTAATTTCCTTTCAATGTACACAAATCCGTGCACCAGGTCACTAGTAATTAATAAAGGAGAATCCTCTGATGATTCTTATTACTTGTCTTTGTAGTAAGCTATTTAAAATCAACTGTGTGGCAAACAGAAGATTCCTGTTCTGTTGAGGAGACCGGCCTTCCCTGACTTCTATGGTTTTGAACATAAATCTAGATTTTCTGTAGTGTTTTCCCCCACACCTAACATTCTTTTTTTAAGCAACAAAGGCTCCCACAATTCTAACTTCTGTTCTAGAAGCCAATTTTAAGTGACTTTAAGTTAGAGTTTATTTATTCTACAAATATTTACTGAATCTTTCTGTGTGTTAGGCCTGAGAAGCTGGTATAGATGTAAATTCTACCCAGTATCTGATCTCAGAAGGCATGTGGTCTGTGTGAAAGACTTGTTCCTGAGTATAATTACATCAGAGGCAGATAATTTTATGAGTAGAGTTGAGAGGATGGAGGGAAGAGGAAGAGGTCTAGAAGGCGGGGTAAGAGGTTGATAGACAGGACTGAGAGTGTGTGCCACATGCCAAATGACCTTGGCTGCTTTGGGGAGCTAGACAAGTGTCAGGTGCCTTTGAGGACCAGCATGCTATCCAGTTTGGCTGGTAAACTAATAGCACAGGGATCCAAGAGGAGCTTAAGCTGGTATGAGTTACAAAGGCCTGTAGCATTCTTTATATTTGTCGTTGAGTGTTAGAGAGCCCTTGAAGGTTTTTGAGCTGGAAAGCAACTCAATGAGGTCAGAACACTAGGAGTATTCATCTGTTTTGTAGTTACTTTTAATTTCTGAAATTTGTATGTCATGGACTTCTTGCAGGTTGAGAACAAACACAGGTTCATAGTTAACATGGGTCTCACTTTGCGTAGATCGTACTCGTAGAGAATTTAGATGCCAGGTGGGTGCTTTACAGGGCTCCATTCCCTGAGCAGGTCACAAGATGCCCAGCCCGGTGCATGGCATGTGCTAGACTCGCAACAAATAAACACTTGCTTATTAAACAGTCCCTTCAAGAGATGATTTTTGATTGCAGAATAAAATTCAATTAGTATTTTTAAAATGTTTCTTATTGTTTAGAGGGTAATGAGGGGAGAGAGATAGAGAGAGAGAAACATCAGTGAGAGAGGAACATCATTGATTGCTACCTCCTGCACATACTGCACCTACCAGGGATTGAGCCCGGGGCATGTGCCCTGACTGGGAATTGAACCAGCGACCTCTTAATTCCTGGGTCAATGCTCAACAACTGGTAGGGCTCAATTAGTATTTTAACAAGTCTCTCAAAAAGAAGATAATTAAAATTTGTTCACCTGGTGGTAGGCAGCATTTTAAAGCAAAGCTTTACCTTGTTTTGCAATTTCAAGAAACCACATCTTTGTAGATTTTGAAAAAAACCGAGTTACCAGAAAGCCACAGTTTGTTCCTCACATTGTATGCACACTAACCTTAGCCAGTTCATCTTTTGACTCAAGGTTGTGACGGCAGCTAAGGTGTGTGGAACAGCCTATGAGTCACCCTCCGTGAAGAGGCTCCTCCTGCTTGTTGCTGATCAAGACTTTTCCTTTAAAGCTGGCCAGTGGTGAGTGGCTTTTCCGTTTCTAGGGGTTGTGTGTGTTCGGGAAGATGCCCCCAGATAGAAGCGCTTGTTTTTCTTTCTGGAAAGGACATCTCTGGCCCCCATTTCTCCTGAGAGGTAGGAATCTAGACCACCTCCATTCAGGGTGAGCCCTCCTTGACATGGAGAGCCAGGTTTCTTTCCTAGCCTCAGAGCTTGCCTCGGCGTTGAGCCCAGGCCCTCTCAGTCACGTATGAAAATCGCTGCCTTGAGTTTTTCTTACTGAAACAAAGCGAGTAATTCTGGTCCACGAACCTGGCAACTGTGATAATCCTGTCTGTAAGATGGTTGCTAGTAAAATGCACTGCAGTAATCTAACCTTGAGTTATGTGTTGCCGGAGATTGATGTTTTAAAAAATTAGTGTTCCTTACATCAATTACAGAGGAAACAGCAGTCTGGAGAGAAGAATAACTGGTATGTCACAGAGCTGACCACCCTCTTAACCAAGTTCCTGCAGCACTCTTATCTCGTCTGGGTTGAGTTTATTATCAGTGCTGAATTTATTATCAGGAGCGCCAGGCAGGCCTAGCGCACATCACACTCCTGAGTCGGCCTGTTGGGCTCTGAGGACTAGTCAGTATGCTGACAGGGTAACAGCCCATCTGTCCCGTCTCGTCCCACTCCCTGCGAATGGCCTCACGAGCTGCAATTCACGTTGAATTGTAAATAAAGCAACTTGTATTTCCTTAGGAAAGGTGTGTTTGGGTGTATGTTTCCTTTATTTAAATAAAGCATTCACTTCTAAATGAATTTCTGGCATGTCAGTGTGGTCGCATTTCTTAGGAGTCACTTGACTAATTTTGGCAGTCCATCTGGAAATGTGGTTTTGTTAGAAGGAGGATGTGTGATAATAGCAAGTGTGATAATAGCAAGAGTTAGCAGTCTTGTGTTAATAGTTTGCCTTTGAATTTAGAACTAGAAAACAAGATGCTGATTGCAATAATTTGCGTTTGTGAAGCAATTTACTGCAATCTTTGCACATGTTCAGTGATACATATTAAATGCATTTGGGCTGTTTTAGGGGGAGGTGGGCAACATTTTTACCCTTCAAAAGTAGTTTAGCAGTTATTACATTGGAAAATGGAAACTTTAATTGTAACGATCTGTCTTTCCACATTTCCCTTCTGGGGAAATGTTTGTGTCCTGTGCACAGCATTGTCTCTGTGCCTTCAGTTCTGAATTGTGCCAAGACTGTCCCCAGTCCCCTGATTAGAAAAACCCCATGCATTGGTTTATAACACTGCTACCGTGTTGTGCCTGAAAGTGTATTAGCACTTGCAAACTTGGCTACCTGATGAGAAAATGTCATAATTCTCCAGTGAGATACACACACACACACACACACACACACACACACACAGACATACACATATAGAAATAGGTTCCATTGTGATCTCAAGATAAAATTGAGGGTTGGTGTTATATATCCCATATCAGTGAATGGATTTCGTCAGGTTACTAATGTTAGGACTGATTTTAGTAATTGGCTGATAGAGCCTGGCTTCAGAGAGCAGGTATAAAGGTGGTCATCTCTGGCTGGTTAGCGATGACCCGTTCCCTGCCAGGTGTCACTCAGCACTCATTCCTGGCACCTGGATCCTCCTCTTTTAAAAGATTTCTTCCTTAGCACTAGCAGATGGCATGGCTGTAGGGGCTGTGAGTCCCTTTGACTTCATGGGGACAGCATGGCCATTTGCTTAGGTTGGGGGTGTCCACACCTTCAGTGCTGTTGCTGGGATGGTTTGTGCTCTAGGCTCTCTTAGAGCATCAGCTCGGTGGTAACCTCCATGGAACCTCCTGTCCTTTGGAGAAGAGGGCGAGGTTAGGGAGAGAGCGGTGTGGATGTGGCTGCCTTGCAGTTTGTGGAATTAGAGTTTTCAGAGTGGAATGCTGTTTAGAGATGAAGGGGAGGGTGGCTATTGGGCTTATCTTTGGGATGGGAGATTTCTGAATTCTTGACCTCCTTTGATATTATCAAACTCTGAGGGGCTCCAGTGCTCTGGAGCTTTGAGCACTGAGACACCTGTGCCATAGACCTCCAGGGCTCTTCCATATTGCATTATATTCTTGTTGGGCCCTCTGAACAGGCCGGTTCTAAGAATTCAAGTAATCCAATCCAGAGAGAAAGGCCAAAAGAGGAAACTGCTGCAAAACCACTTTTCAGATGAGCAGGGCTACCAGATTTTTAACAAATAAAAGTGGCTTTGTTAGTAATTTCCTGACAAAATCAGGATCACATAGAGCTGAGAAGGAATCTATACTAAGTACAGTACTTCCAGACAGAACTCAGATGATGGATATTTTCTCTCTCTGCCAAGCAGATTTTGTCATAGTATTTAATTGTATTTATTTGTATTTATTTGTTAACTTTCCTATCATTAGGGGTTTATTGAGGGGAGGAACCAAGACATCCTTGCATCTGGACATCCACTGTGAACCACACTATGGCAGGCAGGTTCCATCTGCAGTGTTTGCGCAAGGAAGGGTGAGGGGCTCTGAGGACTGTTGCTGAGGACAGAGTAAAGCATTGTCATTTGGCTGTGGTTTGCATGCTTGTGTGTGCCGGGCACTGCGACTGCAGCCTGGACAGGTGGATGTGGATATGTGTGGTTCGCTACAGAATTGGGCTCTTTTTCTCAGTTCTTCATATACTCACGCATCTGGCGGTATGGTAGGTGGCAGTGCAGTAGGTACCTCATCTCAGCTCCAAGAGTGCTAATCGTGCAAAGGGGTTACTGAGTGTATGTGTTTAAGACTCTTTCTTGGACAGATGTTTTATTAAATATGTATTGTGCGTATTTTCTTAAGTCCATTCAGATGAGGTTTTTATGTCATTTGAATTCTTCTGTAGCATTTAATGGAGTGCTTTTTTCTAAAGGTGTCTGTCTTTCCAGAGTTTCTAGAGAAGAGGGATTTTCTGTCATTCACCTGAGAATGGTCTTTAGCAACGCATCAAGCAGCAGAGGGCGCTATAATTCAGGCGATGAAGCCGCAAAAGTAGCTCATTGATGTATTTTATTTTTTTAAACGTGGAAGCTGTGGAGATGCTATATGCCTTCTCTGAGAAAGCATATAGCATCTGTGTTAATAAGTGTTAACTGTAGTTTTTAAAAATTGCATCTTGCCTGAAATGAAAGGGAAATTTAGGTATTCATGGGAAATGGTCAGTTAAATATAGGCAAAAGTAGGCTAGGGACCTTTTTTGGAGTACTTCCAGTCCACAACTGGTTTTTAAAGACTATTAAAAAAATGACCGGATATTTAAGGTCATAGAGCAAAAGAGAACATCTTTTAAGGTCATAGATCAAATCAGTAAAGAACATTGTGTGCTTTTTGTGTAAGTCTACTAGTAGGAAAACAGCTGGGGAAAATGATTATATTGCTCTGTGATGGCTGAGAAACATCACGATTGGATGTTTACATTTCCTAGACATGGAGATGAGAATCTTTTGTGGACCCAGATTCCAATAAATTTTTCTTTTCTTGGTATGTGACTGAGATGGTTGCATTTCGTAGATCCTGCCCTAAAAGGGTTTCTGTGGCATAGAATTACTGAAGGCTTGAAACTTCCAAGAGGCCTAGACTATAGGAGTATGGTCAGAAGAAAAGAAAGGCACATGAGATTTCCACAGCTTAGAAGGCCACATCAACCTGTTTAGTTTATCAAATACCGGTGAAAGAGTTTCTGTTGCTTTTTATTTTTTCAGTTTTAAAAATTGAGATACACTTTACAAATCATAAAACTCACCCATTTTAAAGTATAAAATCTAGCCACTTAAAATGGTTTTTAGTATATTCTCAGAATTGTAAAACCATTGGGCACAATCAAATTTAGAACATTCTCATCGTCCCAAAAAGAAACCCTATGCCAGTTATCAATGGCTCCCATCCTCCTTAGGCAATTACTGTCTACATTGTGTCTATATGCATTTGCCTTCTCTGGATATTTCATATCAGTGGAATTATGCAATATGTGGTTTTTTATAACTATGATTGGTTTCTTTCACTTACCATATAATTTCCAGTGTTCATCTATGTTGTAGCAGGTACCATTACTTCATTCCATTGTATGGTTATAACCTCTTTTGTTTATATATTCACCAGTTGATGAACATTTAGATGGTTTTCACTTTTAGGCTATTATTAATAATGCTACTATGAATATTCATGTGCATGTTTTGAGTGGACATATGTTTTCATTTCTCTTGGATATATACCTAGGGGTGGAATTGTTGGTATTATGACAACTCATTTTCAGGCATTGCCAAACTGTTGTCCAAAGTGGCTGTCCCATTTTGCAGTCCTACCAATTTTTCTAGATCCTCACTAATGTATAGGGCTTCCAATTTCCTCACTAACACTTGCTGTTGTTTGATTAGCCATCCATCCCATTGAGTGTGAAGTAATAGTTCATTGTAATTTTGATTTGCATTTCCCTAATAACTTAAAATGTTCATGTGTTTATTAGTCATTTTATATATCTTCTTTGGAGAAATGTTCATACAAATCCTTTGCCCATTTTTTTTTTAATTTGAGTTGTCTTTTTATAATTTTTTAAAAATATTTTTTTATTGATTTTTTACAGAGAGGAAGGGAGAGGGATAGAGAGTTAGAAACATTGATGAGAGAGAGACATCAATCAGCTGCCTCTTGCACACACCCCCTACTGGGGATGTGCCCGCAACCAAGGTACATGTCCTTGACCAGAATCGAACCTGGGACCCTTCAGTCCATAGACCGATGCTCTATCCACTGAGCCAAACCGGTTTTGGCGAGTTGTCTTTTTTTTTAATCGAGTTACTAGAGGCCCTGTGCATGAAAGATGTCCCTGCACCCTCTCCAATCTGGGACCCCTTGAGGGATGTCACCCCCCCCGTTTAGGCCCAGTCCCACCAGACCTAAAAAGTTGGTTGGACATTCCTCTCACAATCCAGGACTGCTGGCTCCCAACCACTCGCCTGCCTGACTGTCTGATTGCTCCTAGCTGCTTCTGCCTGCCAGCCTGATCACCCACTAACCACTCCACTGCCAGCCTGATCAACGCCTAACTGCTCCCCGGGTGGCCTGATTACCCCTAACTGCCCTCCCCTGCTGACCTGGTTACCCCTAACTGCCTTCCCCAGCAGGCCTGGGTCTCCCCCAGCTATCCTCCAGTGCAGGCCTGGTCTTCTTACCCCCCTCCCCCCAACTGCCTTTCACTACAAGCCTGGTCTCCCTCCCCACAGTTGCCCTCCCCTGCAGGCCTGCCCCCCCCCCAATTGCCCTTGCAGGCCTGTCCCCCCAACTACCCTTCCCTGCAGTCCTGTTCCCCCCCAACTGCCCTCCCCTGCTGGCCTGGTCTCCCCCAACTGCCCTCCCCTGCTGGTCCAGTCACCCCTAACTGCCCTCCCTGCTGGCCTGATTGCCCCCAACTGCCCTCCCCTATAGGCCTAGGTCCTCCCCCAACTGTCCCCTGCAGGCCTGGTTGCCCCCAATTGCCCTTGCCTGCTGGCCCGGTTCCCTCTAACTGCCCTCCCCTGCTGGGCCGGTCCCCTCTAACTGCCTCCCCTGTAGGCCTGCCCCCTCCAACTGCCCTCCCTACTGGCCGGGTCTCCCCCAACTCCCCTCCCCTGCTGGCCTGATTGCCCACAACTGCCCTCCTCTGCAGACCTGGTCTCCCCCAACTGCCCTCCACTGCAGGCCTGGTCTTCCTCAGCTGCTCTCTACTGTAGGCCTGCTCCCCCAACTGCCCTCCCCTGCTGACCTGGTCCCCGCAACTACTCTCCCTTGCAGGCCTTTCCCCCCAACTGCCCTTCCCTACAGTCCTGTTTCCCTCCACTGCTCTCCCCTGTAGGCCTGTCCCCCCAACTGCCCTCCCCTGCTGGCCTGTTCCCCCACAACAGCCCTCCGCTGCTGGCCTGGTCTCCTCAACTGCCTTCCCCTGCTGATCTGGTCCCCCCCCATTTGCCCTCCCCTGCAGACCTGATCCACCCAAATGCCCCCAACTGCCTCCCCTGCCAGCCATCTTGTGTCCACATGGAGGCAGCCATCTTGTGTCTTGGAGTGGTGGTCAGTTTGCATATTACTCTTTTATTAGATAGGATAAGAATTATTTGCATATTCTGTATACCCTTATCAGATGTATGATTTGAAAATATTTTTTCCTATTCTATCAGTTGTCTTTTAATTTTCTTGATGGGATCCTTTATAGCACAATGTTTTTAATTTTGATGTGGTCTAGTTTCTCTGTTTTTTTTCTTTGACCTTTGTATTTTGGTAACTGTTGCCATGAAGAGTTACTCCTGTGTCAGTCTTCCAAGAGTTTATAATTTTAACTCTTAAATTTAAGTCTATGAGCCATCTTGAGTTAACTTTTATAGATGGTGTGAAGTAGGGATCAAACTTTTCCTTTTTATATGTGGATATTCACTTGTTCTAGCACCATTTATTGAAAGGCTATTCTTTTGCCTTCAAATGGTGTTGGTACTCATGTTGAAAATTAACTGACCATAAACTTAAGTGTTTATTTCTGGACTCTCAGTCCTTTTTCATTTATCTATATGCCTGTTCTTATGCCAGTATCATAGTGTCTTTATTACTGTAGCTTTAATAGTAAGTTTTGATGATTCTGGGTTCCTTGAATTTCCATATTAATTTTATGGTCAACTTATCAATTTCTGCAAAGAAACCAGCTGGGTTTTGATAGGTAATGAATGCATTGAATCTGGAGATCATTTTGGGGAGTATTGCTATATAAACATATAAAGTCTCAATCCATGAACATAAAATGTCTTTCCATTTATTTAGATCTTTGATTTTTTTTTCAACAAGGTTTAGTAGTTTTTATTATACAAGTCTTTTGTTTCTTTTGTTAAATTTATTCCTAATTATTTTATTCTATTACAAATATAATTATTTTTTTAAGTTTACATTTAATTTGTTTATTGCTGGTTTATAGACATACATTTGATTTTGTTATTGATCCTACAACCTTACTTGACCTGTTACTTAGTTTTATTATCATATATTTGACCTGTTAGGAGTTTCTATATACAACGTCATATCATCAACTTCTTTGTATATATATGTCTGCCTGCCCGTTTAGTAGGAGTTTCTTACAACATCATGTTATCTGCAACTTCTTTCTCTTTCTCTCCTGTCTGGATGCTGTTTATTTAATTTTCTTGTTTAATTGCCTTGGTTAGAACCTCTAGTACAATGTTGACTAGAAGTGATGGGAGCAGACATCCATGTCTTGTTTCCGTTCTTGGTGGGATAGAGGAGGGGCAGACTTTCAGCCTTTCACCATTAAATATGGTGTTAGCTGTGGATATTTTGTAGCTGCCTTTTATCAGACTAAGTTGCCATTTATTCCTAGTTTGTTGAATATTTTTATTATCTAAGGATGTTGAATTTTTTCAAATGCCTTTTCTGCATCTGTTGAGATTCTCCTTTATTAAGTGGTGTATTTCATTGGTTGATTTTCAGATGTAAACCAATCTTGTATTCCTGGAATTTTTGTGTATGTATCCACAAGGAATATTGATCTGTAGTTTCCCTCCATGTGATACTTTTCTCTGGTTTTGGTATCATGGTAATAGTAACATTGGCCTCATAAAATGAGTTGGGAAGTGGTCTTTTCTTATTTTTTGGAAGAGTTTGTGAAAGATTCGTATTAATTATTCTTTAAATTCTTGAAACAGTTCATGAGTGATACCACCAGAACCTATCCTTTTCTTTGTGGGAAGTTTTAAAATTACCCATTCATTTGTTATGGGTCTGTTCAGATTTTCTGTTTATTTTTTTAGTCTAATTTGGTAGTTTTGTGTCTTTCTGGGAATATGACTATTTTATCTGAGTTATCTAATTTTAAGTTAAATAGTTGTTCATAGAATTCCTTTGTAATCTTTTGTTTTTGTATGGTAGGCAGTGATGTCCCATGTTTCATTCTTGATTTTAGTAATTTTATATTTTCTTGTTTTTTTTTTCTTAGTCTAGCTAAAAGTTTGTCAGTTTTGTTTACCTTGCTGCCCACTTTATAAATTGCTTCAACAGTAATAACTTACTTTCCTTTCCTTTTAGGATTGATTTCTTTATCCCAGGAGTCTCTGTGGTTGGTGGGTTCTCAATATGCTCCAGCCCCCGGCTGCTAGAACAAGAGAGAGTAATAGAATTGGCAGTGAAGTATACGAATCACCCTCCTGCTGTCTGGATTCACAATCAGGTGAGCAGATCTCTGTTTAAGCCTGCAGATTAGGGCATTTCTGCCTCCCAGTTTGTGTTCAGCTCACTTAATCTAAAACCAGGTTTGTGTGAGGAGGGAACATGCTCACAAAGAACTCCTTTGCATCCAGAATTCAGTCTCCAAAAGGCCAAAGAAGCAGAGTCTTTTTGGTGCATTAAAGATGACTCGAAGATACTTTGGGATCTGGATATGTCTTCTGAGACATCAAACAGTATTTAGTTGAATACTACCAAAGGAGTAAAGCATTTTGCTTTATATAAAAGGTTGTGAAAATTGGCTCTATGTATGTCTTGCAAATATTAAATCCTCACATCAGATTATTTTGTCCTAATCATCCTAAATAAAGTGAATTAAACTACCATTCTATCATCATTTGGAGGGAACACAGTCCCTGATCACATACTGCTCAGGCCCAGAGCTGAGCACCGCTATATCTGTGAGGTCAGTGCCTCTCCATGCCAGGCTCTAGAGGGCTCGTCTCATGGGGTTCTGAGAGGGAATCCACGTTGGTTGCTAATAACTCGTGCTTCCTCACAGGACTCAAACACAGCCCTACATAAGTGGCATGTTCATTCCCCGCTAGAAGTCTGATAACAAGAAGGGGCTCAAGCAGGTCAGCAGGTCAGTTATTAGTAGGTTTTACTGCCATCACCTTCACTTCTCGAGTGTGCCTCCTTTATTTACCAACAACCTATCCCATCCCAGGCATTCTCTTAATCCCCTTTACCAAAAAGGAATGTACCAGTACAAATATTCTATATATTTTTAAAATTTATATCAAAGGGCAAAGGAACTTGAATAAAACGGTTTTGAAAAAGACAACTAAAATGGGAGGAATCATATTACTCAAATTTAAGATTAAAATAAAGTTACAGTAATCAAAACAGTGTGATATTGGTATAGGGATAGACATACAGCTCAATGAAACAGAATAGAGTTCAGAAATAGACTGATGTCTATATGGCCACTTAGTGTTTTTTTTTTTTTCATTGATTTTTATTTTTAGAGAGAGTGGGAGGGAGGGGGCAGAGAGAGAGAGAGAGAAACATCTATGTAAGAGACACATCAATTGGTTGCCTCCCACATGTGCCCCTATCGGGACTGAGAATCGAACCTGCAACCCAGGTACATGCCCTTGATTGGGAAGGAAACACACAACTCATTGGTGCACAGGCTGACACTCTACCACTGAGTGATGCCAGCGAGGGCTGGCCACTTGACTTTTTTATTTTATTTTTATTTTTTTAATATATATATTTTTTATTGATTTCAGAGAGGAAGGGAGAGGGGGAGAGAGAAACATCAATGATGAGAAAGAATCATTGATTGGCTGCCTTCTGCACACCCCGTATTGGAGATCAAGCCTGCAACCCAGGCATGTGGCCTTGACTGGAATTGAACCTGGGACCTTTCAGTTTGTGGCCCATGTTCTATCCATTGAGCCAAACGAGCTAGGGCTAGCCACTTGATTTTTGACAAAGGTGTTAAATTCAATGGAGAAAGGATAACCTTTTCAACAAATAGTATTGGAACAATTGCCTATCCATACCCCCCTCCAAAAAAATCTCTCATACTTTATTATTCAAGATTAAATCAAAATAGGTTGTAGATCTAAGTATAAAACATGAAACTATGTTTTAGAAGAAAGTATAGGAAATATTCAGAACTTGAAGGTGCAAAGATTTCTTAGACATGGAACCAAAAGCAAGATCCATAAAAGTTTGATAATAGACTTAATCAAAATTTAAAACTTTTTAATGCAAAAGACACTATTTGCAGTTTTTTACAAATAAGCTGAAAACTAGGAGAAAGTCTTTGCAATTTAGATATATAGCAAAGGACTTGTATCCAGAATTTGTAAAGAACTCTAAAAATCAGCCAACAAGCATAATTTCAAAATGATTAAAGGATTGAAGAGACACTTTATTTTAATAAGGATATAAGCATGGCAAATAAGCAATGGAAAGATGTTTAACATCTCTAAACATTATTATTAGGGAAATGCAGAATAAAACCATAGTAGAGGGATATCTCTTCAGATCTATTAGAATGACTCAAATGGAAAATATTGATAATGTCAAGTGCTGACAAGGTTGTGGAGCAACTGTAACTATTATATTGCTCACAGGAATGCAAAATTCTACAGCCATTCTGGAAACATTTGAGCAGTTTTGTATGAAATTAAATACACACTTAACCTAGGACCCAGCAATAATAATACTAGAGCCATGGAGGCTCTGTTAATATAAAAGCCTGTACATGAATGTTTATAGCAGTTCTGTTCATAATGGTCAACAACTAGAAACACCCCAAATCACCCACAATGGGGGAGTGGCTAAGCACGTTGTGATACTGTATTGCTATGCAGCAGTAAAGGCAGAGGAACTATTTATTGATGGCACACAACAACTTGGGTGAATCTCAGAGGCATAGTGGTGAGTGAAAGAAGCCAGTCTCAAAGGTTATGTACTGTATAATCCCATTTATGTCATATTCTGGAAAACAAATATGACGACAGAAAACAGATCTGTAGTCGACAAGGGTGAGGGGTAGGGAAGGGGGTGAGCATAAAAAACAGCACAAGGGAGTGTTTTCGGCTTGAGGGAGATGTTTTAGATTTTGATTTTGGTGGTAGTTACACAGTTCTGTATATGTATTAAAATTCATAGAACTGTGCACCAAAAAAAATTCACTGTAAAATAATTTAAACAACAAAGAATTTTTAAATCTGTGGGGACATAAAAGTAAATGGCCTTCCTAGAGTTTACATGTCCATTTGTTCATAATAACCCCTAGCTGCTTGCCTTAGCATTTTCATTGTAAATGGATCCTGCCACATTTGTCCTCTGTCCGGAGTCCTCCCGGTGTGACCTCAGCTGCATCATTCCTTTATAGATTCTCTATCCATTACTATCTCCAGGCTACATTCTGAGTTTCTATAATATGCTGCAGGGGTGGGGCCAGCAAGGTGTTTATGTGCCCCGTACTCCCTGTTAAAATGAGCCTAGCCATCCCGGGCCCTAGTGCCAGGATCCCCTCCAGTTGTCAGCCTCCCACGTGACCTGACCTGGTGCTGGTCCATAACTCCCCGCTTGGTTTTATGCCTCATTGGCATTTCAATGAAGAAACTTATTCTTAGAGGCTATAGAAAATCTCCGAGTGGCATTGCTTGAATGCACATCCTAATTGTAGTGCTTGTTCCACTCGGCCCAGTGGGAGCTGCAAACGGCCTTTATGAAGTCAGATTTTTCTTGGAACCAGTCTCAGGTGCCTGTATTCCTCCCGAGAATTTGTTTTATTAAACTATTCAAGTGGACAATGGAGGCACGTGAGTGTCTGGGTGGCAGCAGGCTGCTCTGTTGGGACATGGAATAAAGGGCCATAAATGTCTTCCTTTATTTTATCTGCTTTGGCTCACACTCCTGGCAGGGTAAAGGGTTCTAGACAGCTATTGTGTGTCTGCTCCCGTAGCTGTGGAAGAGTTGTTTATTTCACAAGTAGGAAATCTATACCCAGATTAGATACATTGCTATGTAATTGAAGGTGATATCCTTTTACTCACTTCCATATTGTGCTGTACAGACTACGAGTCTTGTGCTCATACTGCCCTGGCAGTTTTTATTGATCAACAAAAGACAAATGTGGCTTTGATTCTTTCCAGATGCTAGCAAATTAGAAGATAGATCTCCTGAAGATTATTTTGTCACTAAAGAGACAAAGTCTTCTTGAATATTATCTTTCCCTGGGGCACGGTTTCTTGGCAGCTTTAGGGTTGAAAATACAACCCTAAAGTTTCTAAAAACAATATGGTTTCTAAAAACAATAACCTGAAGGCTTTGTTGTCATTACTAAGCATGCTGGAGATGGCCATTGGAGAAAATTATTTCTTAGTCTCTTTTTCTCTTAGAGTCTTAGAGATAAAGAGATAAGTGCACAGGCAAACAAGGGGGGAAGCACGGTGCAGAGAGATTAAATTCATTGTCATTGTTAGGCAGACACTCTTGTGTCATAAATTCTGTTTTCAAGACTTGAAAGGAAGGAGTATTTTAAAGCACTTTGGTAGCCAGTCTAGTGACTCTTACATTTTAGTTACTACTTACCGAATGCCCCCTTGCTGCTAATTCCTTTTGTCAAAAATGGAAACCACTTACCGCCCTCATGTAAAACTCTCCTACGTATTTAAAATAGTTCAAGTGTGTTTTTTCCCCTCAGAGAAAGAATTTCCATTCATTTAACACTTCTTTACCTTCTTTGTGAAATTCAAATAATTTTTTTTTTCTTAGTTATTTCTTTAACTTGTAGAGCCCCAATTTAAATAGATGTCAGAAAGGATTGCCTGTCGTGCATGGTGCCAAGGTGTGAGTGCTCAAGGTTTGGTCTGCAGAAAGCATATGGTACATTATTACTTCTGAGGAGAGGGGTTCGTTTAGTTGATTTATGTCAGGAGCATGTAATGGGACACACCTATTCTCTCTATACAAATTTCTTAGTTTTAGGTTCTGTTTCTTAGTGACAGGAAAGAAGGAAGCTGGCACCCCAGGCTTTTTCTCAGCCACAGTGACCCCCAGCATCCTCTTCGGTGGAGTTTAATTCCAACGGAGTTTCCCCAGTGTGTCATGTAATGCCTCCACACCCCTGAGTGTGAGCAGGCCCATTCCTCGGACCCATTTTCCAGATGCGGCCGCAGAGGCTCAGAGAAGTAAAGGGACTGGCTGGTTGTGTAGGGGGGCTGTGATTAAGTCTTCTGACTCCAAGGTTTCTGCGTTTTACTATAAATTAGTTGTTCTCAACCCTGTCGGGTACAGGGGCCCTTTTCTAGAACTACCCTGAAATGAAATCCAAAGTTAATGTAATCAATATAATTTTTTAAACATACTTCAAGTGTGATATGAAGGAAAAATAAAGGAAAGTGATTCATAACTAAAGACTATTTCAGTATGTAAATGCTTGGGCATATTTAGAGCTGGAGATAGAATGAAATTGTCAGACAATTGTTCCTCACTGTAGAATCACAAGAATACACTGTCTGCAAGTGTAGCTATGCAGGTTGTATGTTGACAGGACCACATACATGTTACCAACTGCAATGCGGTTTTCCGGATCAGTGAATGAACATGCTTAGTAACATTCTACACACAACAAAGTACCATCTACCTGGTGGTTAGATTCTTGAAGACTCAGACTATATTAGATCCATGCGAAAAATAAAAGTCTTCTAGTTGTTGTTTTTTTTGTAGAATGAGTTAGAGTGTAGTCTCTGATCGTTAGAAACCCGTTTTCAGCTATGTATGTATGGCCGCGGCCATTCGGAAGTCTGCTGGGCAGTCCTGTGCATTACAGGTAATGGTGTGCTAGTAAACCGGCTTTTTTCTGAGGAAGAAAGCTCTGATTTGTCGTCTTTGCTGATTTCTGTGCTGTAAACACTCCCCAGTGGCTGATCTCACACTACCAGTAGGTTCTCACAGAATTCCTGCACATTCTACCATCAGGTTAGGAGGAGCCAGTGCCAGAACACCGCTAGCTGCACAGAACGTTAGCATCTCTCGCCCTGTCCTCTAAGTGCTAGTTGGGTTTTCCAAATCATTGTGACAATGAAGATGTCACTACAATGGAGAACCAGAGCATTCAGCTCTGAGTCTGGCGTGACTTCACAGAGCAGTAGGTGGTGTGTGTGTGTGTGTGTGTGTGTGTGTGTGTGTGTGTGTGTGTGTGTGTGTGGTAGGGTTGTACTCACTATATGGTGTGAAGCCTTAGGCTTCCTGCTCTCACTGCTCTGGGGAGAAAGGAACAGTCTGAACAGTAGTACAGTGTTGGCCACTGGCCTCAGTCTGTGGAGCAGGTCTGGCTGTGTCCTGCTGACATCTAGAAGGAAGCCCCTGGTGCCCACACGTCTCAGCGCCAATGAGTCCAGGGCAGCCACAGTCAGTGACACCTGCCCATCTGGCCTCTCGGCTCCATGGCTTTGATCAGGAGTGCCACTCAGAAAAGGAAACGCATACTTCAGAGGTGTCTCCCGTGCCTCTTTTCACAACCCAGGGCCTCACCTACGTAGTTAACAAATGGCAAAGTTATTCAAGCGAGTCTCCTTTCCTCACTAGTGGAGCAGCTGTGAGTATAGGTCCCAAAGGCAGAGGAGCAAATTGCCTATGTCATGGACAAGTGGAATCAATTCACAGGGCCTTGGGAAACTTGAGAGCAAGCTGTAAAAATAGTCCTAAATACTGACAGACACGCCGAAGGCAGACAGTTTCCGAAGGAAGAACATTTGGTTTTAGACCTGTGCTACTAAGGACTCAAGATCTTTCCTTTCCTGCCTAGTGCGCACTTGACTCTGAAGTGGCCGTGAGAGTGGGAGGAGAGTTCTTCTTTGACCCTCAGCCTACGGATGCCTCTAGGAACCTTGTGTTGATTGCAGGAGGAGTTGGAATTAACCCTCTGCTTTCCATCCTGCGGCACGCAGCCGATCTCCACAGAGAACGGACAAACCAAGGAAGTGGATATGAGATAGGGACAATAAGACTCTTCTACAGCGCAAAAAACACCAGCGAACTCTTGTTTAAGGTAAGGAGGAAAGTATGTTCCATAGCTTGCTGGGAGCAGGCCTGTCATGGTACTAATTGTCCACGGAATTTGCTTCTCGCAGTTCTGTTTTCTCTGCAGCGGTTCAAACAAAAGGCCTGACAAATTTATCTTTTAATTTTTTTTTTTTAATCCTTACCCAAGGATATTTTTCCATTGATTTTGAGAGAGACTGGAAGAGGGAGGGAAAGACAGAAATATCTGTGTGAGAGAAACACATTGATTGTTGCCTCCTGCAGGAGTCCTAACCGAGGTACTTGCCCTTGACTGAAATCTAACCTGGGACCCTTTGGTCTGCAGGCTGACACTCTGAATTCACTGAGCCAAACTGGTTAGGGCAACCTGACAAATCTTAATCTGACCTTCAAATGAGAATTAGCCAACACACATCTTACCAGGACAATTACAACAGCTGGTGTTGAGGCTCCCAGGGGCGTGATGGGATACGGGCAGGTCCGGTGGGCTTGCATTTGGAAGTGGGTGGACAGAAAAGTCACCATGGACCTGGGACTGTAAAGAGTCAGGAGAAGCACAAGTGGGCTCATGTGTTACAAGAGGAGGTGAGAAGTGTGTGCTTGGGACCCAGCTGGGTACATGAAACCCCCATCAGCTGCATCTGTGGAAACTAAGTACATTTGATGGAGAAGGCTTTCACTGGATTGCTTTGCAGCTGCAAGGATGAACAAAAGAACAGTAACAGTTAAAAAGACAGAACTGTGGTCAGTGAAACTGCTGCTTAATTGCCCAGGCTTGAGAAAAAGGAAAAAGAATAAACTCCCGGAGAGTTTGTAATATGCTTGTTAGCATATTCAGATTTCAATTAAAGGCAAATAGCCTCAGTACTCTGAGAGCTGTGGCCTGCTCGGCTGCAAACAATATCTCTGTAAGTAGAGAGCAAGAGCACAGACGTGTGCTGAATGGGAGGCGAGGTTCGGCGTCAGTGGTGGTGCACATCTGTTTTGATTTTTTAAAATTGTAGTGTGACCAAATATGTTTGACATTCCAGAAAAATATCCTCGATTTAGTAAATGAATTTCCTGAGAAGATTGCATGCAGTTTGCATGTTACAAAGCAGACTACACCAATCAGTGCAGAACTCAAGCCATACATCACGGGTGAGTCCCCTAAAGATGTTTTGACTGTCTCCCCATAGTTATGTGGTGAACATGCCAGTTGGTTGAGTGTAGATGCTTTATTGTTTGGACTTGCTGGCTGGGAATGTCACTACCTGGGGAATAGAGAGGTGATTCATCATGGAAAAATGAGAGATTAAGTTGGATTTATTTATTATATACTGTGTTCCTACAGCCCATATTAAAAATTTATTCTCCACATTTTTTTAGGGGACCTTTGCATCATCACTGTAGCATGCATGCAAAGAATTTATATTCCAGCCTTGGCTGAATCGATGCCATTTGCCATTAATGGTAATTTAAATTACTTGTGGTTTCCCCTGCCTGGAAGAATTTTTCACAAAACAGTTTCTTTACTGCTGAAGGCATTTTTAAATCTCTCCCCAAGAGCAGTAAGTTCACTGCCCGTAGCACATTGCCATTGGCTTCCTGTGTCTGAGCGCACATTGCGATTGGCTTCCCACTTTTCTTGCCGTAAGTTTAGGAAACCAGAGATGCTCTTTGCTGGGGCCTGGCCCAGGTGCCAGCAGGAGCCATCGTGTGAATGACTCAAGACTGGACTCACTAAGCTCCAGTTACTGAAAATAAACACTGTTGCTGCATTGTGGTTAGACTTTCAATACAAACATGTCTGGCTTAATTTGGTGTTTATTCTATTTCTTGGTAGAAGGAAGAATAACGGAGAAGGAGATAAGAGAGCACATTTCAAGAGAGACTTTGTTCTACATTTGTGGCCCACCTCCGATGACAGACTTTTTCTCCAAGCAACTAGAAAACAGCCATGTTCCCAAAGAACACATCTGCTTTGAAAAGTGGTGGTAGGGAGCAAGGCAAAGGTAGAAAGGAGAGGGTTATGGGGTTTACCGGGATGAGATTCGAGGCAAGATGAAGTTACCTCCACTCCGTCTTCTTTTCTTAAGGCTGTGGGCAGAGTGATGTGCTGGAGAAGAAAAGAAAAACCAGCTGACAAGACTTAAATGATCAACTTTTGGCAAAGACTTCATTGAACTATTTTTTACTCTATTGACTTTCCTTTATTAGTAACTGTTTGATTATTTCATGATGTACCTTGAATTGATTTTCTTTCCCCTGAGGGAAAAAGAAGACATATACTTATATTTAATCATAAGAAAATGAGGTTTTTTGTGTGAAATGGAGGCTATCTTTAAATTATGTGACAGCAGCCTATATATCTTATATTCAATAAACTTATAATTTAAACACATTCTTAATACTGTTTCTCTGAAAATCCTTCATACTCAGTGTCTTAGTTGACCTTACCATGGCCTGCAGCCCTGCTTCCTCACACCATCCAAGCCGGGTTGGGAAACAGAATATTGTCAGGGAAACTGCTTTAAGGAATTGAATAGCCAGCAGATTAGCTTAATGTGAATGAATATCTGAAGTCTGTATCCTGACTGATTGTAAGTTTCTTCTCAAATGAAACCCTTTCTGTGTTCAGGGTCCTGGCTGCCCGCCTTAGCGCTGCGTGTAGAGGCGGCTTCTTGCTGGGGACAAAGGCCTCGGGGACTGCTGTGTTCCATGTGGAATTGGCCGGGCTGGCTGGCTGTAGTCATGTGCTCAGGATTGATTAGGGGGTATAGAGCCGTTTCCAGATCCCGCTTCTCTGCCTTTTATTCCATCCTCTGGCAGCAGCAGCTCCTCAGCACATACTTGTTGACTGACTGAAAGAAGCAACTCCCACCCGACTTCTCACTAAGGCCAGGTGGGGAGGCAGCCCTAGGACGGGGAGAGGGGAGGAATGGTGCAGCCTCATTCCCAGCTGCCCTGGTGAAGCTGCTAGAAAGCAGACGGTGGTTCTTATCCTTGTTTAGATTTTTTTTAAATCCAGAAGAAATCCATGGACCGGGGCCAGGCCACCCTTTCTGAGACGAGCAGTCTCGGGCGAAGGCTGTCTGCTGGGGGAGCGCTGAGGACTCAGAGGCAGGGAAGGACAGCTCAGGGCGGGAAACCCAGGAGCTGCAGCTGAAAGAGTCCGTGTCTGAGCTGATGGAAAGCAGGTGCCCTCTGCTCTCTGGCTGCAGCCTCCTAGGGACCTAGGGCCGAAACAGGCGTGATTTATGGGCTGACGATGGCTGGCATCGCCAGTCCAGCCTCCACCCTGTTTTGAATTGTGTCAGATTTTAAGCAGAAATCATTTGTCAACTATTTCCTTTTTTTTTACCCCCAATTACAGTTGACATTCAATATTATTTTTATGTTAGTTTCCATACAGCACGGTGGTGAGACATTTATATAATATCCAAAGTAATCCCTCCAGGCAGTCTAGTACCCACCTGGCACCATGCATGGTTATTACAATATTATTGACTGTATTCCCTGTGCTGCACTTCCTAGCCCGTGACTCTTTTGTAACTGCCAATTTGCACTTCTTAATCCCCTCACCCTTTTCCCCCAGCCCCGCTCCCATCTGGCAACCATCAGTTTGTTCTCTGTATTTATGTGTCTGTTTCTGTTTTGTTTGTTCATTTATTTTGTTTTTTAGATTCCACATATAAGTGCAACATATGGTATTTGTCTTTATCTGACTTATTTCATTTAGCATAATACCCTCTAGGTTCAATGCCAGATATGAATTCGGTGGGAGGAGAAGGGGCCATTGACCGGAGAGGAATATTAACATCCATCAAGGCAGAGATGGTCAGCATTTCAGAGATTGAAGGGAATGTGGGAAGCTCTGACCACTGTAAGGATTCCTGCCTCCGCTAACCCCAAAGTGTCCAGGCCGAGGGCTGGGCTTTAGGGCTGAGTACTCGGGAGCACAGCAGCATAGCTATGAGATTCAGGGACGTGGAAGCATCAAGGGGCTCTTCTGCCAACTGGCAACAGCATCTGGCAGGGAGGAGATGCGGGGTATGGAGGAAGTGGCTCCCCAGCTCTTTCTGTGTTGGGAGGGGAGGTGCAGGCTGAGCATCTTCGTGCCTCCGCCCACCCAACCCCACAGCCTGTGCGCCTGCTGTTGTCATCGAGGAGGGCTACCTGTGCTGGAGATCCCCGCTCTGCCTACCACCCTGCCAGTGACTCACCGTCACCATCTGCAAACCGCCGAGAGGGGCCAGGTCATGACCTTCGTACGGACTGCGGTTCCTTCCAGCTCTGTCATTTCTGGTGCTGAGAGCTGAAAGGTATTTCTGGTCTGCTGGCCAAGAATGTCCCGTTGCTCTTGCCTACCAGGCCAGTCAAGATCTCTTTTGGTATCACACCGAGCTAATTCCAGCAGGGCGTCCTGGAAATTACAGTGTGGTGCCTGGGAATGTAGACTGGAGAGAGCCCTCGAGCCAGACTGCTTGGGTTCAAATCCCAGCTATGCCCCTGACTAGGGAGGTGACCTTGAGCAAGTCACTTAACTGCATCAGCTGATCCATCCAGTATAAAGTTCTCTACCAACCTTTCACCTAATTATTTTAGTAGCTGTTGATCATTGCCTATATACCTACCATTTCATTAAGGATTAATTGTCCATTTCTATCATTTTCTTGCATTTATTCCCTATGATTGTTCTATAAAGAACTTTATCCTTATTCACTTTGCCCTGAAATGAGTATGAACAGTATGCTTGATTCTTTCTTTTTTAAGTCCATTAGCCTATGATGAGTTGGTGCCCTAGCAACCTCCAACGATAACTAGATTTTTAAAAATACCATTATGGTATGAATTCATGGCTTTTTTGTTTTGTTTCCATCCCTTGCAGTCCATTTTTGATAATTCAACTTGTTCCAGGCTTCCTCTGCTTTGTTAGTGACCTACACTAAGTTGAGGGTTGTGATGGGTTTACGCCTCCTAGAGTTGCAAAAAGTGCTCTCATAAGCAGGAAGGGGGAAAAGAAGCTGCGTGGGGTGAGGCAGCCACATGAAGGAAGTGTGTCGAGGAAGAATGGTCAGCTGTGACTCGCTGCAGATGTGACAGGGAGATGAGTTCTGATGAGTTTGGCTTAGCAACTGGAAGATCATTGAGGATCTTGACAAGATGGATGTCAAGAGTAAACACATTGGGGCGGGTTTAAAAAGGACTGGGAAGAAATAAATAGTAATGAGTGAATATATTTTTAATATATATTCAAATAATTTTACTATGAAGGGCAGGAAAAAATGGGATGACAGGTAGAAAAAGAAGTGGTGTTAAGAGAACTTCATTTCTTTTATTCATTTTAAAAATTTGTTTTGTTTTTAAAACTATTTTTGAAATAATTTTAGATTCATAGAAGACTTGCAAAGAGAGAACAGGGTTCCCACCCATATACCCTCTTCACCCAGCTTTCTTAAATGTCAATATCTTAAGTGATCCTGGTATATTTATGAAAACTAAGAAATGAACAGTGCAGTTAAAATGGATGCAATACTATGAACTAAACCAGTTGGTTGTGTTTTTTGTTTGTTTGTTTGTTTATTTTTAAAGGTGAGAGAGGTAATCAACTGATTGTATGAAAAACTGAAAGAGGCATTCAGTGAGACTCCAGTTGGGGAGAAGAGGACTTTGGCTGGAGGATAAAAAAAAACCTATGAACGGTCATCTATCGAGCATTCACGATGTGCAGTCATTATGGTAGAAATTGAAGGTAGGAAAGCATAAGACAAAGGTTATCTCAAGGAGCAAGTTAAATACTTGGGGGAACTATTTTTTCCTGAAGCTGCAAAGTGATAAAAGCTATCTTCTCCAAAGAAGTATATTGAATACTGAGAATATTTCAACACAATTGAAAGTAAAAAACACTCTGGGGAAAATACGTAGTTTTGCCACAATCACTAGTTGGAAGGGAAGCCGAGGAAGATGGATGTCCGGGCGAGCCATTGAGTGCTGGCGTCCTATGAGCCGCAGGTGGGAGGGGCAGTGGGAAGGCTGTTCTCAAGCTCTGGAAACAGTGCTCGGGAGATTGTTATTATGGGATGCAGAGCTGCAAGTGTGGATACATGCATGTGTGTAAGTACACATATGTGTGTGCATGCAGGGATTGTCAAATGGTACCCAATGTCATGCGCCTCTGCCTGAGGGTTTTTTATTTATTTCTCTTTTTGAATGGAAAACAGCAATTTCCTTTATTCCTGGATATTGCAGATGATCATATGCTGATAATTTAACCCGAGAGCTGTTATTTCATTTTATTTTGAATGAAACTCAAAGGAGTATACTGTTCTCATCTTAGAGAAATAGTGAGATTATTACTCTTTCCTAATATGCGCATACTCAAGCGAGCGTGGTGATGACATATAAAGATACCTCCTAACCCACAGCCAAATCAAGGCATGCATTTTAAAGCGGGTTGTGCTCAGGAACGCAGACTTTCCTAGTTGTGGAGAGACATCTTGATCAGTCTGTTCGGAATCATTATAAACCCTGTCGGTGCCCATGAGCCTAACCTGGTCTCTTCCATCTCATCCCCAAGTCCCATATTGCTGTGCTTGAGCCCACGAAAATTTGCTCTATTCCTTTGTTCCTTTTTAATGACCTGATAAGTAGGATTGTAAAAAATCAAATAATCTAAAAGCATGTACACTAAATGCTGAAGTCCTCCGTTCCCCTGCCCCACTCCCTCACCTAGGATGAACTTATGTATAAAGAGCTTGCTAGGTATCCTTTTACACCAGGGGTGTAAATCATTTGGCCTGGCCCTGCCAAGGCATTAGGGGTGAGTTAATTAAATGTTTGAATAAATATAACAGATTAATTTTCAAGTTGATAATTTTGTATGTCCTGCGAATGATGTTATAAATATCCTAATGGCCCTTGGCAGAAAAAGGTTAGACGTTTTACACTGTGTTGATCTTGTACACATTGGACAGGTATGTGTGCTTATGCGTTTTACTCTTTTCACTCTCCAAATAATATACCTGTATTTAACCTGTAAATATATGTATTTAACCATATTTCTGTGATGGACATTTAGATTGTTCCTCGTTTGGGGATATTACAAAGAGTATTGCAGCAAACACGCTTGTTCACATACTTTTTATGTTGTATTCCTGTAGAGTTTCCAGAAGTGTCATTTCTGGAAATGGGTGCATTACCCTATAAAATGCCTAATCAATATATATTCTAATAGGATATGAAAGTACTCATTTCCCTACTCTTGGCAACGTTAGAGATTTAAGTCCTGAAACTGTTTTTCCTAGTATGTTGGGTGAAAAGATGATTTAAAAAAAAAAATTAGTTTTCTGATTTCAACCTAGCATGTTTTTTCCTAAAGCGTTTAGCCATTTCTCTTTCTTCTTTGGAGAATGGTGTTTGTGCATTTTTATGTCCACTTTGATGTCTGGGTGATTTGTAACTCTTTATAGAATAGAATGAATGCTAATCCTTTGTTATGCATATTGCGGATATTTTTCCCCATTCTATTACTTGTCACTGAATTCTGTTTGTTCTAACTTATACTGGAGTTTAAATTTATACACAATCCATTATGTCAGTCTTTTCCCCTGGCTTTTATGGATATATTTTCTTTTGATATTTTTACAGGTCTTTTATCCATTGGGGATTTATTTTTGTGCTTTAATGGGGGATAGGGATCTGGCTTTTGCATATGGCTCTGCCATTGCCTGACACTTTTATCAAATATTCCACACTTTCCCCAGTGATTTGAAATGCCTCCTTTATCACATATTAAATTCTCACCTACTAGTGGATTTCCCCCCCTAGACTCTCTATTCTGTCCCATAGGTCCCTTTATTTGTTACAGTTCAGATATCACATTGTTTTAATTACTCTAGCTTTTCGGTATATTCTGTATCTCTTCCTCTCCCTCCCCTTCCCCCCTTCCCTTGCCCCACATACACACAGTTTTTCACCTCCAGATTATTTCAACACAAACAGATCTTATGCATAGTGATACAACTTCACTTTCACAGGGCAAGTTGGAAAGGAAAAGTGATAGGAAATCGTTTCTCTGGGGTTACCTGCATTCACTGGTGATCTAGATTATTTTGGCTGGAGTACTGTTATCAACTGAACATTACAGCATTACTTGGCACTTGACAAGCGCTGTGTTTTATCTCATTAAATTTCTCCCCAACAGTTATGTGAAGTAGGCAGGGTGGCTGCTGCTGTCCCATTTACCAGTAAGGGGGATGAGACAGAGTAGATGGCTTGCCCAGGTTCACATGGCTGGGAGTGACAAAGCCAGGCCTCCCGGACCGGTCTCCTTCCTCTCCCCATGAATCTTCTGCCCAGGATTCAGCCTTGGGCTTGTTCCCAAACCCTCCTCACCGATGAAGAGGCAGACTCACTTCTACTGTTTTTTTTTAGAGAGAGACTCAGTTAACCAAACACCCTATCGCCAGAGCATTCCAGTTAGATTTAAAAAATCAAATGAGGCCAAAACCGGTTTGGCTCAGTGGATAGAGCATCGGCCTGCGAACTGAAAGGTCCCAGGTTCGATTCCAGTCAAGGGCATGTACCTTGGTTTTGAGCACATTCCCCAGTAGGGGGCATGCAGGAGGCAGCTGATAGATGTCTCTCTCTCATCGATGTTTCTAACTCTATCCCTCTCCCTTCTTCTCTGTAAAAAAATCAATAAAATATATTTAAAAAAATAAAAAATCCAATGAGGCCTCCCTGTTCTTAGAGGCTGCAGGAGCCTAGCAAGAAGAAGCCAGGAATGAGACGGAGTCTGGGAGGTGTGATGGAAAGAGCGTGGTGCTGAGGCTCCAGAGACCTAAGTCATCCCTGTTCCACAACTTGCTTCCTGCATGGCTCAGTCTGCCTCTCGCTCTAACCAGCTTTCCTTGCCTGTCACGGGAGTGGGACTGTGAACTTAAAATTTCTTTTAGATTTACCATTCTGCAATTTCATGATGGAAAAACGGGCCTAGCAATCCAGGGGAGTTGAAGTAGACCAGTGGTTGGCAAACTCATTAGTCAACAAAGCCAAATATCAACAGTACAACGATTGACATTTCTTTTGAGAGCCAAATTTTTTAAACTTCTTCTAACGCCACTTCTTCAAAATAGACTCGCCCAGGCAATGGTATTTTGCGGAAGAGCCACACTCAAGGGGCCAAAGAGCCACATGTGGCTCTTGAGCCGCAGTTTGCCGACCACTGAGTAGACCATTCTGCTGAGAGGTGACTAAGGAGTGCCTCAGCTGCCTTCAAGCATTTGGTTGATGGCTGTAGTGACGGTTAGCATCTCCATTGTTGACAGAATGAGAAATAGCAGGGAAAGTTAGGTGTGACACAGAGGACTTTTGGACTACGCTGTGGATGAAATTCTAGAGTTGGGGTCCAAGATAAATGGTGGGTTGAGCATTAATAAGAAAGCGACCTGATAACATTTGCCTATTAGGGCTTCAGGTGGGCTGGACTGAAAACGGGCGAGCTGAACTGGTAGCTCCCGGCTTCACGAAAAGGAGGAGTTTCTAGACAGTTATTAAGCATTTTGTGGATCCAGAAACTGGTGAGCTTGCTGGTTGGCTGGTTGTCCTTCCTTTCAAGATGATTTTCTTGTTATTTTCATTGAAAAATCTACAAGATATTAGTAACCCAGGACCGAAGGTTCACAAATACAGAGGTTCATTATAGGAAGCATTTTAACGTTTACCCTGATCAGTGAAATATATTTCTATCAACATTAAGCCTTTATATTATTTAGAGGCAGCAAAACAAACAAACAAACAAACAAACAGATCCATACTAAACTTAATTTTGAACAGCACACTTAAATGTATTAGTGTAAAATTTACTGCGTCATTTACAGGGTGAAAAACTTTTTTTTTTCTTTTTTCACCAGTCAATGCCAATAGGACCTGTGTTTTTAAACCATCTTTGGTGTGAATGAATCCCTTAGCCTGTCTTCAAGGCCAGGTCCCCAGCCAACGGCCATGGCTCTGATGGCCAGCATCACCATTATACATTGTTTATGGGGGCAGAACTCGGGTTTTGTTCCTTGGACCCAAGACAGAGAGTTCCCTTTGTACAACCACCCACTGGTCCTGAGGCATCCCCCCACCAGCTGCTTCTGTTTCCCAATAACATCCTCCACAAATTAAAGACCTGTTCTTTGAGTCTGAAGGACAGAATCAAGAGTTAGGTTTCAGTGATTTTGTAAAATAATGTGGAATTATTATTCAAGTCCTGAAAACCCGTGAGACTGGTTCTAGAAAAGTTCCAGACAATGCACCTGTTTCTGGTACGGCTGTAGGTTCCATATCTCCCTCATGTTCCAATCAGTTGCAAAACTGTCAACATTTGCTCCCGAATTACTGTCACATCTGCTGCCCCTTCTCTCCCTCTCCGCTGAGGTGGGAGCCACCAGCCCTCCCACCCGACTGAAGCACTGGTCGCCTGACAAGCACCTCTGTGACCTCTGTGGGCCCCTACACACCAACCTCTTCTTCAGCAACGGAGATCTTTTACAAAAAATCTTACGTTATTTCCCTTTTTAAAACGAATCAGTGGCCTCCCATCACTTTTATTAGCAGGACTGGAATCCTCACCATGGTCCCCGGGCCCTGCCGCGTCTGGCCCAGCCTCATCTCTGCCCCTCTCTGCTCCTTGACCCCTGCTCCACCACACACTCTGCAGAGCTGCCTTGGTGGACATCTTCCAGGTACTTGAACATGATAAACTTTCTTCAGATCCTTCCCCTTTCAATTCTCCTTCTTATCACCAGCACTTCACATAGTTCTTCCTGTGTGCTTTCAGCATCTGGCGCATACTAACTCATTTAATTCTCACAACGGTTATCCCCATTTTACAGGGGAGGCAACGGAGGCACAGAGGGAACAAGTAACTTGCCCCAAGCCCCCTGCGAAGGGGTGGAGCCTGGGTTCTAGCTAGGGAGGCTGGCTCTACTGTCCACGTGCCTGGCTGCAAGCACACTGCCTCCCTGGGGACTGCTCACCGGTGCTCCTCTCTCCAGGCTCAGCCCCACCTGCCTCCCTCCACAAGCCTTCCGTGAGCAGGTGGCACCTTCCTGTTCTGTGCCCTCACGCACCTGCACTTCCCCACAGCTCTTACTACAGTACTAGGGGCCCAGTGCACGGATTCATGCACCTTGAAAGGAACTGTGGGCTGTGAGGCTGCAGTGAGCACAGGGGTGGGTCTCGGCCCATCCTCCATGCCCACGCGCTGATGGTACTGGCCCCACTCACACCCGCTGACGGCACGGAGCGATTGGGGCCAGGGCCAGCAGCAGGTGCAAAAGTGGCTGTCAGCCTTGATCTCCCCTCAGGAACAGGGGAGGTGGCGAAGCCCTGAGGGGTTATTGAGGTCCGCACCGGGCACTGGCAGTGGGCGCAAGCAGTCACTCCAGTGCCGGCACAGGTGCAAGCGTCGGGCAGGACTGTGTGGGAACAAAGAATTTTCAGTAAGTACCAGAGGCTCGCCCCAATGACAGCAACAGGCACCCCTCCTTGATCTGGCGTTCCTGCTCATGCTCCACCATCCCTCTGTGGCTGATGCCTACCATGTTCCATGCTCTGCTGCCTGCTGCCGATGCCCGCCACGTTCTGCACGCGCCCCCTGGTGGTCAGTGCACATCGTTGTTCTGCCTTTCAGACTATTTGCATATTAGCCTTTTATTATATAGGACACTTGTGCAAGGGGCTCGGCCCTGGCAGCGGTGGCACTGGCTTCGTCCAAAAGGTTGCCCAGGAGGTCGTCTGGAAGGTCATTCCGCCATTCAGCTATCTGGTCTAATTAGCATATTATGCTTTTATTATTATAGATAATTGTTGGGGTCACCGCTCATTGTCATTTGTAAGCTCTAAAAGAGCCAGCGCTGGTCTGTCTCTTCATTGCTATCTTCCCAGCACCCAGTACCTAGCACCCAGCACTGTGGTGTAGACACTAAAAACTATGTATCTGCTGCCTCTTTCTGCCCTGTGAGGCTGCAACGAGGAAATGGTCACCCATGAGAGCAGCAGGCAGGTTCTCACCGACGCCAAATCAGCCAGTGTCTTGATCTTGGACTTCCCAGCCCCCAGAATGTGAGACATAAACATTTGTTGTTTAAAAAATTAAACTGTGCCGAGACCAGTTTGGCTCAGTGGATGGAGTGTTGGCCTGCGGACTGAAAGGTCCCAGCTTTGATTCCAGTCGGGGGCATGTACCTTGCTTGCGGGCACATCTCCAGTGTGGGGTGTGCAGGAGGCGGCTGATCGATGTCTCTCTCTCATTGATGTTTCTGACTTTCTATCCCTCTCCCTTCCTCTCTGTAAAAAAAAAAAAAAAAAAAAAATTAAACCTATATATCTATACAGTGAATGATCCAACCTCTCCTGCCCACAGAGACACACAGGTTTCCCACGTGGCCTGGCCGCCCCTGCCGGAGGGAAATGCCACCCGACCCCACCCCGTCCTGCAGGGGCTGGGGAGCAAGCACCTGCCGCGTGCAGTTAGCTTTCGGAGCCTGGCCACAGGGATGATCATTATCTACAGGAACCTGTGGTGAACATCGCTCTGCTTCCTTCTCTGGCGACAGCCATTTCAGAAGTCCCAGCCAAAGGCTTGTCAGGTCTTGTACTCAGAGTTAAAGTTCACTTGCTTCCTTGTTCCAAACTCCGGGAACCAGGTCCAGGAAGCCCAGGCTCCCCGGGAAGTGGCCCCTGTGGTTTGGCAGGTCACTCAGCAGGCCAGGGGCACACCCTGCACTCATGCAGGCGGCTCCCCGGCCTTGTGGGAGGGCTGCTGGGAACAGGAGCTGCGCCAGCAAGTGGGGGGTCCGTGCTGAGCTGCCTCCGGCTGCCTGTCTGCACCCCAGGACCCCTTTTCCGTCCCCTTCTCACCAACCCTTGTAGGGCTTCCGCTGTAGTCCCAGCCGCTGCTCTTGGCCTGCACCCCAGGGCCAGCACCCCCTGTGCTGGGAATGAGCCCAACTGAAATGTGTTCGAAGACTGATGAAGTTGGGGTCAACCTATTCCTGCTAATAAGCACCGTGACATCATCTGAGAGCTATTCTCAAAAGGTGCTTTGTGGTTTAGGAAAGGCCATAATTAACATGTTTGGAGTTCTGATAAAATGTGCTTCATAAGAAATGAATTAGAATGTCTCTTAATGTTTCTGTTTTTCTTTTTTGAAGTTGGTCCCATTACGCATAATTCCAGGGAAGCGTGATCAATTTGGAGATTTTTAAAAAGTTCAGGCAAGGATTTTACATATAAACCACGAACAGATTTTATAAACATTACAATATGTCTATTAGGATGGGCTATGCTGTGCTTGAGTAAGAGGTAAACCTCCAAATCCCAGTGGCTTAGCACAGCGAAGGTTCCCTTAGCCCTCATGCTATGGTCCACCTTGAGCTATGCCAAAGGCATTGGAGATGAAGAGAGGGCTAGGATTACATGGGGTATTTTAAAATATATATATATTTTATTGATTTTTTTACAGAGAGGAAGGGAGAGGGATAGAGTTAGAAACATCGATGAGAGAGAGACATCGATCAGCTGCCTCCTGCTCACTTCCCATTGGGGATGTGCCTGCAACCAAGGTACATGCCCTTGACTGGAATCAAACCTGGGATCTTTCAGTCCGCAGGACGATGCTCTATCCACGGAGCCAAACCGGTTTGGGCTGCATGGGGCATTTTTAAAGGCTAGGCTCAGAACTGGCTACAATCACATCTGCTCCTGTCCCACAAGCCACAAGCTAGTCACATGGCTCCAAACTGCAAGACGGGCTGGGCAGTACAGGAACCCATGGGGACTGGGCTAGCACCGACCATCTCTGCCACATTTATTACCCATGGGCATTGTGATGAACTGCAGCCTCCAAACCAAGCCCCTTCCCACACCTTATTATTCCTCACAAAAACCCGACGAGGTGGGTATCAGTAGTCCCATTTCCCACAGGAGGAGACTGATACTTGCAGGGGTGGAGAAAGGAACTTGAGGTTACTTTGTAGGTTGTGTGGTGAGGGTGCTGACCAGAGCTGCCTGATCCCAGAGCCTGGCCGGCCTTTTCTGCTGAATGAGCGTGGTAGAGAGCAGCCTTCCCCCTTCATGCAGACAGGTGCCCGAAGGCTTGCCCATCCTCACTACTTTGACCCTGTGGCTGAGCACTGGAGAGCAGTACAAAAGCATCTCTTTAAGCAGATGAAGATAAATTTTTTTATTGATTTCAGAGAGGAAGGGAGAGGGAGAGATAGAAACATCAATAATGAGAATCACTGACCGGCTGCCTCCTGCATGCCTGCTATGTGCCCTTGAATGGAACTGAACCCGGGACCCTTCAGTACGCAGAGCAGTGACGTTCTATCCACTGAGCAAAACCAGCTAGGGCCAGGTAAGTTATTTTTCCATTCCTTAAAAAGGCCTCCATTTAGAAGCCCCGACTGGGAATGGAACTGTGACCTCCTGGTTCGTAGGTCAAGGCTCAATCACTGAGGCCCACTGGCCGGGCCAGGTATTACGTTTTTAAAGTCCCCCTGGTGATCCTAAAGTGCAACCAATTTGAGAACCGCCTGCAAGATCGATATTTTGCCAGATATGAGCAGGGCTGTGGAGAAGAGAGGGGGAAGAACAGGACCTTCAGGGATGATTTGTTAGTTTGGCTCTAGAGCCCAAGTTCCCGAGGAATTCAAATTTAATTTTTCTCCCTCATGACACCTTCAGCCAACCCCAATGTCATTTAATTATTGAAAAATGTACCCAACCCTGCGTGGCGCAAGGCTGTCCGCTGGGGGCACGAGGCCCGGGATCATTCATGTGCTTTTGAAAGCCATGAAAGATGAGTTGCTTTTGTCCCAGGCTGCTGCCAACCAGCATATTTTTAAAAAGCGGTGATCCTCTAAGGTACGGATGAGGAGATAGTATTTTTATTAAATCAATATGCCATGTAGATATCCCTGATTATAATTATGGAAACTGCCATTTTCAATCGTTCTCTTTGGACGACGGAGCTTCAACCTTTCCAGGTGAGCGCTAGGGGTCAGGCACCGACATCAAGAGGACAATGACTACGCTGTGAGTGCGCAGGGGCCTTCAGTTTTTTACACAAATGTATCCCAGGTGTGTTCTAGTCCAGCGAACCTGCAAAGAGGGAAAAGACCTGCCTTCTGAAATGATTTCCTTAAAAGCGTGGAAACATGCTTATTGGACAGAAACTGGTGTGGGGCCGTTTGTTTTCCAGAGGCATCCCGTCGCCACCCCGGGGCCACAGGGGGTGGCTCCGCCCTGGCTTCCCTGGCGGCCCCTGGATCCCACTGTTCGCATTCTTTCTACGAGGGGCCAGGAGGCCCCGTGTGTCCAGCTGGCTCCTTTGTTTCCCGCAGGCAGGAGCGCCCTTTTCTCGAAGGTCATCAGGCTGCCAGGAATTTGTCCCTTAGGGAACGTGGATGAGGGATGTGGGGCTGGGTCCTTGGGACTTCAGGCCTGGGCTCTCTCGTTGTGACACAATTAATACTCAATACGCACAGTGCTCTAACTCATAGGTGATTTATTGCTTTAAGTAACTAAACAAGAGACAGGCTGTGGTTTTGGTCAAGACACCAGTTGCATCTACGGAAAGCCTTAACGATACTCTTCTGGACAATATACACACGTGACAGCATACATGGGAAACAACTCGGCCAATGACGCACGGATTAAAGTAGCACACGACAAGGGCACCCAACCCGCCAGGCTGCCCTGAAACGACGGAAAGAACGCGCGCTCACACGATGTGCTGGATACAAAACCTTTAAAAATGTTTTTGGCATTAACACTAACACAGGATACCTCCTTGGACAGTCTGCAAAAGCAGGTGCACGCACAGAATTACCTTCTCCTCTCCCGATTGCCAGTGTCTGTGGGATGCTAGAGGAAAGCCAGGAAGTGGGTTCCTTTGCTCTGCCACAGCAGCAGATTCCCGGGCTTTAGGTGCAGAGCAGCTGACAGGGCCCCGGGGGGTGTTACAGTTGCCAGGGAGCTGCAGAGACCAGCAGAAGGTGGACACCGCCCCAACAGCCTGTGGGAGTGAACCCCACACAGCCCTGGTTTGTAGCTAGGGAGGCCCATGGACTTGACCAAATGCTCCCTGGAGGCCCCGGGGGTGCGGGAGGGGGGTGCAGGGGGGGGCAGACACAGGCACTGGTTGGTCCAGACCCTCCCACTGAGGAGTGTGGAGCCAGGGCTGGGCCTTCCACCCTGAGGTTGAGAAGAAGTAACCTGACCTCTTGCATTCTAACACGGGGGCATTATGACACATTTCCAATGGCGGTGCAGGAGCCAACAGCCAGGAAGCCAGCCCTGCAGGGCCCGGGCGGGCTCACAAGCGAGGTCAAGCCAAGCCAAAGGGAACACAGGGCACCAGGGCCGAGCAGCCCGACCCGGCTGCCGGCAGGGCCTCAGGGTGGCCGACTGGTCTGGCTGCAGCGCCAACTGCTGGGACTCAGTAGTCTTCTGCTGTCGCTGCAGCCACTGCCTCAGTACCTCCCTCCCCGGCATCCGCTCCAGGACCCGAGGGCCCCTCACAGCCCCCGGCCGAGGCCCCACAGTGGCCGGCAGGACCGTTCTGCACGGCCCCGCCCTCCACACAGAGCCGGCCAGCAGGACCCAGCGGCGCTCCGGTGACCTCCTGGACGGGGTCCTTCTCCTCCTCCGAGGCTCCTTCCTCCTGCTGCTGGCTCCGCACGCAGTTTCCCACGTCTCCAGCCTTGGAAAACTGGTCTTCCAGATTCCTGTCATTTTCTTCGGCCTGTCGCTTGCCTCTGGCACTGAGCTTCCCCTTGGATTTCCTCATCTGCCTGCTGTGCACGTCTTCTCGGGAGAATCGCCACTGAAACTGAACACGGGAGAGAACGGAGATAAGCAAACTCAGTCTCCACGGGCCCAGAGCCTCACCTGGACGTGTCGGCATTCATACCCACGTCACTTCTCTGCAGCAAGACACACAATTCCCCGCCTTCCTGGGGTGGTGCCAACGTCAGTCACAGCCCAGACACATCACACCCACCATGAGAGCCTGCTCCACGGGGTGTACGTCAAAGCCCTGGGAAAGCAGGTCCTTGAATCCTGTCGTTGGAACAATCAGAGTGAGGAAGGGACACAGGGCCCGTGCTTCCTAAGCACCAGGGCTCCGAGCAGGCCATGGCTACCCAGCACTGGCTCCCTTCTCTCACCTGAGCAAAGGCACAGCATGTGGGGCGCCGGCTTGCTGCCCCAGCTACGGGGCTGCTGTCTGCTGACAGCACCCACCACCTCACTGCCGGTCACACTCCCTTCCTGGGGCAATCTACACCCAAGGTCTGGTCTGGGTGGGGTACAGGGGCCTATCCCTCCTTGCACAACTAGGGAAACTCTGAAAGGCCATCTCAGCTCCAGCGCTACCTGAAGGGGTGGCCGAGGCCACTGCGGAGACAGCATCCCGGCTCAATTCTCGCCTGCTCCTGCGCCCTGTGCTCCCCACGGATGTTCCTGAGGCCACTGCCCTCAAAAACGTCCACCATCCTGACCCTGCTCCCCAGGGAGCCTGACCTGCAACCAAGCATTTCCCCAAGGACCAGGGCCTTCAACACAGACTCAGAGAAGGCTCAGGTCGCGCAGTCAGTAACTGAGCTGTGCCTGGACCAGACCTAACCCTAGCTGTGGAGCGAGCCTGCATGCATGAAGCGTTCCAGCTCCATCACTTCCCAGCCTCAGTGTCCTCAACTGTACAGTGGGGACAGCGACCAAAACCAAGGCTGGTTACTTGATTTTCTCGGAAAGCACAGTGAGTTAGCTTTTCCTGTAGAAGTCAGATCACATTTTACATTGGCTTTGCGGGCCACGTGGTCGCTGCCGAAACGACTGAACTCTACCATTGATGCAGAAAAGCAATCACAGATCACAAGGAAACCAACAAGCATGACTGTGTTCAACAACGCTTCACCTGCCAAACAGGTGGTGGGCTGTGGCATGGCAGGCCCTGCCTTCCAGGGTATTTATGTGGTTCCAGTGATGTGCTAATCCAGGTCACGGGTTTAGCACTGTGCCTGACATCATACACCAGATACACTTGCTGTTACCATTACTGACACCAAGCGGTCAGCGAGGCCGTCTGTCCTATTTCCTCCGGCATCCCTGGGGCAGAGCACGGTGCCTGGCACCAAGCAGGCACTCACCCTCTTTGTGGGATAAATGAATGGAGGGACGACAGAGCCCAGCCCCGCCGGCTGCACTGAGTTTCAAATCCTGTAATGTCAGAGTCAAAACATAGCTTGGGATTCAATGAGGAGGGACCGGTGCATCTGCACCTAACTTCTGGCTGATCTCCAAAAAGAGAAATTAATTTTAAGGAAGAAGCAGAGTGAGAAATACGCAAAGTCAGAGGCTGACGGTGTAGCGGCCTGTGCAGGTGGAGTTAATCTGGGCAAATGAGTTTGAGCAGACGTGGAAACATTGAGGGGGTGTTAAAAAAAACAAAACAACCTTGGAAGATTCAGAGAAATGGGTCCTCATGTTTATAAATGAGGAATGTGTTCTGTGGGCGAACCACTCAGCAGAACTGCAGCCTTTTCCTCCTACTCCCCAAATATCAGGGGTCCCCCTAGTCTAACTGAGCAAAAGCCTCTCTGACCTCTGTCCTCCTGGGGTGGTCAGTATCCCCCAGAATGCCTCCACTTTCAGAGCTGGGGGGCAGTCCACTCTGGGTGGGGACCTATGGAGTCAGATGCCAGAGGTGGTGCACCCCCGGGAAGATGGCAGCCCAGGGATCTTCTGGGCATGCCAGGCCCGGTTGTGGCCGGCACAAAGAACAAGAGAGAAACCTCTGAGGAGAGAGAGAGGTAGATGGGGGCAAGAGACAGGAGCCCCTGCTGCAGGGAGTGGTCTCACCGGGAAGAAGAGAATCATGGGACTTGGCCACCCTGCAGGTGCAGCTCCGTGGCCCACGTGCACAGAGGGGTTCAGTTTAAGTTTCCATCACGGTCATTTCTTTCTACTTCAGTCACAGCACGTTGGTTTTGCCAAATATGGACTTCAATCTCAGACATTCTGTGATTGAAGGAAGAACAAAGGGAGCCTTCGGTTCTGATGGCTTCTTGCGGGGCTGGACAGGGCAGCCCGGGAATGCCATGGCACCAGCAGTGGAAAACGACTTCCTAAGGCTTTAGCACGTGCTAAGTAACTGAGTGCCTTGCTAGGAAAAACCAAAAATGTGCTGTGCAAATTTGTAAAAACCTGCCACCGTTGCAGAATTTTCAGTGGTAGAGATCTATTCTCCCGGAGAAAACATTTGCCTCAACACCCACAGGGTCCTGAGGTTGCACACACCATGGGACCCTGGGATCAAACAGCTCTGGACAAGATTTCCCATCAAAGCAGAGAAAAGGAGCAAAGTGCACGGTGAGGTTCGGACTTAACATCTATCCTGTCCTCCCCTCCCCCTCCAGCCTCCTCCCCAATTCCCAAAGGCGTTCACCTCCCATGTTGGATGGGTTTTGCTCAGACACGCCTTTGTGCGGGTTCTCTCTCTCACACTGTAAGCTTCTCCCACCTGAGCCATGAGTTCCTGCCAATGGAACCCCTTTGCAGGCCAAGTGGTGCCTCCGGCTCCCATCCCAAGGGCGCCCATGTCAGCCTAGACTGAAGCAGGCGTCTCGGCTCTGTAACCACAAGTGGGGGGCGCCGACCTGGGGCTCCAGAGCCTCTGCTGCTGCCTCGGATGCCAAGCCTCTGTGGCTCTCCGGCATGAGCACTCGCGGTTCATAATGGCCGCCTTGTTATACGCAGCCACTGCCACTGCTTCGTAATGCCAGCCCGAACGGAAAAGCCTTAAATAAAAATCCATGTCCCCAAGTAGAGCGGCTACGTTTTTTTTGCATGTTTTTAGGAAAACACTAGTGAAGCCTGCTAATATGCATTCTCTGAGAGGCAGGGAAGTGTGAGGAAGTGTTTCGTATGCTAAGAAAGTGGTGAAAGGCCCTAAATGTTAAAACATCACAGCAGCCGAAACCGGTTTGGCTCAGTGGATAGAGCGTTGGCCTGCGGACTGAAAGGTCCCAGGTTCGATTCCGGTCAAGGGCATGTATCTTGGTTGTG
The DNA here is from genome assembly GCA_011751065.1 of Lasiurus cinereus. Lineage (NCBI taxonomy): Eukaryota > Metazoa > Chordata > Mammalia > Chiroptera > Vespertilionidae > Lasiurus > Lasiurus cinereus. Next base: position 17,925,964 of record JAAGEH010000125.1, read on the forward strand.
GGCACATCTCCAATAAGGAGCATGCAGGAGGCAGCTGATTGATGTCTCTCTCTTTATCAATGTTTCTCTTTCTATCCTTCTCCCTTCCTCTCCGTAAGAAATCAGTAAAACATACTAAAAAATAAAATAAAATAAAATATCACAGCAGCTGAGAGCCTGGTTCAAATCCCTGTTCTGGCACTTGTTGGCTTTCTGTCCTTGGGCAAGTTATCTGTCTCACGTTCATCATCTCTGAAATGGTTGTCTCAACCTCCAGGGCTGCAGTGACACCCAGGGGCCGGGTCACACGAGTGGGTGTGCACAGCTCCCCCTGCAGTCGGATGCTCTACATCCGAGGAGCTGCCGCCTTTGCCAGAGTCCACCCTTGACACTTACTGACTGACGCCAACCCAGGGGCTGCTCTTGCTGAATGAACAACAGAAGGTCTGTGTTCCTCTGGACGCATTGCTATATCCAGATTCCAGAAGAAGACCACGTTTTGTTGATCTCCTGACAGAAGACAACAGGAGGACACAGGCTGTAGGAAAGGCCTGTGGCAGGCACACCAGACACTCTTGCCCAGAACCTGCCCGGCCTGCTGGGCAGAGGAAGGCTCAGGATTGTCAGCGCTGAGCTGGGAGGGAACTACTCCAGCCCATGTTTTCTGTCCTCCAGAGTCATCTCAGAAATCTCTGCCAAGCCAAAGGCCTTCTAGGACTGCTCTGTGTCCTGTGTCCTCAGATGGGTTTGGGATGACATCACTGAGTCCCCGTGCTGTCCCTGGCACTGCAGCCAGGTACCAAGCAGGCTCTGACTCATGTCCTCCCCTTTCCTCCTCCTCTTCTTCGCGGGGACATTCTCATGAAGCAGGGACGTAGCAGTGGGCAAGCCTTAGGCTCTGTAGAATCAGAAAGCTAAATGTTCTGAGCTGCAGACTACCTGTAGGATACCTGCCCAGGAAAGAACAAACACATACCAAGGTGCCTACTATGTGTCTCAGACCGTGACAAAGGTTCCCATTTCCCTGGATCCCCAAAGCAGTACTCTCAGTAGGCATTGTTAGAGTCAGTTTATAGATGAGCATGTAGAGGTTCAGAGAGGTTAAGTACCTTACCTAAAGTCACACAGCTAGAAATAGCAGAGCCAGAATTCAAACACAGCTACCTCTGGCTCCACACTACCCTTGCAGCCTCTTTTAAAAAATATTTATATATATTTTTATTCATTTCAGAGAGAGAAAGGGAGAGGGAGAAAGATAGAAACATCTATAATGGGAGAGAATAACCAATTAGTTGCCTCCTGCATGCCCCCAAACCCAGGCATGTGCTTTGACGGAGAATCGAACTGTGACCTCCTGATTCATGGGTTGATGTTCAACCACTGAGCCATGGGGGGCGGGGAGGTGAAAGGCTTTAGGCTCTTGACCTAGAGAGAAGGGAGGGGGCAACACCCCCTTGGATGGCTCAGCCCAGCGCCTAAGTGCCTCAGCTTTCAGACCTCATCCCGTTCAGAGGCATCTGCTGGACCAGGCACTTGATCATTAGGCTGGGTGGTCAGCTAATGGAAGTCTAGATTTATGGCCATTAAAGATTCTTTGGTTCAGTTTATTAAAAACAAATATCTACACTGAAGACTCCCTGACAGGCCCATTTTTAAAAAAATCAATAATGATAAAATGTGGATGGAGGGCCATGGTGAGGCTGGAAAGGGGCCTAAACTCTTCAATTAAGACACTGGCTCTCAGACTGCAGCGGGCATCACAACCGCTGGAGGCTCCTTCAACCAGATCACCCACCCCCTGTGACTCTGAGGACCTGCAGGGGAGGGGGGGGAGGGAGACTCTGCATTTCTCAGCTCCCCGCTGAGGCTGGTACTGCTGGTCCAGGGGCCACAATCTAAGCACCGCCAAGCAAAGAAAGGCCCATGGGCCGAGATCCGCTGTGGGAGAAACAGCTGGGAAAAAGGACAGCCCCGGCTCCCCTCACCCGGCCATGCCATCCACGACGGGCTCCCTCTGCCTCCCTCCCGTCCACCATCACACCCAGGCTTCTCCTCCCCCTCTAACGAACAACAAAAATTGCTCCAGATCCCAAGGCTCAGAAAGATGCCATCTCAGAAAGCAAGAAGTGGAGAGGCAGGGATGTGCAGCTTTCTGGGTGGCGGCTCTGGGGGGTGACATCCCCAGTGAAAGGCCTAGAGGACCTTTCCATATGTGAGTTCAGGGAGTCTCTGAACTCCAGCCGCTAACTGCCAGGCTACGCCATGCCCACGCCAGTCTTCCCATGCGGGGTGTCTCTCCACGTGGGTGTGGCACTGGGGCCTGAGCCAGGAAGGATTCCACATAGCTGTCCATGTCAGAAATAACCAGATAACCGGGGGCAGGGAATGATCCTCCACCTACAGCAGCGTGTATCCAGAGTCCCGTGTCAGGAGGGGCTGACGGATTTAATTCACACATTTTAAAGGCTGTTGTGACCTGCCCCACGTCAGTGAGGTTAGCGGGAAGGAAGATTCTCTGGCATCGCGGAAACCTCTCACCCTCGAGGGAGTTCCATATCACACTCACACAGAGAGGTTTCTTTCAAATGCTGGAAAGTCTTGATGACAGGATTCTGTCCGCTTTGCTGATTAAAAGACGACTAACCGTTCTTCGTCCCCAGTGTGCCAATCTTGGGATTTCTCTTCTTAAATTTCAGTGCTGCACAGAACAGGTGTGTCCGGGGCCCATAATTTTTATTCCTCACTCACTGATTCAACAGATATTTGTTGAGCACCACAACTAAAGGCCAGGCACTGGGCAGGCACTGGTCAGAAACACAGGTCTGGGCACTCATGGACAGTCTCTCCCAGGAGAGGATAAATGAATGAGCACAGACAGTTAGAGGAGAACCTGGGAAGAGACGAACGGGGTTCTCTGCAGGGCATCACACTGCCCTGAGAAAATACCCAGGAAGAGAGTGTCCTAGGCAGAAGAGCAGCCGAAGTGAAGGCCGCGAGGCAGGAGCGGCACAGAGGAGCACAGGCCAGCGTCTCTGGCCAGCAGGGCCTGGAGCTGATCACACAGGGACTCGGGGACCACATTCCAGATCTCCATCTTCATACAAAGAACTATGCTAAGCAGTGAGGTGACATGACTCAACTGGCTTTTTCTTTAAAAAAAATATTTTTATTGATTTCAGAGAGGTAGGGAGATGGGGAGAGAGATGGAAACATCAATGATGAGAGAGACCCAGTGATTGGCTGCCTCCTGCACATACAGCCCGCAACCTGGGCATGTGCCCTGACCAGGAATTGAACCACGATTTCCTAGTTCATAGGTGGATGCTCCACCGCTGAGCCACACCGGCTAGGCCAATTGAATTTTTCAAAAGATCACTTTGTCTCCGAACAGAGAACATATTTGAAGGGAGACCTGTCTTTAGGAGACTGGAGTAGCTGAAGCAAGTGAGGGTGAAGAGAAGTGGAGGAATCCAGGGATTCTAGGACCTAAAACAGACATGATTAAGGCCTCACTGATAGGAGGAAGGGGGTGGGCAAAGTCAAAGATGACCCCAGCTAGGCTGGTGCCTCTGGGTTGTGGTGGCCCATTCCTCTGGGTAAGGGGAGGTGGGCCAGGTGAGGAGGAGGGGCGAAGTCACAGGTTTCTCTGAGGTTCCTGGGCAGTGACAGGAAGGTGAGCTGGGCAGGGGAGAAGCAAGGGTGCGATGCAGAGGTGGCGAGAGATGACCTCCCTCTGGGGATGAAAGAGACTCTCTGAGGACGGGGAGGAGGGTTGGAGGAGCAATGGCTCGGTCTGAGCCCCAATGGGAAGCCAGGAGAGGAGGGTGGGATGGAGCCAGGAGAAGATGGTGGCGCGGAGCCAAGAGGAAAAGGAGCTTAAAGCGGTGAGGGCAGTTGAAACCGGTTTGGCTCAGTGGATAGAGCATCGGCCTGCGGACTGAAGGGTCCCAGGTTTGATTCCAGTCAAGGGCACGTACCATGGTTGCGGGCACATCCCCAGCGGGGGGCGTACAGGAGGCGGCTGATCGATGTCTCTCTCTCATCTATGTTTCTAACTCTCTGTCCTTCTCCCTTCCTCTCTGTAAAAAATCAATTAAAAAATATATTAAAAAAAAAAAACCGGAGGGCAGCCGGCAGTGTCAGTGCTGCAGGAGCTCAGCACCATGAGGACGAGGTGGGGCTGCTGGCCCAGGCACGGGAATCCACAGACCTGTGGGCACAGGACGCCCCCCGAGTCAGCTGAGCAGCAGGTGACAGGGAAGGGGAGCCCCCTCTCTGGGACTCCACTGGCCAGGTGCTCTCTCGAGGTCACACAGAGGACAAGAGCTCGGCACCAGCCCCTCCAAGCTTGGAACGAGTCGGGGATAACAAAGGAGAACGCAGCCAACCCATATTTGCGTAGTTGATTTGTACGGCAGTTTCCACCGACCAGAAAATAAGACTCCCATCCCCTCCCTCTCCCACCGGCTGTAACACTCCACCTCTGAAACCTCCCGCCATGCAGGTGCCCGCTGGCTGCCCCTCGGAGATGCATGGGCCGCACCAACATCACACCTCGCGTCTCTGCTTTGGGTGCACAACCAGGAGAGCAGCCAGGACAAGGCAGCACCCCTCCCTCTCTCCAAGGCAGGGGCCGCGTCCTCCGGCGGCTGGTGGAGACCTTGCCCGCGAGGTTGTCGAACGTCACTGTGAATGTGCACAGGCCGCGGGAGCCCACGGCTAAGCCACCACTGACAGCAGTCCTGGCTGACCCACCATCCCCCCACCAGCGGCTCCGACTCCGGGCGGTAGGTGGTGGGTTTGGCAGCTGCCTTCCGGTTCTCTGCTGCTGTCACCAGTCACATGGGCATCAGCGCCCGGGGAGAGAGCCCTCCGCACTCCACCTCAAGGCTTCAAGGCGCCATTTCCTTGGTGTTCGTCCCATAAACGAGTTCCCCCAGGATTTGCTGGCTGGTGAGGGGCTGCTCCAATCTGTTCACTTCCTTGGTGCTCCTGTCCGGGCTCCGTGTCCAAAGAACACGAAGAAGCAAGACTGCCAAGCGGGAGACCGAGCAGGCCCCGCAGGCTCTGCCTGTGAGCACGGCCGTGGCCCTGGAAGGTGGAGCGGGCCGGCTCCAGGTGACACGACTGACTTGGGCTTTGGCAGGTTCCCTAGACTCGCCTGCCTCTTCCTGAGCTCCTGGGGACACACCCGCAGGAAAAGCACGGGCTGTGGAGATTCAGAATCATCTGACACAAGGGAAGGATCTGGGATGGACCGCATCCAACAGGAAAGATACTGTGAGAATGGCCAGCCTCTCAGCGTGACTGTGTTTCCCCGACGGTTCACGTAACGACCAGAGGCGGGGGGGGGGGAGGGCGGGGGAGGACCCTGGCGGTCTCGGGCAGCCTGACGGGAGGGCTCACTGCCACAGGCTGAGGCTGACCTCTGTCTAGACCAGCTGCTGCCACTCGGAGGCCTGCGGGTTGGGGCTGTCACAAAGGGGCTCGAGCAGGGTCTGTCTGCCAAGATTGCCACACTTCTGATGTCCCGAGGGCTCGCCGGGCAGGCCGGAGCGCAGCCAGCGTGCCGTGAGATGAAGATGCAGAGACACTCCCCACCCTCCCAGCCCCAGCATCTCGTCAGAAGGCAGCTGACTTCATGCCCCTGTTCCTAGCCCAGGGGGACTGTCTGGCACGCTTGAGTGTCTGCAGGAACCTCTCTCGTCCGCTCTTCTGGCCCAAGCAGCAGGATGCTGGCAGATGAGGCCCTCCGGTGCCCTTGCCTGTCCCATTCTGGCAGCTTCAGGCCTGACTGGTTCGCCAAGGGGCGCAGGTGTCCTTGGGCTTGGAGCCCTTAGAAGTTGCAGCAGACTGCCCCCCCCCCAACCGCTGTAGAAAACCCCCCTGCGGATGAAGCCCCGCTAGAGAAACCCGAGAAAGGCCGTTGCGGCCACTCACCTTGGATTCCTTCTTCTTGAGTTTCTGAGGTAGACACGGTCTCTGGAGAAAGACAATCTGCTTGGTGGATACGTTTCCCTCCCTGGAACACACCGGAGCAGAGAATGAGTTAGGCTATACCTACGGGAGCCCCAAACCTCACAGACACTGCATCCCTAACTTCAAGGCTGACCACCCACAGAAATGACAGTGAGGGGTCAGAACGAGAAGCCCCCGCTCTCCCACCCAGCCCACCCGGCCTGGATTCTGGGAGGACCATCTCAGGTGCCCAACCAAAGCTTTGCGGGCATCCCTGCAAAGTCAGCTTCACAGTGAGAAACGCCCTCCCCTTGATGTGAAAGAACAGCTGGCATCGTGCCTAATGATGACAAAGTGGCTTCTTCAGTGAATCTCAAAGGGGTGGCATGCCTCTTCCAAATCTGTCCTTGATAGTGAGGCCACGAGGGGCCTGGCTGGCCCGGGATGGGCAGGTGGATGAGGATCTGGGCGAAGAGCTCTGCCCATCGGCCGTCACAGGGATGGAGGGCCGGCTGCACACAGGTCCCGGCCAAGGCCCGATTCACCCTCATGGAGACAGGCCACGCTGCTCCTGCTGGCGCGCGTGTACACACACACACACACACACACACACACACACACACACACGGGAAGGCAGTGGGCAAGGCAGGGAGTGGCGTTAACAAAGCCAGTGCGGGGTGCCCAGGATGCTGCTCCTTTTCCTGGCCCGGTGCATGCATTTTTCCTCCAGGGAGGCAGGACCCCCGGAGCTGCCTTTAAAGATGATAGAATATTGTGAAAGGGATGATTTTCTTCCCTGCCTCCATCCTTCCTATCACTTTCTTAAATCTGTTATTTTGCCAATGTCCTCTCTGCTGAGACACTGTGTCCCTACGCGGAGACCATGTCGGAGGGTCAGGGGGAGACACTCATATTTCCTGTTTCATTCTGGGGTTGGGCTGGGTGACCCACACATAATGTCTCATTTAGGCCTCCACAGTGTTCCAAGGACCAGGGCAGACGTCTTTATAGACAGGAAATGAAAGCTCGGTAAGGAGCAGGCTCCAGTGCAGACAGCCAAGATTTAAGCTCGGATCTGCCTGGTTCAATGCAGTCTCCCGCTCCACTCTAAGGGGCCATTTAAGGCACAGGGAAGGGGAGGGTTAGGGAGAATTATTTGGCAGGTGTGACTATCCAAGCGAGACAGATAGATGGAGACCTGTCTGTACCCTTTGAGCTCAGTCCGGAACCAGTTGGGCCTTCACATTCAAAGACATGCTCACGGTGACGCTTGTCCTCTGGCTTCTGGACCAGACTTCGTGGACTGGCACACAGACTCCAAGAAGCTACCTGGCTTGCCCCAGGGGCCAGACTTAGGACTTGGGGTTCAAGTCTGCAGGCCACAAACCCAGGCAGGATCCTTTCTACTCGCTGCATCGCCCTGTGCCCACAGGAGTCTTGGCTGAGCAGCAGTATGGTTGCTCCCAGTGGCCAAAGGCCAGAGGTGGCCACAGACTGGCTCCTGCAGGTCCACAGGCCCCTGTGTCCCAGTGTCAGGAGGGAGACACGTGGAGGGCTCAGGTGAGCTTGCAGAAGGACACAGGAAAAGCGCTGAGTGTCACCATCATTCGCCACCCTCAGTCTGAGCCCAGGGCTGCACTGCCTGCCTTCCCCCCCCAAACTCCAGCCTTGCCCCACGCTGTCATCACCTTGGAGTGGTGGGTTGCATGCAGCAGGATCGGGGCAGGCAGAGCACTGAGGGCCATGGGCAGGAGCATCCCCATAGGTGGGACAAGAGGTGAAGGAGAGGGGGCCCTTGGTTCTAAGCTGAGGTTCTAGCCCCAGGTTCTGCCCCTTAGTGGTTGTGTGGCCTCAGGGACAGGGTTGAGCCTCTCTGAGCCTCAGTTTCCTCATCTGTAAAATGGGAATCAAATCTATGCTTCTCAACCTTTCTAATGCCGCGACCCTTTAATACAGTTCCTCATGTTGTGGTGACCCCTAACCATAACATTATTTTCATTGCTCCTTCAAAACTGTACTTTTGCTACTGTTATGAATCATAATGTAAATATCTGTGTTTTCCGATGGTCTTAGGCGACCCTGCTAGCGGTTCTCAACCTGTGGGATCTCAACCTGTGTGTGGCGAACCTGCTGTAGAGCCTAAGACCGTCGGGAAATACAGATATATACATTATGATTCATTAACAGTAGCAAAATTACAGTTATGACGGGGCAACAAAAATAATTTTATGTTTGGGGTTCACCATACCATGTGGAACTATATTAAAGGATCACAATATTAGGAAGTTTGAGAACCACTGGCTGAGAGGATAGTTAGGAGGACTAGTTTAGATAGCAAACCCAGATGCAAGGCTTTTAGCACTGGGATGACTTGGATAAGCCCATGGCTCAAGGGGTGGCGGGCAGAGCTGGGTGGACAAACCACGTGAGTGTGAAATCGGAGGGAGTGCCACAGCACGGGCCCCAGCTCCAGGTCCTCCATGTTCTTCACGGGGCTGCTGACCGGCACCAGGATTGTCTTTCCCCCTCCCTCGCCACACTGTGCTCAGCTAGAAAATGAGGTCAAGCTTAAAAAAATCCACCTCGTAGAGTTTTTGAGAATGAAAGACTTTATATATACAGAATGCCTCTCTAGCCCGCCCCAGGGCACAGAGTAGGTGCTGACTTTCTCTGGCAGCTGAGTCTCCTCAGTCCAGCTGGCTCATCTCTGCCGTGCGGGGCTGTGGTGCCTGACTGGCCAAGGCTCCCCGTGTAGGGAGAGGGGTGCAGTGAGAGCTCTGGGGCAGGGGGTTAGGAAGCCAAACCCTCGCTCTGCCACTTCCCCGCAGGAGAGCTCATGCAGCCATAGCCACTGCCGCGGAGCCAGGTGACGGACAGGGAGCGCTGGCTGGGAAGCGTGCCTGGCACAGAGTGAGTGTTCGGCAGTAGTAATGACTTTCCTGTTACCTGTTAGTCTTGACGACGGGCGTTGGCAGCACACAGGTGAGCTGCCAGCCATAGGCTGCCAGCGAGTTCAGCAGGGGCACGTAGTCTGTCTGCACCTCGACGCCCTGCGGGAGAAAGGCCACCGTGAGGGATGCTGCTGCCCCAGGAGAGGGGGCTGTCCAAGCGCCAACTCCACGGAGCAGAAAGAGGCCCCGGCCCTGAGGATGCTCAGAGCTCAGAGCCCAACTGCCAGCCCGGGACCTCTCGTGGCCCCACTTCAGTCCGCAGAGCTGGCAAGGAGTGAGAGCCCAGATTCACCCATTAATTTTGTTTTATTCTCACTTCATGGAAGAAGCACAATCACCTCACCTCAAAGACGGATTCAGGGCATGTGACAACACATGCTGATCTGGATGATTTCAGAGTGTGTCTCGGGGAGTGAAGCTACGGTGACAAATGATCAAGCCATTTGCATCCAGACACACACACACACACACACCTGTGCTATGTAGTCTGCCGTCAAGGCACATATGAATGCTTTCCCGTGTTTTATTTCAAATCAGGATGGGGGGGGGTTGGGAAGACTTGCCCAACACTTGCCTTTGAATTTTCATTTGCACTTTATTTATTTATTTACTTACTTATGTTTGTTTGTTCGTTTGTTTGTGCCTTCAAGTTTAAAAACTCAGTCCTGGTCCCATAGGGAGAAAACCCCAGTGTGAGGACTGCACGGGTCCCCCAGATCAGGCCTGGTTTCTTATTCTGGCTCCTTGCTAACACCGAAGTGTTAGCACCCTGGCCTGTGTCTACACGGGACTCCCGATCTCTGCTAGGATGGCTTCTGAGCATCTCTACATGTATCCGGATTCCTTTCAGCTGAGGCAGCCACGCGGATTCATTCTGCTAGAATCAGGAAGCCGTGATAGGAGCAACGTGGATGGAGGCGCCACCCTGGGCTGGCATTCACAGTCCAGCAGAGGCAACAGCACAGACAACCAAGAACCCAGAATACAAAGGCCCGTTGGCAGGGCCCTGAGGCTTCGGAGGCCTGACGAAGAGGAAGGCCGTGGGCCGTGCTCAGGGCAGGCTTCCTCGGACTCAGGGTACCAAGGGGAGAGCTCCACACGGAAGACTGTGCCCGGCTTAGATCCCCCAGGAGGGTGGGCTTCACTGAGGGCCACCCTGGCCCGGGGCTGTCCTGCTAGGGGTCTTTTTGGGAATAGAACCAGCTCACTTGGCTGCCCTGGGCAGGAGGAGGGGAAGGCAGATGAGGGGGACAACCAGCTCTGCCTCGTCAAATGGCTCTTACAGCTCCTATCACGGAGCATCCGTCCCAGCGTGGCCACAGTCACCTGGACAGCTGGCAACGAATTTACCCATTTCTTCAACTGTGTCACCTAAGTCCTGGCCTATGTCAGTGGTTCTCACTGTGCTCCCTGGGTCTGCAGCATCAGCAATGCCTGGGAGCCGATGTTGTAACAGAGAAACCCACGCCTGAACCCTCTGTGATCATGTTACTCAATGTCACCCCAATCAATTAAAAAAAAAGAAAGAAATGCAGGGTCTTGGGACCCAACCCAGACCAACCAGACCAGACACTCTGGGCTGGGGCCCAGGAATGGGTGGTGTTCAGGTCCTCCCAGGAGTTCGGAGGCAGCATCATTAGGGAAGCTCTGCCTATGTCGCCCACTAGGTCTCTGCTGTGACAGTCTGCGATGCTGAGGCCAGCATCTGTCAGCTGTCACTCACACCTTCCTTCCCATCATTCTCCATGTGAGGAGAAGGAGAAATGGGACTTCTAAAGGAACAGCATTGGTAAAAGGGAATGGAGGGGAGGGAGGAAGAAGGGCAGGGAGAAAAGGAGGAGGAGAGGGGAAGAGGGAGGAGGAGAAAAGGAAGTTAAAGGCGGGGGAGTAGGAAGGGAAGAAGAGAGGGGAGGAGAACTTGGTACAGGAGTAACCAATTTATTTACGGGTCAGGGGTAGAGGGGTCCTAATTCTGTCCCTGTCCCTTGAAGCCCTACTCAGGACAGAGATGGCAGCAAATGACACAGCACCCTCACCTCTCCTCCCCCGCCCCACCCCAGATTGTGCCTGATCCCCTGGACACGAAGGGACCTGCCTTCCAGACCAGCACTGGCCAACATCCCTCATGCTGGGCACCAGCTGGGGCTGCCTCACCCCGAGAACCCCTGCCCCCAGCCCGGCGCTCCCGATATAAAGAGAGTTCCATCCACACTCTCGAGCTCTGCGAGGTTATGATTACTCGGGCCTATCAAGAATAACCTTCCCACTTTATCAGTCGCTGTGACAAACCCTCCACAATCAGACAGTAGCCATGGCAACCAGGACAAGCTTTGGCGCCTCACAAAGCCCTGCATGGCAGAATGGAGTCCTTTCATTGGTGATGTGCCCAGCCCGGGTTTTCTCTGCTGGCACTCAGGAGGACGAGGCGGTGGCCACCCTCTGCCGCCGCCTGACCGGCCTGCTCAGACAGGCCTCGAAGGGGCCGTGCTTGTGTTTCGCTCGGCTTCATTGCACTTTGTCACCGCATTAAAGAGAAAGACGGCAGATTTCTCCCAAACAGTTCCCCCGCTCCCGGTAGGGGAGAGCAGCCGGAGAGTACAGAATCATAAAGACGTAAAGGGAATGAGAAAACACAACAAAACCCAAGGTGGCTGGTGAGAGACGAGGGTTCCATCTCAAGTGTTAATATCTGGCTGTCACTTGGTGGGTTGAAAAGCAAAATACACACGGCAGGGGGTGAGGTGTTACTCTCTGCCAGGCTCTCCCACGCCCGCGGCTGTCGGGGCCGGCCTGGATTAATTAACGTTCAGTGTGGTTTGCCACAGCATCTATCAAAGCTGGCTTGCATAGTATCAACACCGTGAGACGTGAGACGGCGTTTCTAAAATAGGGCACGAGCCCCATGCAGTCCATGGAAGGCGCTCCCGAGTCCATTAGCGGAGAAGATGACAGGAAACCTGTGTGGAGGGAAGGGTCTCTTTGATCTGCCTTTCTGCGACGCTGCTTCAGCGGGGACACAAATGCACAGACAACACTCCAAAGCCAGCCCGTTCATGGAATGAAAAGGTGCTGCTTTCCAGGAGTAGGAGCAACAATTTTAATGAACTCTCCACTCTCCTGTATGGATGTGAGATCATCACACCTAGAGAGTTAAAAAAAAAAAAGTATCTGTGGGAAAAAAAGTATCTGTATTTATGGCTCTTTTTTCCCTTCGTTCCCTGTAATTCCTCTGGCGTTTTGCAAATCAACGAAAAGCAACAGGCATCCAAGTACAGCCTCCCCTTACCCTCCCAAACATGATGACCACGGAGTGCAGTTTATGAAGAAATGCATTTGTCTTTTGATTAGTTTTTGAAGATCCTCCATGCTGACAAGTAACGAGGAGGTAACACATGGGTCCGGTGAGAAAGTTTGTATCCTGAATGTCAGTGGTTCTTCCCTTTTCTCCCATTTTAGGGGAGCAATCTGGGAGAAAAGCAGCTCAAAAGAGAAGACTCTGCTCTTTATATGTGGCTGTAAATGAAGGAGGAATTCAGTTTCCCGTATCTGAACAGTGTGTTGGGACCAGCTCCCGGCTGGTCTTTGTACCCAAGATGGGGACTGTCTGCCTCTGTTCTGACTGCCAAGGGTGGGGCCCCTAGTTTTTAACCGTGGGCACCTTTAGGAAGGGCCCTGAAGAAACACGCATGGGCCTTTTGTATATTTCTACCCAAACACTAATGCCCAATACTGCATTCGCATGATGCTTTCCTTACCTGTCCATTTTAGATATGTCTTTTTATGTCCTACCCTGGAAAATAAAGGCTTATCGCTCCCATACACATTTCTTACTTCCTTTTTCTTAGTGCCACAAATGATTTTATGGACTTTTGATGAACCAAAAGTAGGTATGTAGGTTATTATGACTTTGCAAATATTGCCGAATTTGAGCTGGTTAAGTAATGCACTGTGACCCTACCTTCCTTTTTAGATGATCTTTTCTTTTTCCTAGAGTTGATCATGACCTCAATGTTTGTTTTTTTCTTTCATCTGCTTGGTTGTACAGCAACCTATCTCTAATTTATTCCACGCGCTCCACCACCTCTATTTTATGCCCACCAACAACTCCTGCGTGCCTAAATATATTAGTTCCATTCCCCACCACTGGACGCATCATCTCTGGAGCTCTCTGCAGCCCTGCTCCAACCTGGTCTGGATGCTTTCCTCGCCTGTGTTCTCCTTCAGCTGGTGCTTTTCTTTCTCAGTTTCCTCCTCATTTTGCTGGAGCACATCCTATAGTAACTCTCTGGGAATAATGCCCTGGAAGTCCTTTGAGTCCCTCCACTCCTAAAAAGATCTTTGTTTTCACCCTAATTAACAGTTCGGGTATAGAAGTCTGGGAAGAAATCTTTTTTTGCCACCGAAATTTTTTAAGTATTGTCCCACTGGCTTCTAGATTTGCACAATTGCTCTGGTGAGATCTGTTTTGATGACTAATACTTTGAGTGTGACCTGTTGTGTTGCTTTTCCTATATTTTCCCCCATGAAGTTCCAGGATTTCACAATGTGCCTGGGTGTGGTTGTTTTTTACTCACAGGGTATATACACTTGATGGCTTTGCAATCTGAGGATTCTCGTCCTTTGGTTCTGAAATGTGCTCTTTCCCCATCTTCCTCCCCCTCTGATAATTTTTCTCTCTTTCACTTTCTGTTTTCTTTCTTTCTGGACTTCCTATTAGTCAAAATGTAGGATTGATATTTTCATTTTATTACTCCTGTATTTTCTTACTCTTTTTTTATTTTATCTCCTGGAAGGTTTCCTTCATTTTACAGATTATTATTATTATTATTATTATTATTATGTTTTTAAATTCCCTGCTGCCCAAAAAAGACACAAAAGCTCTTTCTTGGCTTTTGACTTTGTTTTTATCTTTATAGTATCTTGTTTTTGTTCCATGGCTGCATCTATTTTCTCTCTACATATCTCTTTAAAGTGGTTTCTACTGATCCCTGCATTATCTCAATAGTCACTAGGTTGCACGAGGCAGAGATGGGGGCCAGGGATCTTACCACCCTCTCTATATAAGGCCCCGTTTCTGGCTCAGCAGTTCACTTCCCACTGTCTCAGTCTCATGCTGATCGATGCTGTGAAAACCAGCACTTTTCCCAGGTTCTGCAAGAGAGAGTGGCTCCCTTCTACATCCAGCTTGTAACTTCCTTCCCTCTTTGCTAAATCAATTAGATTCTTCCACACACTTTCCATCTTCTAAAAACGCATTGAAATTTCTCATCTGACACTTTTTCTTCTTTTGATCTTTTCATTCTTGTGGGTATCTAATTTATCTATCTATCTATCTATCTATCATCTATCTGACTACAGTCAATTTTCATTTTTCATGGGAGCTATGTTCTATAATGTAGCCACAAACACTGAATTAATGAAAACTGAACCATTGCTCCTAGGGGAAATACAGGGTTAGGTTCCTGTGAGCCTCTGACCACATCTTCATCCCTGGATCAATACAGAAGCTTGTTTTATGTGTATTTATGTTTACAGGCACCTCATTTAATGTACTTTGTTGCTTCATTAACATCGAACTCATGACCAACAGCACCATAACTCATGGCTGAACAAGCTTACCTAACACACATATTTGTCCTGTAAGGCACATACCTGGGAACACTCAACAGAAGTTAGGAGGCGTTGGCCAACACTGACCGAAGAGGGGGAAGTCAGTTCTTGAGCAGCCCATGGTGACAAACAGGATTAAGAAGATCTATACCATCCGATGTCCTGAGAGGGCAAGTCACTGGAGGCCTGAAAACCTTCTCTGGGGTGGACAGTGAGTTCTTGGGAGGCCACAGCCAGGACATTTCTGAGTGAAGTGGCGGATGGTAAGAGGTGAGCGTGGCTGGTAGAGACCAGACAGGGTGCATAGACAGGGTCTCAGGAAAACTGGGGTTTGTCCTGACTGTGCCCAGGCTCAGCTGGGACCCTGGCCTCATACGGGGATGGGGATGTTAACAGCCATGGCCTCAGGTGATGGAAACAGAGATATGAAGACAGGGTGGGAGGAGAGCACCACGCTGGAGAGAGGAACATATCAAGTCTATTTGTCAAAGGGAAGTGGAGGCTGTAACACAGGGGCTGTGACATGGGGGCAGGCTTGCAGAAAACTCAGCGGGTCCTTCAGTATCCTAAAAGGCAGGACAGTCCTCGGTGCCACTCTTCATTGAGGGCTCTCCACACTTAATCAACCCAGCTCTGTGCTGGGGCACTTGGGAAGCAAAGATGAATGTACCTCAGAGATCCCAGTCCAGGGGCTTGGGGAAAGAGTAAGCACATGGTCCCCCCTGTTGGAAGCCGCCCATTGTCCCCACTGGCAGAGAGGTGTGGACAAGGAACCTGGAAGGCAGGTTAACCTTGGATGCTCTGAAAGGTAAGAGCCAATCACTCTCTGTCTAGTCAACTTCCACCTGTCAATCTTATGTAAATCCTTGCTGATTGGCTATTACTGGAATTGCCTGCCTCTATGGGTGGATACCAAACCTTAACAAAAGCTATGTCGGAGCGGGGAGTAGTTCTCCCCTTAGAGGTGGGGTCCTGCCTGGTCCCCAATATTCCCAAGTTAATACTTTTCTAGTCTCTTTCATTTGTGTGCGGTTTCCTTCAGAACCCGAAACCTGAATCTGAACCCTGAACCATGCGGGACATGAAAAGGGTTCCCGCAACTAGAAGACGCTGACGACGCCTTGCCATACTAGCAGTCAGCAGCTGGGTGTCCCTGCAGGTTGCCCAGGACCACACCAGAGAGGGTTGGACCTGCACTGCCACCATCCAGACATCATTGCTCTCATGTACACATAAGGAACTGTTTGACATTGAATTTGGGACTCAGAACTTTGGACAATGAAAATGGGACTCAAAAAACTGTTGGCCCAGAAAGAAGCTTACTACAGACTGATTCATTTGTCTCTCAGTATAACCACTATTGCTTGTCTCACTTTTTGTTCTTACATGTTTATTTCTAGTCTGCAGATACGAGATTTTTTAAAGAAAAGAAACGAGGGAGATGTTGGAAACCGACCATTGTCCCCACTAGCAGACAGATGTGGACAAGGAACCCGGAAGTCTGGTTAACCTTGGAAGCTCTGGAAGGTCAGAGCCAATCACTGACTGTCTGGTCGAGATAACAGTAGCTGAAGCAACTTCCACCTGTCAATCTTCTGTAAATCCTTGCTGACTGGCTATAACTGGAATTGCCTGCCTCTATGGGTGGATCCCAAACCTTAATAAAAGGGGTAGCAAGGCCAGAGGGAGGGGGGCAGTCCTCCTCCTAGAGGTGGGCTCCCACCTGGCCCCAATATTTCTAAATTAATACTTTTCCAGTCTCTTTCATTTGTGTGTGGCCTCCTCCAGAACCTAAACCCTGAACCTGAACCCTGAACCACGCGGGACATGAAAGGGGTTCCCACACCCCTCACCAGAAGAAAGCCACCATGAAGTGTGGTGGAGGGACAGAGAGAGGAAGGGTCAACTGCCCTCTCTTCTCTCTGGGGAAAGGGCAAACCCCTGTGAGGCTGCCCCTGTGAGGCTGCAGCAGCCCTGCCTCTCTAGGCGCCCTCCCCCTCTCCCAGGACCACTGCTCTGCCAGCCCCAGGGAGGGGCAAGCACCCTGGGCGGCTGGAGAAGCCGTGTGCTTCTTTGTTTTACACACAATGCCCAGAAAAACATGTTGCTGATGTAATTAGGCCAACATAATAGAGTCTAGGGAAGCAGTTGTGGGTCTCATTTTAGACAACTTTGGCTTTCATAATGTTCAAAGAGAATACATTAAAAAGAGCTTTGTTCTCAGATGTGGAAAAGGGGGCAGATGGAAAATGCATGCAGGGATCTTCACCCACCCCTGCGGTTAACGCACAGGTTAGCGCACACTGCCGCCCGATTTTCCCTACCAGGTGAGAAAGGCAAGGCGCTCTGCAGCCCGTGGAGAGCCCAACGAAATAATAATAACCATGCTCTTATTTGAGACACACTGCCTGCAAAAATGGCCACAGGGGTTATCTCCCCGAATCCGGGCCTCGTCACCTCTAAGGAGGTAGAGTCCAGGTCGCTCTGTGAGGTGCTCTGACAGAATATAATAGACGTGACATCGTGGGGGTTCTGAACCTAGGTCTCTGGGCACCTTGCTGCCTCCACTTGCTCATGGTATGAGAGGTCAAGCCAGCCCACTAGCCTGATGGATGTGAGAGACACGCAGCCCCAACTAGCAGACATGAGAGATGCCACCATGAACCAGGTAGCTGCCAGTCAGCCGTGACCGCAAATGCCCAAGTGAGCCCGGCTGAGATGGATTACCTCCATCAGACCAGCAAAATCACCCAGCTGGCCCGTCACTAGCAACTCTAAAGGTGATTTATTTTAAATATATTTTTTATTGATGTCAGGGAGAGAGGGGAAGGGAGAGAGATAGAAACATCAATGATGAGAGAGCATCATTGATCAGCTGCCTCCTGCACGCCCCACACCTGGGATCGAGTCCACAACCTGGGCATGTGCCTGACCAGGAATTGAACTGTGACCTCCTGGTTCACAGGTCGACATTCAACCATGGAGCCACGCCGGCTGGGCACAAAAGGTTATTTTAATTCACTAAGCTTTGAGAGTGCTTTATTCCACTGAAGAAACAAACTGACATGCAGTTATTATTCTAGGAAGAGCCCAATGCCCCGGCAAATCCCTAGGAGGAAAAAGCGTAGTAAAAGTCACCTTGTCTGATTTCAGTGAAATAAAACGAAATGGCCATTACTGAATGGATTTCAGTGTTGCCGATTTTTTTCTCCACACTCAGAGCTGGCACACTAGCCCTCATTTCCTCCAGGCCAGACACGCTGCGACCTTGTCTTACACCTGGAGCCCTCGAGTCTGATTTCTGATGCCCTCCAGGGAGGCCCAGCACCGCCACCTGCGCACTCTGGGAGGGTCACATCAAACCCCACGCTGGGGGAGAACGTCTTAGCTCCAGACGCTGCCCTGCTTCTCCTACAATGCCGTGCGTGCCACGCTGGCAGGAAAGGCAGACCTGCACAAGACCTGTGCAAGATAACACTCTCCTGGATTCCTGGAAAAGGGGGTGATCTGGTCCTGTAGGTGCAGGCCCTCTGCAGTCACCTACTCGACCTGCCTGCTGACACGTGCCTGCCTGGGCGAAGGGGAACCCCCAGAGAGGTGCTGGGGCTCAGGTTACGCTGGAGGTAACCAGGCAGCAGGTTTGGAAGTTCAGGGAGTTGATGGCCGGGGCCCACTCTGACCGCTAGATGCTTCTGCAGTTCCGAGAGCAAACAGTGAAGTGGCTCAGCGCTGCTGCATCCTCGGGCTGCTCAGCAGGGGCCTCACACGGAGACAGCGGGTTCCACCCCCCGCCCCGAAGCTGACATTTTACACACACTGACTGCGTCCGGGAGAGCGTGTCCTCCTCCCCGCAGACTTGGAAGCAGCTTTGTTTGAAAACAATTAAACACGAAGCATTCTCTCCATCCAGGGACCTGCCAAGTCCCTCCCACTCGCTTTTATGAGTGAGGAAATGAGACTTCCTGGGAGTAATGGGATTTGCCACTTTATTACTTTTTCCGTAGATAATTGGTGGTGGATGGAGAAGCACATTTTTAACCTTTCTTTTCTCACCGCCCCCCACTCCTTATCTACTACCTAGAAATGAAAGGATATAAAAAGAGCATTCCCACCGTATATAATTAAAAGGAATTGACTTTGGAGTAGGGGACTGGAAGTTTGTCTGCAAAAACTCTAGAACTTAAAACTACATCCAAGTTATCATCTTCATAGTAGATGCCTGACACCTCACCAATAATCATAAAAGTGCTAATCCAGAAGGTGGCTCTGAACAAAGGTTGGTTCAAAATCTTCACAGAGGAGACCATGGACATTTAAGGGTGATTTCATTGTCACCCTGCAAGCCAGCAAGAGACAAAGCCCCTCAGAGCACTGTGTGCCGGGCTGGACCGGCCGTGGGCTCCTTCGGAGAAGAGAGTGAGGAAGAATTGTGACCCTGTGGGATGCTCAGCACAACAGATTTTCGCTCCCTGACTTTCCTCACCTGGTAAATTCGAGGTGCCACAGTCCCGCATTGGCATGCAGACAATATTGTCTCCAGTCAATATTCTCCTCGTTGTGACCCAATTGTCAGCATCTGTTGCTATGGTTACCATGATTCTAACTCGACCTCTCCTCCTGCACCCCTCTCCCTCAAGCCAAATTATGTTGCACTAATCCCATAGCATGTCCTCTGAGGACCCCGCTCCTGCTAAGCCTACTTCTCAAAGGGCTTCTGGGCGCTGGAAACTGCCACCAGGAATATATAACCTTCCGGACATGTCAACCCCCCGTTGTGCAGTGCCCCCGTCACCATGAGTCCTTCCATCTTCTCTGCCTCACTGATCTCCGACAGCAGCGATTTGTAATCTTTTTCATCTGGTGGCACACATAAGCTAATTACTAAAATTCAGCGGCACACCTAAAAATACCTTTGTTTGCCTGACAAAAACGTAGGTATAAGTAATTTTGATTCATTCACACCGGACAGCTATTGTTATTGTTATTTTTTTTCACAATTTCAGGGAAAAGAAGTCAGTGCTCCTGACTAAGGAGTCAGATATTGCACGGCACACCAGTTGAAAATTGCTGTTCCACAGTCTAGGGATGAACCCACCAGAGCCTGTAACAGAAGCAGTCTGGGGTTTCCATTGGCATCTGGACCGTAACCCACCCCAAGATGAGCTGATGAAAAGAAAACCAAAGTCAAGAAAAGCAAAATGGTCTCAGAGAGACAGGCCAGCTCTTTGGGGTCCTCTAGAAAATTCCCCTCTGCTCCTGCCCCAATGCTTCATCATATCAATCCCTACTTGGGACTGATCCGTGCACCTATTTATCGCTCTCTCCTTCACTGGAATGCAATCTCCACAAAGGCAAGGAGTCAGTCTTGTTGCCAGTGAATCCCCAGCTTCCAGGGAAGTGTCTAACACAAAATGAGTGCTCAGTAGCTGTCTAGTGAATGAATGAATGCATTTGTCCTTAGAGGTTTGGGTTAGATTCTGCCACCACTGTCTTACAGTCTCAAAGTCTCATTAAAAATTGCTATAAATCACATCCAATGTTGATGAAACCTAAGTTTACCATTAAAAATGGGAGTTGGGAGTTGATCTGCCAGGATAATATGATATCATTCTCAGAGGCATTCTGTAGGTGGAAGTTGAAAATATATTCACGTGTGAAAATTAAACACACAGAGACATACCCTGGTCATCAATGACAAAGGCTGTTTTTATGTTTTAGTGAAGATTACCGGGTACATCTTTAAACTGGCCATACCCAAATCCATCTACTCCCTGGATTGGTGCTTCTACAGCATTTTACAGATCGTCCCACTGAAAGCCAGTGTCGATTTCTTCACCTCTTGAATCTGAACTTGATTTTGTGACTTTCTTTGGTCAATGGGCTATTAACAAATATGATGCAAACCGAGGCATGAAATAAGCTAGCACATTGGGGCTCTTAGGAACTCTGCAACTGCCACCCTGTGAAGAAGCCCGCTGGCCTACTGCATGCTAAGATATGCAAGGCCCCGCTGTCCCAGCCAGCAGCCACCATGTGAGTGAAGTCACCCTTGATCATCCAGCTAATGCATGGGAGAGCCCAGGAGAGATTAGCTAAGCTGCTTCAGTGTAGAACTCTTCAGCTAACCCAAAGAATCATGAGCTAGATAAAAAAATGGTTACGGCTATAAAGATGGGAATGGTTTTTTTGTGTTGCAAAAACTTATATAGACTGAAAGACAAAGTCTACCTGTTTCTTTCAAAGTGACTTTGTCCTAATGTGGGAAGGTGACTCTTCAGAATTTTGTGTCCAAATATATTTTAAATAGGGTAGTGCCTTTGTGATGATCCCTGCTCCTTGCCTTCCTGCCCAATGCCTCCTTCTGAATAGCATTAAGGTGATATCCAAGTAAAAATTGTTTAGATGGGTGAAAATTAGCTAGTTAAAAAATGTCTGAGTCTTTGATTTTTTTTTTTTTAGATAAGAAAGGGGGGAGAAGACAGAGAGAAAGAGAAAGAGAAAAAGAAAGAGAGAGAGAGAGAGAGAGAGAGAGAGAGAGAGAGAGAGAGATGTGAGAGAGAAACTTTGATTGGTTGCCTCCCATACATGCCCCAATTGGGTGGGAGCCAAACACTGGTGACTCGTAATAAATTCTTTTCCATTAGAATTGCTGTCAAATCAGGATTTCTTCATTCTGTATTATTGATATTTTTAACTTAAATGCAATTGTTGTTGTTTTTTGATACTTAAATGTATCCCTATTAGATTTTATTGGCTGGTTTTGATTCAACATTGATAAACTAATAGGTGGTGATATTGGAAAGGGTTTAAGAAGTCAAGTATATCTATTAAAAAAGGAGCTGGGTTAGGTAAGAAATTTTCAAGATTTCTTTCTCCCTTTAAAAAATATTACTGGGATGCTTTCCACAAACATCAACTGTAATCTAGTTTAGAAATCCACCATGTAAAAACAGATTGAAAAACAGCAGCTCTAATTATGCTAAGTGAAATAAGCCAGTCAATGAAAGAAAAATACCACTGATCTCACTCATTTATGGATAATAAAGAATGTTATAAACTGATGAACAAAAAGATAGATACAGAGGCAATAAAGCATCAAACAGACTGTCAAACTACAGTGGGAAGGTTAGGGAGAGGTGGGATAGATAAGAGATCAACTGAAGAACTTGTATGCATGCATATAAGCACAACCAATGGGGGGCTAGGGCATGCATGGGAATAGGGGAGGGGGCAATGGGAAGATATGTACACATGTAGCACATTAATAAAAAATAAAAATTAAAAAATAATAAATTAAAAAAATAAAACAACTCTGTATACAAAAAACAAACAAACCAACCCAGCAGCTCTAATTGACACTGGTGTGCGTGGGTTGTTCAGAATCTTCCCTGTTCTCCACTCTCAAACATGGCCTGAGCCTCTTCTCCTCAGGCCCAGCTAGAATGTTTTTGTGGAGCCCATGAGAAGCCTTGTTCTTCAGATCCTGATGGCCATCCAGTACACTCCATATCCTCCTGGCTTTAGGCTTCCCACAGGTCCACCACTTTCTAGACCTTTGCACAAGCCACTGAAGAAGATGTGAAGCAGAGTAAGGCACAGGATGGCATCATAGGGACCATAAACAAAGACCTCCCTCCAGTCAAAGCATGCCCTTGCTGAGTACAGCTCTTCAGCCATGCATAGGCACATTCCTTTAGTTTTACTAAAATTCTTGGCCAAGTGAATTTAAAAATGAACGAGTTCCAAGGAATGACAATGAATGATCACCACAAGGACACCTGCCAACCCTATATGCTCACTAACTTAATATACTAAGTTCTTCTCTGGAGAACCATTTGTCTTGTCCTCATCTGTGGCTCCAAGACTGTCTACGCATTTAAAAGTTCTTATAGGGACCACATGGAAAACATGACAAGAAATGCAGGCAGTTCCTAGGAACAAAGACCAGCCCTTGGCTAGCAGGCAGCAAGTAAACAAAGACTTCAGACCTACAACTATAAAGAACTGAATTTGGCCAACAATCTGAATGAACTTGGGAGTAGATGTTTCCCTCAGAACCTTTAATAAGGAATACAGCCTTTCTCAACACCTGGTTCAGCCTTGTGAGACTCCAAGTAGATTACATAGTTGAACCTATCCGGACTTCTGACCTATAGAAACTATAAGATAATAAATTTGTGTGCATGTGTTTAAAGCTCTTATATAATCACCTCCCACTGTTTTAATCTCAAGCATATTGGGAAAACCCAAAGATTAAGCCCTTGTTATCACATTGAAGATTGTCCCCTTCTTGTCATTCTCTGGCATGCATTGTAGGTTTTTAAAGCATACTGTTTTTTAAAAAATGCATTTGTCATAAGATTCTGAAAATGTCCGTTTCTTTCACACCCCTCCTCCCCCCAACCCCCATCCTCTGCAACAAAGCTCTAAATTTACCATGCCCCATGGTCTTCACCAGAACCCTCACTTGCCTCTCCCCTCTCATGAGTTTTAAAGGATCCTGGTGATTTAAGGCCTTTTGCCACCCCTCAGGAAGCTTGACAATGAAGAGAGATTATTTATGGGTGTGGAAAGGCCAGGGGGGTGAGCATTCATTTTTAATGACTGCACTCCTCCTCTCCAGTTGAAAGAATCAATCCTTCCTACCCGAATTTCCTCCATTCATCATGTTCTCACAGTGGCTGACACACAGTAGGAACTCAATATTTATTTGTTGATAATTTTTTAAAAGGCCCAGCTCACTTGTATAACTACATTTGGTACAAGAAGTGAAATATGGTTGTCTGAATATTGAGTTTATGGAAGAAAAAAGAGATTAAAAGTCAAATCCTTCCTTTTGTCATTCCACTCTCCGAGCTATCAACAAGTTAAAGAGATATAGTTTAAAATACTTCTGGGAGCATCCCCTGCTTTCTTAGTCCCACACAGTGACAAACACTGTTGGCTGCCAAAGCCACCAGTCACTTGGCAGCCCAGGTTCCCCTTCCCACCTCTCACCCTCTCCAGCCCCAGCTGACCACCATCCTGCACAGTGACATGGATCTGGGACCTGGTCCTGGCCAATGGGACTCAAGGAAAACTCTGCTTGGAAGTTTTGGTAAATGTTTTACTTGCTAATAAAAGAAGGTACACGGCAGCTGTCATCATGTTCACATGAGACTCTTGCAGGCACCCTGGGCCTAGGATCATGAGGAAAGACCTGGCAGACAAGCTGAGGACCAGAATGCAGGAACGTGACAGCACCCGGGTCCCGAGGATGTCCTTAGGCTGTTGGAAAAGCTGACTCCTCCTACTTCCAGGGAGATGAGCTTAAAAATGCTTACTGTTTAAGCCACTTCTAGTTGGATATTCTGCTATGGACAGTGGAAAGCATCCTAACCAATACCCATGATGACCACACCCATTTTCTCACCATGGGACCTCTCTCCCAGGCTTTTTACTGCTTTCCCCTTACCCTGCTCCACCTCTCTGAACACACATCATCACTTTACTCTAGTAGGTATCTAAGGAAATCCATGAGTCTTAGGGACTAATGAGTGTAGATTTACAAGGACAGAAGGGAGGTACCTGGCTCTCCAGGATGCTGACGTAAGTGAAGTAAACCCCCCAAAGGAGGAAGAAGGTCAAGCCTAGAATGAGTTTAGGTGAATGCAACTACACATACACACACCCTTTTTAAAATTACTTTCAAAGCAAGAATTTTACAAAAAAGAATATACTGAAGACAACAGAGAGTGGAATTATTCAACTCCTATTTTACTTTCTTTTCTACAGCGGAAAATAAGTACACAAGTGGACCCATGCAGTTCACACCAGTGCTGTTCAAGGGTCCAGTGTATTTTTGATCCATGGCTGGGAACCTGCGTATGCGGAGGGCCAACTTAAAAGTTGTATCAGAGTTTCAACTGTGTGGATGGTTAGTGCCCCTAACTCCTGCACTATTCAAGGGTCACTGTATATCTAAAGTCCAAGAGAGGAAAAGTATGGTGAGACAAAACTATTTATCTTTTTAAAATTAATTGTTAATCACCTAAGTAAAATGACCATTTCTCTATAAAAATAAAAATAATTCAGGTAAAGCTACCTCCCACCCTTCCATACCAAGTCACACATAACCACTGTTAGTTATCAGATCAATGGATGCCCTTCCATGCCTTTTTCCTACATTTACATACACCCACAGAAAATACTTCATATTGTTTTGTTTAGTCCCTCTGCCCCC
The DNA here is from genome assembly GCA_011751065.1 of Lasiurus cinereus. Lineage (NCBI taxonomy): Eukaryota > Metazoa > Chordata > Mammalia > Chiroptera > Vespertilionidae > Lasiurus > Lasiurus cinereus. Next base: position 17,950,684 of record JAAGEH010000125.1, read on the forward strand.
TTATTAATGGCACCATCTGTTTATATCTGTATTTGTCAGGGTTCTCCCAAGAAACAGAACCAATAAGATGGACAGAGATAGAGATATAAATACATATATACCTATATATATGACTAGAGGCCTGGTGGATGAAATTCGTGCACGGAGAGGAGGTGGGGGAGGGGTTGTCCCTCAGCCCAGCCTGCACCCTCTCCAATCTGGGACCCCTCGGAACCCAGGCCATTGAGATTGGGCCTATACTGGCAGTCTGACATCTCTCTCACAATCCAAAACTGCTGGATCCCAACTGCTCGCCTGCCTGCCTTCCTGATTGCCCCTAACTGCTTCTGCCTGCTAGCCTGATCACCCCCTAACCACTCCCCTGCCAGCCTGATTGATGCCTAGCTGCTCCCCTGCCAGCCTGATTGATCGCCTTCAACTGCTCTCCCCTGCTGGCCTTCTTGTGGTGGCCATCTTATGTCCACATGGGGGCAGGATCTTTGGTCACATGGGGGCAGCCATCTTGTGTGTTGGGAGTGATGGTCAATCTGCTTATTACTCTTTTATTAGATAGGATAGAGGCTTGGTGCATGGGTGGGAGCCAGCTGGTTTTCTCTGAAGGGTGTCCCAGGTCAGGGTGGGGTTTTCCTTGGGGTCTGGGGTGGGCTGGGCGAGAGGCCTGTGGTGGTTTGCAAGCTGGCCATGCCCCCCCCAGTGACCAAAGTGGAGGCCTTGGTATCTGGTATTTATTTATCTTCTATAATTGAAACTTTATAGCCTTAAATGGAGGTCAAAACAGGCCAGGGCTGCAGAAGCTTGGCTTCCTTCATCGCCAGGGCAACCCTAGTCTCCTGCTCTCTCCAGCTGCTGTCTTTTTTGTTGGGATTTATTTATCTTGTATAATTGAAAATTTTGTAGTCTTGAGTGAAGGCCTGGGCCCACCAGGGTGTGTGGAAAGCTTGGCTTCCTCCATTGCCGGGGAAACCCAAACCTTCCTCCTGCTCTCTCTATGGCCACAGCCAGCTTGGTTGGGATTAATTTGCATACTTGCTCCTGTTTGGCTGGTGGGCATGGTTTATGGGTATAGTGATGGTTAATTTGCATATTACTCTTGTATTAGATAGGATGTTTGACTTAACAAGTTGTTACCACAGCCTAGCCAGATTCACACATAAAATTAACCATCACAGTATCATTATGCAATTTGTTTTTTCACTTAACATTTTCTGGAGTTTCTTCCTCAGAATATACAGAATGGCTGCATCTCTAATAAGAATGTAGCACCCTTTGTGTAACTATTCCCCTACTGATGGACATGCCTACTGTTTCCTTTCTTTCTACTAATAATAATACTGAAATGATGACTTGGTATATGCCTTCTTGTGAACAAAGTGTGTTTCTCTAGAAGAGATGGACATGAGGTGTGGACATGAGTAGTCATGGGTAGGATGGGCATTTACAATTTTTTAATAGAGGTTGGCCACTTGCTCTCCAAAGCAAGCCTCCAGTTTTACACTCATCCAACCTAAATGCATGACATTTAAAAGAAAAGGTGCCCAGCCTTACTGTTCAGCGCATTTGTGTGTCACTATTTGAGCTACATTATTTTCTAATATAGCTCTTTTCACAATCTTCTTGTTCCTCTATTTAGTCACTCATCAAAGTGAAAGCACTGAGAGAGCTGATAGAAGGATCTAAGGATGCCCTGACCAGCTGGTGGACCTCACGTGTGCTGTGCTTTGCTCTGGGTTGGTAAAGGAGTGGAGTTACATCCCGGAAAGGGTTGGGTCTTCAGCCCTGGTCCCTTCACAGCAGTGATCACTCATGGGAATGATCTCTATCACAGAAATAATGCTGTCTTTGGCATTAAAGGCTCTGATCTCAGTACCAAAATAATTATCTTGGAGAAACTGTGGCAATTAAAAAAATACCAGATGGTTTAACAAGAACAAATATTGGCTCTCTTGTCAGAGCAGGTGGTGGTGAATTCTAGATACCATAGAAATGGAAGTTACTCCCTGGCAGATCCAAGTGTTGATTGTTAAAGAGATTGTTGGAAGCTCTTGGAAATAAAAGATGGCTTCCCAGCAGCCTGCAGGTGTTCGTGAAGAATCAGTATCTAATGTGTTTCTGGAAAAGGTGATGGGACAGGTGGGGTGAAGGCATGTCCCAGAGTGAACTTCAATTACAAAAGTGCACCTTATCAAGCCTCTGAGGCATGAAAGGGTGCCATGTGAAACAGTAGGGCCATTTGTAACCTCTGCAGAAATGTTTGGGTAGCATTAGGGACTGGAGGAGAGATTCCCACAGCATGCCAAAGGATCATGCCCTCCATCTAGTCTCTTTGAAATTGGATAGGACAGACGCCACCTTAGACATAAAACTTTCAGAGAAGCCACAGCTGGGATAATCCCTCCAAATGTGCAATGTTGATAATCATAATAAAAATGTCTCAACATGCTATAAAAATGGACAGAAGCTATTGGATGAGGTGAGCTGGGAGTCAATTCAACAACAGATGGAACATACAGGTAGGGGTTGGACAGAGCTGCCTACATAGCACCTCATGCAACAAAATCTATAGTGAATGCTCCAAAGCCAATTTCATCTCCAGCTGCACCAGCAAAGCCCATGACCAGCTTTAGGGGGACCAAGTCCTCGCAGGGAGCAGGCTGCTCTCTACGATGCTGGCACTTCTCTGTTCTCAGCAACCAAGCACATCACAGCGAGTCTGATGTGCTCACAGATCCATTTAGGTCACGAAGATCCATTATGATAATTATGTGTCTTAAGTTACTTACACTAATAGTAAGTGCAGAAGAAGATGTTTCTAGGAAAATTAAGTAGAATGTGTTGAAGAGATTTGACAGGACACTTGCTTAAAAATAAAAACCGCTGCTGAATTAGATGTAGGGGGAGAGGAAAAATGGAAAAGACTGGGGAAAAAATTCATGACAATAGAAGGATTCTGCGGCCAGATCCCTTTCCTGACACTGGATATTGGTGACAGTGCACTTTGGGGGTGGTTTATACAAAGAAGAGGAAGTAGAATTCCAATCAGCAGACCCCAGACTCAAAAAGATCGGCAACTGGATGTGTATTTACATATTTTACATTTAGAAAAAATATGTAAGATATGAATAAAATTTTATTTAGCCCTTTTAAAATTAATTGATTTATTAATCCACCAGCCTCCATACCAATCGCATCTGCTAAAAGCTAAAAGTGCTTTAGTTGCTGTCTGATGCTCTGTTCTGGAAGCACTTTTTTTTTTAAATCCTCACCCAAGGATATATTTTCCATTCATTTAAATTTTTTAAAAAGTATATTTTATTGATTTTTTACAGAGAGGAAGGGAGAGGGAGACAGAGTTAGAAACATCGATGAGAGAGAAACATCGATCAGCTGCCTCATGCACACCCCTCACTGGGAATGTGCCCACAACCAAGGAACATGCCCTTGACCGGAATCAAACCTGGGACCCTTGAGTCCTCAGGCTGATGCTCTATCCATGAGTCAAACTGATTAGGGTTTTCCATTCATTTTTAGAGAGAAGTGGAAGGGAGAGGGAGAGAGAGGGAGGATGAGAAGGGGGAAGAGAGAGAGAGAGGCAGAGAGAGAGAGAGAGAGAGAGAGAGAGAGAGAGAGAGAGAGAGAGAGGATGTGACAGAGACACATTGATTGATTGCCTCCCACAGGCGCCCTGACTGGGGCTAGAGCCTGCAACCTAGATGTGTGCTGTTGACCAGAACTGAACCCATGACCCTTTAGTCCAAGGGCCAATGTTCCAATCACTGAGTTAAATAGGCTAGGGTTGGAAGCACATTTTATAAGCAGCACTGAGAACTCCAGGGAATGGAGGTGAAGAAGGCTGTATAGTTCAAAGGACCAGAGAGTATCCACAAACTCTGCTGGGGCTCAGGCCAAAGCATGTGCACACTCAGAGAGAAGAGGGTCCCTGTCTCTGTCTCTCCGAATCTTACTTTCTGCTTATTCATCCAGATAGTATTCACTTTCCTTGCAAGGAATTACCCTTTCTGCTCTCACTCTAGATTGTAAACTCAAAGAATGTAAACAAAATGCCCATTACCAATGCCCTATGGATGGACTTTTATCCTATCCACAAGTGCCTTTGATTTTGGCCAGAGTTTTCCAACTGAGAAAAGACACAACGATTTGCATTTGACTACTCACTTTCCCTAGCTAGCCCAACCTCGTCTGTGCTTTTAGAACGAGATCAAGGCAATAGGGAGAGGATCTTTCTAATTGATGATACCAGGTGACCAATAAAAAAAAGTGGTGCTTACTATATGCCAAGTACTATGTTCACAACCTTCTAAGGTATTATTTATTTTAATTCTTGCCAACTTTGAGATGCTGTTACCAGTGTCCCCATGTACATAACTGAAAAATAGAATAACAAAGAGGGTGTGGTTTACTTCTCATACATGTAGTTACGCAGCTGGGAGTAAGACAGCTAGGATGTATGCAGGCCAGACTCTACAATCTATGTTCTCTTTCCAAGATTTAGCACTATTTGCAAGGTCGTGAAGAGTGCGGTAAGTTTTCTTATGAAAGTGCGTGTGTGTGTGTGTGTGTACACAGAGGGAAGCCAGGAAGATGTGGCTGAACTGAATGTACACAGAGCTTAGAATAGTAATATTCACAGGAAAGGGACAAGTCAATGCCAATCATGAGAAAAGAGAGAAAGCTGGTCAGACATGTTTTGTGCTCACAGCTGAAGGGTTCACAGGGTGGCCTGGGAGGACAGTGGTTGCCAGAAAAGCAGGTGAACCACAAACTAAGAGGAACCTGCCCAGGGCTTAAACAGAAAAGACCTTCCCCATAGGCCAAAGGGGTGGGGAAGAGAGCAAGTAGCTGGGTCTGGAGGGTGACAGGCCAGGGAGCTGGACCAACCCCACACACCTGGAGGGCATGCAAAGGAGGGGCCCTGTCTGTGGTCAGAGCCTCCTCAGAGAGTTGAGCTGTGGGCAAACCAGTCCTGGGTTGAACACCTGCGGGCTGTGCTGGCAACACAGCTGTGTACACATGGTTCCTCTAAGGCTGGATTCTCAAAGTGGGATGAATAGAAAACTCGGGGTTGAGGGGGAAAGCCTGGGTATCTGTGTTTTAAAAAGCTCTCCAGGTGATTCCGCTACAAGCTCAATTTTGAGAACATTGGTTTAACCTTGGGCTAAACCAAAAAGCCTGCAACCCAATTCAGGACATTATTTCTGGATGACTTGGAGAACAAAGCTGAACATCCCCAGGCCAAGAAGCTCAGCGTAAAGGGAGAAAAGTAGATTAATAAAGATGAGTATAACAGGAGCCCAACAGGTTTATGTGTAGAGAATTATGGGAACACAGAGGAAGTGTCTTTAACTCTGAAGGAGTCCAAAAGGCTTCCTGGTGCAGGTGACCTCTGAGCTGATTCCTAAAGACTGCCTACACCAGCTGCAAAGAAGAAGAGAAACCAACAAGGGTATAGTCTGCCCCAAAGAGATCTACTTTCCTTTTCCCCTTGAGAAGCTGATGCTGCTAAAAGGGACAGCTGTCTCCTTCCACTGTGGGCAACTTCGGGGTGCTCCAAAGGAGGAAAGAGCAAGTCTGGAGACTTGAGCAGGGAAAACTGATGAACAATATCAAAGCCATCAACCCACTGGTCATGAAATTAAGAAAATCTGTTTCTGCCCAGTTGGATGCCAGCCACACCTGTACCTTATCATTTGAAATATGATAAAATGAAGACCCATCCAGTGGAGTGCTGGTAAACGATTACAACAGGCTCCCCAGGGAGGAAAAGAAGACCCTAATGTCTAGCATTGGCCAATTTCCAAGGTGAAAGACTTCCATTGTGGCTAATTTCAAGCTACTAACTTGACTGAATTTTTGTCACTGAATATGGAGTTGGGAAAACACAGAAATTGGTTCTGTAAGCCAATGCTCACCACTGGGCTTATCACAGGTCTTTAAAATCCTGGTTCATTTCCAAAGAGAGTCTTGGGGGAAAAGCCAAAGCGTTCCTGGAGTGAGTGACTGTGTGTGTGTGTGTGTGTGTGTGTGTGTGTGTGTGTTGGCAGGGGTGGGGACAGGGGACAATCACAAGACACAAAACTAATTCTATCAAATAGATTAATGCACAAACATGTAAGAGGTCACGAGGGAAAAGTTCAAACATCTGAGAAAGAAATAAAATTGACAAATCTAATGAAAACCAATATGCAATTCTAAGAAAAGTTTCTGAATAAATGTTAATCTTTTCTGATCTAACTTCTTAACCCATCCGTTTGACCTCTTCAAATTAAAAAGACAAATGTCCTTATTTATATCTCCCTCCCACAAACATTTTAAGCAGTATGCATTCATTGCAGTTACCCAACAAGAACACAGATAGTTTCAAAGGCTAAAGAAGATAAATCATTGGGGAACTCTGTTCTTCACTTCTTTCACCACTGACACCTGGGGCGTGTCGCACCCCTACTGTCTTTTAAACACTGGTTCTTAAAGCTGACTGTGCATCAGAACCTCCCTGGGAATGACTATGAAAACACAGATCCCTGGACCCAACCCCAGAGTTTCTGACTCAGTAGGTCCACGTGGGGCCCAAGCACGTGCATTTGTAATTACTTTGGGTGGTGCTGATGCTGCTGGTCCTGGGGCCACTCTTTGAGAACCACTTTCTTAGATGGTTTTAGATGACTGCTATCAAGTCATCTTTCTTTTTAAAAAATATATTTACATTGATTTCAGAGAGCAAGGGAGAGGGAGAGAGAGAAAAATCAATGATGAGAATGAATCGTTGACTGGCTACCTCCTGCACATCCCACAGGGAACTGAGCCCTCAACTCAGGCATGTGCCTTGACAGGGAATCAAACAGTGACCTCCTGATTCATAGGTCAACACTCAATCACTGAGACACACCGGCTGGCTCACGTCATTTTTCTTGAGGAAACCACAATGCCCTCCCTTCACAGCCACTTTTATGGGTAGACAACAAGAGATTGGACATCCATCCCCATGGCCTGCCATGTATCTGGTTTGGGTGCAGGCATGCATGGCCTGCTGTTATAACCAAGTGTTCAGAGCAAATAGTGTTGAAACTGTTTTAATTGAGGCTACCTGTTATTTCATATTTTACCACCCCCTGGAGCCTTCACTCCACCCCGTGTGGTGGGCTGGGTGAACTGCACTGCCCCATCTTGTGGTGGAAGAAGCTGAAGGTTGTGACCTACCCTGGCCAGACTGTGCATTTTAAACTGGGCCTCGCTTCCTTTGCATCCCACTTTCAGTTGGGGCTCACTGGGACCAAGGTCACGCAGAAGCAACAGGGGAGCCTGATCCCAAATTGGGTCATCCTCTGATTCCTCACTTTCCTCACTACACGTGCTCTCAGGACTCCTTGCCCGACCCCAACAGGCCCTGGGTGGGGAATCCCTGTTTCTAATTAGTACCGTTTTTCTCTGTACTCTGTTGCTGCCGACTTCACTGCTGCAGGTGTAAAGGCTGAGTAACAGTGCCCTTGGGGTGCCCCACCCCAGCACCCCAGTGAGGGACTCACTTCCAGGCTGTGTTTCCCAAGGACACCAGGGTGTGGAGAGCACGTGCCATCACCTCTCACCAAGACCTGCATCCACAGGGAGCAGGGCTTGCAGGGGCCCCTCAGAGCAACCACCCCAGGGCCTGCTGAGGGCATCTAGGAGCCAGCCCTCTGTGTTCAAACAGCCTCTCCTTATGCATCCCATTTGCTGGGTGGACAAGAGCGGAGCCTAACGAGTCCATGCTTCCATAGTTGGAGAAGTGCCTCCCAAGATGATTCCAGAAAGTCTTAGAAACAAACCAGCTCTTCCAAAGTCCCAGAAAAACGTGGCTCGAAGACTCCTCTGCCCACTGCAATGTGGCTGCTCAAGGGGTCAACATTTCCTGAAGACATCCTTTAGCGCCTAATGAGTTATGTTACCACTGAGACCCAACCTCTGCCAACCTCTGTGCCTCAGTTTCCTCATCTGCAAAACAGGAGCCACGACGGGACCTACCTGGTAAGCTTCCTGTGAAGATTAAAGGAGCACTTGTGCGCCACCTTCCTCCCAGGATGCCTGGCAGATGGAGCACCCATGAGGACGCTGCTTTGATCAGTACGGAGGCCACCAACTGCGTGTTTGCCTCATTTATGTGCCTTAGAGTTTTCACTTACATGCAAATCGATGAAAGAGGAGTCTTTTCCCACTGAAGGGTCCGAGACACGCAATGTGCTTTTCCTACAGAAAGGGAACCACAAGGCCCATCCCCCAACGTGATAAAGGAGACGCATGAAAAGACAAAAGGGGTCCTTGTAGGGTCCACCAGGTCAAACGGCCTTTCAGAGGAAAGCCACAGCTGAGCGGCAGCCACGGGCAGACCCAGCAAGCGAATAAAACCATCACCGTCTGAACAAAAGCAGTGCCCCTGCCAACCCCACACTTACTTCCAGGACCGTCCATTGTTCGACAACAATAGCATCATAGCCCGGCATGGTTTTGCTATCTTCTGTGGAAACAGCTTCAAAGATGAATACTCCATCTGTCAAGCTGTGTAAAGAATCTGTTGGGGAAAAAAAAAAAGAAAAAGAAAAAAAGGGTAGTGGTGGTTCTGTAAACTGTCTGTGGCAGAAGCCTTACGAGCAGCAAAGATTTTCACTGCATTCATTAATAATCCCAATCAGAACATCTTTTCAGCATGTTAATTAAAGAAGGCACACACCGCCATGGAGTCTAGCCCCATCAGAATGAATGAGACTAATTTACCTCGCAGTTTTGAATAATATCCTTGATTTTATGAGCCCAAATTTCATTGTTAGCAATCACCATCTGATTTCACGCGTTTACCTTCCTTTCCACGCTCCAATGTCAGGATGCACTGGGGAAAATTTACTCAGGGCAAAACACAGCCATTTAGAGACAGTTTTTAGAAAAAACACACCTATATTTAGGTGAGATATGTGTTTTTTTTAAGCGGGGATAGATATAACACACCAGATCCGAGCTTGTCAGATGCATGCTAGTTGCACTGATACTTGGAAGTTCCCAGGATGTGGGCTGTCATACAAACAGCTCTTTAGGCAGCTCCTGTCAACAGGCAGAATTTGGGGGAGCAGAGTTTTCCCAAATGATTTATCACTGAAAGCATCTCCCTGGGCATTGCTTCAGCCAATGTGCCAAGTTCTGGGTTCTGTATAACTCAACAAATGTATGCTACACAAATAGCACGATTCAAGACTGTTTGGGGCAACGAGGGTCTAAAGAAAATCACAGTAGGGTCCCTACCCCTGCAGAAGACAGTAAGGGAGGAGGTTTCTGCGCTTTTTTTTTAATGGCTCCTAATGCCCTAGATTCATTTAGATCAGAGACTGTGGGAAAGAGGACAGAAAGCAGGTGGCTTGGGTCCATGCTTTATCAAGATAAGTGATGTGATCCCTTTGAGGGACTTGGTCTCTCATCTATGAAATGTGGTGGAGGATAGAGACTCCCTACTGGTCCCTGGGTTCTACTCTACAAATCATTGCTCAGTCAGACTGCTATGGACTGACTTGTGGCCTCCACACCCAGCCCAAATCCTATGTTGAAACTCTAATCTCCAAAGTGACTATATTTGGAGATATGGCCTTTAGGGAAATCATTGAGGTCAAAAGGGTGACCCCTAAGCTGTCAGGTCTGATGTCCTTATAATAAGTGGGACATCAGACTCCTTCCCCGGTGGAGCCCCTGCTGCTTGAGACCAGAAGATGCTCAATGATTCCTCTGGGATTATATCCACACAGCACACACCCTCTTGAGGTTTCTACAAAAAATATGTTCTAGCCAATTTCCAAAATCTCTACCTACAGATGTCCTCAAAGAAAACTTCCAAGTCCTACAAGGGGCCTACCATGTACTTTATACAGTCAAGTGCCCAACTTGGTCCAACTTGATCCAAACAACAGTGTTTAGCTGCCAACGGCATGGAGGTCCAGAGGGGAAGATGCTGTAGCCAGTCCAGACTTCCTTTCCCACCTGTCTGGCTGCCCCTTCCTCTCCATCGCAGGCCTGGGAGGAGGGCCGTGGGGTCAGTGGGGTGAGGTATGCAGCCCTGGGCTGGGAGAAGGGCCATGCAGTCAGGGGAGAGAGGTACAGCAGCACTTGGGGGCCATAAAGTAGGAACAAGCCAGGCCCTTATCTCCCAGCCTCCTCCTCCAGCATCCGCCCTCCCACCCCTTGGCCCGCTGCTCTGCTATCTCCAGTCCAGAGTGCTGAATCACCTACTTAACTCCGAAGCAAGCTCAGAGTGGCTGTCACAATTTGGTCATCTGTAACAGCAAAAAAGTCAATGAACCACAGAGAGCAGATAGCTGAGCTTTTAAACAGTCCTGTTTTGACAGCCGTGCCCACTCCCAGCTAGCTCATTGCCCTCTAGCTCAGCCTCCGCACTGGGTATAAATAGCTCTATCTTGGAGTGAAGGCTCCCAATGCAAAAGGTTAGCTCGCCCTCCATCTCTGGAAAACACTCCATTATCACTGCATTTTTTATAAAAGTAAAGCAGCTCCCCTACTGTGCACGGAGAGCTATTCGCCCTGGTCCTGTATAAATATTTGATGCTGGTCTTTTGGCAAAAGGCCACCTTAACACTCCAAGCTTATGATTTACAAGAAGGAAGTGGGGAAAGGAGATTTGCTCTATTATCCCAAGAGGTAAATTCTATGAGGCAGCGGCTCTTCCCTGGGAGCCTCTGACACATTAACACTCAGTCCAGCAAGCTCACCTGCAGGCTCACCCGAGGTGCTATTCTTCACCAACATCTGGCAGGCCACGCACACACCAGGACAAGTGGCCAATGTATGTGGTCTAGGAAAAAATGTTACTGGGCCCCTTTTAAGCAGCTAGATTGGACTGAATTGTCCACGCTGGGGCAGCTGGCATGACTGATTTCCTTGGCTCTCTGAAAGCCCTTCTCCCCATCAGGCACTGCATGGTGCTCGTGGTTCCACCTCGGTTCCAGGAATGGCACGCACCTGCTGCAGGACTGTAACTGCACATGTTGTCTTACCGACCTCTAACCCCACTGCATGTAATTATGGATCAACCAATCCCGGCTGACAGTGCCATGTTGCTTCCCAATCACTCTGTAGCCAATCTGCCGACAACAAAAAAGCAAGCCAGTTTGCTGCCTGTCCCTGTTTTTCCACTCTCGCTGCTCTTCTCAGCCTTCCTTCATGCACTGAAGCAGTGAATAACCGAGGCTCCTCTTCAGTTACAGGAAGGGTTAGCCTGCAAGTCCAGCGCCATTGAACTGACTGAGGAAGACATGCTCTGAGTCATTGCCTTTGTGTGTGAGGCACCGGCCAGGCACAGTTCATGGCTTCGCACCGGGCCAGCTACACGGGTTGATCACCTTGTAAAAAATCCATTGAGCTTTATCCTTATGATCTGCACAGTTTCTATACATGTGCTCTACTGCAATACAATGCGCACTTAAGGATGTGCTATGGTCCAAGAGAAAATGCACTTCATGCTATAAGTGAAACCTGCATTATTAATTGGCTCCTCGAGAAAGAGAGAGAAGCCATGCCTGGAACCACCAGGCCAAACGTTCTTGGAGACGGCCGAGTTCCAAGGGAGTGGCCACTAGAAGCAGTTAGAACGACCTCACTCTCCCTCCCTTTCCATTCCCTCCGCCCCTAGCTCTTTGATCTTCCTACGATGAACAGGGCACACAGGACCTGCCTGAGGGTTTGAAAGTATGTCTGTATAAAATATATGTCTCTACATGTGTGCATGTCTTTTACATGTATACTTTGCAAATATAAAGTCATGTAGGTTATGCTAGACGTCAAAAAAGGTGCTATAAATACCAAAGGATACTTGGACTTGGAGAACCCAGGAAGACAATCGTTTGCTGTCAGAAGTGCTTAATTTATCAAGATCTTGGAACTGGATTCCACTTAATGGCAAAGAGAGGCTAGAGAAGGTGAGAAAGATAGGGAAGATGAATGTCCCTGTGAGGCACTGGCCGGACAAGTCCACCAAGCAGGACACCGTGCAGGAGAAGAGGCCAGGTTTATTTCAAGCAGAAAGGGCCATGCAGAACGACTCTTCTAAGTAAGTGGAAGAGCAGCAAGGGTGTGGTCACCACAGGCAGTACATGTCATTGGCCTGCATTCTGGTTTGGACAACTCCCTGCCAAGGCCATGTCTGAAACCACGGAAGACATCTGAATATGGTCTGGGGAAAGGCGATACTGCCAGAGGGGGAAGGAGTGTGGGGCCGGGAGAGGTGAGGGCAGGGTCAGGGTCATAGTCAGGGGTGGAGAGGGCCAGGACGGTCAAGGGCAGGGCAAGGAGAGAAAAGTGAGGACAGAGTGAGATGGGGACAAGGGGAGAGCCAGGAGGGGACAAGGCAGGGTGAGGGCAGAATAACAGAAATGCAGAGCAAGGACAGGGCCAGGGGACACAGGGAGGGCCCAGGCTGGCAAGGGAGCTAGTGGTGGCAGTGGTGGCAACAGCCTCAGTGGCCACGACGGCAGCAGGGATTCTGCTGGCCTGGACGCCGTTGGTGAGAAATCAGGTACCTGGTTGGGTTCTTCAGATGGTGGGCAGCCAGCTCCATCTCACCCTGACTCGACTCCTAGTGCCTGCCGACTCCTCATCACAGGAAGCTCAGCAGAGGGTCTCCTCCCCGCCCTCTAGAAGCGTCGATTCTGGCCTTTGTCCCACTGGCTGGAGTGTTTCTATGTGCCGGTCTGCTCTGCTGTCTGACCAGCCCGGGATCCATCCACACTGCTGACTGGCTACCCAGGTCTCGCCATTTCCCTGAGGGTGACCCTGGAGCTCCCCCTCCTCCCCAAGGGCTCCCTCACCCTCTCAACAACACGGCCACCTCTCTTCTCTCCTCCTCATGGCCCTTCCCCTGCCCACACCCTCCTTCTTTCTCCCTGCCACCTCCTTGCCTGGGCAATGCCTTAATTGCTCTGTGCCTCTGTGTCCACAGCTATACTGCAGGGGTAACAACTGTGCCTTCTTCCCAGGCTTGTGGGGAATCATTGAGTTGCTATGTTTGAACGGCTTAGAGTTGCAGCAGCACATAGTACCAGCTAAGTACCAGCCCTTAGCATCATCACGCTTTGCTTTCACCTGGGGCCTTAGCTTGCCAGGGTCTCAGGGCACAGCCTCCTCAGCCCAAGACACCTGATCATTCTGAGGACAGGAGCCCTGGACACCACGAACAGAAGCCCCAATCTGAAGACCATGCGAGTCCTTCCGTGTCCTGGGGAGCAGAGCCTCAAAAACAGAAGCTGGAATCTTAACTGCGTAATTCAGGCTGAAACATTGCCTTGTTTATGGGACAAAGTTCTCGTGAGTTCTCTGACTCTGCGGAAAATAATTTGGAGTACAAAGACCCATGCAGGAGTGAGACGGGTGCCTTTCCAGATGGCGAACAGCTTAAAGATGTGCTTCCAGCTCTATTTGGAAGGACACTAATTGTCTTCTTAGAAACAGGTTCCTTTTCTAATTATGAATACCTTACTTTTTTTTCTCCCCAATTCTGGGAAAAGAACATATGCATATTTCATCCCTGGCCAACGGAAACCTTGGGCTTTTCCACAGCAGACACGCCCTAACCCACTGAGCATTATTCCCAAGTCACACTCTCCCTCCTGCCAAAAGCACACAGGGTGGGCTCGGGTTTGAATGTTAAGAGGGTTTAAATGATTTCTGTTCTGAGAATTTTGCAGCCGTTCCCGCGACCGAGATGTGGCAGCGCGGGCAGAGCCCTCGCCGTGGACAGCCCTGCTGTGGAGATGCCACGGGCTCGATGCAGCTCCCCAGCTGCGCTTGCCATTGCCAGGGGGAATTTCACCTTGTGTCTTCAAGGCAGGAAGACTGGACTGACTGCGGCTAAAGCCAACAGGGGACAGAGCAGCATTTCAAACACCCGAGTCAAATCGGAAGAAAACGTGCGGCTGGACTCCAGGTTGAAGAATGGGGTGAGGAGGAGTGGAGGAGACGCAGCCTCCAACTGCCAAGGCCACCATGGCTAGAGGGACAATGAATGACACGGAGAACTTTCAAGGTGACCTCTTGGGTTCAGCTTGCCCCTGACGTGTGAGAAAAACGTCTCTTTTGACTGCCCCCCCCCCAGGACTCCTAAGGGGGAGATTACCAGTGTAGCTGCCACCTTCGGTGCCTCCCTGCAGCTTTAAGATGTAGCACAACTAACCATCAGTTTTTCCCAAGCAGAAACGCAAAACTATGCACGGCCACAGGGAGCCTCCGGGAGCACCAAGAGGAGATAAAGGAGCTGATGTGACCACAACCCAAGATGGGTGACAGGGTGTCCCTGCAGGAAGCAGGAAGTGAAGAGTTCTCCCCCAGTGCCGATGAATCAGTGCTGGGAACATTTCCCCCAAGCCGATGCCACTGATGTTTTATGGTGCATCTCAGAACAGATGGTGACACTCTCTAGCTTCAGGGGAAGTTGCAAGCACCATGGAAAGCCGCCTTGTCAACAGGGAGGTTGCAGACCTTGCTGCCAGAGAACGGAACGGACTCTTCCTTAGTATCCATGCAACGGATACTCTAGCACGGTACTGTCCAACACACTAGCCACTAGCCACACCCAGTCCTTGAAAGTTATTGATTTTTTTTTTTTTTTTTGGTAGAGAGAGAGAAAGAGACAGGGCTAGAGAGATAGAAACATTGATGAGAGAGGAACATCATTCATCGCCCCCCACTGGGGATCAAGCCACAAACCAGGCATGTGCCATTGACTGGGAACTGAACCTGTGACCTCTTGGTTCCTAGGTTAACCACACTGGCCGGACAGTCATTGGCATTTAAATGAAGGAAAATGAAATTCTAAAATTCACTGTCTCAGCCCTCCTAGCCATATTTCAACTGGTCATTAGCCATGCGTGGCTACCATACTGGAGAGCACAGAAATAGGAATAGGATATTCCCATCGTGGCATGAAGTTTTACTGGGACAGCGCTGCTCGGGATGCGTTCATAATGAACCAGTCACCTTTCTTCTGTCATTCACCCACCGCCCAGGTGGCTCTGACCACGCTACCATCTGAGGCCCACTGCTACTATGCTATCACATTCACTTAGCTATTGATACTTCTATCCTAACCAGGGGTGGCATCCAAAGTTGAGACCCGTCTGTGCTCAGTGCTCTAAGGCTTTGGATGACATATAGAAGGTACATCCAGAATGAAGACTGATGTCTCTTCTGAGTGTTTGCTGACATGGCAAATAATGTAAACTCCATTCCTGACTTCGCTAACTCTTAGAGCGAAAAGGACTCAACAACCCAGATGCTGCACTGTTGGTGCCCTGTTCCCTCCCTGCACACACACACACACACACACACACACACACACACGTTTTGCTGGGACTAACAAATTCAGTGCAACATTTCACTTACCTGGGAGTCCTGCTGACTGGCAGCCCTCAGGATCCACAGCGGCGGGCTTGTTGGCCCCACGCCCCAATTGCCTCCCAGCTTGGATGCACCCTAGTGACTCAACTTGCTTTTGTGTTAACCCAAAACCCCTCCTAACTGCTTGACACATTTCCCCAGGTCTGGCAGACTTGCTCTCTACCTTCAAAAAGCTGACACCAGCAACGCTGCCACCCCATGCAACCACCCCCAGAAATCACCCATCACTGGGGAGGAAGCCCTGGGTGCCACGAGACCCGGGGACAGCGCGTGTCCCCACGGAGCTCGCAGGAACCAGGCTGCTCAGCGCACGTCTCTGCTGCTAATTCCGAGGTGCTGCTACCGCTACTTCAAACTGTAAGAGTGTCTACAAACAATTCACACTTTCGGAGAGGCATGATCCCAGGGGGCAATTAACAAAACTGGGGGGGAGGGGAATATTTTTTCAAAGCCTTGAAAAGCAACACAGATGGAGACCACCATCAGTGAAACAGAATCACGCCTCTGTCTCTGGCATTTTAGAAGAGCCCTGGCTGACCCTTGGCGAGGTTTAGAGAGAGAGCGTGGGCTTTATGGAAAATGCCTCAAGGCGTGTTCATGAGAAATCGAATGTAGCGCATTTATCAGCGGCAGAGTTTTCTGAGCGAAGCAGGCTCTGAAGATGGGCTAAGAGGACAAGAAGGAGAAGCAGAGTTCTCCAGGGCCACCCGAGGGCTGTGGGCTGCATACCATTGACCAGGCCAAGGTAGAAGATGGCATTCACCAGCACGCCTCCTTTCCGGAAGTGGTCGCTCATGTGCTCCAGCCAGTTGGCATCCAAACCGCTCACTGCCTGGCCGTTCGTGGAGACCCGGAGAGGAATGGTAACCGAATAGTATTGCCGGCACTCCTGATGGCTCTTCGGTTTGTTGAAAAGGGCGAAGATCTCCATTTCTGTTAGGATTTGTAAAGGGGGCGGGAGACAAGAGTTTAGACAGTGATCCGAGCTGCCTCATCGGGTCTAGTGGAATCTCTCAGGAGCCTGAGAAATGACATCAGAGGTAAAATCTCGGCGAGGGAGCACTGTGGCCAGACAATAAAACCCGATTCCAAGCAGTGAGTTAGGAGTGAGTGCCCTGGAAGTGACATGGCCTTCAAGTGGAGACTTCAGTTTTGAATCTGGCATATAATGTTATCTGGAATTATCCATTTGTGCAGTTAGGTGTTTGAGAGAAGGACAGAGGAGAGAGTCCGAGAAATTCACACAAAGGTGTTTTGAAAGAAAAAGCAGACATACTTGGGCAAGAGCTGGTCTGAAAAAAACAAAAAACAAAAAAACAGTCATCAATGTACACAGGCACATAAAAGCAAAAATACTGCCGTAATTCCAGGAACCTTGTCCACCCCTCAACTTGCTATTTATAAACTGCAGTGGTGTTTCCTGGGGCTGAGCCCATAATACTTAATCAAGCACATCAAAAATACATCATTGATATGTAAAAATAAATACGTTCCCGTAAATGAGGGTTCCTGCCTGGAGTGGAAGGTCTGCTCAGCCAGGCAGGCAGACACTGGCAGGGGGGCACTGAACTTCCTGTTCCCTCCTTTACAGCCCCGCTTCTCAAAAATCAATAGTCACCACCATGCAGCCCGTGCCTGCCATACGTGCTGCAGGCCACGAGTGAGCAGTACTGGCCTCCGCCGCCAGGACCTGGAATTTCCATCTAAGTCCGAAGGGCTATTTTTGTGTTTCTCATTTAGTCAAGCCATCAGGGTTCAACCCAGCTTAAAAAACCCTGCTTCCACAGGCTACTCAGGCGTACGCACTGGTTTCCAAAAATATCTGTTTCAATAAGAAAATCCCTGCCCTTCTTTCACAGAAATATTTTAAAGGCCATAAACATTAGCAAAAAAGACAAATGTCATCCTCATGCTCCCTGCAGGAGACACCTGGCCTACACCCACGCTCTGAGACGCTGTCGCTGATTGTCAGTATTTCATAGTTTTTGCACGAGCCAAATAAACAGACTCACTTTCCTTTATTCAAATAAATGCATCGCAAAAGGAAACTCTGCTTCCAGATCATAAGGGAAGCAACTACCACTTGCAATAAACAGGAGGGAACGATGAGGCACATTAACGCCAAATATGTCCATCCGTGAAGCATCTAAAATTATCTCACATAGGAACTGTATTCTGGACAAAGGAAGTCTTTTCGCAGCCCCATCTGAGCCAGCATCAGCAGAGATCTCTGGGGAGCAATGCTGGGCCATGAGCCTTTGTCATCAGCAAGAGTTAAGCTCCAGGGGTGGGGGGGCATTTCCTGCTATCCATTGGCTGGGACCAATTAGGAAAGGAAAGTGCTCATCTTCACAAGCGGCCACCTGGATTTCAAACAAGCACCGCTGGCCTCCTCCTTGCCCCCACCCCAAATTACCTTTCTCAGCCCCCTCGCCTGACTCCCAGCCCGTGAAGGCTTTCACAGGAGAAAGTAGGTCTTGGTGTACAAAACTGGCCACCATCACACTATTTCGTGACCTTCCCACACACACTTGAGAGATGGGGTCATGCAAAGCAAGATCTGTCATGGAGGAGATCCAAGCAATGCATTGGGGTTGGTGGGACAGGATATGAACTAGATAATCAGGCGTTTCCCAGACCTAGGAGCCAGGGGTTTAAGTAAGAGCCAGAGCTACAAAGCAAGAGGCTAAGCAATGCTCAAACGAGTCCTTAACTCCATGTGGATTTCTTCAGAAGCAGAGCCTGCTAAAGCCTTTGGGTGCAATTGGATATTTGGGAAGTGATCCCAGGAAACAGAGTGAGAGAGTAGGGGTGGGAAATAGAGGAAGAGATGAGAACCAATGAAGGGTGCATTACCATTTGGATCCTATAGGTTCCGTTCCCCTGAGGTGCTGTAGAGAACACACCTCAGGTTGCCCTACCAAGGGGGCAAGCCAGCCAGGGCCTTGATCCTCAGGGATCAAGGGCCACCCTTGAGGCATTCCTTTTGGGCATGCTGAGCCTGGGCCCATCCACATTCCTGGCCTTTGAGGCCCTTCTAGGGGACAACTGCAGGCAGAGGCTGAGAAAGCTGTCCCCAGGTGACTCCAAGGTGGGTCAGAGCAACAGCCACTACGGCCTGCTATCGTCAAGCACCAATACGATGAATCAAAGAGAAATCCCAGCCTTTACCTGGGAGAAGGGAGTGGGGAATTTGGAAGTGGCCAAAATCCAAAACTCTGTGACAACACTTGATCACACAGGATTCCCCACACACATGGCAAGACTGGAACAACTTTTCCCCAATGCGAAACAGAACAGAAAAAGGGGAAGGCCGAAGTGAGAAGTGAGAGTGCGGGGTGGTGTGAAGGGAAGGTCGGGCCTATCTCACATGGTGCCGTGGTCACAGGGCCCCTATCTTCCCATCTGGACCCTCCCTAGAGGGGGGGACCGAAGCCAGAGACAGAAATACATTTGTCAGGAAGGAAAGGAAATGCTGTTGGAATCAAGAGCCTCCAAAGCATTCGGAGAAATGAAATATTGGGAGAAACCTGATTTCAGATGCATAACCCTGCGGTAAACTCCGTCCCTCTGTCTCCTTGGCCACAATCCTCTCTCTACTCATGTGGAAACCGGCCAAGAGAAACTGTCCCTGAATGACGTCCTTTGATGTTTTAATATTCTGATTCTCCGAAACACATCCTCACATGAGCAGGCACCAGGGAGTCCAGAAAGAAGCCCCAAGTTTGTTTAAAGTTTCTCAGCTGCTCTGTGACTCACGCATGACCCCAGCTGGAAGACTTTTCCAGACTTCGGACAGAAAGTCCCAGAGGAGGGGGTGGGGGAAGGCATTGTTTCTGAGAATGTTCTGAGAATGGCTGGAGACCGGGCCTGGCAGAACACTGAAGAAGCAGCAAGACTGTCTTATTGTGCCTGGCTGGCGTGGCTCAGTGGTTGAGCTTCGACCCAGGAACCAAGAAATCACTGTTTTGATTCTCCGTCAGGGCACATGCCTGGGTTGTGGGGCTCAATCCCCACTAGGGACATGCGCAAAGAAGCCGCTGGATGATATTCCTTTCTCATCTCATCGATGCTTCTATTTCTCTCTCTCCCTTCTTCTCTACAAACCAAAAAAAAAAAAAAAAAAAACAAAACATATTAAAAAAACAAAGACTGTTGTATTTCTATCTTGTTGTCTTTCTCTTTTCCCCTTGTGCCTTTCCGATCCTCTGTGACAAGGAGTGTCCCTGTAATATGACAGGTGATGCACATGTGTCTGTTGATTGACCCAAGCCAGATAATGGGGGAAGCTAGGGGAGAGAGTGGGTGTGGGCTTGCTGGGTGCTGCCAGTCTGAGAGCAGCCCACTCTGGCCTTGCTGAGCACCCAGGGAGCAGGGAGGAAGGAGGCAGATGTCCCGGTCTGAGGCCTGCAGAGGCAGTGGGACCTTAGGTATGCGGTGGAAGTCTGCAGCCTGTCTGCAGGCAAGGCCCAGAGAGGCGGTGACCTGCAGGCAGCAGCGGAGCCAGCTGGTGCTCCAGGAGTCCTCCAGGATCGAGGGAAGAGAAAGGTCAGAGTCTGGCTTAAGACCCGGGGCTCTAAGGCCTAGACTGGGAGGAGGAGGAGGCTGGTGAGTTAGCTGGATGGCAAGAAATGAGTGGGGGTCAGACTTGGCCTGGTAGCTGGACTGAGTCAGGGGGCTAAGGTCAGAGGCAAGGGGAGCTAAGCCGAAAGGTTTGTATTGGGAAGGCAGGGCTGTGGGCACCATGGTGGGAAGAGAGGGCGGGGGGCCTTGGGCCTGTCCAGATTCCTCAATCTGGGAAAAGGCTGCTTCAGGCTTTGGTCAGGCTTGGCCACTAACAGCAGGCGCCTCTGTTTGCAGGGCAAAGTGTGGGGCACAGCTGCAGACACAGCACGCCACGGGAACCCACTGGTAAGAATAACCCGCTGCAGCCACAGGCGCACACACTGTATTGATAAGGCCTTTCGCCTTCACCGTCTCATGTGACTCTCCCCGTCTCCATTGGTTCCGTGCCCAGAAACCTTAAGTGGATCCCCCAGAAATCACAAGCTGGTAAGTGGCAAAGCCAAGAGCCTTTCAAACCCCAAGCCTGGGCTGTTTCCCAAGTCTAACAAGAGGCTAATGTCATCAGTGCACAGAAGGCGGGAGCTGAGGACTACGGGTGGGAGCTCAATAGCTGTTTGCTAACGGGCTGAGTGAAAGGCCAGAAAGATGGTGGCAGGTGGCAGATATGGGGGTAAGAGGTGGGGGGCAGAACCATGGGGCAGAACTATCCTGGGGGCACAGGGAAGGGAGGGGCCACTGAGGAGGGGCCAGACTCAGGAGAGTACCTCCTCTCACAATGAGCTGCCCGACAAGGAGGCCTGTGGACTGCCATCCCCTCCGCCGAGCAGTGCCATGGAGGCCCCGGACCCAGGTTTCTGCCTGGCACCGTAAGCCTTGGAGTGGGCACAGGGTGAGAAGATGCTTCAATGCTTTGAAGATACTGTATGAGTTCAGTGACAGTGAGAACAGTTTCCATTTGTACGAACCTGTCCGGCCTCCTTGTTTCTGTGACTGAAGCTGCAACAGAGATACTGAGGGAAGGACAAGAGAGGGATGCTGGAAGCCAGGAGTGAAGTGGCAGGTGGACATCGGCGACACCTTCCTAACCTTTCCCTGCATGGCCTTCTTATCCCCCCCGCCCCCCCCGCCCGCACTCCTGCCCCGGCCTGCTTGTTACAAAGGAAGAACACAAGCTCCCTAGGAACAGAGATGCCTCACAAGGGGCCTGGCCCTGCTCTGCTGCGCAGAGCTGCTAGGGGTGGGGGTGGGGGCGCGAGTGTGGGAAGGAAAGGGGAAGCATCCTGGAGCAGCCAGGCCCGGGGCTGTGCCTGCGCCAGCTCAGGTGATCTCCACACAGCGAGGCCATCAAACCAACAGGAAATTCCCCCGGACCAGGAAATAGAAGTCAATGAGCAGGAAGAAAACCACAGGATGGGCCTCCGCGGGCGCCGAGTGGGCACATGGCATAACCTCCGAACCAGAGCCGTGGTTCCCCGGAGCCTGTGGGGGTAAGGAGGGGGCAACCAGCTCTGTTTCTGATGGAGAATTCGCTGGCAAGCCCGATCTGAGCAGCCCCGGCCTAGACTGGCTCCCCTAGGCCTCCTATAAAGGAAATAAATTAACCGAGGAGAAAGAGGGGGGGAGGAGGGAGACTCCCTCGGGACTTCTTTTAATTGTCTTGCTGTGATTGCCTATTTAAGCCCACCTGGCAGGAGGAGGAGTAAAAACACTTCACCCTCCTTAGGGGGCCCTGAGAGGAAGGCAAGCTGAACGCTGAGCAAGCAGCAGAGAGGGGAAGCTTATGAGGGGCGTTTTTGGGTGGTGCAAGGGAAAGAGTTCCCAGGACGAAGATTAGGAGAGAGGCCGCGATGAGATGAAGACCATGACCCATGTGGACAGGGTCCCCGGACATCTGGCCTTCAAGCAGGCCGAGTGCTGAAGCTATGAGATAAAATTTAACTCTATGCGGGCACAGAAGGCGACTTTCCTCATCCGTGAAATGGGCACAATAACGGCATCTTCTGACATAAAGCTGTCAGGAGGTGCCATCAAGAGGACACCCAGGAAGAACTGAGACCACTTAGAGGGGCATCACCATTGTGACTATTGTCTGTCCATCCACCACAAGGCCATGCACAAGCACTAGTAACCCCTGTGTATTCACTGACTGCTGAAAAAACATAAAGACTCATTTATTCCACAAATAGGGGGAAAGGATGAGAGTGAGCTGTCTACATTTCAGGGACCTGTAGCCTCCTGAGCAGAGAGATAAGAGCCAGCCTTATGTCTAGCCAACAGACAGACAGGTGTCCACGTAGTGAGACAGCTAACATTCCCGCCACTGTTTTGTTGACCACATCCAGACATACATAAATCCGTATTCCCCGGCAGGAACTAGTTTTCTAGTGGAGAACAGGGACCTGAGGAGAGGACACACAGGCCAGGACACGCTGGTGCTCAGGGGTCTCTGAGTATTCCGTGACGGGGGAGTCTTCAGTTAAAAAGAGGTGAACAGTCACAGGGCAGCAGGATGGGGAGAGGTGGATCCTGGGATAAACCACCCCAGTGAACTCTCCCTGGGGTCAAACACAGAAGGCAGCACGTCTGGAAAAAATCTTGGGGAAAGGTGGACTCTGGAACAGGAAATATCTGAAAACTCCTGAGGGGAACCTCAGTATTAACTGCCTCCTTTCTCAAAGCCAGGCTTCCATTCAGAGCATCCTGTACCCCAATACTAACAGCTCACACTTTGGAGTCAAGCAGTGGCAAGTGTTCCAAATGTGCGTGTCATTCCATCAACAAACTATTGTTCTGTCCCTTTTTTCCAGGGTAAGACACAGAGGCGCAGAAGGGTATGTTGGCCAGGACTGCCTTAGCCAGAAGGTAGCGGTCTGGCATGGAAACAGGCTCCAGGTTCCTAACCACTGGGCAAGCTGCCTCTCCACAACTCCTGCCCCTCAAGCTCCTGGATTGTAGAGTAGGGCTCCAAGGGGGTCGTGTCTTCCTTCTCAACGTGCACTCTCCCAGCCCATCGGCAATGAGTGGATGGAGGTTTCTGGAATAAGACTTGGACATTCGTTAGGAGGCACTCACAGGGTCTCAATGTGCTCTCAGCTACTCTGGAAGGAGCAGAAGCCTACCTCGAACAGTGAAAAATCCCACAAATGAAGAGCTCTACTGCAGTACCTAACCGGGATCTGGGCCTCAGATAAACAGAAATCCTAATATATCCAAGAACTGAGGCAGCACCACGCTCTCTCCCTCTAAATCAACCTGGCAAATAAGTTCCCAGAATGAACCATCCCATGGTGTTCTTTTCAGAAAGTACTGGCAAAGCAACCCCCCACCCCCCCGCCACACACACACACTTCACCTTCTTTTCTAGTCTCAAAGCACGAACCAGTCTTCATCATTTATTTAAGGCTAATTTCAAGAATTAGTAAATAAATAATAACATTAACCAGGGAGATGATCCAGAAAGGCGAAAGAGAAAGGCCTCCTAAGGCTTGGGGTCGCCTCCTGTCCGTCTTGTTACTGATTCTTATTCCAAAGACTGGGAGAGGGCTCCCAGCTCATAGAAGTACCTGGCTCTCAGGAAATGGCTAGATGCTAGGTTTCCTGGAGAAAGAAGGGGACAGGAAATTGTGGGGAAACAAAGAGAAATATTGTCTGTAGACAGAGGGCCCCAATAAATCTTGTGAGTCTATTAGGATACTGCCCAGGAAAGACCAAGTAGAGAGGTGAATTGGGATGGTGGCTAGGCCCACCCGGGTCCACAGGCCTGACTGCCAATACTCAGCCTGGACAAAGATTTACTCTCTCGCCCTCAGTTTACTCTGCTGTAAAACGGGCCATAGCAGAGCTCACCCAAATCCTGGAGCTATCGGGAGAATTAAGAAGAGATTAGTCATATAAAATGTTTCCTGGCACAGGGCCTGGTACACAGGAAGTAGTAAAAACATGTCGGCTTCTACATTGTTGGGTGGTTATTTGAAATCCCCAACCAAAAGTGCATGCTCTGATGGCCGCTGTTATGTGCTTAAGAGGATTCACATATTGGCCAAGTGTTCTTTGCACAGTGCCGATCTGTCCACAGAACTCCCTGAAATCTGGCTGTTTCCAGCCTGGGGAGTTGAGTCACCAATTTCCCGCACTGTGTCCTCAACTGGCTTTCCCTCTTTCTTTCTTTCTTTAGGCAGATATTTAAAATAAGGGAACCCAAAATGGAGCCTCTGCTTTGCATGGGTGCCGGCACTTCAGCATTTCCTGTGTTACAGGGGGTAACTCAAGGGCAGCGCCAAAGTAAGTGGGTGAAATAACTCAACTGTGAGAATCCACTTCAAACGTGCCATTTTGGAGCAACTGCGAGGCAACTTCGTGTGGTTCTGCTCCCCCTCAGAAAGTCTCAGATTCAGTAAGTCCAGAGGCCCAGAAAAAGCACTTTATAAGCTTTCTCCTGTCTGATGGAGGGCGCTCTCTACACTCTCATTCCATTTATTTTTCGTAAAATGCCATGGGGATTCCTGAGAAGCTGTTGGCCTCTCTTTCCTCGGGCCAATAGTCCCTGCACCGACATACTTACTTCCTGAGGGTGGTTCCCCAGGCACTTGGTACAGGTCCACTTCCGGTCCATCCACAGTCTTGGAAAAGTATGCACTGTCCCCCTCTTCCAAAGGCAAGCTGGGCTGTTGGGCGGTGATGGGTGTCTCCCCTTCTGGGCCCTGGTTTGGCTCTGGGCTTCCATCCGCCCGTGCTGGAGCACCTGGGTTCTTGTCCCCATCCCACACCGGGGAGCTGCTGTCCGCTGAGTTCACAGGGCAGTGGTACTGAGGGATGACACTCACGAATTTCAAGCCCCGACTGGCAGCCTCCTGGACCTGTGAGGCAGACAAAACGAAGAGAATCATGTGAATGGGATGCTCTACCAATGGGGACACAGGAAACATCCAAAACGCCTCAACATGAAACCTAGCGGCACAGTGTCTAGGCAGTACATACAGCCCTCCCTGGCCTGACTGGGGACAGAGAGCATGCGCTTTGTATTTTCTAACCACGGGAAAACACAGCATTGAGCTGCGAAGGGCTGGGATGACCTGTCTTTGAAACACTATACTCTTAGTTTTATCTTATTTTATTTCTAAGAGATTAGGAAAGGATGAACTGAAACAAAGAGAGTTTGAAAGAGGAAGTTCATTTGGTTCATTTATTTTTTCATCTTTTTTTTTTTCTGATGAATCACCTACTTCCTGCCAACCAGGCTACTGTATAATTCAGTATGCCTCCATAAGTACATA
Organism: Lasiurus cinereus; assembly: GCA_011751065.1. Taxonomy (NCBI): domain Eukaryota; kingdom Metazoa; phylum Chordata; class Mammalia; order Chiroptera; family Vespertilionidae; genus Lasiurus; species Lasiurus cinereus. Next base: position 17,975,952 of record JAAGEH010000125.1, read on the forward strand.
CTAACTACCTGATGACATTTTATGACCCAAAGAGCTTCCTCTTTTAAACAATTGTTTTGGCAGCAAAGGGCAGAGATGGGGGAAATCATCACTGTGGGAGAGCAGAATCCCACGTTCCCACAAGAGGGAACACCTGCTTGGGGGTGCTGCTGGTCCCCGGTGAAGCTGGAGGAGCCGGAGACCACGCCAGGCCCACAGATGCTGCTCAGGGAGATGTATGATTCTGCAGGCCATGGTCCTCTCCATGCAGTCTAGGTAATGGGTAAATTCCTTCGCACTTTCTGGGCACCGTAAGTGGGGGCCTAATGGCCACGTAAGAGTCTTGTGGCATTTTAACTCTCCTCTCCCTAAAAAATTCCCCTAGACAACTGAACGTAGTAGTCATAAGTGCAAAACAAAACAAAACAAAAACCATAAAAATAATAGCCTAATCAAATGAAGCAAGACCCAGCCAGAACTAGAAGATGAACTTTAGAGGACTTTCTGGACAAGGATGCTCAAATAAATCAGGAGATAGAGACCTCCAAATTGTGTTAAGTCCTAGTCACCCATCCCTAAGTAGATGCCCTCAGAAAATCCTAAAACCTCTGCAACGATCATTTCCATTTGAGAATGAGTAAGAAATACCAGCATGGAGTTTCTCTCTCTTAGGGAGGAGCAAGCCTTGGCAGCCGTCCTTGGAGGAACCACCCTAACTTTAAGCAGAAGGTCATTTTAGTTCAATCCCACACATTCTAGAAGACAATTTAGGGCAGATGCAAACACGTAGTCCAGACTTTTCTATAAAGTCTAGCCTGTATTGGACACAACAATAGCAATAGTAGTAATTACCACTTACTGTTGACCTACTATGTGCCAGGCACTGACTTCATTAGGCATTTTACATAAATAGTTTTGTTTGACGGGTGACTAGGAGTTCACTAAATGGGAGAAGGGCAATGTAGATAGAGAGAAGGAAGGATTACTATGGGCAAAGGTTTGGTGGTGTACAACATCCTGATGTATTCAAGAAACTTCTTAAAATACTCCTGGGACATGACATGAGAAGCCAGGAATGCCCCGAAATTAGGTTGAACTGGAAATCACAAGGGCTATATCGTGGATGCCAACAAAGGTTCTCACTTCATCCTGCAGGCCAGAATATCCCCAACTTTTCCACTAAGGGAACTCTAAGAGCAGAGAACAGTGGAGGGTAGGAGAGCAAATAACAAGATTTCTTTGCTCCTCTTCTATCTTAAACATTAACAAACATTCTGTATCCCGAACTATAATTGTACACAGTTATCAAAACTTTAAAAAACATCCCAACCCAAGCCTTCCAGGGAAGTTCATATCTCAGGAATAAGAACCATCTTTCTACATAAATCTTTTTTTTTTCCCTAGATAAATCTTTGTCTGCAGCACTATGTACTTTTTTTGGGGTGGATTCCTGGAAGTGGAATTAATGGGTTAAGGCAAGCATGTCAAACTCAAAGGCTAACATGGGCCAAATAAACAAGGCATGTGGCCTGTGGGCCACAGGTTTGACATGCTTGGGTTAAGGGATATTAACTTAACAAAGGCTTGATACAGGCTGCCCACCTGTTTCCTAACCAGGAAAACTGCATTTAGCTTTTATAAAGACCACTGTTTGGCTAGACCTTGGGGGCTTTGGCACTTCTGGTTTTCTACCTTACTCTAGTACAGGCACCTTCTTTTCTCTTTCTCCACAAATCATTTGAATGTCTGTCAAACTGAGCCATGTTTGTTTCCCATTCACTCATTTGTTCATTCATAACTGTTAACTGAGCAAGGCTCATGTGCATGATAATGGTGAGGATTAGGTAGTGTTTAGCATGATTCATTCTCAGCCACCAGCTCTTACCATTCTACACTCCACTAGGTGACCTCCTGGGTTTAACCACTAGGCATATGTTAATTATCCCCAAATTTGAACTCCACAGCCCTAATTTTTGGGCTGGTGATCACAGCTCACAGGGGCCACCAAAGACCTCATCTCTTCAAACTGGCATCTTCCTTAGCTCTTCCCTTTCTCGAATCCCATGTATACACTCACCACATCCTGCCAGATTCATCCCCCCATGTTTCGGGAATCCTTCCCCTATTCTCCTTATATCTGAGATCACTTCATTTAGGTGCTCCTGGTGTTGGACACCACCATTACTTCACGCTATACCAGGTCTTCACGAACACAGAGTCAAATCAGCATGGAAGATCAAATCATAAATACCCATGTCACCTGGGTTACAAAATTCCCCACAAACTTTCCCTAACAACTATGGCTTCTTAAAACAACTGTTAACACTGTAAAACTTCTACTCAGAATTTTAACATGCATTATCCTAGGCCTCAAATAATACCTTACAGAAGAGGAAATTGGTCAACCATCACAGGGCTAATCACAGATAATGCTCAGGTCCGACTCTGAATATCCTAAATGCATCCTGAAGCTCCTTCAACAATACCACTCTTTCTATTTTATATAATCCAACCTGTGCCAAGATGCCCAGCTAGATACTATTTTAAACTGAAATACTCTCTTACCCACCTTCTTCTCCTTTCTGCTGCATTTTGTAAGCACCCCACCCACAAAACTTAAGGGAGTGATTATGGCACCAAATATTAAATAATACCACTTTTGATGGATCCAAGACTTCATTCAGTTGCTCTATAATGAGTAAGAACAATTTTTTTCTAAACCTAAAATCAGAAATCTCATGATGTAGAAAAAGATTTATTTATTTATTTTTAATTTTTTCTATAAAGTCTCAATGCATTGTAAAAAATAATCACCTTTGGGTATGTATTTGAAACACCATTTTCATTAAAAATAACAACAGACTATTTGAACAGTCTCAGAAAATCTAGAACATACTATTTGCTACTTTACTTTCAAAATGAATACCATGTTGCAAATGGTAAGTGTACATATATATACCAGTCTGGTACACTTACTTGTGTTGTAGAGTACATTTATCAGTCAGGGTGAAACCAGTCAGGGGGAAATAAGACATGGGGTGGGTTTAGTAAAAATGAAAGCTAATGTAACATAGAAAAAGGAGCAGAAAAGGCTCCTGCTGACAGGTCAGTGGGAATTGGGAATACCCACAGGTCATATTAGATAGTGCAGGTCAAGGGTCAGAGATAATGTAATACCATTTCGTCTGAATCCAATGAAGAAGATGTCCTGGTTAATGTCATGTGTCAACTTGGCTAAATTAGGGTGACTAATTGTTTGGTCAACATTAGTCTAGATGTTGCTGTGAAGGTATTTTTCAGCTGTGATTAACATCTACTCTCCATGACTTTAAGTAAAGCAGATCACTCTCCATAATGTGGATGGGCCTCACCCAATCAATTGAAGGCATGATGAGCAAAGACTGAGGTTCTCCAAAGAAGAAGGGATTTTACATGTAGACAACAGCACAGAAAAGCTACCCGAGTCTTCAACCTTCATAGTCAAGTCTGCAACATCACTCTTACCTGACTCTCTGGCCTGCAAGATGGCCTTACAGATTTTGGACTTGCTAGCTGGCAATTCCTTAAAATATATCAATTTCAAACTCAATCTTTCTCTTGATAGATACATGTGATAGGTAGATAGATAGGTAGACAGATGCAGTCATCCCTCAACATCTCTGGGGAATTGATTTCAGGACCTTGTGGAATACAAAATCCACGGATACTCAAGTCCCTTATATAAAGTGATATAACAATTGCATATAACCTATGCACAACCTCTCAAGTACTTTAAATAATCTCTAGGTTACTTATAATACCTAACACAATGTAAGTGCTATGTAAATAGCTGTTATACTGTATTGCTTAGGGAATAATGATTCCAAAAAGTCTGCCCATGTTCAGTACAGATACAACCATCGTAGGTCCAAGTACACAGTACACATCAGCAGCAACGTAACATTTTTCCCCCCTGAATATTTTCCATCCGTAGTTGGTTGATCCTGCAGATGTGGAATCTGCAGCTATGAAAGGCCTCTTGTGATCCTATTAGTTCTGTTTCTCTGGGGAACTCTGACTACCCAGGAGGAAAGCAGGTAAAGGGAGTGAGATAGCCCAGGGCAGGCTGACGGAGGTCTCTAAATCTCACCCTGCTTTGCTGTGAAATGAAGAGAAGGCTATGAGCTTTCGTAAGTCAGTGAGAGAGCATGTGCTCCAAACAGAACCAAGTCCACTAAGACTTAATCCGGTACCGATTCAAGGTCCCAGCAGGGAGGCTGGAGGTGTAGCAAGAGAGCTGACAACTGTCACTGGCCCAGGTGAAGGAAATTTCCTCACCACCTTTTGAGGTGGCGGAAGTGAAATCTTTAGTAGGTAGATTTTATATCTCCAAGGTGTAGCCCGTTTCTAACTTCATGATAGACTGAACGGAATCCCTATAACTAACGAGCTAATTAACGCTGGGAATCAGAAACTTACCGACTGTTTACAACTACAGAGCGGTCCTGCCCTTCGTGGTAGTCATTAGCCAGGTGCGGCTGTTTAAATTCAAACAAAATTTAAAAATCAGTTTCTCAGCCACACTCAGGAGCTCCGGAGCTAGTAACTAGTGACTACAGTACTGGGCAGTACAGAAATAGAACATTTAAGTCACCCCAGAAAGTTCTGTTGGATAGTGTTGTTAGAAAGCACAATAAAACAAAATACTGAGCAGTAGAAACAGTTTTCAACAATGATTTCAGAGACAAAATATAAGGTAAAGACCAAGACTCACACACATCCCACGTATACCCGAGATCACTCGGACCCTCCCTCCTAACTCCTGGGTCACCGTCTAGGACGGCTGACGTTTAAAGGTGTTTGCGGATCCAGGACATATACAAAGAACCCACAAACAGAGTCATGTACTGCGTGTCAAGCACAGGCACAAAAATGCTGTTCTGGGTTGCACAGTTACATGTGAGTCTTTGCGGTGAATATATTATCATATGCACACAACCCTTCCCATCTTTTATCACCTAAACTCTTGTACAGCTTTCTGAGAAAGGAAGGTTCAAAAATAACACTGGTTTTAGCTCAAGTCTGAAGCTGCCTTTAGTTCTTTCGAGTTAACACTTAGCTTCAGGAACTGAAAGCTTTACACAAGCACTGCTGGGTGTTTAGCTCCACTGTGGAGCCCCAAGGAAAGAACATGTGGACTATATGGTGGTGTGGTTTTTCTCTTTTAATGACTGGCAGGTCATGGAGTGAGCCCTGGACCAGAAGTCTGAGACCTAAAGCTTTGGATCCAGCTCTGCCACTCACTAGCTATGTTGTTAGTCAATGATTGATGTACGTAAGCCTCAGTTTCCTCATCTATAAAATGGGGATAATAACATCAATGAATTCATTCCGTAACTATTTTCTCAATACCTACTAGGGGAAACTAATAATGAGCCAAACAGGCACTATCCCTGCCCTCTTGGATTTTGTATGTGTTGGTCTAACTCAAGGGTAAGTGCGAAACTCTGAAAAGTTAATGCGGTCCATCCTTCTCAAACTGTCCACGCTTAGTTTGAGGGACCGCTATTTGGCAGGGGTAGGATTTGGGGGAAGAGGTATTTCTTTATTCTTCTCTGCTATTAGGGGTTATTTGGAGTTCAGGAAATGCTGAAAAAAATTGAGAAACCTGTAAACTCTTTTAAAAACATAAGGAAGGCATCTGATATTTAAGCCAATTAAAACCAATTAAATAAATCCTTATGGTGTTTATATACAGGGGTAGGCAAAAGTAGGTTTACAGTTGTGAGTATATGAAACAGTTTAATCTTGTATTATTATTCATTATTGTACTGTTTTCCAGATGAACACCTGTAAACCTATATTTGCTCACCCCTATATTTTGGTCAAAGTGGTTCTTGCCTCAGTGCTTAGGTCTGCAGAGACACAGCAGTCTGCTACTTCACACAGGGTATCTTTGCACATCTCCAAATGGCAGGTCTGCTAAAAAAAAATACCCGCCCCAACATCATTGAAATATAACTAAAGATAGTTTTTATTTAAAGATTATTTCTGGAATCGATGCCCAACCCCCTGCCATTTCACTACACAGAGCCGCTTGCCACAACAGATATAAACCCAGACCAGGAGGGGCACGATGGGAAGAGTCAACACACGGGAGCAGATGAGTGTCCCCTCTGGGAGACTTTCCCTGACTCTGCAAATCTTTAAGCTCTCTCACTAGCAGCCCATCAGGAGAGTTTAGCATAAATGCAGTTGCCTGGGCTCAGATCAGGATCCTGGAGCAAAAGCAAAGACCTCTGCCCATTTTCCAGGTAGGAGCACTAAGGAGGGAAAATGTACAGGAGAATCTGCCATTGCCCACAAGTCTGCAAGAACCTCAAGCTCCCACTAAGGCCAGTGCACAACCACAAGGGAAATGGGTAAATCAAAGCTCAAAGCATCACGCTAGCAAAGCATTTAAAGCGACTTTCATCACAGCCTCGTGGGAAAGTCACAGAATGTGCGCTGGACCTCCCGGTGTGTTGCTTTGTGGCTTCCTGGATCCGTGGTGAGTAAAAGAACCTCACCCACAGGTGAAGTCTCTGTATATGGAAAAGGCATGAGGGAAGGTCTCCCCATGAGGCTAGCAAAGGTGAAGCGGTAAGAAAGTGTTGTAAGTTAAGCAGAGAAGAGCAAATTTCAATGAGCCTGCACGAAAAATCCACCATCACAATAATTTACATTTACAGAGAGTTCACCATGTGCCAAACATTGTTTTAAGGGCTTTACATGGATTAACTCATTTAATCCTTATAATAACAATATAAGTAGGTACTCTGTTTTTTGTAATCCTCACATGAGGGTATGTTTTCTTAATTTTTAAAAAGAGAAGAAGGAAGGGAAGGAGGAGGGAGCAAAAGAAGGAAAGAAAAAAAGTAAAGAAGGAAGGAAAGGAGGGAGGGAGAGAAAAGGGAGGGAGGGAGGGAAGGAGGAAGGAAGAAAGGAAGGAAGGGAG